>OZ022504.1:7485533-8192033 GCA_963989385.1 Ctena decussata
TTGGATACGAGTAATACAATTACTGATATTAGCTCTCCCGACTAGAGTTGGCATCGGCGAAACAATTTTTTTTGAGCCCTCAAGGTCTGTAAAAATTCAAATTCTACATAAAGTTCCAAACTGAGAATTATCACTCTGGTAGGCTTTCTTCACCTTTAAAGGCGTCGGACCCATTCAAATGTCGCCATCGACGAGACAACTCACCACATGTATCATCTAAGCCTGCAGTTTTTTTTTCCTTAATGAAACAGCAAGAAGAAACACTTGTACCTTGTTATATGAAGCATAAGATATCTGTTTTTTTATAAAATTTGCAGGAAAATGATGTCATTGCTTTGCTGGACTCATGCAAAATTTGGTAGACGACCCTCTGTCTAATAAAGATTTACTTTAGGTCACGTGACAAGTATAATCATATAAACATTCATACCGAAATTTTGTAAGAGTATCTGCTTTATCAAGTATATAAGTTACATTTTCATCTATTTTGTTTTCTTAATCCTGCATCTTTAAGTATCTTAATGTCCTATAATTTTTACATGGACTTAGAGAATTGTTTGAAAATAGTAAATTAAATGTCAAATTGCCTTTTATATAAAAAGTGATGTTTGCCGGAAGTCGCTTTAGACAAAGAATACATGTTTGTGCTTTCACCAACTGTAACATATCCGAGTCTGTTACTTCTATCTAAAAACATGTGTAATGTAAAAGGCAGAAAAGTTAATACAGTTAACTGATACAGAAAATTTACTTCAACTCTGATAGAAACGTAGATAAAAGTACATCTCGGTAATTCTGTGATAGGATACTCTTTTCACAGCACCATGTGGAGATTAGTTTTCTTCTGCTACCCAAAAGGCATAAAAAGTTGTGTACTACATGTGTCTAGACAGCAAGGTTTCCCACAGCCCTTTAGGAGCGATAGGTTTTACTGTTTTCCAATACACGCCTCCCAAATTATTCTCATGCGCTACCGCGATCAACACCAAATTTAGTATTTTTTTTTTTTCCACGAAACGTGTTAATATAAAATACAAGAACGGAATTTTGTCCGGAATGATTAGATACATGGGCATAGACTTTCTCAGAAATTTCATTACTACGGCGAAACATGTAGTCATGGTGCAAACAACTGAATGTTGGGGAAAATACATGACCATAGGCTTAATCTTTGCATGTGGAAATGAATTAATCTATTTAAGACAAAATAGCATTCAAATATTTTGTATAAATAGGTTCAAGACAAACTTATTGATTAAATTTTAAGGAAATTGTGCATTTTTGACTCCTAAAACGCTCAAACAAACACTTCTTTCAATATTTTTTTCTGTTGATTGCGGTTGTGCATGAGAGTGATTGGTAGGTGAGGAAAAAACGCATGCTACAGTTGCATACTTAAATATTTACACTCTTGGTGTATTTACTGAAAAGCACCATTGGAACGTAATGTACTTTACCTTCCAATTACTACATTGACCCATGCGACGTCTATGACTTTAGTAACGCCAAAATAAACCATTGATCTCAATCTGTTTTGACGTTGGCGACGTCATGACGTCATTGATGCTGTTTCGCTGTTATACTGCTTGTAAATGTTTTACTGCTTTAATTTTAGTGCTTATATAAGAGTTTTTATCACGATGTTGATTGAAACGACTGTTCAGTCATTATAAACCTCAGAAAAAAAAATGAAATTCATTCCTTAAAATGATTCAAAATTTATTGGCAAGAACGATGGTAAGAATGGTACCTGAAATCGAAAAAAAATGGAACACCTTATTGATAATAATTTAGCCGCGGCACGACAAAACCAACAACATGGTTGTGCAGCCAGTGAAGACTCAGATCAGCCTACGCACCCGCCAGTCTGATCAGAGTCTTCTCTGTCTGCATAGAGATATCTTAGACCCTTAGCCACCCTTTAAACGCTTTGCAAAACTCTGATCAGTCTTGGCGGCTGTCTAGGCTGAGCTAAGTCTGTACTGGGCGCACAACCACTTTGTTGGTTTTCGCGTGTCGCGGCTTAATTTATTACCGTCATTGTCCTAAAATGGAACAGTTTAATACTGTAGTAATGCGGCTAAAGGATGCAAATGGATTTTCAGAATGTGTAATGATCAGGCTGTTCCTTCAAGAGCAGTCTGATCTAGGTTGCACTGTTTGCCCAGCCCCATGTCTGTCTGTCCGTCTGTCCGTCGCAGGTTTTACACATGTTTGTGTAATCAACACCTCCCACAGCTAATGATGGATCAATATGAAACACGTGTTGCACACATGTTGCAGACATATTGAAGATCGGCAGCAAGATTTTATATCGAAAAACATATTTTTGACAAAATTACGGACTTTCGAACATAGACATTTTCAGTGATGGTTAGTGATAAAGGGTGGTAAGTTTGTTTAATCAACTCCTACTACAATATTTAATATATGAATCTGAAACTGTGCACACATTTTGCAGACATATTGAGGATGTGCATGCAGATTTTTGATGGCCAAAAAATTACTTTTTACTAAATTACAGGCTTTCGAACTTAGACATTTTCATTGTTGGTTAGTGATTTAGGATAGCAAGTTTGTGTAATCAACTCTTTCATCAGTTTTTAATGGTGTATAAAACTTTTTGTAAGGTCAGAAGTTAAATTTTGACAAAATTACGGGCTTTCGTACTTTTAAAATATTCCCAGAGTCGGTTAGTGATATAGGGTATCAAGTTCGTGTAATCAATGTGTCCTACAGGGTCGGAAGGAACACTTTGAGCATTTGCACATATGTTGCAAACACATTTGAAGATGAGCATGAAGACTTGCAAAGATCAGGGGCCGTATTCATAAAGCAGCTTAAGTCGTTGCTATGCTGTTGCTAAGGCTATACTTCTATGAAGAAGATTCCCTACAACTATGAACTTTGGTCTGGAGGAACAGTCTTTGCAAGTTCATAGTTGTAGGGAATTTCCTTTATAGATATTTAGCCTTAGCAACCGCATAGTAACGACTTAAGTGGCTTTATGAATACGGCCCCTGAAGTTAAATTATGACAAAAATTTGGTTTTACAAACTTAGATATTGTAGGGTCTGATATCAGTGTATAGTCAACTTCTCTCACAGTTCATGATGGATAGATCACTGAAGCTTTGCACGTATGTTACAGACACAATAAAGATGTGAATGAAGATTTTTTTAAGATGTAAAAAATGTTTTTAGTAGACTGCGGGCTTTGGAACTTACAAATGTTCAGTTTTTGTTCAACAATATAGATAACAAGCATGTGATCTCAGGTCATACTACAGTTTATGACTAATCAGTTTGAGCCCATGCATACACTCTTTGAGTTGTGATGAGGGCTTGGAGGGGAGGGGGAAGTTGAAGGGGCGGAGGGAGTAGGGAAGGCGTACAAGGATTCATTTGAAGCACGGGGGCATCACCTGTGTCTTACAGACACAGTTTTCTAGGTACGGTATTTCTTTATTTCTTGTAGCCATAATCCTTCGGTATTTTATTACAACTGGGAAGTGGGATGGTATTTGGATTGACGGCAGTGATCTGAAAGAAGAAGGGATTTGGAAACTTTCATCTGGCGACCCTTTACCTGTACTCCTAAACTGGTGGACGGGTATGATGTTTTAATATATTTATTAACCGTACAGTCCATTTAGGTCCGTATTTATCTTGGTGTAACATATATGAGCTGCGACGAGGGAAACCAACAAATTGGTATGTGCGCTCAGCGAAGACTCAAATCAGTCTAGGCATCTGCCAGTCGGATCAAAGTCTTCGCTTAGCGCTAAAAGGTTGCTAACGGTTTCAGCTAGCCCCTTGCCGACAGCGTAGACTCTGATAGGACTGACGGATGCCCGTGCAGATCTGAGTCTTTGTTGGGTGCACATGCCAGTCGTTGGTTTGCTCGTGTCGGGGCTGTTATCATCATGATTTGTTCGTGCCTCCATGCGGAACAGGTTCAAATGGCTCGTCAAGACTAAATTCAGAGCATCAGTTTGATACGAGGCACAGTCAAACTAAGAGCCTGTTAATTTTCGAACATATAGGATTGGCGCCTTGATGAAATGAAAGAAAAACAATATTGAAAAAATCTCTATAACGGGTTGGCATAAATAGCTGTAGTTTGTAAGTACGCATAATTTAGACTAGTGATTACCTAAAATTGCAAGCATACTTGAAATGAAAGAAAAAATGAAAGTAGTCTAAAAATAATTTATGCTTATTTGGGCTCTATGTGCATTCAAGTAACGGCTCGAGGTCATTTCCCATAAATCTGGTTAATCAATTTTATAATAATTAGCTGTCATGTCATTTCAATAATAGTCCACGCTTGCTATACATGTTGCTGTTATGGACCACCGTGCCACCTGATTCCTCCTGTATATCAATCACAAAAGCATAATAATAATAATGATAATATTTCATGCAGGTCAGCCTGACGACTCCGATAGCAATGAGGACTGCCTGGGATCACTGACATCATTTGAAAGGGCTGGATGGTTAAACGATGCACCATGCAACCACAGACATAAAGGATACATCTGCCAGACAGGTAAAATGTAGCCCCATATGAGCCGCGACACGACAAAACCAACAATGTGGTTCTGCGCCCTGTGCAGACTCAGATCAGCCTGGGCATCCACCCAGTCCGGTCAAACTCTTTGCTAAGTGCTTAAAGGGTAGCTAAGGGACTGAGCTACCTCCATGCGGACAGCGGAGACTCTGATCAGACTGGGCGGATGCCCAGGCTGATCTGAGTCTGCGCTGGGCGCACAACCACTTTGTTGTTTTTTTCACGTCGCGGCTCATATAATACTGGCTGGAGAGGCGTTAACGTCCCCGCCGGATTATTACTAATGTAGCTGCGCTCGATTTTCAGAAAGTACAAGCGGAATTGAGAATATGTTAAACATTAGCGAATTCTGTGCAGAGCTCAAAAGTACAAAATAAAGAGTTAAGTATGTTTCATCCTTAAATTATATGCCGAGTCCAGAATAAAAATCTGTTAAATTTCAACATTTTTTGATCAAATAAATCAATAAAAATGAAATAACAAACAAGAGTCTCAACTGGGTTACATAACAAGCTTTGCAACAGATAGACGTCTTCTCCAGAAATATGTTTAGAAATATGTCTGAGTAGTAATATCCCTTCGGCACCTGCATACGGAGTTCATGTTTCTCAACTAGTCCGCTATGCTAGGGCCTGTTTCAAATATCAAGACTTTGTTGAAAGAGGGAAGCTACTCACTCAGAAACTGTTGAAGCAGGGTTATCATAAAGCAAAGCTTGTGTCGACAGTTAAAAAGTTTTATGGGAGACACCATGACCTTGTTGATCCCTACAATGTGGCCGTTTCTAAACTAATCTCCGATTTGATGGCCTCAGCCGAAGCTTAGTTAAGCTTTCAAATACCGGACTTTTATTTTCACTGACTTTTTCCACAGATACATAGATATGGCGGGTGTATTATAATAGGCAGGTGATGCTTACTATCCCGCGGGCACCTGATCACACCTCTGTTTTGGGGTCCATGTCTGTGTATCTAAAATATTCCGGAATTGTCTATGTTTAAATGACTTACGAGTTCGGACTTATGATTTGGGTACCTTGACCACTATCATTTAATAAGGGAAAGAATAGCAGAAAAATCAATTTTACAGTTAACGTTTTTTTAACTGTAAATAGCCACTCTGTTATTTTTTAGCTCACCTGAGCCAGCGGCTCCGGGGGAGCTTATAGGATGGTAAGGCTCCGTCGTCCGTCCGTCCGTCCGTCGTCCGTCGTCCGTCCACACTTTCAAACAACTTCTCCTCTGAAACTGCTAGGCCGATTGTAACCAAATTTCATATAGAGCCTTCTGGGACCTTAAGAACGAAAAGTTGTTCAAACGGTCCTTGTCACATGACCAACATGGCCGCCATGCCCATATATGGTAAAAACCTGAAAAAATCTTCTTCTCCAGAACCAATAAGGCGATGGCCTTGAAACTTGGTATGTAGCATGGGGTACACGAGTACTACCAAGATTGTTCAAATTATGACCTTAGGTTGACCTTGACCTTTTTTACGGTAAGGTCAAATTTGCTTCCTTATGCTTTTATATGGCAAAATGCTGCAACATAAGATATCTTGGAAACTGTTGAATATTTTGGCCTAAAAATTGGCACATACAGTCATCTTAATGACTACATGAAGATATATGAGTTCAAGAGGTCAAGGTCATTCTTTGACCTTTGACCCAGAACTCTCATATTTTGACAATATCAAACAATCTCCTAAAAAACAACTAGGCCAATTGTAATTAAATTGCATATAGAACCTCCAGGGGTTGAGGGAATGAAAATTTGTTCATACGGTCCAGGTCACATGACCAACATGGCCACCACGCCCATATATGGTTAAAACCTTTAAAAATCTTCTTCTCCAGAACCAGTAGACCGATGGCCTTGAAACTCGGTATGTAGCATTGGGTACTCAAGTACTATCAACATTGTTCAAATTATGACCCTGGGTTGACCTTGCCCTTTTTTACGGCAAGGTCAAATATCGGAAAATGCTAGCACATGAGATTTCATGGTAAGTTTTGAAGATTTTGGCCTAAAAATTGGTATATACAATCATCTTAATGAGTACATGAAGATATGTGAGTACAAGAGGTCAAGGTCATTCTTTGACCTTTGACCCAGAAATCTCAAATTTTGACAATTTCAAAGAATCTGCTCTAAAACCACTGGGCCAATTGAAACCAAATTTCATATAGAGCCTCGAGGGGTTGAGGGAATGAAAACATTTTCTAACGCTCCTGGACACATGACCAACATGGCCGCCATGCCCATATATGGTAAATACCTTTATAAATCTTCTTCTCCAGAACCAATTGACCGATGGCCTTGAGACTTTGTATGTAGCATTGGGTACTTGAGTACTATCAAGATTGTTTAAATTATGACCTTGTGTTGACCTTGACCTTTTACAGCAAGGTCAAATATAGGAAAATGGTAGAACATAAGATTTCATGGAAAGTTTTGAAGATTTTGGCCTAAAAAATTGGTATATACAGTTGTCTTAATGAGTTCATGAAGAATATGAGTACAAGAGGTCAAGGTCATTTTTTTACCTTTGATCCAGATCGCTCATATTTTGACATTTTCAACCATTTCCTCAAAAGCCAAAGGGCCAATTATGAACACATTTCATATAGAGCCTCCAGGGGTTGATTGAATGAAAAATTTGTTCAAACGGTCCAGGTCACATGACCAACTTGGCCGCCATTACCACTTATGGTATAAATCTTAAATATTTTTCTTCTCCAGAACCAATACACCTATGGCCTTGAAACTTGGTAAATAGCATGGAGTACTAGAGTACCGCCAAGACTGTTCAAATGGTGACCTTGGGTTTACCTTGACCTTTTTTGCGGCATGGTCAAATATGGGAAAATGCTAGAACATAAGATTTCATGGAAAGTTTTGAAAATTTTGGCCTAAAATGGTATATATGGTTGTCTTAATGAGTACATGAAGATTTATGAGTACAAGTGGTCAAGGTCATTCTTTGACTTTTGACCCAAAACTCATATTTTGACAATTTCAGACACGATAAGTAAAAGCCACCTTGCCAATTGTTCAGGTGAGCGATTCAGGGCCTCATGGCCCTCTTGTTCCTAAAAATTAGAGGATAAAGAGCATTAACTAAAGAGCGATGGTTTTTTGTCTACATATAGCATGTAAATTCCCGGCAAACTAAAATTACCTTCGCTGTTTCCCACTTATATGAGCCGCGACACGAGGAAGCCAACAAAGTGGCTGTGCGCCCAGCAAAGACTCAGGTCAGCCTGGGCATCCGCCCAGTCTGATCAGAATCTTCGCTGTCCGCATAGAGGTAGCTTAGACCCTTAGCTACCCTTTAAGGGCTTAGCAAAGAGTCTGATCGGAATGGGCTGCCCATGCTGATCTGAGTCTGCGCTTGGCGCTAACCTCTTTGTCGGTTTTCTCGTGTCGCGGCTCATATGTGTTTCCTCATCATATGTGATAAGTCTTGAGATTATAAAATTGTATCTTTCTTTCTAAAAATGAATGTTGACAGACAAGCACGAAAATAAGTAGGTCAAATTGGCCAACTTCCGAACACATACTTGTGTATTTGCATATTGATTGTTTTGAAAACGAGACAACTTCACACAGGTATGGAGGCTACTGCTAGTGGAATGTAACAATATCAGAGTCGATGTATATACATGGATGTTTTCTCCAGTCATAACACATAATTTTTCAAACTGAATATGAAAGTATACGCCCTCGTTCTTTATTGTGAAGTAATTACAAAAGAATGAAACTAAATTGTTGTATGGAACAATCAAATAATCTGCAGCATTTTTGATACGCAGCAGAGAGGTTAAATCAAAGCATACCCTGTTTGAGTGTTCACGAATATTTTTGTCATCATAAATTTACTGATTTCCAACTTGGAATTAAAAGGCGTTCTGTACGGATGCGCTTGAATTTTATGATTTATTGGTTATCCCGAGGGGATAACCATATTAAGTTAGGAATTCGTACCCGATTGTACGCCGTTTTCTTTTGCTGAAATAGGGTCCCACTATTTCCCGGTACTCCTACATTTGGCGCACCCTGCTGCAAGATTCTCGCCAACATTGCTAATGCATGATCTTTATACTTATCTTGGACACTTTATTTCACCCTTTACAAGCAATTACCCGTGAGTTCAGTTCAGCTACCAAGACTTGTCAATTAAGAGTACAGATCAATCAATATCAAGTTGTACTCGATTATGCGCCTTTTCGTTTCGCTAAATGCGGGTCCAACTATTTTCCGGTATTTACTCCCATATTTGGCGCACCCAGCTGCAGGGCCCTCCCAGCATCGCAAAGGCATGAGGTATAAAACTTGTCCCGATACATCATCTCACAAACTACAAGCATCTCGCCTAATACAAGCAATATCCAGAGAGTACATTACACTTAGGAAGAGGGCTGTCACTAAACAGTACAGGTCACCTAACAAAAGTTAATAGCACTATAGCTCACCTGTTACAAGCAATCACTAGACAAAAGGAAAAAAAAACTGTCAAACTCGCCCCTTACCTACAGCTTCAACAAAGTCCAAGAATACAATAAAATTAACTTGTATTGCGACCAATATTCTATTTTAAACTTGCATCCTATAGATTCATTGCTAAGGGATAACCTCTCAAGCTTTTTCAAAAGCTAAACTTGTGGAGTAAATTACAATAGTATTATTCTCTAACCTTTGCATGTGAGTTTTTCAGCCAATGAGTGTCCGAATCGATTAAAGAAAAGGCTGAAAATTATTCATGGCGTAACTTTACCCTGATTAGCAATGATTTCTGGGCAAATCCAGTCTTTGTTATTTCGTGGGAGCCACGGTTTCCGCGAATTTATATATTTTCTTTAATTCTCATGCTTCCAATAACTGCCCTAAATCATGTAATTTAATATGAGATAAAAGTTATTTTACTATCAATCATAACGGTATATGACGGCGTATATCTTTCAACATCAAACGGTTGATTACTACTCCTTGTGTCCCTTGCTAATACCCGTCTTTAATTGGCCTATATTTTGGTGGGACATTAAACCCGACTTCACTCATTTCTTCTCTATAGTTTTACTTTCCGAAATTTATCCAGCCAAAATACTATCTTCTGATCAGTTTCTCCGTATTCGCAGACTAGTCTGACCATTTGCTGTAAATTTATGCCTCCTGAGCTTCCCTTGTACAGTTTGAAATGATGTTTTCAGCTCTGCCAACATGCGAAGATGGGTGGACAAATGATGACATCAGTGGGAACTGTTACAAGATTTTTACAAACAAGCTTAGATGGGGTGCGAGCCAAGCTGCTTGCATAGCACAGAATGCCCGATTGGCCAGTATTACCTCAAGTCGAGAACAGGATTTTCTAACAGGTATACTGTCAGAAATGTTTAAGAACCCAAAACGGTATCAAACATATTTGCAAATCTGTAATTTCCAACAAACATCGTGAGTTATCGTATCCTATTATTGCAAACTTTGTTAACACCGGCGAACTGGTGAACAACTATGTTGGCAAGGGCATAATGAAACATTTATTTTTGTCCTACTGATGATAAACGGCAAACCGGTGTAAAAAGACGTTTGCAAGGGCACAATGCGAAGTGAACTGTTGCCTTGCCGGTGTAAATCGAAGTTGAAAAGGGATCGATGTTTGGATGACTTACGATTTTACGTCATATCCTGTTTAACTGTATAATAGTCTTGATATCAAGACGATAGTCGGATGATTATGAATGGCTTTTCACAATGACAATACCTTTACAGGTCTAACAGTGGGTATTGACGATGAAAAAGGGGTGTGGGTAGGAGCTCACGATATTACTACAGAATCTATGTGGGTTTGGTCTGATGGTGAACCATGGTTTGGTGGCATTAGATGGGGATCAGGTACATTAGCCATGACACGTCAAAACCAGCAAAATTGCAACTGCCCCCCTAGCGAAGGCTTAGATCAGCCTGGGCATCCGTCCAGTTTGTTCAAAGCCTAAATGTGTGCCTAAAGGGAGCTAATAATCCGAGCTAGTTCAGTCCATGCGAACAGCGAAGACTCTTTTCAGACTGGACAGATACCTAGGCTGATCTGAGACTCCACTGGGCGCACATACCATGAAACGAAGTCCATAGTCGTTTGTATCAGACAGGGTGAGTCCACGTTTGATTAATCAGCAACAGGACAAAAGCGACACTTAAAAATGTTTAAACAGTGTTAATCTGATCAGTCCGTCGCCTATGATAAGGAAAATGGAAATTTCTTCAGAGAAGGGACTATGTTTTGTTTCATTTTTCGTCATGCATTTGATTGCGGAGGGGGTGGGGTCAACTATTCATGGAGAAAATGCTCCTCTCGGAGCAAGTTTCCTCTTTTAGGATAAACATCATTTTAGCAGTCTTTTGTTGGTCAGGGAAGCAAAATGGAACTCATAAACTTAGCAGCTAGAGGAAAACATTGGAAAGAATTAAAAATGCTGTCTTGACTATTCAAAGTTCTTTTTATGGCCCTGCCATGAAATGGCGGAAGGGCATATATGAGCCGCGACACGAGAAAACCAACAAAGTGATTGTGCGCCCAGTGCAGACTCTGATCAGCCTGGGCATCTACCCAGTCTGACCAGAGTCTTCCCTAAGCGCTTAAAAGGTAGCTAAGGGTCTAAGCTACCTTCATGCGGACAGCGAAGACTCTGATCAGACTGGGCGGATGCCCAGGCTGATCTGAGTCTGCGCTAGCCGCACAACCACATTGTTGGTTTTCTCGTGTCGCGGCTCATATATTTTACCCTGTCCGTGTGTGCGTATGTGTGTTTGTTCGTTTGTGTGTTACCGAAATGGTGTCCGATCCGTAACTTTATATTGCATGTCGGCATTCAAAAATTATTTGGCAAAGATGATCATTACGATAAGACGTTGTGTCGCGTGCAAGAACCATGTCGCTACCTCAAAGGTCAAGGTCACAGTCAGCTGTTAAACTTTGTACATAGGCTATAATCAAATATGTTCGTGTCCGACCCATAACTTAAGACTGCATGTTGGGATTTAAAAATTATTTGGCACAAATGATTATCATGACAAGATGGTGTGTCGCGTGCAAGAACCATGTCGCTATCTTAGAGGTCAAGGTCACAGTCCTCAGTAAATCTTTGTACATAGGCTATAATGAAATATGTTCCTGTCCGAGCCACAACTTTGGACTGCATGGTGGAGTTTAAAAATTATTTGGCACAAATGATTATCGTGACAAGACGATGTGTCGCGTGCAAAAACTATGTGGCTATCTCAGAGGTCAAGGTCACAGTCCGCAGTTAAACTTTTTACATATGCTATAATGAAATATGTTCGTGTCCGATCCATAACTTTGAACTGCATAATGGGATTTCAAAATTATTTGGCACAAATAATCATCATGACAAGACAATGTGTTGCGTGCAAGAACCATGTCACTACCTTAAAGGTCAAGGTCACAGTCGGCACTTTATCTTTGTACATATGCTATAATGAAATATCTTTGTTTCTGGTCCATAACTTTGTCCTGCATGGTGGGACCACAACATTATCTAGCATAAATAGTTGTCATGACAAGACAGTGTGTCATGTGCAAAAACCACGCTGCTAGTTCGAAGGTCAAGGTCACAGTCTGCACTCAAGCTTTGTGCATACGCTGTAGTGAAATTTTGTCCTGCATGATGGGATTTCAAAATTATATGGCATAAATAGATGTGTGACATGCAAGAATCATATCGTTACCTTGTAGGTCAAGGTCACAGTCTGCACTTAAAATTTATGCATAGGCTCCAGTGAAACATGTTAATGTCCTGTTCATAACTTTATCCTGCATGGTGGGATTCAAATTATATTGCATAAATGATCATCATGACGTACGCCTAGCTTGAAGGTCAAGGTCACACTGCGCATTTAAACTATATGTATAGGCTATAGTGAAAACATTTTTGTGTCCGGCCTATAACTTAGACCTGCATAGGCCGTTTTGATATTTTGTGTCTCTTGATTTGCCATTTATATTGTACAAGTCTAGTTATCCTACAAGTGCCAGTAGCTTAAAGTGCCATCTTACTTCAGGCATTAGGCGGGGGCATCCGTATCCTATGGACACATTTTTAGTTTTCTTTCTAGAAATTAAACTATTGTTTAAAGGGCAAAATGCAAAAAAATCAAAATCTCGGAGGGAATTGGCATGGCGTTGATATTATTGGCAAACCTCCGATTGCATTTACTGTGTTAGCAATTGAAATTATAGTGTTTGAGTGTTGTTTAAGTCGTGATATTTACCGGACTTTTAGACAATAATGTGCTGATGTACCGTGCGTTTGATTGTAAAAATTCAGTAACCTACGAGCTAGGGATACATACCATCATGCATAGACAGGCTGTAACGGTGCTAGTCGTTTAAGCCCTGAAAGTACCTTTCGCAGAGGCATTGTTTATCATGCATGTATTTATGACAAAATTAATTAATGTGAATTGCAGCACGCAAAAAATAGGGTTAAATATAGTAAAAATATAGTTACTCTTTAAATTTGAAGGTGGATGAGTACACTTTCAGGAAAAGTAACTCAGCCATCTCCTTTTATCTCTCCTTTCAAAGGGGTCGACTTTTAATTGAAGATAAAACCTGTCCTTGGAGTATATTCTTTTCATAAGAGCAGACCTAGACGGAGCAGAATCCTTTCTTTTTTAAGTGAGTATTTCCTTATGGAACGTTTAGGGAAGCAAACAGATAGTCACAAGTTGTGTTCCTGTAAAAAAGTGTCGGAAAAGCATGACAGTGTACATATTTGCTCTATTAAACAGCTAAAACTCAGATTTTACTAAACATGCACACAATCCGGTCAGAGGCTTAGCTGTTGGAACACAAAGCGTATAGACCCTAAGAATTCTGCATGCGAAACACTAAGGCCCTAGCCCGACATCACGGGTTCAAGGGCTGGTTTAAGGTATTTTTGTTTTTCTGTTTGCAGGTTAATAAGGGTAGAGTTGGGTATGTCTGTTGTTTGGAATTATAACAAAAATAACTTGGTAAACATTGAAAATCCTGATGAGACGGCTAATGATGAGCCGCCTCATGTAGATTTTCACTGTTTGCAATGGTATGTCCGAAGTTACCCGACTCTACCCTAAAAGACTTTTCTGCACTTACTAGTCCATATCTAGTTTTAGGAGAAGCGACTCTGCCAATTTGTTTCTTTCTAAATAGGGATCAAGTCTTAAAAGCAAGAGTTTTCTTGTCTTGGGTAGATTCTTGTCTTTAAGGGTACATTATTTTCAGAGGGAACAGGCCAGGATGTCACAAACTTTAAAGCTCTCTTTTGTATAAGTGGTGAAATTGCATTTAGGTGAACGTGCAGGTGTAACCATACACAACTTGTTTTTCAGATCAGCCAGATAATTGGCAGGGGTATGAAGATTGTGGGATGTTACGGCTATATGACGACCAGCGGGGTCTCCTAGATGATATAAAATGCACTAAAGAAATGTCCTACATATGCAAAAAGAAAGGTGACATCAGATGTTTGCAATATTCTTAATTTTATTATTCCATTAATGACTTATTAGCCCATTTGAGATTATTGCTGTAGACTTTGTACATGTTGAAAGCGTTCATGCGAATGGCAAACGACAACCTCGATTTTGGGTAATCATCGGCGTTTGGGACGATATTTAAGATTTAAACAAAGATTGAAATCTTCCGTTTGAAATAGGTCAACATCCCATGGCTTTTTTATTGCAACAAGCAATAGATCGCTACTGGGATAGTCGCTGGTGGAACGCTTAAGTCGCTACTGGGAACGTTGCAGCTGCAAGTTTAGTTATCATTGTAAGAGATATCCATCTTTGATATTCGGAAGTTGTGACTGTTGCGAAAACATATGTGAATGGTCAAGTTTTTAGAGATATTACAGCTGAATGTACCTGCCTGTGGACAAGGTCGCTTTAACTATCAACTACCAACTAATTGTGTGCACCGCGGCGGAGGGTGAAGGTTTGGGCCCAGTAAAACCGGTTCAAACCCCCCAGTAGTTATTACTGACCGTCCAAAGGCGGTACTTTCGTTGCGGTTGCATTTGTTTATGTTCGGTGCTGTTTGGTTTATTGTGTTTTCATTTTAACCCTTCTGTGATAAAAATTGAAAATAGGTAAAAATAGTTGTTAAATGTTTTGCGTATAATTTGCTTAGGCTGTTGTAACCCTTCTGTTGGTCTAAATTATTTTCTTTGGTAAAGATAGCTGAGTTGCAACCTATTTGGGAAAGAGCTGCTGACTTGGCTTATTACTTGTAATTTATTGTTTGTTGGGATGTCTTTGTCAGTCGTTCCCTTTGATGTTGGGGATAGGGTTTGGGATCTGATTCAGTCGGTTCCTGAAGTGTAGTTACTCTTTAAATATAAAAATCACAGCAGTCACGGAATATTGCAGAAAATCTCGTTAACGTCGTTTTAAATAGTTTTACAGCTGTTACAGTAATATTTTAACGTCGCATTAAATAGTGCTTGATTCGGGCTTAATTGAGTTTTTGGGTGATTCGCCGGCGTTTACACATCGATAAAATCACAAAAAGGAAAGGCATTTCTTATCATTCCGACTTTGTCCATCCAAAAGTTTTTCTTCGGCTGCATTGTCCATCGGTTTACTACATTGGAAGGCTTAGATGAACAAAATCAGAGACACGAGGATTTCAAGCGTAATACCCTTTGAAATCACAAATTCTAGATCTTTTTTAAATTACAAATGGCTGTTTTCGTAGGTATTTTTTTAACTTGTTTCCTTGCATGAAAAGTCGAAAACACTCGAAATAATAAGCGCGGTGGCTGAGTGGTTAGTGCACTTGACTCTAAAGCCAGAGGTCGTAGGTTCGATCATCGTCGGGGGCAAAGTCTTCCTTAACCGAACGCGTTTTTCTAGCATCATTTGCAGGGATGATGTTACCAAGTGAGCAGTCCTTCGGATCGGGACATTAACTGGAGGCCCTCTGTGCAGGGAGAGTCACCCCTGTGCAGGTTAATAATCCCTAGTATAGAAACATGGTTATATGTAGGCTTTCATCCTGCAACACCGGAGTGTACACAGGCACACCGTCTGTGTGCTCCTCGGGGGTTTGACGTAATGGAAGGTAGATGTAATGGATGATAAGTCAATGATTCAACCAATAACACTGCCGAGGGTGCCGCCGTTTTGCAAACGTTACCAACTGACGTTTGATATGACGCTGGCATTACGTCATAAGTAACGTCATAAGTAACGTCATAAACGCGCTTGCTTTGGTCGTCTCTAGACAAATTTTGTTTTTATGCCTCCCGTGATGATAGTCAGGGGGCATTAAGATTTGCTCCTGTCTGTCCGTCCTCCGTCTGTCCGTCCGTTCGTCACGCTTTATGGTACAGAGTTTTTGTAATCAACTTCTCCCATATTTTTCAACCGATCTTTTTCAAGCTTCGCATACATGTTGTGAAGATACTTAAGATGTGAATGTGGATTTTTGATGGAGCTAGAATAAATTTTGACAGAATTACAGCCTTTTGAACTTAGTGATTTTAGGCAAATTTTTGTATTGTAGGGTATGGGGTTTGTGTAATCAACTGCTCCTACAGTTTTCAGTGAACCTTTTTTAAACCATGCATACATGCTGGGGCTATATTGCAGATGTGCATGTGGGTTTTTGATGGAAATTAATTTAATTTTGACAGAATTATGGCCTTTTGAACTTAGTCATTTTAGACAAATTTTTGCAATGTAGGGTATTAAGTTTGTGTAAGCCAGTCCTCCTACAGCTTCAAATGGATGTTTTTAAAGCCTTGCACAAATCCTGTGGACATACTGAAGATGTGCATGTGGATCTATGTTGGAGCTAGAGCTCATTTTGACAGAATTACAGCCTTTTGAACTTGGTCATTTTAGGCATCTGTCTGCATTGTAGGGTAAGTGCTTTGCGCAATCAACTCCTCCCACAAGTGTCAGTGGCTGTTTTTTTCAGATGATGTATATTTGTTTTGGACATAATGAGAATGTGCATCTTGGGTTTTGAGAAAAAATATATAATTTTGAGGGAATTTTGGCTTTTTCACTTAGTCATTTTGGGCATGTAGGGTATGAACTTTGTATAATGTTATCAGTGGATTTTTTGTAGATAGTGGTTATGCTTAAAAGATGCTTTGGGGGATGTACACATGTTCTGTGACAGGCACTGCACGGGGACATCATTAGTATCTTACAGACAAAATTTTCTGGTTCCATCTGACTTACATTTAAAAAATGCAAAATTGCCGATTCGTTACGGAAAAAGGGTGAAAAAGTTAGTCAGAAGAGAATAAAGTCGAGCAATCTACAACGTCGCTATAAAAGGTTGTACCGCAAGATAATGCAAATGTATGATATACGTAGCCGATACCCATGTGACATAGAAACATATTATCAATCCAGAAAAAAATCCAATTTCCTTTTCTTAGCACACTTTCCAAGCAAATGATTGGCTAACAGCATATGCAGAGAGGGAGAGGAGTTTTACATCGATAAATTCTGTGGACTCTGTATTCATATGCACATTCTCTTTCGACAATGGCTTTAACAAATCTGCATTTTTGAAATTTCTTATGGAAATTCATAATTAAGAACAAAACCTTATTGAGACAACTTTAGCAAGCACGTGTATGACGTTAATTCTGACGTAAGACTTTTTTCATGCTCAACTCAGGTGAGCAGGAAATTTTACCTGCTAATAAATAGCAAATTACTGCTAAGTACAGTTGTTTTCTTGACATTTTCATATTTATCAACAGAAAAAATTTCATGCTCAGCTGAGTTGAGCACAAACGAAGTTTTATAACCTCGGGGCCAGGTTACTTGCTCTCTGTCATCAATTGGCTGTGAAACCAACGCTTGGCAATCCAGCATACTATCCTTTCTGTCAGGCCACTGGAGTCAAAGATGAACGATAATTCGTTTAACTGTCGGGCTAAATAGGTCATCACTTCTTTCTAAAAATGTAAGACGTATGCATTCCGCATCCGATATAAAATTTTATATAATTACGGCGTATGCCTAACAGCGTTCGCAAAACTGCGGACGCCTTGCGGCGACTGCACACCTGTCTAGGCCATTATTGTTATCTATTTATCTATCTATCTATCTACACTTGGGTGGCTTAGCGCGCCTTCGTCGCGCTGAGGCTTTGAAATTGAAATTCGGATTCTTATATCACTGAAAGCTGACTTTACCAGCTGTTGTCAGGATCACTAATGGGGCTTCATTGGTCATTATTACATAGTCTTACCTATATTCCTTCTTCTGGATGTATTCTCTGGTCTTGAGATTTAAATTTTGCTTCACCGCAGCTGGTGATGTGTCGCTTATCGGCCGTAAAACGCCTCCCAATACATCATCCATATTGCAGATTACATTTTCGTCCTTTGAGAATAGCGGATTTACTTGAGAAATCTCAAGTTTGCGATTGGTTAAGACTCTTATTCTAGATAATCGTCTTTTATATAATTTGGACCCCTCTTGAAACTAATCAATCTTTGAATCGACTGCCCAATTTAAAATAAAGAAATTGCGGAAAGCTTTTCTCTGGTTTCGTCACCAGAGAATAGCAGGGTCACGGATAAGGCTGATTGTTTTGTCAAGGTCACTGATGAGGCTTTATTAGCCGAAACTACGGAGTCTGACCCATGTTCCTTCTTCTGAATGTATTTTCTGCTCTTGAAGGAGCTCTTTAAGATTCTACTTTATGTCTCCCCACCATGGGGATTGTTGGTGGGGGGACATATTGCTTTTGATGTGGATCCCGTCGGCTTTATTGGCCGCGTCTGCCTCAGCGTAGCTTCTTGTCTGCACTCTATCTCCTTAAGGGATGCATTGATTTTGACCAAACTTGCTCAGATATATCACTGAATAGGGGGATTTTGGTGACCTAGACCTTATATTCAAGGTCACATGGGATCAAAGTATGAAGAAAATAGCTTGTTTGCACCATATCCCCAGAAGGAATCAATGCATTTTTACCAAACTGGCACAGATATTTGACTGAGAGATGGTAAGAACTGATTAGATTTTGGTGACCTTGACCACATTTTCAAGTCAAAGGAGGTCAAAGAATGTTGAAAAATGCCTTGTCTGCACCATATCTCCTGAATTGATGAATGGATTTAAACCGAACTTTCACTGATATATAACTGGGTGGTGGCAAGATGGTGGCAAAGAAGTGATTAGATTTTGGTAACCGTGACCCCATTTTTTACGGTCACAGGATGTGAAGGAGTGTTGAAAAATGGCTTGTCTGCACCATATCTCCTGAAATGAATGAATTTAAAACAAACTTGCACAGATATATAATTGGGAAATAAAAAAAGGATTATATTTTGGCGATCTTGACCCTATTTTCAAGGTCACAGGAGGTCAAAGTATGTTAAAAAATGGCCTTGTATGCACCATATTGCCAAAATGAATGGATTATTAGAAATAAACTATCACAGGTACATCACTTGGAGAAGGAAAAGAAGTTATTAAATTTTGGTGACCTTGACCTTATTAACGAGGTCGCAGAAGGTCAAAGAATAAAACAGCTTGTCTGCACCATATCTCCTGAAGGGATGGATGGACTCCTAACATAGATATTAGTGTTTGCCCTATAGTGGCACCCTACCCTTCCTGACCTTCCCGACTGCCATTTTGCCTTAAACAGCTCCATCTGCCCTAAAATGAACCCCTTTTTCCTCCTGTGTAATGTGCCTTTTCTATGGCGGCATTAAAGCTGCTTTTAACGCTATACATGGTACACAAATAAATAAATAACTTTATAAATAGAATGTCCAGGTAAACGGTTTAATACTCGCTTATAAGAAAGCTTTCTTTTATACTTTTCAGTGAATTATAGAGATTTCTTGGTCAAATAGAAACTAATAATCTCACTTTTTCAAACAGTGAAATTATCACTTTTGATTTCACTGTTTCAGAAATAGGATGTTTGTGGAATAGCCTCAAGTTCTTTGTTGATTAATTGGCTAAATCTTATTTGTCTTGACAAAAATGACGTTATGCATGTTTGCTTGTCATTACGACGTTAATGATGTTTCATAAAGCGCATACGTTACATTGTTACTGCACGCGACGTCAGGTCACCTGAATCTCCCGTAGGCATTGTTTCTTCAAGTTGGCATTTTTTTTTAGATCTGGTTATCTAAATGATATTTTAAGCTAGTTTGCAGTATCAAACCCAATAAATACGCTGGAAGCATCAAATTTGAAACAAAACGGCTGGAAAAAAGTTTTGTTTCTGTCGTAATGGCTGACGCACTTGAATGATTAGAATTATTGCGATTTTCAAGCATGAAAGAAATAGAAAATTTGACTTTTTCAGTGTAAGATGAATATTTATTTCACTCATGAACTACAAAAGTGGTATTTCACTTCGCCACTCCTGAAAATACAGTTTTTGCTGTTTATTCGGTGTAATAAAAACCGATCTTACACTAAAAATGTCAAATATCCTTTATATCACTATTTACAACAATGAGTGTGATAATTACCAGTATACATCCATTTACCTATGACGGAATTTATATGAAAAAAATGGATTTTTTTTTGGTAATCTAGATAATTATGACTTCCTTTTTTAGTTATTCATTTGATATGTTGTTGATTTTTTTCTTGATGCACTGTGTGGGGAAAAGAATAAAAAAAGCCTGTGGAAAAAACACAATGCAAAAAAAAAAAAATAAATATACCAATAATAATTAAACTATGTTGCACCTTCTTTGATGTTAACATGTTAAGTAGGCAGTTTTATACATGTATGTATCATCATTTTGGGCTGACAGAAGAAGATTATGTCCTGATTAAAGCTTTACAGTTCTTTAAACAGTATTTCAGTAATATGGAGCCAATGAGGTAATGAAGATATAATACCTTGGACCAGATAAGAATCCAATGTGGCCGGAACTCAGACCCACAGCTTTTGTTTTATTCACAGTTAACCAGTTTGCCAGCAAGCGTATAATCAGACCTGATTAAATTTGGTGACCTTGACCCTATTTTAAGGTCACAGGAGGTCTTAACCTGGCAGCATTTAGGGAAAATAATACCGCTGGGAAAGTGCAGGTGGGGGACATATTTTTTGTCAAAAAAAAAACATTTCTAGTTGAAATATAGCGGCATTTCCTTATAAAACATTCCTGTAACTGCTGAAACAGCAAACAGCAGAAAAATAAGAAGCTAATGTTTCAGGAAAGCATCTATGCATTTTCTTTTGAGCTTAAGGCGATCCATCATTGATATGCCAAACATAAGCATAATGTCACAGTATTGGAAAGGAAACCATAATGATGTCTGAATTATAATTGACACCTTATGCCGTCTTTGTAAGGATTTGATATGTTGGAGTTTAACTGTCTTTGCTCAATTTTCACAGTATACATGTACGCGTGATCGTATATAAATCAAAGTGCGCCGTATTCTGGCATTCCTCGTTGCTACTGAAATATTAGAAAAACTAGGACACGCGCTAAATAGATAAAAATATTGAACCGTTACTGCTTTTGTCAGAAGTATGAATTTTTCATCCTTGTAAGATTTCAGTTCAGTTGCTTAAAAATTGTCGAAAATATGCTAATCGTGTCGACACTGTTTCACGCATTTACTTTTAATTCAATGTTTGAATATAAGCTCATTTGTAAAAATGTCCGAATTTGCAGTTAATTTATCAGTTATGCTGTAAATAGAAGACAGAGAAAAATGAATGTCATTTTTAAATCCCATTTAAACTCGATAGGCTTTACTGGTAACTGGTATTGGCAACTGTATTCGGTATTTTGCAGACGGGTTCAATCATATTTGCACGCACTGAAAAATATTTACTTCCTTTTCTATTTATAGGTAAAGTGATGAATTCCCTCCTTTTGCAAGAAAATACTTTTCATACTTCTACTGGCCATGGTAAATGGGTACACTCCAGGGGACCAAAATTTAAAGAGTAACTACAATTCAGGAACTGACTGAATCAGATCCCAAACCCTATCCCCAACATCAAAGGGAAAGATTGACAAAGACATCCAAACAAACAATCAATAACAAGAATTTAGTGTTAAGCCGAGTCAGCAGCTCTTTACCAAATAGGTTGCAACTTAGCTATCTTTATTGAACTAGATAATTTAGACCAGCAGATGGGTTACAACAGACTAAGCAAACTATACGAAAAATATTTAACAACTATTTTTACCTATTTTCTATTTTTATTATAGAAGGGTTAAAATGAGAACACAATAAATTAAACAGAACCAAACATAAAACAAATGCAACCGCAACGAAAGTACCGCCTTGGGACGGTCAGTGATAACTACTTGATTTTCTTATTCCCTGCCGTTTTTATTCTTGCGTGTGGGTCCAATAGGGGTCATCTCTTTAAGGAAAGTATTTTTCAAGAGGAGCGAATTCTTTCCTTTATGATTCAACTTTAGATTGGCCTGACTGTGCTATTTAGGGTAGCAAGTAAGAACTAACAAATAAAAGTTATTCCCAGTATGAAAACCGTGAAAAAATATCCAGGCATACCCATAAACCTTACGAAATGTACTTTATCTGCAGCAGCTACTGTTCCTAAACCACCGGGTGTAACCGAGTCGACAGCTACAACTACCGAAACCACCATGACCACAACTGTGTTGACTACGTCTTCTACTACTAGCACTACAACTATAACAACCGTTCCAGGTTACGTATTGATACAAAATTGACTAAATTGATAACAACTGATCCTTTGTAGAAATTTGGAGGGGATGGGATGGGGAATCTGATTTCATAGAGCGTGAAGCTTAGCCGAGCCATCTATAATACCAATCAATGCCCAGATATTTCCAAAGAGACGCGCTAACTAACCATCAAAATGGTATACTGCATCGATGGCTCTTTTATTCCTCAACGTTCTTTGAACAAACTTTGACCTAGAGGAAACTGACGAAAAAGTTTTTATTTCGACATCTTGCGTTAATTGTCTGTCCTTTTCGATAGGCCCGGTACGTAGCGAAATGGTGAGCCTGGGATGCGAAACTGCGCCGCAACTCGACAAAGGCAACAAAATAACGTGCGCCCGAGAGAACTCAAATCATCCTGGATATCGATCAGAGTCTGATCAGAGTCTTCACAGTCGGCATAGGGTAGCTTCGATCCTTTGCTACCCTTCAAGCGTAAAGTGAAGACTCTGGTCAGACTAGGCGGATTCCCAGGCTGATCTGAGTCGTTGCATTGTTTGTTTTGTCTAGTTGCGGCTTATTTTTTTCCAGTAAACAAAATACAAAAAAAAACTGCTTTGATGCAGTGTGTAACTGCTTTGACGCAGTTTGTGCATCCATACTGAATCCTAAGGAGAGCCGGTACTTTTCTTCCAAGCAGATTTGGAAAAAACAAAAATCGTCCTTTACCAATAACATGGGGTTATGACGGAGGTGCAATAGCTTGATTTATTTAGTCGCTTTTAGGTGTTCGAAGACGCCTTGTAGTTTAGCTTCTTATTTAACAAGGGACACAATATGAACCCTTCTCATGCTAATAGCATAATATATATTTTTGGGGGGTAGGTCTTTTTGTTAGCCTGTCAGGCACGCTAGACACCAAGTACACCCCAACACCAACAGTGAAGGTTGTCCTACGAAGAAGGGATTCTGTTTCTAACAGAGCAAGTTTTCACCAACACCACTGGTATTTGAGATATCTAAACACCGAAAATACGTCAAAAACTTAATAATTTTTCAATATCAATTTTTCCAGTCACACCCTCACTTGCTTGATCCCGAGTTTCTTCAAACAAATCTTGATCCATCTAAACTTTTGCTATTGATAAATGTTTAACAATAATCCCACCCCAGGGAAGCAATCGCTTTCTTTCTACGAAGCATACATTTGGGGCTAATATCTGGAATTTTTTTCTAAAGGCCTTAAATGAACACGGGTTAGTCACGTGACCATCAAATTTGAACTTCAAATGACAGTCTGACTCCTGGAACATAGCGGCTTACATCTCGTTGTAAGTGGGTGAAATTGTCAACAATATCGCTGAAATATGTGGAATTTATGGCTTCTTAGGTAAGGGTATCCCCTTTTTTATGGTCAGGTGAGCTACTTTCGTAGCATGAGAAGGGTTAACAGTAGAGCGTTTTATTTTTCTTAAGCAGTGGACTTCGTTTATATTCGGATGAATCCATTTCTTGGTTAAGGGGGTTGTGGTCAGCGCTTTCACTTTTATTGTATTATGTATAGAAATGCATGTGACCAAGCATTAAACGCCGCATTCTGCCGCGTCTGAATAAATTAATCTTTGAAGCGAATACACAATGCTGTGGCAATAGGCCTAACTCATCATTATTATCATTATAGATTTAGAAGATACCAGCCTAAGTGGTGGCCAAGTAGCCGGAGTAATTTTTGGTATGCTTGGAATTCTTGTGATGGTGTCAGTGATTGCGTGTGTCGTCTGGAAAAATTGGAAACCTACTTTAAAATACAGACCGGGTATTTCCCTCGGATTTGATAATGCTTTGTTTCACAGAACTAGCGAAACTGTGTCGTTAAGTGAATGAGTGTTTACCGATTTAAAAAACATATATTCTTGTTTATTCACTGTCATAATCCTATTATGTAAGAGTCCAGTGACACTGCTATTTCATCAAAGGAAATATTCTTATGTGATAAAATAACAGGGTTATAAAACCATTAACAACTGGGGATGTGTTCTATATACAGGGTACCTAAAAATACGTGGACCTTTTTAGGGCCCCGCCAGACGAAGTCTGAGGAGGCCCTATAGTAATTACCTTGTCTGTCCGTCTGTCTGTCTGTCTGTCCGTCAGACAGTCCGTCTGTCCGTCCGTCCGTCATCATTTTGTGTCCGCTTAATAACTCTGAAACTGTTAGAGATATTTTAACGAGACTTGGTACAAATGTAAAGCATCACCAGAAGATTTGCAGAGAACAAGACCCATAACTCTGCCTACATTTTTTTACTGAATTATGCCCCTTTGTAATTTTGAGTACAGAAATCGTGTCCGCTTCATAACTCTGAAACTGTAAGAGATATTTTCACATGACTTGGAACAAATGTAAACATCATCAGACGATATAGAGAGAACAAGAACCATAACTGTGCATACAGTATTTACTGAATTATGCATTTGTAATTTTGAGTACAGAAATCGTGTCCGCTCTTTAACTCTAAAACTATTAGAGATATTTTCACATGACTTTGTACAAATGTATAGCATCATCAGATGATGTGCAGAGAACAAGAACCATAACTCTGCCTATATTATTTACTGAATTATGCCCCTTTGAAATTTTTAGGGCAGAAATCGTGTCCGCTCCATAACTCTAAAACCGTTAAAGATATTTTCACAAGACATGATACAAATTAAAAACGTCATCAGATGATGTGCAGGTAACAAGAACCATAACTCTGTTTACATTATTTACTGAATTATGTTCCTTTATAATTTTGAGTACAGAAATCGTGTCC
Organism: Ctena decussata; assembly: GCA_963989385.1. Lineage (NCBI taxonomy): Eukaryota > Metazoa > Mollusca > Bivalvia > Lucinida > Lucinidae > Ctena > Ctena decussata. The sequence goes on from OZ022504.1 coordinate 7,510,614, forward strand.
GCTCCATAACTTTGAAACCGTTTGAGATATTTTCGTGAGACTTGGTACAAATGCAAAGCATTATCAGACGGTGTGCAGAGAACAAGAACCATAACTCTGCCAACATTTGTTACTGAATTATGCATTTGTAATTTTGAGTACAGAAATTGTGTCCGCTCTTTAACTCTGAAACTATAAGAGATATTTTCACATGACTTGGTACAAATGTAAAGCATCATCAGATGACGTACAGAGAACAAGAATCCTAACTCTGCCTACATATATTACTGAATAATGCCCCTTTGTAATTTTGAATATAGAAATCATGTCCGCTCTATAGCTTTAAAAGCATCAAAGATATTTTCATAGAACTTGTACATAATATAAAGCATCATCAGACAATGAGCAGAGAATAAGAACTGTAACTTCATCACATTTTTACAGAATTATTCCCCTTTGTAGTTTACAGTCTGGAAAACGTGTTCGCTCTCTAACTTTAAAATTGTTGAAGATATTTTCACAAAACTTCGTAATAATATAGACATCATCAGGCGATGTGCAGAGAAAACGAACCATAACTACAACTTCATTTTTAACAGAGTTATAACCCTTTGTTATTTTAGGTATGGACATTGTCCGATCTATAACTTTAAAGCATTTGAAGATGATTTTATAAAACTTGGTAAAATATAAAGCATCATTAGATGAGCTGAAGGTATGCAGAATGCAAGATTGGTAACATTAGTTTCCTGCTTCACAGAGTTGTTGCCCATGTTTTAATCAGTCATGATTTGGTATTTTGCCCATTTCTTAATGACACTACCAGAGGCTTAATAACATGATAACAGAAAGCTGGTACTGTGATCTCTGGTTTGACACATGACTTAAATATCGTCAACAGTTTCATAAAGGCGGGGCCCTATTAGTTACCATGTTTATAGTTTGAAATTGCTGTAACTCCTTTATTTATCGAGGAAACTTTTCAAAATTTTGTAGGATTGTAGCAATTTGATATTTATGATGTTTTACTTCTAGATGGCATTGCTTACACCTCTCCGGCTTAATCATGAACAGCATATTCCACCACCCACTTTCTAACCACAACATATGTTCAGCCAATTTCATCTGCGTTTTTTTTTTGTCAGACTTTTTTCCACCATTTGAGATTTTTAGAACCCATGCTTCCTTAGAATGCAGACCTGAAAGCGCTCTGAAACCATTTCTTTTTTCGCTTAATGGCATTTTATGTTTCCAACAATGATGTCATTTTTACTTTACGACGTCATCATGAAATCACTTTCGGTTGAAGTACTTCTTGATAAAGAATCTCATACAATATCATTTTGGTATATTCATGCAAAAATTTGCAATGTTTCCTTCGTCAATAAAGGAGTTACAGCAATTTCCAAAAGGTCCACCGGTTTTTTAGACACCCTGTACTTGTAGTATACACGGTATGTTGGCAAATTTACGTACACGAAAGTATTACGTACGAGACATTGCGGGAAAATGCGCGTAACAGGTAAACAACTTTACTTTCTTACCGTTTTTCTTGAATATATCTTCACTGACAAAATATTTCACAGATCTGTTTTTACAATGATATTGGGCATATTTCCTTCTACCTAGAAACATATAGACGCTGAAGCTACACTCACCGTGCTAAGCCTAATTTTGAGAAAAACATGTAGATTTTTGCATTTGTCCATTACTTCGCCTGAAGGCAGCAAGTACAGTCTTTATTCCTTTATCGTTTGCAAAACAGATATCATCAGGGTGGCCTACTTAGTGCTCTTTACAACCACGGTTTAATCAGATTCCAGCTTTATACGTTTCAAGAATAAACAGCCATGTTTCACATGACGGGTCTACCTTTTCGCATTTACGACCATCTCAGCATTCCTTTTCAACATTTACTACCATCTGCGCAATAAAACACAAATCTTCACACGACCACCGAAAAAAGTTTTGTATGATATAGTACATATTGGAAATTTCCATTAAATCATGTCTTCTCCCAAATCTAGATATGCAGTCAAGCGTTACAAAACACTGTTTTACCGAAATACGATGGCTAATATAGTTATAAGACGATCGAATAGCTTTCGAGTGAGGTTTTATTTGTATTAAAGGGAGGATTAGGCTTATAATACCCCCGCTTTGAAAAATGGGGGGGGGGTATACTGGTTTACATCAGTCCGTCCGTCCGTCCGTCCCTCCGTCCGTCGTTCCGTCCGTCCCTCCGTCCGTCCTACCGTCCGTCCCCTTTTAATAAAATGTTTCGTCAAAGATTTCTCAACAACCATACGAGCTAGAATGGTCATATTTGGCATACAGGTTGATGACGATGTGTTGTATCGTGGGATTGAGAACCAGGCTTCTCCTGCTTATTCTTCCCTTTATTTGTCCATTTTTCTTTATTTCCATACTTTGAATAATGAAATTTTTCGTCAAAGATTTCTCAACAACCATTAAAGCAAGAATAGTCATATTTGTCATACAGGTTGATGATGGTGTGTTGTATCGTGGGATTGAGAACCAGGCTTCACTTGCTTATTCTTCTCTTTATTTGTCCATTTTCTGTATTTCCATACTTTGAATAATGAAATTTTTCGTCAAAGATTTCTCAACAACCATTCAAGCTAGAATAGTCATATTTAGCATATAGGTTGATGACGGTTTGTTGTATCGTGGGATTGCAAACCAGCTTTCTCCTGTCTATTCTTCCGTGTATTTGTCCAATTTTCATACTTTCCATACTTTGAATAATGAAATTTTTCGTCAAAGATTTCTCCACAATTGTGTAAGCTAGACTAGTCATATTTGGTTTGCAGGTTGATGATGATGTGTTGTGTCGTGGAATTGCACACCAGCCTTTTCCTGCTAATTCTTCCCTGTATTTGTCCGATTTTCTTTCTTTACATACTTTGAATAATGCAGTTTTTCGTAAAAGATGTTTGTGCAACCATGCAAGCTAGAGTAGTCATATTTGGTATGCAGGTTAATGACAACTTATTGTAGTGTGGGATTGAGAACCAGCCATCTCCCGCATATGCTTGCCTTTATTTGTCAGATTTTCTTTCTCTCTTTACATTGAATAATGCAGTTTTTTATAAAAGATTTCACAGCAACCCTTCAATGTAGAATTTTCACATTTGGTGTACAGATTGTAAACGGCTTATTTTTGAGTGGGATTTAACCCAGCTGATACTGGCATATTCTTCCATGTATTTGTTTTATTTTCTGTCTCTCTTTACATTGAACCATGCAATTTTTCGTAAAAGATTTCATAGTAACCCTTCAAGGTAGAATGTTCATATTCGGTATACAGATTGATCACGACTTGCTTTATCGTGGGATTGCAAACCAGCCGTATCTGGCATATTCCTCTCTGTATTTGTCCCATTTTCTTACTCTCCATATTTTGAAAAATGACCTTTTTTGTCAAAGGTTTCTAAGCAGCCATTGCAAGTTAGAGGAGGGATATTTTGTTTGCAGGTTGATGATAACTGTTATATTGTGAGATCAAGAACCAGCCTTCTCCTGCTTAGTCTTCCCGATATTTTTCCAGTTTTTCTTTCTCTCCTTACTCAGAATAATGCAATTTTTCGTAACAAATTTCACAGCATCAATTCAAGTTTGAATCGTCATATTTGGCATACAGATTGATAAAGACTTATGTCTTACATGTATTTATTATTTTTCTATCTGTCTATGTGAAATCATTTTATTTCGTATTACGTATACATAGAAAGGGATTCATTGATATTTGCTATACATGTTGACAATGAGTTCTCTCTATATATACTTAATGTAATGAAAATAACAATATTTGATTAAAGCACTTAAGCGGAGGTATAGTCGGATCCTCCAACAGTTCTAGTTTTTGTCATGGAAGTTCGGCAAAACTGTCTTGGAACGCTATACTGCATATCTACATTGAAAAGAAGACGTGATTTAATGCAAACTTTCTGATACAGATGATTTCATACCAGAGTTTTGTCGAAGATCGTGTCAAGATTCGTGTTTATGTTGCGCAGATAGTCGTAAATGTTTAAAAGGAATGCTGAGATGGCCGTAAATGCGAAAAGGTAGATCCCTCCTATGAAACATGGCTGTTTATTCTTGTACTGTATAAAGTTGGAATCTGACATAACTGTGGTTGTAAAAAGCACTAAATAGGCCACCCGCGGACGGGCTCAGTTTTGCAAATGATAAAGAAATAAAGAAACTAAATGCTGCTTCCTGGCGACAAATGCAAAATCTACATGTTTTTCTCAAAATCAGTCTTAACACGGAGAGTGTATCTTCAGCGTCTAAACGTTACTAGATAGAAGGAAATATGCCAAATATCACTGTAAAAACAGATCTGTAAAATATTAAGTCAGTGCAGATATCTTCAAGAAAAAATGTTAAAAATAAAAAGTTGTTTACTGTCACGAGCAATTTCCCGCAATATCTCGTAAGTAATACTTTCGTGCATGTAAATTTGCCTACATACCGTGGTATAGGATATTTGTCTTTAATTCATAGGGACATGACCTGTTTTACTATTTTCTTTTTGCATATATTTTTCTAAAAGCTAAACTGTACATCACGGAAAACCTATTTCAAACATTTGGATTCACGCATACAGTGGTTCTGTTCACTTCTTTGCGACGGACAAGGTCAGAGACTCAAAATCAAGCAAGAGAATGCGACTTTTCCCTACATCTATATATCGCCGAGATTGACCTTGAACACATGCTCCACCGTACTAAATGAATATCTGGAAAAATGCAAGACAATGTATTTAATCCTTTCATGCACCGAAGAAACAATCTATATGTGACAAAATAGCATTCTTATATTTTGCATAAATAGTTTTCAGAGAAAATAAATACCTCAAACTTTATGCCGATGTCAAATTTGCTTACTATTTTGGCTCCCCTTCTGCAAAACCGGAAACTCCTCTCATGGATTGTCGTTCTGAACCGTGGTTTCGCATATGAAGAATGGATTATTTTACGTGGGCTGATCATTTTATAATGGAAACTCCCTTGTAGATTAGTTGATTACATACAGAAATATAAACCCTTCATGTAACCAAAGAGTGTGATTTGAGCTTTCCAAGCCAATTTAAAATTGAAATTTTAATATGTTACCATAGCAATATATGACGTCACGTTCATGCCGTGTACCGCGTGTAAATTTTTTCGACGTCATTTTGGTGAGGAGTTGCTTGTGTTATGCTTATTATGTGTGATATGTACAGAAAAATTGAAACTTTAGGAACACATTTCGTTTAAGTTAGGGGTTGGCTTTAGAAACACACATAAAATGATTGTTAATGAAAACGATCTGAAATCTGGCATGAATTAAAGCTAAAGCAGGGGTTAAAATACTTTATTTTTAGTGAGTTTGACATTTTATTTCGTAGTTGTCAGTTTTATGCTTAAGTTAATAAATCGGTGATCAAGTACAGGATAATTTAAGTTCTTTCTACTATACAATTCTCCCAAGACTCCGCTTGTTAAAGTGCAATGACGTCACAAATCTGGTCCCTCCGGCTGAAATTCAGCGAAAAATGTCAAATGTTGCTCGATCAAATATTTTTCACGGTCTGTATTTCTGCCAGGTTTGAGAGGAAGTCATGATAAACTATATATTTCCTTTAGTATCTGAGACTTGCATCAACCCATCACACCATCACAAACTTTATCTATTCTTTGTTACTAATCAGCAGCAAATATATAAGAAAATATGCAAAAATTTAGAGACTAAACCTTTATAAGTATAAGGCATTGTTGCCATGGCAACGATATTCCTAAACAGCATTTTAATAATTATTTATATTGAATATGCTTGCTCCTTAGGTATTATATACTTGAAATACTGTTTTGATACATAGCTAATGAAATAAATGCTAGTTTCCATTATTTAATGATCACCCCTCGTATCAAGGCTCATTGCTCATTGTCTGCGCATGTTTATCTTATCCATATTTCTTACTTTCATATTTCATTTGTTGAAAATCTGTGTCAGATTTTCCAAAACATTTCAAAGGTATGAACAATAAATGGATGTAACTTGGAAAAGAAAATCCAGCTCATTGCATATATTGTTCTTTCTTTTCTAGTGAATTTGTGTCACATTTTCCTCGGGAACCATTGAAACTAGACACTTTATACTTGGTATACATATATAAACAGTGAGTTGTTGTATTGTGGATTGACAAGCAGGATTATTGCTCTCTGTTTCATTCTTTATCCTGTTTACTATCTTTGCATATGTATTATGTTCAACTCTTGTGATACAGTTTTGTCTGCAAATATTTAAGCTACCCTGTTCAAAATTGGTAGACCTGTGGGTTATGACTTAGTGTAACATAACATTAGATTGAGACTCAGGATCCTGGCTCTGATTTTTCCCTTTACTCATTTTCTCAGGAACTGTCTGCTAGCTAGTTGGCCTCATATTTATTTCTCTTTTAACATAGCAGTGCATTACTATGGCAGTGCGACTGGGCAATAGTCAGATTCTGTGATACTTCTAGTTACCAAGTGGCGTGAACAAGAATATGGCATAATTGAAAGGTACTCATTAGTATTTTGAATGACATATACAAAAGCTTTCGATTAAATGATGTTGTTTTTTGTCGACTCATGCTTGTTTAAGGTGGTGATTTATGGTAAATGTAAAAATCTGCATAAACCCATAAAAAACTAACGTATCTCCCTGAAAGTTAGCAGACTTCTTATTTTTGTCGTTCTTTACAGTTTCGAATACAAAATAGACTTACATGCTGCTTAAAAAAGTGTTTGGTTTTTTTAAGGAAAGATCAAAGGGTAATTTTCTGCGAATAAATCTGAAAAAATAGTATCGTTATTGAAAATTTACATAGTGCTAAAGGTGCATTATTGCATAATGAAGAGCGTCCTAGCAATTATTTATTCCAACTCTTTCTCGAATTGTAATGTAGACCAGATGAAAACGGTAGCTTTTTCTCAAATGTTCAACCATGTACAAAGTAAATGTACACTGGACGCATTTATTAAATATAGGGTAGGCAAGCATACCTATGTTAACACCTACAATATAAATAATACATTACTGACATGATCAGTGGTGTGTAGATGAAATTGTTCAAACTTGTTAAAATAGTCTCACCTGTCTCACCTGTGTGTTTTGACAAAAAAATTTGGACACAGACTGCATCTTTTTTCACCTGCTCAGCCTGATAATGTGTGAAAGAGTTTGAAAAAATAATTGCTAGGACGCTCTCCATTATGCAACAAGGTACTCTAAGCACTAAGTATATTTTCAATAATGATACTATTTTTTCAGATTTATTTGCAGAAAATTACCCTTTGATCTTCTCTTATAAAAACACTTTTTAACATTAACAAATGTTGCATTTTGGGATTTTGAACTATGAGAAACAACATAAAGAAGGCATCTGTTAAGTTTTGGAAAGATCAGTGTTATTTTGAGTATTTTATGCAGATTTTTGTCTTTGTCCCAAATCAGTGATTATCACCACCTTAATGAGGCCACAGTCCTCGAGTCCGAAACTGTATCAGGCACATAACAAGTACTTCAGTGTATGTTAAGTTTTGCGTACACGTGTACAGTTTTCTGGTTTGATAACGCGGATGCCACCGCCGACGTTCAGTGACACTGCATTCATGGCTAGTCGTTTCAGTTTATAGTTCCGGGGCCGTTTTTATAAAACAACTTATTATAATAAGTGGTTGCTATACTGTTGCTAAGGCTGAATTTCTATGAAGGAGATTCTCTACAAATATGAAATTTGTTCTGGAGGAACAGTTTTTTTCAGACTGTTCCTCCAGAGCAAATTTCATAGTTGTAGGGAATCTCCTTCATATTTCAGACTGTTCCTCCAGAACAAATTTCATAGTTGTTGGGAATCTCCTTCATAGAAATTCAGCCAAAGCAATAGCATAGCAACGACTTAAGTCGTTTTGTATATACACCCCAACACGTAAGGTACACCTATACATTCCTCCATTAACTGTAAGGTAAAATCACGGACTCATGTAAGACATTGTACCACATAAGATGTTGATTGTTAGACTATGTCACGTGCTAAAATGTTGCATTGGTCAGATATACACTATCAAGTGACTTTGAGTGGCGTTCTGGGTATGGCTTGGAACTGTGTATTAAACAGTGTTGTATGTTCAAGTTAAGGCAGACTCATTTAAAACAAGAAAAGTCTTTTCAAAAAGATAATCGGTGCAGATTAAATGGAAGTGTGTTTTGCAGTATGTCTCTAGGCAAAAAGTTGACAATAACTTTCATGAATATGACTCAAGTGAAATATGTCGGTAGGCACCCGCAACCGTAATTTTGGCACTGGGTAGCGACAATGACCTATTTCAAGATTGCTGTCCAATTTGGAATTCTAAAATGGACTGCGGTCAGTCTTAAGATTGACCTGATTCCAAAATAGTTACCAACATGATGCACTGTTTTTGTGCGTATTTAAACCGAAAGTAGAAATCGAAAGTACATCTACATGTGTCAAACCCCTTAGGTCTTCTTTATGGTGACCAGACACTATCGTCTGAATTTGAAACAGATATTTTAGCGATACAAAACACAAAACATCATCATTAAGTCTAAAATGTTTGATTTATATGTAATTATCAAAAAGCACGTTGATTTACCTTTATACTAGTTCCATTCGTATGGCTCGTGAGCCTTGAATAGAGGATCGTGAGCTTGCATAATGGAATGGTATAAACTAAGAATTATGTCAAAGGACATCAAGAATGAGTCTGTCAAATTAACACTACTAACCAATTTCACGAGCTAAAACAATTTAAGGTAAAACCAACTTTTTCTGGAAAAAATCGATTATATAAAGCCGTGTCCTTTGAGTACTTGTTGATACTCAGTCTTTGATTCTGGTATCTAAAACGCGGTCTTTGGACAAATGGAATGTCCATCTATTCCCCGTTGAGTTTAAGTTCTCATCTTGTTCACTGTTACACGCCCAGGAAGTAGTATTACAAACGTTGCACGTTGAACTGTTTGAAATGGGTTTCTGTTGTTTTTCGCCCTTTGTTTCCTTTCTGTTAACTTTCAATTGCTAGTATTACTACGTAACGAAATATTTATGAGTTATTTAAAAAAAATACCTATAATTAGAGAAAACTGTATTGATATTTATTCGACCATTACACTTACTAAAACTGTATGGATATTTATTCGACTGTAACACTTGTATAAAATATGATACAGATTCAAATAAGTCAATCGACTTTCTATGTAATTCCTTTAATATTTTCATTGTATTTGAAGTACTTGTATTTGTTGTGTCATGTAAATACTGTTTAAACCAAAAGATCTTCACTGAAAAAAAAGCCATGAATATCTGCGTCTGTTTTCGATTAAATTTCCATTAAAAATTTACAAACAAGAGAAACATTTTGAATAAACATCTAACAGAGTGCTAGTATACATGCAGTGCAGTACAATGTGGAAAAAACGAAATTTAAGTATTCATTGACCTTCGATATTATTGGCTAAATTTTGACATACGCGTTATTTGACCGATGAAATCGTACGAAATGTGGAACAAACGTGTAAGTATACTCGGCTGCACAAACAGTGTGACGAAACCTATACAGGAGAACTAGCTCTAGCAATGAAATTTATTACTTGTATGATTCAAATGGAATTGGACTAATTATTTTTGTATTTACTCTAGAAAACATTATTGTAAGTACATTACTACTCTTTGTGAGATGTAGACACTGCTTTATAGATTTATTTATTTCCCTTTAGATCAGTAATTAATACGGGCCGTTAGCGGACCGTTAATATTGTCATGGAAATAAAATTGAAAATAAATATTCCATATTTGGAATTCATAACATAGTTCTCTTTACAAGACTATACGAGGTAATTTCAGAAATAGTGTAAATGAGTCGGCCATTTCTAGGAATGTTTACCGATTTTTTTAAATTTATGTCTTAATTTTTAGGTTTACATATCACCCAATAGCATTTACTCAAAAGATTTGAGGCACTGGTATTTTTTCAAAATATGCCACGACAATTGTTGTTAGGGTATGGACACTGAGTACAAACAGACGGAATAAATATGTAAAGGCAGAGTCATATTTTCTTAACTCTGGATACACGCAGCTCTGGACTGATGCCTATAATACCTGTTATACTGAAAATATTTCAGTATAAAAAGCATTGTATCAGCCCTGCTAGCACATAAGATTTACCTTGAAAGATAGGCAAATCGTGGAACAATGCGCATTTTTGATGACGTCACTACCTGCGCTAAATTGAAATGTAAATATAGTAAGTTGTTTAAACTTCGATTTTGAGGTCAAAGTAAGTGAAAGTAAATGTTTGGTGACAGACATGAAGCAAAAAATAAATAAAAATTAATTCGTTATGCTTGTTTTTTGTTATAAATAATCTTTTATGGCACCTTATGCTCTTTTGTCGGTGGCCTACCCGATTTTTTACGATAAGTTTCCCCACCCATTCACATATTTCAATGTCAGTATTTCATTTTAAATAACAAGTCTTTCAAGTCTTTAAATGTGAATTTTTCTATCAATGTGTCCCTCTAATTTTTGACATTAAAAAACTATATTGAACCTGTGTATTTTTATTAGAAGATAATTTCATTTTATTGTTTTGTATTTTACATGAATTGCTGCTATTTTGCAACTTCCGGCGTGGGGTTTGCGCGCATGTTATCCAGCTTTATAAGTGATTTGATGCCAGTCGTAACAAAATATAGTGACCTAATCATTTCAGCAATAAAATGTCTGTCAATTGTGGAAATTGGATGCGACTGAGCCAAAATCACAATTTTATTGATATATTGCATTTATCCTGGGTTCTTGTGAATCCGTTAGTGTAAGAAAACTCACGTGGTAATATCTGCTGATATAAAAGATATCATTTCTTTTATTTGTCTATCATTTTCTAGTATATATTTGCTTTTAAATACAACAGACTTTTAATTATTTATCATTGCAACAAGCCGTCAAAAACTTTTTCAAAATGGAGGTCACTGACCTTTGTGACCTGTGTACTACATCACCAGTTTCCGTTAGTTATACTGTGCATAAAAAATAAGGCACCACAGGTGACACAACTTTGAAAAAACTAAAAAAACTGGAAGAACAAATATTAAAGAAAATATTTACAGTCAGGTAAGTGTGTATTTGGTTTGCTGTGTGCTTTCTGTCCCTCACTTCCATGTACACTCATATTGAAACAAAGTATTTTAGCCATGGTAGGTAGATGTTTGGATTGAAGGGGCCCTTGTTCTAAAGAAACATTTGAGAAGGGCCATATTTCACAGTGTCAGATTATCAACATTTGTTTTACCCTTGGCTGTATCTTGAAGAGGGTTAGTAGGCCCTCAAAAATGCTTAGCAGCTCTGTTTACAGGAAGCTTTTCTTCAAATATGAGACATGGTAGCTTAGTGGTTATTGCACTTGCCTCTGATGCCTCTGAGGTACAGAGTTTGAACGTTGGTAGTGACGTTGAAATTTTTGTGTTGAACAATGTTTCTTTAATTTCATTTGCAAGGATGACATTAAAAAGTGTGCAACCTTCCGATCGGAGCGACAACTAGAGCCCCCCTTTTCTGGTGTGTGTGTGGGGGGTGGGGGGGAGGGGGGGGCGGCTTGGAGATGGCATCCCTTATGCATATTAAATATCCTTTCTGTATTACATGCCTATAAGGAGGTTTATCCTGTAAATGTACTGTAGGTCGTACACCTGCTCATAATCCTAGACAGAGGGTGTAGATGTATACATAGGAAGAAAATAACAACATCGGATAAATCTTGTTGAGTGTAATAGCTTCTGTATAGTTGCCCTTCTTAGAAGCATGCGACTGAAATAAAATAAGATGAAACTCATAGAGATGGACCCTCAAATAATACCCTTGAACTAAATATAATGAACACTGTGATTAACAGGGATGAGATGCAGGGGATACTTAAATGATTTCACCTCTTCTTACACTGTTCATTTTTATTAGATTTATCCCCTGTACAACAAATCATGACCCAATAAAAAGTTCAATACAGAAAAAAATGTATTTTGACAGCCTTCAGCATGCTGCATGACCAAGTCTCATTTATTTGCAGGCCACAAGCATGGATGTTAGTACTTCATACCAGAAAAAAACATTAAACAGGGACCAACATGTCTTTTGTGTGCCTTTTCTCAACTAAAAGAAAAACTGCGGCAGCCATAAGAGCCCCACACACATGTTGCCTTACTTTTCTGCAACAGTGTAGAAGGCACTTTCTTAGTCACGTGATGTACTTAGACTGGGGTCATGGAGCAGACGTCAGCGTGTTGTGTCTGTGTAAAACATGTTGTGTTGAAAGGAACAAAATGAATCTGAAGATGAGGAAAATTTGGGAATAGGAAAATTGTGTGAAAGTAAGGTGGGAGATTTATTTGTTGTATGTTTTATTCTTTCTGATTTCTATCTTTGGCGGGAAAAAGGTTAGCGAGTAGACTTCTTGTTTGTTTACATTTTCCAACTGACAGTTGTCAGAATCTCGCGAGACTAAGTGAGAAGTAAACAAATTTCACGCACTAGCGGATTCACAAGAACGCCGAAAACGGAAGTAGGGAGGATAATAACTTTGCATTTATAAACACATAGCAGGCAAAAAATCTCGTTTATTATGTTACTTATTTAGAATCTGGAACTGATTTCTGTATAATTTTCTTATTTTACATTGAAAAGACAGTATTACGTGTTTCTTCGTTAAAATATGTCATTTTCTCAATGAGAAAACTGCGATAGAACACGAGAGTTTCAGAGTGAAAATGTATAGTTTCCAGTATAGTTTCCCACACCCATATGACGTATAAGCACGTGCTGTCATGCATGGGTGGCTTAGAAATTGTTTCAATGCATACCATTCCAAAGCACTTAAATTTAGCTTTCCAATGATATATAACACCACTGCTACATTTGTAATATCAGCCAATAGGCTGCCCTGAGATCACTTACACTATTTCTGAAATGCCCCTCGTGCATAATAGGAAAATGTAAAAAATGCACCGAAATTGTTTGTATAGGATTATGCTGACTGGGAGGGACCGCCCCGCGTTTTGATCTATGCGATCTCTTATGAACTGTGCCTGCTGAGGTTTCATACTTTTGTACAAACATATGACTGAAATCTTAGTACAGTTCCTATCAGAGCAGAGAACACATTCAAACGTAGGAGCATGGGTCATATGTCCAAGTTTCGTTTACTCAAGCCTCATCAGTAAGTTCTGAATAGTAAAATCCTTCGGAAGCAAGGAATACATCAAAGAACAGAAATAGCAGACTCGATTTAATTGATTCTGTACATGACCAGTAATAAAATGTGCGACACCAGCCACGCCCCTTGCTCCGGCTTAAGCGGAACTCTATTTTCAAAATAGTTCAAATGAACTCAATGATCCCAAAGGACACCATCTGGTGTCGAAAGCCATAGTAAAGCATATTGTGATTTCCGAATTTTAATACGGTAGTCGATTCTAAGACTGATTTCTACCAATGGCCATTGAAAAATAAGCTGACTTGTTTAGTTCTCTGTTTTCGGCGGATATCTACTTGCCGAGTAATGTCCTGTTTTTTGAAACATAAAAAAGCAACCTCGTCCGTATAATTGTGGAAAAACATCTGGAGCAATTTTTTTATATTTGGGATGTTTTTTTTTTCTGAAATGTACATTTTCTGAATGAATTTTAGGTATTCTAAAAATATGAATGCCTCCGATTTTCGACTTGAACATATTCCCCACTTATAGATTAACTCCCCTGCCATACGTCGAAAAATATTATTTCAAGAAATTGAACCTGCGGCGTTGATATTTTTCAAACTGACTAATAGCCATTAGTTTAAGGCATAAAATTGCAGTAGAATATAGTGAATACAAAATGAAACAAACCTGGAAGAACCGCGGACCACAAACGAAATCGCGTGATTGATCCAAATAAAATCGATTGACGTAAAAATCATGAGCACGTTTAAGAAAGTTACTTGGATATCATATTGTGATTGCAAGACCTAGTATGGATTTTCTTCACTGGCTCATAACGTGACTATTTTGCATCTGCGATTTAAACTTATCTCTTCAATTCATAGTTATATTAGATCAAAACACATTTATGAAATTTCACCAAAGGTTTCTAAAGATACAATAATATAAATCTGACTTTAGTAAAACGATTTTATTCGGAAATTGCGTAGGAGTGTCTCTTCAAGCATCATTTTGTTACATGAGCCCTGACACGTGAAAACCAACATAGTGGTCGTGCGCCCAGTGCAGACTCAGATCAGCCTAAGCATCCGCCCATTCTGATCAGAGTCTTCGCTAAGCGCTTACAGGGTAGCTAAGGCTCTAAGCTACCTTCATGCGGACAGCGAAGACTCTGATCAGACTGGGCGGATGCCCAGGCTGATCTGAGTCTGCGCTGGGCGCACAACCACTTTCTTGGTTTTCTCATGTCGTGGCTCACATAAACTTAGCGAACAGATATTTCCTATCATGCTTGCATTTGGCTAATGTTCTGGCTGAAAGAATCTGACTACAAATGGATATTTTTTTTGCTCTGTGTGTGTGTGTCTGTGTGTGTTAAATTTTCGGACAACAATTCTGCACAATAACCCAGAAGAATGATTAATATAAAGTTTTATTTTGTTTTTCTCTTAAACATAACCTTGTTCTTATTACTTTTGCATTTAAATTGAACAAACAACACATGCAAGCTGTCTGTTATCGACATATGGGGGACAGGGAAGAGAGCCACATTTAGTTTCAACATTATGCACTATTGCCTCATCGTCGTTCTTTGAACCACCGGCGACACTCTCGGGATCTGAATCAATACAGACATAATTTGTAGCAAAATAACCGTCCTGTCCTGCTCCAAGATATCCTGCGTACTCAAGGGTCCATCCACTGAAACAGTTGATCCGGCCAGGAATCATAACCGTAGTGGATCGGTTTGTTTTACACAAGCAGCATGGTGCGTTTTCATTGTAAGTTCTTCTTCCGGCTACGCTTCCTCGCATCTCGTATTCTACACCGTAGACCTTTCCGTTTTGGCTGTCACTGTGTCCATGTTCACCCCAGGTGACGTTTTGTGGTAAGCAGAGATATTCCGATCCCCCACCCGACTCGTCAAAACTTGTTCCAGCCATATAACCTGTTGCAGCAAAATATTAGTGTAAAAATTCTAAGAAATTGGGGCAGACATGTTCGAACAAACGACGCAGGCCCAGATTAGTCCTAAAGGAGCAGTCTGATCAGGGCCTACACTGTTGCTATTCCTTTTGCATTTTAGGTTGCATTACTGTATTTAATCGTAAAACCAAGTTTTCAGGTTATAAAACTTGAGTATAATCTCAAATTCAAAATAAAGCACACTGATTGGCAGCTTCCGAGCATGTGCTCGGAAGCAGCCAATCAGTGTGCTTTATTTTGAGTTTGAGAAACATGCTCGGAAGCAGCCAATCAGTGTGCTTTATTTTGAGTTTGAGAATGTACTCAAGTTTTATAACCTGCGGGCCAAGTTGTTCCATTCTAGGACAACTACGTAATCAATTTAGGTGTTCCAATTTTAGAATGATTATGGTATTTTATTTTGAGACCAAGGCCGTACCATAGACCAGGAAATCCGCAGTAAAAGGGTTGCGGTCGGTGACTATATCGGCGGTGGCGTCCTCCATATCCATCCGGCCAAACTATACATGTTCCTGCTAAAACTCGACAAATACTGAGGTATTGTGTCCTTTCGTACCCAGGAACTGTGACCTTCCTAAACAAGCACGATGGTACAAGCATGATTTTGTCATTCCGTCATGTGCTCTTACATGCAACTAATCAGACAATTGTGCATATGATGTCCAATCCAATGATACCCTAAGATATTGTCGCATTAATCCTATCAACAGTTCATTCCAGCAGAGAAATTCTGTCTATCCATCCAGTCGAGCTGTTTAGCGATGCCACAGTCCGTGAATACAAAATCACAACAGGCACGTACCTCCATGTGTGGTGAGTTTTGTACATGAACGCACATGTCAATTTTGCCAGTTTGATAAGGCAGACGCCATCGCCCACGTTTAGCAACCCTGCCATCACCGACCGCCGCCCTGAAACCTCTTTTATTCAGTGGATAACGTCAAGTCATAAAAATCCCATGACCACACGTGTAATAACATTTTGGCGCGAACACGTAACGTCATTGACAACGTCCATGTCAACAATGCGATTTCATATTGAAATAATGTTCAGTTTGAAGGCGTTAAAAAACATTTAAAAGGTCATATGATAAACAGAATCTTACACTCGTGGTCATTTCATATGAAATTTATGAAACTCGCCGAAGGCTCGTTTCATGAATTTCATATGAAATAACCACTCGTGAAATAACCTCTATTTTCAGCTCAGAGCCCACCTGGTTCGGATTTCCAGGTCAACTGGATAAAACAAATGAGCCCACGGGAGTCGAACCCCCGAGCCGGACCCTTACTTGAAGAGCGGCGAATTATCAATCCACTAGGCCATGCTCTCCGCTGCCTGTTTTCCAGTTTTTCATGTATTTAGATGTCCCGAAAGCTTATAAAATAGAGCGCTGTACTGCTAAGCTAGCCGCCCAGTTTCCAATACTGTCGGAGTCTAGGAGCGGCTGTAGCGTAGTGGATAACACTCCAGATTACCACCCCAGGGGTTGCAAGTTCGACCCCCCGCTTCTTCGGTCTTTCGGATGAGACTTTAAACCGAGGTCCCGTCTCCATATGACCTCGTTGTTGGTGGGACGTTAAACCCGAGTTCACTCACTCACTCACTGTCGGAGTCTAATGGCTTTCCAATCATATACGCAAACGGGGCTGCATTTCACACAGCCTTTAATTGTTAGCCTTCCATCGGTTTCATATGACTAAAATACTATTGAAAAATTCATGAAACTACAAGTCATCAATCCATCCATATGCATCATTCCGAAATATAATAGAAACGATAAGTTAATTGATAGGGTTCCCCGTAGGCTACTGGTCGTAAGGGTAGTAACATGTAATGGCCCATTGTATCCTGGAACAGCATATGAAAGCCGGAGCTCATGTTTCTCCTTTTGAGGCTTTATCCTTCCCTGTTTTAAAAAGGTAACCATTTACTGCTGGGCTGACAGACTTTTTCCAGTTGCCGGCTGGCCTAGTGGCCATTACCCCATAATCGAGCATCTCTGACAACTCAACCATGCGCCTGTCTTAAGAGAGAGATATCCGTGATGGTGACTGTTTCCGTCCCGCTTAGGAAAAGCTCCAAATGCGGCTTGAAAACCGATAGCTTGATAGCTTGCTAAAGGTTCTGTTTTAGGAGTATATCCATATGAGTGATGTCCTTTGAAGGGGTAGCCAAACTCCTTTATTATGCGTTTATGATGCCTGTTGATACTTGTTCCGAATGACTAGTAAGCTGTGACACGACAAAACCAACGAAGTGGCGTAAGCGCCCAGCGAAGACTCAAATCAGCCTGGGCATCCACCCAGTCTGGGCAGAGTCTCAACTGTCGGCATGGAGGTAGCTTAGAGCCTTAGATACCATTAAGCGCAAGCGAAAACTCTGTCCAGACTGGGCGGATGACCAGACCGATCTGAATCTTCGCTGATCGCTTACTGGACCCTTCTATTCTATTCTATTGAAGGGTCCAGTAAGCGACCAGCTTAGACTCAGATCAGTCTGGGCATCCGCCCAGTCTGGACAGAGTTTCCGCTTGCGCTTAATGGTATCTTAGGCTCTAAGCTACCTCCAGCTACCCTTTAAGCGCAACCGAAAACTCTGTCCAGACTGGGCGGATGCCCAGACTGAGCTGAGTCCTCGCTGGGCGCACATGCCACTTTGTTTGTTTTGCCGTGTACTGGCTCAGTTGTACCTGTTGATATTTGTTCCGAGAGACTATATTCATACCTTTGTATACAAGATTTGTTTCGTTATTGCTGCATATTGTTCGTCCCCATCTGACGTATGTTGAACCAAACGCTGGAATTTAAAAAAAAAAGAATGAAAAAGGAAATAAAGAAAGAAAAGAAAGAAAGAATAAGAATAAATCAAGAAGCGCCGCGGACCTTGGCTGCACTAATATTCTGAAGATTGACAGGACCTGTACTTTATTGTCAAATCTGATCCATACACAATAAAATATGAAAGATAATATTTGCAGGCATTGAAATGAAGTGTTTCAGTACTATGTTGCCGATTTATGCATCCTCCCATTTGACACTGTGGTATGCTTACTTATAGAAAAATATGAGAAAATATATATTTGATGGGACGTGTTTATCAGCCGAATAAGGGAAACAAAAAAGAAACTGTTAATTTGCTTTTCTTCATATTAAAAATTATGTTAACACAATTATGACAAAATGTTTATGATAGTATTAAAAATTATTACTGCGCGTGTAAATGAAACAATAGAGATAGAGCAAATAAGGGAAAGCAATCTCTTCTTTTCCTTCATCTTTCGGAAATTTACAAGAATGAGGTAATTAAATATAGTTTTACAAACTATATATCCGAATTATTACTATTCCTATGTAACACTTAACAAACCATATTTACAAAATTTTACTGCTCTTACTTAGCAATTTACAAGCTTTGTTTCCAAATAATCGTTGTTACAATAACATTACTGACGTGCTTATTAATGCAACATTAAAAGGTAAAGGTTTCCCATAGCCTAATAGCCGTAGGGGCAGTGGGGGTTAGAGACCCACTGTATCTTGGGCATTGCTGATGAAAGGCGGAGCCCATCCCTCTCCTTTCGCTGCCTTATCCTTCCTTGCTTCGAAAAATGTACCCATTTACTGCTGGGCCGACAGAGAGAGTTTTCCAGTCATCGGATGGCGACGGTGACCCGCGAACTCACGACCTTCCGGTGACTTTCTGCCCAATAGCCGAGCCACTCTAACCACTCGACTACAGCGCCTCTCCAATGCAACATTACTTAATCAAAAGAGGATGATATGTGTATATCTTCTGAATCATTATATCCCTGCTAAACTCAGCTATATCAAAGTCTCTTTCAATGCAATGGAGAGTGTTTCAAGGGCCCTATCGAAGGCCCGTATCCAGACAACCACGTACTGGTGGGACTCTTGATAACTGGTGGGGCTGGGAGATGTCGAGATGTATGTGTGTGTGTATGGGATTGGGGTAGGGGTGGGGGCGAGAGGGGGGGATGAAAATACATGACCTAATATGTGATCAATTTGATGAGAATTTTTGATAATGTCTTTTTTGCCTTGAAATATATGTTGTGATATATCTCATTAGAATCGCCTCGCCGAGGCGATTCTAATAAGTTGTCATAACATGTATTTTAATCGTATCACATGTGAAAATTATCTCAAACTGTCATCAGATACACCTTACTATCGGGAGGCCTACATATTGTACATAACATAGAGGCCCAAATGGCGGGGCTGAAGCCCAAAAGCCCACCCCCTTGATCCGGGGCTGTTATCTCCAGCAGCCACATATTTCACTTAGCCTTGACTAGGGGTTCTTACCTTGTGGATGTTTCAATCTGTCGAGTTGAGACTTCATCTGTGCATTTTCAATCCTTAAAATTTCAGATTCATTTTTCAAAGCAGATACTTGTTGCTTCAGGTAAACTATTTCTTGTGCAATTTTAGCAATATTTGGGTCACTGTTTAGAACCAGGCTTCGAACCCATTTCGATGACGTCAATATTAAAAAGCAAGTAAGAATAAATTCCATTTTAACAAAGTGTGAACGATGTACCAACGTATCTGAGTTGAGTTTTATGGTTGATGTGTACTTTATCTTTAACGATGGTATGATAATCCTAATCCAAATATCGCAATTACCTACATATACTGACATATAAACACTAAAATCTAAATATATGGACAGATGCGTCCGAGTAAACAGTGCAGACCCAGACAGGGTCAACCATTTCACTCTCCAATCCGCAGCGACAGCGTACATTAATTCTTCCACTATGACCGCAAATACATGAATCAGTCGAGAGTCGCATACGGCGAGCGCTTTAGTATGGCGATCTGTAACGCGCAAGGAAACCAATTTTCAGTAGCAGTGCGTTGCACAATGACTGCCTCGCTCAAAGCACAATGACAACAAAAAACGCTACAGAGCGCTTTGTCTATGCAACGCTGTGCAATAAAAATGTGTTTTGTGAGAGGACCTCCAGGAAGGCCACGTAGTGCTGCGAAGCACTTTTATGTAACGTGCCGTTTGCATAACCATTTGCCACAAAGCGCAATGCAGCGCTCGCCTTATGCAACTCATCCCAGTTTTGTGTCATTCAGCTATAAAATGTTGTATATGTTTTCTCTCTCTCTCTCTCCCAAAATATACGTTGATCAAGATCCAACTTACAAGACGGGTCCGTATATTCAAAGTGTTTTTGAACGGAAATGTTCCGCTTTATGACTGACTTTTGGTAGAATTTATTTCCAGGACTTATATGCACTCCCCACAGTATCGTTTCCTTAATATGTTTGCATGCTGACCTTGAGAGTGTTATCAATGTCACTAAAATCTAACCAGCTCATTGGCCGATCCTAAATGTATATTAAAGTTGGTCAAACTATATGCCCAGGATCAATGCGCAAAGATTCATAAATCTTTTTATGTACAGTAATGTAAGTGAAACTAAACGATTTCCCATTGTATGTGCCAGCCATATAATGATACTTACTTTTGGTACACGATTTAAGCATGACGAGGCTTTCTGTTGGACAGAATTTAATTTTATCCACAGTCTTCCCTGGATTGTTTCTTCTTTCTTAAAGACATCCAGAAAACTTTAAATAATCTGTAGGGAGTGCCACAGTCAGCGATCGCAGTCCACCTCCAGCAGAAAGATGAACAGTAATAAAACAGGGAGTTGCAAAGCGTAAACGCATTTGTAGATAGCAAGCACAGCGACTTGTATGGTTTTACCTTACCCAAAGTATGTCAGACAATCATTCCACGTTATACCTTCGTCTATCTCACTGCGCCATTCTTGGTAATTGCGACATCCTTGAGAGACCCGTGCGGCTCAGGCGGCATCAACACTGCTCGTGCTTTAACTCTTTAAGCCCCAGTGACGCATTTAGCAAAATTTGCAAACAGCGTAGATCCTGATGAGGCGGCTCATAATGAGCCGCCTCATCTAGATCTACACTGTTTGCCCTCTAGTCTTTGAATTCTCAATATAAAAAGTTTTGGACAAGGCATTTTTTTTAATTTTTGCAGACGTAAATTTTGTCGTCTGCTTTTTGGTACTGAACGAGTTAATTGATCGACAGGTGAACTCATCTCAGGTACGAAGATTTTAGCTGCGTTCGCAAGGCGTTGCTAAGACGCCATACCAATCTTGCTCTCGTTCTTGAACCGATGGCTGGACATTTATCAGACTTGCATGGACATATAATTGTAACAGGTTTAAGAGATGTTTAGTTTTGGGTGATCTTGACCTTTTTCAAGGTCGAAGTCTTGTATGTAGAATATATTTTGAACCGGTGAACGGATTTTCTCCCAGCTGACAGGGACATTATTGGACCAAGCTTAAGAGCTGTTAATAAAATTTGACCTCTTGCTTTTTTGGCTTGAATCCCACCACAATTTCAAAGACACACTACTAAGTGATTTTCCCTAAGAATATATTTCTTTAATCATTGAATGGAATATTTAGTCAAAAGATAGGCAATGATCAGGAACTAATTCAATCAAATCCCACACCCCGCTCTAAAAATCAAAAGGGAAAGATGCATAGACACAAAAAATGACCAACGTTCTCGGAAGACACGTAAGGTATACAAAATTTGTAGCTCTTTCTCAAACAGGTGGTCATTCAGCTACCCTAATTCAAAACAGCAGCAACATCTGTCTTGCCTATTTCTTTTATTTAAATTACAAACAAAACAGAAAGCAGAATGGGCAGCTCTTTAGGTGACCGGGCTGCTAGAGACCATAGACAAGCGGTCATTACAACATGTAACATTGAGGAACCACAACAGAAGTACCACCTTGGTACGGTCAGCAAAAGTTTACAGCGGGCTAACACTAGTTTTACTTGATCCAAATCTCGCTCGTATATAGACCTTGTTGATGTATAATTATGATAAGCAGAAGAGATGGTGAGGTTTTGGTGACTTTTACTCCATATTCAAGGTCACTGATTCAGAAGTACTGTAAATGTTCTTGAATAGACAAACCTTGATACGTTATATTGATATAGCAAAGTTTTGGGATATGAAGTGAGCGGGTGGTAAGCACTCATAGGGGACTAGAGGGGAAGGAAATGTGCTGTTAGAGGACATCTCGTTTTCTCTGGAAACCATTTCTTGTTTCTGTTAAAAGTATACCACCTTTTAGACGGGGTTCGGTATTCGGGGAAGCAAACAGAGAGACAAAAATTTCCCCTTTTTTAAAAAGTAAAAACAAAAACATAGTGGATGAACAAAATACCTAAGACATGTTTTACTGGTCACAATATCCTCTGGTTGTTTTTGATCTTACCTCAAATGTCATCTTATTCATACATACTTATGTAGGCCTGAATCAGGGTGAACAAACTAATATAAATACTCCTGCAGCGGTTGCTTATACTGGATATTACCTTCTTGATGATTGTATTGGTGGAAAACGTGGCAGTCTCTCTAGTGTTTATCCTCGTGAGCCTCTTCAGCATTCGTCTGGCCAGTCTGAGAATCTTTCCTGTGTCCCTTTTTATTAGGTTGTTTCCATTCATTTATAAATAGAGGATCTTACATGAGAGCTCATGTATTATTGAATTTATTAAACGAGTTGGGGAAAATGATAAGATGCGAGGCTTTGCCGAGCATCTTATCGGTTTTCCCCAACGAGTTTAATAAATTCAATAATACAGGAGCACGAATGCAAGATTCTATTTATCATATGACACTAAAATCTCATCTTATTAGCAAAATTTGCACTAAAACATCACGATCTTGCCATTAGAAAACGCGAAGTTTTAATGGACGCCAACGTATAACGTTACGACGTAATTTGCGTATTTAATCCACTAGTGGATTATCGTTTTTAATGCATGGCTTTATTACACTCTCAGATGCGACGTCATATGATAAACTATTTTCCGATTTAACGGCCTCAGCCGAAGATTAGTTAGGCTTTCAAGTATCGGACTTCCATTTACACTGACTTTTTCCGCTGATACATAGAAATGGCGACTGTATTATAAAAGGCATGTGATGCTTACTACTCGCGAGCGCCCGATCAAACCTATGTTCCGGGGGTCCATGTTTGTGTACCAGGAATATTCCAGAATTGTCAATGTTTAAATGACTTATATACGGAAGCCTATATGTGACATTGTGTTTTGTGTAAGGACCTTTTGAGTTTTGTCTTGTAAATTTTGTGTTTTATTTTTTGTGTTTGGACTTTGCTGTTTTGGTTTGGCCCATTATAGACGAAGGGTTATGATTACTTTAAGCCTACGTAACCACAACCATAATTTATTAAACTATTAAGTCTCCTTACATGCAGGTATCATGAAAAGCACAAGACAAACAGCAAATATAATACAACTTTTTCATATCAGCGTAAAAATCATATGTTCCCTTGTTCCCAGACTCCTACACCCTCTGTACGTAATCGACTAACCCATAGAAGGCGCTTGTGTGTTTTAGGTTTTGTGTTTTGTGTAATGACTTCTGTATTCTGAGTTTTAACTTTCGTGATCTGACTTTCCTATTTATTAAATGTAAACTTTAATTATTTATTGCTTGACAATTTGTGGAAATCTCATCCTTATAATATACGATATCCTTTAAACACATTTCACTTTAAACTTACACCTGTTGATTGTTTAAAGTTAGTAAACACATTCCAAAGTAGGAAAGTCAGAACACAAACGTTAATCCCAGAATACATAAGTCATTACACAAACACAAAAGTCAAAACACGCAAGTGCCTAGTATGGGTTAGTCTATGGCGTATATAGGGTGCAGGATTCTGGGTCCAAGAGAACATATAATTTGTACGCTGATATGAAAAGGGTTGTATTATAATTGCTGTCTCTCTTGTGATTTTCGTGATACCTGCATGTAAGCAGACTTAATTATTTAATAAATTATGGTTGTGGTTACGCAGTCTTAAAGTAATCATAGTCCTACGTCTATCATGGGCCAAGCCAAAACAGCGAATTTCATACAAAAACATAAAACACAAGATTTGAAATAGAAAACTCAAAAGGTCCTTACACTAAACACAATGTCACATATAGGCTTCCGTACTTATGAGTTCGGACTTAAGATTTGGGTACTTTTAACAAATAAGGTTTTCCAGGTATAGTCCGTTTGCTCCCAAGTGCAAACGGGGTTTGCTTATTTTCTCGAAAACGATGAAAGTTCCATCAAATGTCCCAATATCCTAATGATTCCTATAACCATACATAACAGAATACGGAAAGTCCAAATTTTTGGATGTTTTTGTAAAATATTTTCCATTGATCTTAATGAAAAAAACTGAGCAGTTTCACTAAAGGGCGTCGTATGCTTGTTAGAACAGCCAAAATATTGTTGATAGACAATAGCGTAAACTCGTAGTTTACTACAGGTGTGGGCGTATATGAATGAAATAGTAAAATGTTTTCACCTGTCCGCACGCGTAACGCATGGTATCACTGGTCAGGTGATACTATGTTGTAACTAAATATTGAACAATTATATTAATTGTATGTTTTAAAATTTGATAATATATGGGGGAAACAAAAAGTAGAAAAAATGGATTTAGAATAAAATTTCAATTAATTATGCAAAGTTTGTTCTAGGGATAGCATACATTGGTCACATGCTCTAACACATAAAACTAAACGGGAATTCCAGCAGCCAACTTTTACTCCCTTGTAATTAAGAGGTGAAAATGACATATTTTAGGTCCTGTTTTTGTATAGAAACTTTTTTATGCAAAACATCACATTTCTGCAAAATTATGATTTTGTTATGTATAGGATGAAAATTAAGAATGAGCGATTCGAAAACCTTTTACCTCTCACCAATTTTGAGAAAATTTTGGGGATGCCGTTTGCATTTGGGAGCAAACGGACTATACATTTATTCTCAATGTAGAGGATGCATGAAATAACAATTAGCAGTCTGACTATTTTGGTGAAAACGAAAATACGTTTCACTTCTAGTCTGCTTTCTTCACAACAACAATCCTACCGTGAATAATTCTAAACGTTGGGACACCTAAAATAATTACCGTAACTGCCCTCAAATTTAACACCTTGGTTTTCAAATGCAGTATGCAGATGGCTTGACAGTCGTTAAGACCATGATCTGACTATTCCTTAAGGAGCAATTTCGTCTTTGTCTGCACTATTTGTTCCGGCCCATCTTTTTCAATATTTATATTTTTACGGTACATATGTTTAGCTCTCCTTTTGGTATGGTAGATTGTACAAGGTGTTAATATGAATATCACGCTATATATTGAACTTTTTTTCTTGAGAAAGGCCCGGATGAAGTAAGAATCAATTATAGAACAGGGACATCTAAGGAGTCGGAATTTCAACCGGGGACGAGACTTGCCAAAGACCATATGTATTTCCCCAGCAATTTCTCAATTACTTCAGTGCATTTAGAATTTTTTGCAGTTCTTCTGGGACAATCATAAAACAATTCAAGTTAGCTGGAAAGCAAAATGAACAATGCAATTCACAAGTTTCTTTCAAGATACAGCTTGTCTACGCATACATTTTAAAAGTAAGAAAAGATCTAGTACATGCTCATCATGGGCCGGTTTTAGCCCCCTTTCAAATTGAGTTAAAGTTACATGGTTTCCCGGGATGGTTTCTACTGCTTATCATCTGAGTAAATGGGCTCAAACAGAGATAAAATGTTCCTGCTTCGTGAATCCTCAGAATAACATTATATCAGACGTGCTATTTTATTTCAATAATTTTAAAGAAAACTGCAAGACAAGCTGTGTATTGATGATATAGCTTTAGATAGCACTTGATAATAGGTTATTGTTGATAAGGATTGTAGACCTGGCACTCATTTATTTCCGTCATTACACTCGGATGTATTCATTAGTTTTAGCGATGATTTACCGGAAAATACTGCTATTTGCATATAATACAGTCAACTGTTTGTCGGTGACGCCGTAGCGTAGTGGTGCAGGCTTCCGACGGCGGATACAGATATCCAAGATCGAGTCTTATAATAGCATTCGTTTTTAATACATGGGCAGAAATGGAGTGTAGATTCACCTAGCCAACGTAACAATTAGTCGATAAGTGACACGTTCATTTTATAATGGGCTGACATAGGACATGTTATTTTCTGAGCCAATAAAACTGTTAAAACCTTAGATAAACAAATTATTGTTGATGATTCCTAAATCTACATTAACTCTATTTTACAAACATATAACTTTCATAATTTTTGGATGAAAAAAAGTTAGGTCATTTTTATATTTAATGTTCATACCCTTCTTTCTATTAACCACAATGTAAAAATCATAAAAAACGACACCCCTTTGATTAAATAACCGATTAAAACAACATTATTTTTTCCATTAAATACAAAATTGCTGATACTTCCTAAAACTAGAAAGATTTATCTTTCTAAAGGTACATAATTCATATTTCTGCTTTTAAAAAAAGTTAGGTCATTTTTCAAAAAAGCCTAGTGGACGAAGCAACTAAAACTGCATTTTACCGTGTAAGACTGCTGATCCGAGTCCCACAGGCTGGTAGCCACGCTTCTTCAGACGGGAAGCTCTGCTTTGCTCTCAATCAGCGTGCGCATATGCGTTATGTGCTTGCTGGTTTGGATCTTTTTTATGCTTAAAACACATTTTGGCTTGACATGCATATTTGAGCCGCGACATGACAAAATCAACAATCTATTGAATCCACTGTCTGTAAATACTGTAGACAATGTAAATGTTTCTTGGCTCACTGTATATTTTTGTTATTACCATTATTATTACTACTATGATCTCTTGAGCTGTTGCTGGTTGTAAATTCTACAATGAGCTGGCTTGTTTATCGGTGGCCCATCATCTATGTATTTCTCTTGTAATTTTATGAGCTATTACCTGAGATTGACAGTAAAGCGGCATGGCATGTACGACCAGCGAAGGCTCATTTCGCTGATTAAGACCAGCGAAGGCTCAGGTCAGACTGTGCATACGCGCAGTTTGGTCATAGGCGTCGTTGGTTGCGTGAGGTTAAGGCACAGTTCACACTGCGCATACGCGCAGGTTAATAATAGCCTTCGCTGGTTGTATTAGCCATCTATGGGATATGGCATTTATAAAGTAACAAAATGAGTTGTACCAGAAGTTTTCATTTCAGATATTGAAATATTTATGGTTAATCTATTGGGTGCGCGCCTTGTTTAGACTGCGCGGATGCGCAAGTTGGTCTGAACCTTGTTTGGCGCACACGCCATCTTCAAATGTTTAACAGTCTTTACAAGCAAACTCAACGAATGGAATGTAAATGGAAAAATATGTGTAATTGCTGTTATTATATGACCAAGATGTAACACGCAATTTCATTGGCTGTTTTGACGTCACGTGCCGGTCAATATTTTGTGATATTCAGCGGCCTGTCAGTGAATATTACTTTTACGCTGACGTCATTGTATTTTCGTGACGTAACGTCTGATTTACGTTAATGTTAATGGCATTACGTCGCGAGCCTAATACATGTACCATGTAGTACCATCATAAATATCTAGGGAAACTGAATTTAGAATTATCATATAATAAAACAATTGTTGACCTTTATTTCGATGAATATGCAGTTTTATTGACCTGCAAGCATAACATATTGACCTCCGCTTCGCGTCGGTCAATATGATGTTTGCAGGTCAATAAAACTGCATATTCACCTCTACAAAGGTCAATAATTGTATATTATAACACCGCCGAAAATAGTTTATCGCCAGACACTGTGACAATATTACCTGAGGGTGTCCTCGAATGGCAGTTAATCCGTAATACAGGTAACCAAGCGTACTAACTCTAAAGGGTATTGGAAATTCATCCGGTTTCGGTAAAAAAGGGGAGTTTTTCCCCTTTGTGATGAATTCTGTGGATGATTTCATTTTTTACTTTTTGTCCTTATTCTTATTTGCATATTTCTACTTAATGATTAATGATTTTAAACGATTTTCTGTCGTATGGGTTTCCCCCATATGTTTTTGTGGGAACGTAAGTGTCTCGCTTTCTCTTGATTCCTACGTACTCTAAAAATTGTCCGTCTGCTGACACCAGCTGCATTTATTGTCTGTTGGATATATGATCCGCCTCTAGGTGCTTGGTTTTCCTGAAAATGCTTTGATTTGGAAGCAATGAGTATTTTTTTCTTTGAATGTGAGACGTTTTTGGTCGACATTGTTGTAGGAATAAAATGTACATGTGATAGTAGAAAGATAGTGCATCTCGTTCAATAGTTGAAGGGGGCTGCTTTCGGACACCCATATTAGTTCGGTTAATTGTGCGGCAAAGGGCCACTGGGCTTGCAGTAGGTGCGGGTGGGATTTTTTAAATATATTTTTCTCTCGCATATCATCTCTTCTTTCTCCCTGTCTTTGACAAACGGTCCGATATTGAATGAAGTATTGTCTTAAAGGGCCGTTAAACCCAAGACAACCAACCAACTGAATTAATAGCGGAGACATTAAAATGTTGTGTCGAGCATGGCAAGTTTACCTGCTGCTTTTACGCAAAGGAAAAAATATAGATAAAATATTAAAATGACGGTGTTGAGATTCGAACTCGTAACTCCAAGATTAAAAGTTCAATGCCTTATCCACAGTGCCACTTGAAACAGTGATAGTTTTCCTGTTTAACAGTAATGTACATACTGGCGCTGCTTTTACCCGTTCGTAATCGGGTACCATGAATTAAATTACGGAGTAAAACGGAATATTCATGAGTGCCAGGTCAATACTTACGAACAGTACTAAGTGGCACATCACTGCTACAGAATTGTGTACAGTAAAGGCCTGACCAGTTACCCCGCTGAATCGACATGTAACATGCTGGAATGATCTAATGGCACATTACTGCTACAGAGTTGTGTACAGTAAAGGCCTGACCAGTTACCCCACTGAATCGACATGTAACATGCTGGGATGATCTAATGGCACATCACTGCTACAGAGTTGTGTACAGTAAAGGCCTGACCAGTTACCCCACTGAATCGACATGTAACATGCTGGGATGATCTAATGGCACATCACTTCTACAGAGTTGTACAGTAAAGGCCTGTCCAGTTACCCCGCTGTATCGGACATGTAACATGCTGGGATGATCTAATGGCACATCACTGCTACAGAGTTGTGTACAGTAAAGGCCTGTCCAGTTACCCCGCTGTATCGGACATGTAACATGCTGGAATGATCTAATGGCACATCACTGCTACAGAGTTGTGTACAGTAAAGACCTGTCCAGTTACCCCGCTGTATCGACATGTAGTAGGCTGGAATGATCTAATGGCACATCACTGCTACAGAGTTGTGTACAGTAAAGGCCTGTCCAGTTACCCCGCTGTATCGGACATGTAACATGCTGGAATGATCTAATGGCACATCACTGCTACAGAGTTGTGTACAGTAAAGACCTGACCAGTTACCCCGCTGTATCGACATGTAGTAGGCTGGAATGATCTAATGGCACATCACTGCTACAAAGTTGTGTACAGTAAAGACCTGACCAGTTACCCCGCTGTATCGACATGTAGTAGGCTGGAATGATCTTATAAATTTGACTTGACTTGACTAAAAATACTGTATTTCAATATAGTATATAGAGACACAGCCCAGCGGGCACATGACGTCAAAATGACGTCGAACCAACGTCGATGCGACGTCATCACGTCGCATCGACGTTGGTGCGACGTCATCTCAACGTCATGTGCCTGCTGGGAGCGTGGTCAAGTGGTTAGAGATGCTCGGTTATGATGCAGAAAGTCGCCAGAAGGTCGTGAGATCGCGCCCGGGTTTCGCCATCTGACTACTAGAAATCTCTCTCTGTCAACTCAGCAGTAAATGGGAGCCTGTTTTGAATCAGGGAAGGACAAGGCAGTGAAATGTTTCATATAATGTTCCCAAGACACAGTGGGCTTCTAACCCCCAATGCTCCTACGGCTACTAGACTATGGGAAACCTTTACTTTTACGTTTTATATAGGAAAATGAGGCATTTTTAATTTTAGCTCCTCCTATCAGTAGGATTCACTTGTGAAAGACAAAACAAATAACGCTTCTTCGAGGGAAATGGAAAACAAGAAGAGTTTTTTATTCACTCTGAAAAAATGATGGAAACTTAAAAAAAAAAAAAGTGGTGTACAATGTACCCTTGGCGTGTGTGTTTTATTCCTAATCATATCTCTGTACAAGAGTCCCCGTATGTTCAATGCTACTGTGATGTGCATCGTCCTTTCTCCGCAGCCCTGTAATTACGATCAGCCATGGTTTTCCGTGCACTGACTTTCGCCGGGTACATACGTTTGAACACTTGTCCTGAGTATCAACATAGGACAAGGGCCTATTGTGCTTGCAGTAGTGCGGGTTGATGTAGTTTGTATATTTTTTCTCTCACCTATCATTTCTCTTTTCTTTCTCCCTCTCTCCCGGAGACGGTCCGATGTAGACTGAAATACTGAGTCAAAGGGCCATTAAATCCAAACACAACCTATCAACGAACCAAATGTCCTGAGTGTTTTTGTTATACACCTTCTTGTTTGACCCCTATAATAGCAAAGTAGCCATCCATAGGGTGGTTACCGCCTACAAACCACAAGGCAGAAGGGGGACGTGAGTTGTTAGACGGCTGATCTCAAGACACCCCTTGACCAGCAACACGGCAAAAAAACTTGTGAGCATTCGCCGATCGCGAACAGTCATGCTAATGTAATGGTCGGTGTCTGTACATGTATTTAAATGTGGAAGAAGAAACTGAGTGTTCGGCGAAAGAACCACAGCAGCAAGCTTGCGCGGTATGCAGACAGAAACAGACTTAGTCTCATTTTTCTAAGGAGTCAGATACTGGCCCAGAGGTTATAAAACTTAAGTACATTCTCAAACTCAAAATAAAGCACACTCATAGTGTGCTTTATTTTGAGTTTGAGATATGAGCTCGGAAACAGCCAATCAGTGTGCTTTATTTTGAGTTTGAGATTATTCTCAGGTTTTATAAACTCGAACCCTGGTCTGTTGTCGCAGGTCGTAACGCTTGACAAACAAGCTGCCTTGTGACCTGCTTCAGTGGAAGTCCAAGCCTTTCTTACGAGTCTGCATCACCAAGAGGGCAGCGAGCTGATCTCCTTCAAACTGATATTATCAAAAGTCGACCCTGCTATCCTTTCTCAACAAACCTACAATTCCACGACCGATGATACACATTTCCTCCGCTTGAGCCACCATCATGTACAAAAAGTACAGATATTACATCGCCTAGGTTGGTGAATTACTGAACGAGCGTAGACCCCAACTTGTTCTGTTTAGTTGATTCAGTCAGACCAAACAGAGCTGCAAACGCTTGCATAATCGCAGGCTAATCTGAATACGTGCCCTTGGCGTATGAGAAATTCATATTTTCTAACAGCCCGTTTAATATTCTATCAATCGTATAAATCATATCACAGTTTCAAAGGAATTATAGCTAAATTAAGTGCGTCAACTCTATCGAAACATATAATAGTCAAAACTCACGCATATAACATCTTTTTCGTATTTCCGGTTGGTTAGAATCAATTGGACAGAAAACGTTTATGCCTTTTCATGTTTTGATAACAAATTAATTTCCGATTCCAAGAGCAGATAGTACGGAGTTCAGACCTTACTACAAAGGACAATTCTCGGTTAGTTCTTTGTCGCAAATATAATGACTTCGTGGCTAGATCCTTTGTAGTTTAACTGAGCCGCGACACGACAAAACCAACAATGTGGTTGTGCGGACAGCGCAGACTCAGATCAGCCTGGGCAGCAGCACAAATTGACCAGACACTTTGTTAAGTGCCCAAAGGGTAGCTAAGGGTCTAAGCTACCTCCATGCTGACAGCGAAGACTCTGATCAGACTGGGCGGATGCCCAGGCTGATCTGAGTCTGCGCTGGGCGCACAACCACATTGTTGGTTTTCTCGTGTCGCGGCTCAACTCTTTAAGCCCCAGTGACGCAAGTAGCAAAATTTGCAAACAGCGTAGATCCTGATGAGGCGGCTCATAATGAGCCGCCTCATCTAGATCTACACTGTTTGCCCTTTAGTATTTGAATTCTCAATATAAAAAGTCTTGGACAAGGCATTTTTTTAATTTTTGCAGACGTAAATTTTGTCGTCTGCTTTTTGGTACAGAAAGAGTTAATAGACTCAGTCTTGATACTCTCGTGTGTATATGCCCTAAGCGTTTGGTCAGTCTTTTTAAGCAAACATAGGCTAAACACCCTATAAGGAGAGGTCTGATCAGGTTCTGCACTTGTTTTCCCAAACTGTTATAAAACATCGCGTTAGAGTACAAATGCAGTCTAGGGTCAAAAGTATTTCCAGAATTTAATGTATTCTCATATTCCTTGAAACTTATTTTCGGCACGGTTCTCAAACCTATTTTATGGAACGTCCGTTCTACCTATTACACCTCTTTTGATATTGGTGATAAGGCTAAACAAGTGCAAGAAACATACTCATCTTATTTCCGTTGCTCATATAAAGACATCAAAACTTTTCCTTTGATTTTTCTGTCACTGTTTGGATGCCGTCACCTTTGACGTCATTGGAGGGCATTGCATTCAAAATTTATGCTACGTTAGACAAAAAAGGCTGTTGATACTGTGAAGACAGTATTTAGGGATATGAAATATATTAATATTCATTATTGTAAATGATTTGGAAGCATACTGAGTCTAACTGTTAATTGCTTTATAATTGCCCAAGAAGAACTACTGCCTGTTTACCGTATGCATTCAGTTAGTATACTAGTTTTTTCCTTCCAAAAAATCTCAAAGATCTAGATCCGTCTTGTAAGACGGATTTATTTCTTTGAGATTGTTTTTGAAAAGAAACCTCCATATTATAACTGAATATCACAAGACTGATTTACGTATATGTTTTGGTTTGGGAAAGTAAACCCCAGCGTTAGAAGCGAATAAATACGTTTCTTAAGTTACTTGCAGATAAGCATATGGCATAATGTTTACATGGAAAACGTCTTGGCTCTTTTGCTTAACACAATTATGATTAAAACTGCTTTCACACCGCATGCAGTGCACAAAAAGGACGCTGGAAGAAGTGGTCAATGCTTATATAAAACAGTCGTCTGAATAACAAAATTGCAAAACAGAAAACTGCACCCAAGGCGGGATCAGGAGAAGCGATATGTTTCCAAAGTGATAATAGTTAGGGAGGGGTATTATTTCGTACCACGTGCACGTTGACATTTTTAAGTTGTAAACAAGGAATACACCATAGAAGCGAGCATAGCAGACTCGGTTTGACCGAATGTGTTTATGACCTGTAGTTGAAGATATCCATTAAAGACTTTAAGGCGAGAGTTATAAAAATTCGGATATTCTAAAAATGAAAGTGCAGACGACATTGAGAGAACATTTTGATGAAAATGATTATGACTTGTGAAATGCTGCTAAAGGTTGCACAAACATTCACGGTAGCTGACCATGGCCTGAAACGAGGATTTTATAGACATGCATAGTGCGTGTAGGAATCAGCAAGGTAACGGCGATGGGGCCGAAAAATAGTGCTCCAACATTTTCGTTATTTTTGTAGCATTATGGTTGAATTTAGGCAATAACAGCGATTAAACGCTCAGTTTTTTTCAAATGCATTAACGTTTGCTAGGTCCCTCGGGAGATGTTAAAAACCTCAGTTTTCGGCCTTGGTTTTCGGCCTCGGTTTTCAACATCACCCGAAGGACCTTGCAAACGTTAACGCAAGAAAAACCATGTTTGATCCCTATATTGAATTAACATTGAGACAATGTCAATTCAACGTTGTGTATTCAGTGGGAGAAGTGCCGTTCACTCCATCGGATAACAGAAGATTACTGTAAAGCTCATACTTTAAACCGGACAGATCCTTATTAACTCAACTAGAGAAAATCTAAGAGAGCGTATCTCTTGGAAAAGTAATGTGGAAAATTCTCAGGAATGACACAATTCTATTTCAGATGCAACCAAATACACCATGTGGGAAAGAGACAACACAAAACTAGTCATGACCCAAGACAACACCAGCGGCAGCCATGTGAACAGCCATTTCCTATGTAGGTGGTCAACGGGCTAGCCTTAACATTACAAATAATATAGCAATAACAGACATAGCAACTTACAACACATAAAACAACCAAGAAGACCCAAAACAGAATTGCCGCCTTTGGACGGCCAGTTACAAGAGTACGGGGGGGGGGGGGGGGGCTTAATCGGTTTGTGATCGACCAACCCTGGCCCTTTGTTCTGCCTTGGTTCATCAAACACTTAGTTGTTCAACCCAACAAAAACAACCAGCGCCCACACAACAGTCTTACAAAAAGTACCAACACCTGACAATAAGAACAAATTATGCGTGAAACATTAAACGTCTATTTTTACCTGTTTTCAAATTTTATCATGTCAGGGCTAGCCTTAGCATACACTGTTTGCCAAAAAGGACCATCTGTTTGCCAAACAAGATCATCTGTCTAAACTATTTTTCCACATTGTCTCTTCTCCAAGACTATTCAGTTGACAGGAATTAAGAAAAAAGAACAAACAATATGTATTTGTAAATATTTAATGTCTTTCTTCTTTAAAATAAACTTCTGTGTAAGTGTACAGCATCAGCACATATGAACATATTTTTTATTACTTCATGAATTTAAATAAACTCCCATGAGGCACACAAAGGTGTAACAACGTTGAAACAACGTCGATCCAACGTCAAGACGTTGGATCGACGTTGTTTCTACGTTGTTACACCTTTGTGTGCTAGATGGGATGATGAATAAATGAGTTTTATAAATTAAATAAAATGACGGCTCAGAAAAGTATAATGTACATGACTACAGGAATTTTCGAATGTGTGTAAATAATGCAAATGCATGCAGTTTTAGGTGACAAAAACCAACCTTGAAGACTAGAATTTTTCTGTCTTATTCTTATAACCATGTTCCCCATGAGGCTCAACGGAACGTATTTTTAAGGAGCCGTGATGATGTCACTAGTTTGCATGTTCACCAAATATGTTTGAATGCACTGTTACGCAGATATACGTACGTTTCGTAATTCAGTTAGCGAATTTATCGAAAACCCTAGAATTTTCTCGAACAAAAAGTATGGGGGACTTCGTTAACATATCAGTTATAAATGTATTTTTTACTTTTCTTGATATTTATTTCTGAAATGTTGAAAATACGAAAGAGATAATATTTAATTGTTTTTTTCTTCGAAATCTTGCATTAGCCATGACAAACAAGTGTCATATTCTCATCCTAAAACGATTTTTATAAAATGAAGCAACGGTAATGTACTCGATATAAACTAAATTATCTGACTGTAAAACTAGCCCAGCAGGAATGTAACGTTGAAAAGCGTCGGGTCAATGTTGATTCAACGTCAAGGCAACTTGATTAAAGTATTGTAAGCTTAACAAAAACGTTAGAAAACGACTTTAGTACACATACTATTTTTGCTGAAAAACAAAACGAAACGCGAAGAGTGCTCCGCAAAAGCTCCTTAAATTTTCCGCAAAAATGTCAGTGTTTTTAGTACAACACGCTTAAAAATTTTAACGTATTGTTAACTAACGACTTCTTCAGTTTTGAACAAGTTTTGTCTAGAAGAACTGCATGCGCATGTCCTGACTCAGGTCCGGATCCAGAACCTTTATAACCGGTGGCACTGTATCCAAAAGTTCCAACAATGGTTTCATGGATAGTTCCATTATTACAAAACCTTTGGCCATTAAAATCTGAAACAAAATGGCAGACAGCGTAGATTCTGATGAGACGGCTCATCATGAGCCGTCTCATCTAGATCTGCACTGTTTGCAAAAGTATATGTCTGTAGGAATAAAAGGGTTAAATGCATCGGTGAAATAGTAGTCCAAGTGGTTTGGCTGCAGCCCCTCAGCCCGTCCTCTGGATCCTGGCCTGTGACTGGACAGCACATGTATGCATGAGCACATTGTAACAAGACAGCTGATCCAGTAACGCCTTATAAGAACATACACTATGGGCGAATTTATTATTATTATTATTACTAGTAGTTATTAGCATCTCATTACTATGTTTATTACTTGCACTTAGGTTTGAGCAAGATATAAAAATCTGGACCCAGTTGTTCAAACCATTGTTAAACGAAGTCGTTAGCTGAAGGATTTGTTAAGTCTTATAGTACTCCCAATATAAATTGCGGTAAAATTTTTGCTGAGAAAAATTGTGAGAAGCTTTCGCAGTGTTTTTGCGTACCATAGCTTTGAAAATTTAACGCCTCGTTAACTAACGACATCGTTAGTTTTGAACAACTGGGCCCTGACATTTAACAGAATACCTCTTGCTTTATTTTGCAGCCGTGTATAAGAAACAGAGAGGCAATCTGTCCCTGGAGCTATAAACGTGCCCATTATACAAGTGTATGCATTTACTTACAGAAAAAAGTGTCAAGCCATTTGGCACTTGAAATAGATATTCATACTTGTTTTCTTGCAGTTCAGGAAACATGCCTATAAACATTGTTCTTCCCAACAGGCACATAACATGGAACAATGATTAGCACTGAATCGACACTGATTAAACGTCATGACGTTGAATCAACGCTGTTCAATGTTGTTTTAAGTACGTATACCCAGTGAGCTGTTTCTTATGAACAAATTGCTAATACTCGGCAGAGAAAGAGAACGCCATGGTACACATCCTAATATACTACTCAAAAGATTTAAAGGCGCGCCTATTGATTATCCGTAGACGACATTGCAACGCATCCCCGTTTTGAGGGTGATTGACTTTCTCTCGACAAAGACACGGAATTTCCAATAATTGCCATTTTTAAAGGGGGTCCAAGTTACTGACAGCACAAATGTTGATCCAATATATATCCCTGAAAGTTGTATAGACTGATTTTTTTTAAAAAATGGAATTTTGGTAAAAAATGCAATTTTTCTAACATAGTAATGGAAATCATGAAAGTTTCAGTCAGAATCATAACGACCATTTTGTCTATGAAATTAAATGTCTTACGTTTGAAAGGATCATTTTGAACTCAAGTTTATGATATTTTATAGATTCTAGAAAAATGCCTCAATTTCAGAAAATTCGGTAATTGTCAAATTTGTTCCATGGAAATGACCATAGCAGCAGTTCTATTGAAATAAGTTCTTATACTAAATATCGATTCTTCTTTAAAATGCTCCAAAATATTGGGAAATTCTCGGCCACAGGCTGTCGAATATTATTGGCCGTTGAACTGAGTATATATTGGAGTAATTTCTATGGGAAAATATCAGCTGCTGCTTTAAATATCATCGTACTTAGATATAGTATATGAAAAGAATACTCTTCATTCGTGCAGTAGTTACATCATACACATGCATACATGTTATGTAAAGCAACATGTATTCTTGGTCACAAATAAGTAAATAAATAAATAAATTTGTATTATAATTTAATTTTACAACTCATTTTATTCTCTTGATTCAGATTCTGGTCATCTTCTAATATAAGTTAAAGATGGAGAGCTCCCATTGACTCGGCAATGAAGACATTTTGATTAAATACAGAAATGACCGCGTTAGTGTTATGTTACCACCATTCAAGTGATGCGGAGTCAGTCGGCTTTATACAGCTCGTATATAAGAATAAAGCGAAAAATAAATAAATTAATAAAATCACTTGTATAACATACTTGTGTGACTTAACGTACTTGTGTAACATAACATACTTATACAACATACTGACTCATCCCTCATATATACTGAGAGGAATAAATTTAGCAAATTTTCCAAAGGATTGTGGGAAATTCTTTAGGGATAGTATTCCTAGGTTGTTGATCGCACATAGATAGTTTAAATAAGGAGACTGCAATAACATAAAACTTGGACGAAAAAGGTGACTTAACGAACGTTTGATGTATCTTTAAATGAATTCACTCTTTGCGCGGACTGACAAACAATTAATCAAACAAAATGTCAAAATGCTTTTGAAAGTCTTTAACTGGGTCCTTGAACAAGAAAACCGTAAATGGGTTTGTAAAACATATAAGAAGCTGGCAATGGGGCACGTTAGTTTGACGTTCCTTGCCGAACTATTCAACCGCCATTTTAAACATTATCAATTGACGTTTCGACTCGAATCTTTTTGCGCTTTATAACAGTCAACTTGGGGAGCTGGGGAGCACTATCAGACTATCGTGCAAAAAGATTAACCCAGGTAATCCATTTCTTTTAAAGCAACGACCAAAACCTTTCAAGGTTTGAATGGAGGCGTCAAGTTTACGTTATGACGGAAATTGACAAAATTTGTGGATATGCAATGACCTTTATGCGCACTTAGAGAAGAGAAACTTTAATTTCAATATTGCTGATGTCAAGAGGATCTTTGATGCTTTTAAAAACTGACGTCAGAATGACGTAACTGTCGAACCTCGTGAGGTTAAATCTGCGAAAACGGTGCCAATTTAAAGTAACAAATGCTTGAAGGTGGTCTGGTCGTTTAGAGGCTAAGCCATTGCAGTTTGGTGCAAGATTTTGGCACAATTCGTTGACGGTGACTTTTGCTCAGTCTCAATTGCTTTGTGAATGCCAAATTTGACGGCGTCATAAACACGTTTACGTTTATCATAGTAACAATCTTCTGGCACACAACACTCTGTCCTTGTTCACAAATGTCTGCACCGCCGCAAATTGGCTCTGGTGTAAGTTTTGAAGATGAAATAGCACTTGAAAAAGATTAATTGAATGAAAGATTTATGGCATTTTCTTGGGTTAAACCCTTGGATACAAATGCGACGCGACTCTGCTCTAGAAATAAACTTTCGACCTTATTTTTGGGGGGCTTCTGGTACCCAAAATGATACCTTACACAGCGGAAACAATACAATTTCCCACTTTTTAAATCAGTCTGAATTATACGCTGATTTGTAAAAACTTGCTATATTTATTTCCCTCAGTATATTATGCGAATGTGAAAGTAAGTTCAGCGGGAAATTTGATACACGCGCTGATTCATTAAACAGTAGGTCTCCCGCCGCTGTGGGTTCGGGCTTCGTTCAGCGCACGTGAGAAAACCTCGGGTCTGCTAGACACCCATTCACCCCACCACCCCTTCACCCTCCAAAATAAAAACAAAATCTACACATAATATTTACAAGTTGTTTTATGAAACCTAGATGTTAAATTCGTCTACTCACTAATGATCACTTTGATCTAGACTATCTCCCTCCCTTGTATCATGGTGATGATGTTTAAGAAAACTGAGCAGCGACACGACAAAACCAACAAAGGGGTTGTGCACCCAGCGAAGACTCAGATCAGCCTGGGTATCCGCCCAGTCTCATCAGAGTGTTCGCTGTCAGCTGTCAGCATGGAGGTACCTCAGACCCTTTAAGCGCTTAGCAAATAGCGTGATCAGACTGAGCGGGTGCACAGACTGATATGAGTCTGTGCTGGGCGCACAACCACTTTATTGGTTTTCTCATGTCGCGGCTCATTAATTTAATTTAATGAACTTGTTCCCTATAAAGAGCATTTTTCCCCTTTAACTACAGTCGGACAATGAGAAAGTATTAATCTACCGGGAAGTAAAACCGTCTTGTAAAACTAGCGGATAAACCATGTAGGTCCCAGCAGGCCTACGTCGCTCAATCAACATTGAAACAACGTTGAATCAACGTCATAACGTTGATTCAATGTTGATTAAATGTTAATTCAACAACCTTCAATATAGGGATCAAACATTTTTTTCATGCATTAACGTTTGCCAGGTCCAAAGGGAGATGTTGCCACCGAGGTCGAAGGCCGAGGTTTTCAACATCTCCTGTGTGGCCGTTGGGGTGTATCCGTACATAACAACATATATAGTTCCATAATAGATGTGTCCACATCACAAGCAAACAAAATCTGTCACTTAAACACAAGAATATTTGTCCCATACAATTCGATTGTTTTTTGTCATATTAAGGTAGGTAATATAGAAAGTAACTCTGTGAACTATTTTAACGGATCCTGGGCCGTATTCATGAAGCCACTTAAGTCGTTGCTATGCTGTTGCTAAGGCTAAATGTCTATAAGGGAGATTTCGTACAACTATGAAATTTGCTCTGGAGGAACAGTCTTTGTAAGACTGTTCCTCCAGAGCAAATTTCATAGTTGTAGGGAATCTCCTTCAAAGATATTTAGCCTTAGCAATAGCATAGCAACGACTTAAGTGGCGTTATGAATACGGCCCCTGGCCTCTTCGAGTCGTTCACAGAAAGCGGTGTAACTCGTGACTCTTGCTGATTTGTAAGTGAAATTGAGTTACTTCCCCTGATTGTTCTCTTTAGCAGAAAGATGAAAGCAGTCCAAGATGATGAAAGATCCGCTAAAGTCTGATGCATTAATTAAAATGTAGTTTAGTGAAAGTCAAAAACAAGGTTATGTAGTGAAAAATATAACTTAAAAGGAATGATAGTGCGACAGGAAATCGATACGAAGAATCTGACTATTAGCACAACCGTCGTTGGCACCG
This sequence comes from Ctena decussata, assembly GCA_963989385.1. Taxonomy (NCBI): domain Eukaryota; kingdom Metazoa; phylum Mollusca; class Bivalvia; order Lucinida; family Lucinidae; genus Ctena; species Ctena decussata. The sequence continues at coordinate 7,551,357 of OZ022504.1, forward strand.
TCAGACACTCGCTCGTGGATTATACATCATATTCGGTCTGTGGCTCCGACTGGAGGGCTTGTCGAATCGCTGTTAGTGTTTCCAATCTGAAATAGAAGAGAACATATAAGCTGCTTTGCAGAAACTCTGTTTTTAGGTTGATGCATATTACACATACCTACACCGGCCTTGTCTTACAACTCAGAATTAAATAACTTGAGAATAATTGTTTGTTTGTGAAGCTCTGAGGTTCTTTTGAAGGAATTTCAGTTTGTATGTATATCATAACTTACAGTGCATGCCATGCTCCGATACCAATGACGTCATAGATATGTTACGATAGCAACTAAGAATTCATATTGAAATCTATGTGACGTCATCTAAACGTCATTCTGTCAACAGCTACTAATTCCATCGTTGCCATGGCATCATATCTATGGCGTCATCTCACTTATAATTTGAAAGGAGCATGACATACAGTAACGTTCCTTTTGACCTTACGTCATAGTGACGGCCGTTTAACGTAAGCGGCTAATCTGTTAGTTAGTGACAGCTTTTCGTCGTATACTTTACAAAAGTTGCTCTTAAAAATCGAAAATGATGCTCAAAATATTTTTAAAATTAAATGTTATTTAAAGAGACGAATTTCATTTTTCTGATGTCCATGGAAGTATGAACTCAATGGGTCATGTGCAAAGTAAGTGAAGCCCTTCATGGAAGTATGAACACAAATGATCATGTGCAAAGTTAACGTGAACGCCCTTTGGGCGTCACTTACTTTGAACATTTCCCATTTAGTTCATACTTCCATGAACATCGGAAAAAATAAATTTATTTCTTAAATAATATTATTCTCTTTTAAGCGCCCGCTTAACCCATTCAGTAAGCCTTATATTGTTCAGAAACATATGGTGTATGGCAACACCTCCGTAGTTTGGAAGATGTTACATATAACGTCAAACCTTTAATAAAGATCACCTATATTAAGCAAAGACCTGTTTTAAAAGGCAAAAATCTTACATCTGAAAGGCGCATTTTTAAGAGTAAACTGACCAGTATTAAGTAAGCACCTGCCTTAAGCAAGCAGTTTGGATCTTCACAAGGGTACTGGTTTAAGACATGTTTGACAGTACCAGATATTGTACAGTACCAGCTAACTTTTGGACTAAGACTCAGAATTCAAGTTACTTACAGTTAGCTCACACCCTTTCCTGGAAAGGGTGTGAGCTAAATGTTACTAACTTCAATTTTGAGGATCACAAAATCCCTGCATGGACAGAGCAAGAATTCTGCTTCATTCAAGACCGCCATTGAGCTAAAACGAAACCAGTTCTACCGGCTTGCCTCCATGTGCCAATGGTGCCTGGTCACGTAACCAAATCAGTCAGTCTGTTACCCCTCTAATAATCTGGTTCAACAGCGAACAACACTAGAGAGCCGTTTTACGTGATGCCGCGATCCAATTTGATAATGTATCACCAGAGGCGCGAGATTATAGCGCTTCTGTTTCATTAATTTCGAATACAATTTAACTGACTAATGATGGTTTTGTTGTTTTTGAGATAAAACGCTTTCTGTTCATATGCAGATGCAATTTCTTACACTCCATTGCTCATTTCCTCTATCTAAACAACTCTGTCCATTAACAATGAACAACAAATCATCAAATAATCCGCGCAAAAAATAAAGTCCCTTATGGAATACGAGTAATGCGTTAAAATCGGTCTGTAAATTCCCGTAGCGTAAATTTTTTCTACAGAATCACAACTTGCCCTATTATTTCGGCTATAAGACGATGTTTTTTTTTCTTTCCATCTCTAGAATGACCACCAAATATGAGCCGCGACACGACAAAACCAACAATGTGGATGTGCGCCAAGACAAGACTCAGAACAGCCTGGGCAGCCGCCAAGTTTGATCAGACTCTTCGTTAAGTGCTCAAACGGTAGCTCAGGGTCTAAGCTACCTTCATGCGGACAGCGAATACTCTGATCAGACTGGGCGGATGCCCAGGCTGATCTGAGTCTGCGCTGGGTGCACAACCACTTTGTTGGTTTTCTCGTGTCGCGGCTCATATCTGGTAAGTCCTGAAATTCAGCTATGAAATGGGTTATATTCCGTCCACAAAACAATCCCAAAAATCTCGATTCGTCTTAAATAATAGACAAATCTAGATTTTTTGGATTGTTTTGGAAAGGAAAAACCTACTCTTACATATAATACTGAACAAATAGGGTATTGCTTAGGCAGGAAATACCCTGAACAGCTAATCCCTGGCCGATCTGATTTCGCGCAGTTTGCACATTTGATAAGGTATCTTTTCTGGCGGCAATATTCAAAATGGTGAATTTATTCTGTTTAAATAAATCAAAATATTTGATACGCAGTGGAATTCTGTGTCTATTTGTAAATTTGTAAAACGATTCTTATCAGCATGTCATGAATAATAAATTATTGATGATGATCACATTAAAGTATTCCTACATGTTTGGGCAATCTGACGGAGCAAAATGTTTTGCTCGGATGTAATTGCACTTAAGAGGCAGTCTGATCATCTATGCTTGTTTTGACAGTTTCATGCAGAACATCCTGATGAGACTAACAGGCCTGTTTAAATTTGATGATGGCGGTGCTTACAGAAATCAGCTCTGACACGACAAAACCAACAAAGTGGCATTTGCGCCCAGCGAAGGCTATGATCAGTCTTGGCGGATGCCCAGGCTGATCATAGCCTTCGCTCTCTGCATGGAGCTAGCTCTCTGCATGGAGCTAGCGTAGACCCTTAGCTAGCCAAGACTGATCAGAGTCTTCGCTCTCTGCATGGAGCTAGCTCTCTGCATGGAGCTAGCGTAGACCCTTAGCTAGCCTGAGAGCACACAGCATAGGCTCTGTTCAGACTGGGCGGCAGCCAAGGCTGATCTGAGTCTGCTCTGGTTGCACATGACACTCTGATGGTTTTGTCGCGGTTCAAACGGCTGAGACATGGTGTTCGTAATTTCAGAATGTATGGAATTATTGTACATATTTTTTATGGAAGATGACAATTAATCATGTGATGATCCAGATCAAAGCGGCCGTTATCGAACTAAACATCAGCTGACCTTAGGTTGACCTTATAGAATATCTAGTCGCATTTGCTTGGTGTTATGATTCTGTTAATAATTTACGAGACTTTCGTGGTAAACCCTTATATTATTATATTCTTGTTAATTTCATGTTGCTTTTTATAGCACAAATTTGTAATAACACTTTTATATTATAAAGTATAAGGTTTTGAACTCTATTATTTATTAGAGGTGGACTTATTCCGGCTCGATTCTCCTCAAGTTGAAGGAAAGCTTTGTATGGAATCCCCCCCCCCCCCTCTCCCCTGCCACCTTCACACATACACTTTCCAACTTTCTCTACCTGGGTTTCTGTGCTCTGTATAAAATCATTTTGAGTGTAATAATTCATCCATTACCTATCCCGAAATAACAATTAAACACGTCCTGTTCCTTTTCTCAAAGTAGCCTTATGCTTTCATCATTTTTAATCTGTGACAATGAGATGATTCAATGCGGTTATATTTTGTTTACATAACAATCACTTTATGTTATGAAATGAAATGACAACTGCAGGATAAAATTGTTTATTTACATGTACTTAGTTACAAGTTAGGAGCTTTTGCTGCCACAAAACAAAACCAGTGCAAGACTCGGAAGTAGTATCGATAGACTCACCCTATGTAACAAAGAATAATAGAACAGAAGAGTCAGCCGGGTTTTAACCCTTTCTTCATTTTCTAGTTTTTGGGGTCTCTTTTTTTAGTATTTTGCATGAGAATTCCTGTAGCAAACACTGCAGTGTTTGCGTATGTCCTGAAAACGGATTTCAAGTCTTGAAAGGGTTTAAGTCGATGGGTATACATGTACATGTCCATGAGTTTCTACAGTTTGTACACATCTGTAGCTTTCTGTTTGCATCTCAGGGCGAAGAAAACCTTTTAAGAGAACAAAGGTTTAAGTTATGCTATACTTTTAGAGTTGATCCGCTGAGAGAGAGAGAGAGAGAGAGAGAGAGAGAGAGAGAGAGAGAGAGAGAGGTGCAAGAAATGATATAACTACATTACTTCCTCTGAACGCCTGAACGCTCAAATGAGGTAACCATTTATCTAAAATCAAGTACTTGCTTGTAGCCTCAGACTTTTCTTTGACTCAGTTCCAAATTCAATTCTTTATTTACACTCAGGCTTACATAAGTAAACAACATGAGGAGCAGAAAACGAATCAGACATAATACAACAAAAACGTTCGATCTGCGTACTACGTAGGGGTATCCTTACTCACCAATAATACAGATTTTTTTATCATATGACGTCGCTGTTATTCAGTGCAAACGTCATGTCATAAAAATCAAATAAAATGGTCACACGTGTAATAAGATTTCGGCGCGTACATGGAATGTCACTGAAAACGACCGTGTCTATGATAGTTTATTTTAATAATTAAATGGTGTCAAATTCTCCTGTATAATATTATTAAAATATTTACAGAATGTAAATGTCATGTCAGATATTTAAACTGCATTCCGATGAATGAAGTAGTCAACACTAGCTACTGATTTTGAAGCTGCAAATAAAAACGTCATCACTATTGCAGAATCACATGAAATCGCGCGGCAGTCTAGTTCATTTGAGTCGCGAAAAAAACAAAACCAACAAAGTGGCATGTGCGCCCAGCGCATCCGCCGAAGCGCTTAAAGGGTAGCTAAGGGTCTACTACCTCCATGCGGACAGCGTAGACTCTGATCAGACTAGGCGGATGTCCAGATTGATCTGAGTCTGCACTGGTCGCACATCCACTTAGTTGCTTTTGTCGTGCCGCGGCGCATTTCTGAGCTAAGGCTCCATTGCATGGGTTGGTGGTGGTGGTGGTGGGGGGGGGGGGGGGGGGGGGGGGGGGGGCGGGCGGCTGTAACCATGCGTATTTGAGCTGTGTGTGTATCAGATTAAAACAGTTGTTTACCTGGGAAAGTGACGTACGGAGCAGGGCATCTTATTTCAGTCCCCTTACTTCGGCACAGGGTTTTCTGATATTTTGAATAAAAGGTTTTATCTGAAAATCCGCTTACATTTAAGATGTATTTGGATACTTCCATGATTTTTCCACCAATATTAGCAAATATTTACACTTGCCACTGACTTCCCATAGGTGAACCCTTTAGAGCAACTGGCTTCATACACCGATGAAGGCCAATTGATCATGTGACGTTGTCGTCAAGTGACGTCTTACGTAAACAAACGTCTTGATTGGTTCTTGTAACGTTCGATTGACGCCACGTCAGGGCGACGGCTGTTTGACGTTATGGCCGAACACGTCGTTACTAACTTTTCATCGATCCATATTTTGCCTATTCTACACTAAATTACCACAAAAACGGCACAGAAAGGTTCACAAATAAAGTGTAAATATAACAATAAAAACTTGATTTTTCAGCGTTCATCGTGTGAAGAAGCCAGTGGTCGTCGCTAAAATTCTACAAGAAGCGCTTCGCGCTTCATGGAATTTTAGCTCCGCCCACTGGCTTCATCACACGATGAACGCTGAAAAATCAAGTTTCAATTCTTAAATGAAAATAAATGTTTTTGTGACTTCCTGTTTGCTTTTCTGGGAAACCAATCCCCTCCAGTTTACTGAAAGGTGAAAGCTGAAAGTGAACCCTTCTGGTGTAGCAAATTCTATAGACCTACTTTAAAAGTACGCCCAATTTAAAAGTGATATACAAATTTCAGAGTTGCTTCACCAGAACATGTACCTAGTTACCTGGCAGTATGAGCGTTGTGGCAGTTACGCATTGAAGCTGAGGCCATCCTAGTTTTCCAAACAGTTTTTGTTTCCAGATTTTTCTAGATAAATCATTGAACTTGTTTTATTTGGTGTTAATTGTTTTTATTTTATTGTTTTCTTTTGTTTGCCTGAAAACCTCTATTTTAGTGAAAATTTGCTGTAAATAGATAGACAGATTCAAATAATAAGAAAAACTTAAACAATGCAAACAGAGATTTATTTCAGTTTTGTTTTCATTTAAGAATTAACGTTTGATTTTTCAACGTTCCTAAAAGGCTTACCTAAGGGAAGTCAGTGGCAAGTGTAAATATTTTAGCCACGACACGAGAAAACCAACAAAGTGGTTGTGCGCCCAGCGCAGACTCAGATCAGCCTGGACTTCTGCTAAGTTTGATCAGACTCTTCGTTAACAGATCAAAGGGTAGCTAAGGGTCGAAGCTACCTCCGTGCGGACAGCGAAGACTCTGATCAGACTGGGCGGATGCCCAGGCTGATCTGAATCTGCGCTGGACGCACAACCACATTGTTGGTTTTGTCGTGTCGCGGCTCATATATTGATCTCTGGTACTCTCAGAGAAGCCTGCAGATAAGCACAACTTCTTGTGAGAGTCTGAAAGACACTGACGTTCTTCCTCTTGCTTATGGCATTCTTGGAAAGCAAATCAGCAAAGACAGGAAATCAACTATTCATTTGCATATTTGCAGACGCATAATGTAGGATCTACTTTATTGTTATGCTGAATGAATCTGAAACATGCGTGTTTATGAAAGATTTTCTATTCGTGTGAGACTAAGCAGACGACCAAACGTACAACAGAAGGACTGAGATTATGAATTACAGACAAATCAGACTGAATACGGATAGTTTATTCATGAATGATATTTGAATATATCGTTTAACGCGCCTTGTCGTCTTAATTTTCGTTATGATATGGGAGGGTTTTCTGTTTACACCATTGTTGATCTATAATCCCTGGACAGATTGTACTATCATGGCGACAAATGGATTTCTTATATATATCCAATCACCGGAAATGAAGCTCATAAGCGCCGTCTGTCTAAGAAGGAGAATGTCATTTGCATTTTAACGATCAGTTTTATGCGTGTAAGCTCCGTATAATGTACTTTTTCTGCAGTATATCTCTTACATTAACCTCACAATGTAGTAGGACGATGGTAGCTCAGTAGGTTAAGCGCTAGCCTGCTGATCTAGCGGTAGCGACCCGCCGGAGGGTCGCTACCGCTAGATCAGCAGGCTAGCGCTTAACCTACTGAGCCCCCTCTCGCTTGGAGCGACCCGTCAAGCGAGAGGGGGTTCCATTGCACCCAGCCTTTCATTATTACCTTCCCGTCGTCCTGATATGACTGAAATACTGTCAAAAGAAAGTGAACTTGGAAGCCCTCCGTCCCTCATCCAAATAATAGCCATATCGTATTTAACGTTTATAAGCTCCAATAGTGAAAATAGCTGATTTTGCAAGCAGCGTCGATGTAGATGAGGCAGCGCAACTAGACCTTTACTCTTGTCACCACTACAGTTGTTGAATTGTCAATATGATATAGCTTGAACGAGACTTTTTGCAAAATTTTGCAGACGTAATTTTTTTGTCTGTTAGTTTATGGCGCTTGAAGGGTTAACCAGAGAATAATACCCAACGGGTACTTGACGTCGAAATGACGTCGTACTGAAGTTGATGCAACGTTATTACGTCGCATCGCCGTTAGTGCGACTTCATGACGACGCCATGTGCCTGTTGATTAAAGACAGAGAAAATGACATGGATGGGCTCAGCCTTTCATGTCCTAAATGGACTTGTTAATGGAAAAGAATAGCAGTCTATAAAATAACAATTTACAAACCTTGAATCATAATCATTTTGAATTCCCTGATTTGAATATGGCGACGATCGTTTCCCGTATCGGAATGTTGGTAACGTGTGTTTTCTGCCGCCTCGTGGCGCCCTTTTACCCCAGTGAAGTTTCAGTGTGTTGATACATTTGCATAGCGTTGGCTCTCTGAAGGCGGCAAAAAGACATTCCATTTCGCAGTCTATATAGCTGGCAGTTACAGTGTGAGATAAACATAGTACGGCCATCACCGAGGTCAGAACACATATCTTTGTTGAAGGCTTCATCATCTGTCTGAAACGAATCAAACATTGGAATTTGTGTGAAAATGATAAACAAAACAATAAAATTTTTGTGAAAAAGATAAACCAAACAATGGAGTTTGTGCCTAAAAGATAAACCAAACAATAGAATCTGTGCGAAAAAGATAAACTAAACAAACAGAATTTGTTCCAAATAGATAAAGCAATCAATAAAATTCGTGTGCGAAAGATAAACCAATTTATGGGGTTCAGGGACGTAGTTAGGGGCAATTATATGATACGCACAACCTCTTTGAAGCAAAATCAATTGGTTTTAGGCGAAAACCTTTTCACATTGTTATGTCTGTTGGAAGTTGGTGCTAATATTTTGTCCAATTTACAAATCTTAAACAGGTATGCCGAAATGTCAGTTTGACACAATGTTTCAATACGCACTTGAGTATTTGTGTTTAGCAGCTACATCGTTTGGATTTGTCTGAAAACATTAACAAACGACATAAGTTGTAAGAGAGGATAAACCAAACAAAAGAAGGTGTGTGAAAAGACAAACTAAGCAGTATAATTTGTCTGAAAAGTTAAACCAATTAACAGAAGTTGCATTTAAAGATAAACCAAGCAATACAATTCATCTTAGAAGGTAAACCAAACACCAGAAATTGCATGGAAAAATAAACCAAACAACACAATTTTAGTCAGAAGATAAACCAATAATGGTATCTGTTTGGGGCAAAAAAAAAAAAAAAAAAAATGAAAGAATTCTCTGAAAATGATGTGTGCCTCACAAGATGAACCAAGTACATGATTGTATAACACAGCATCATAAAACCCATGCTGCAAGCGATATTGACATTTATAGAAATCAACAAAACTATTCTCACGTGTTTAACAAGTACGGGTAGCTGGACGAAAAAAGTCATCCGATTATGTTTCTCAAGCCTGTATATCGGTCAGCCATATGAGATTGTTTAAAGGAATGGTCAACAAATTAAGGCGATGGGGACTCTCACCATACTTTTGCGGCTATATCTTTTGTCACTTCTGGGGCCGTATTCATAAAGCCACTTAAGTCGTTGCTATGCGGCTGCTAAGGCTAAATATCTATAAAGGAGATTCCCTACAACTATGAAATTTGCTCCGGAGGAACAGTCTTTGTAAGACTGTTCCTCCAGAGCAAATTTCATAGTTGTAGGGGATCTCCTTCAAAGAAATTTAGCCTTAGCAACTGCATAGCAACCACTTAAGTCGTTTTATGAATACGGCCCCTTGTTTGCTTCCCAGGGCACCAAATTCAGTCCAAGAAGGAATCTACTTTTCTCCTTTAAAATGAGCAAATTATTTCCTGTAACAGTTTATAGATCCCCATTGAGAAAAGGATGGCAAGAGTCCCTCTCCTTGAAAATGTATCCATTCTCTTAAACGTATTAACCTGTTCTAATGGAACATATAGAAAAGAATGCAGTCGACTTGAACACTGAATGAGCCGCGACACGGCAAAACATATAAAGTGGCATGTTCGCACAGCGAAGACTCAGATCGGCCTGGGTATCCACTAAGCCTGATCAGAGTCTTCGCTGTCCGGATGAAGCTAGCTTAGACCCTTAGCTACCCATGAAGCGCACGGCAAATATTCTGATCAGACTGGGCGGATGCCCAGGCTGATCTGAGTTTTCGCTGGGCGCAGATGCCACTTTGTTGGTTTTGTGGTGTTGCGGCTCAAGTGTTTTGAGTTGTGTACATTTCCAGGAACAATTAAATGCTACATGTACTACAGGGGCCGTATTCATAAGGCCACTTAAGTCGTTGCTATGCTGTTGCTAAGGCTAAATATCTATAAAGGAGATTCCTTACAACTATGAAATTTGTTCTGGAGGAACAGTCTTTGTAAGACTGTTCCTCCAGAGCAAATTGCATAGTTGTTGGGAATCTCCTTCAAAGAAATTTAGCCTTAGCAACAGCATAGCAACGACTTAAGTTGTTTTATGAATACGGCTACAGAATTCCATAACGGTTAGTGCATTAGCAACGTACTTAGCTTCTACAGGAAGCAATTGTTCTTAACGTTAAAGAGCAAAGTATTCTAAGGTGCTTCGCCATTCAAAGTTGTCATACATTAGTAATCATAATAAAGGATTGCCGAGTTCGACGACTGCTCATCCTCGGGGAAGCCCATGCTCGGTAAAACACACCTCCTGACATACACACCCTAAATACAGATATTCTACAAATGGGAAAAAATCGTTATCCCGTTTTTATTCGAAGTTAAAAAAGTTCACAGAATGAAACTATAAACCAACCCCCACCTTAAAGAAACCAGTCTTAAGTCAGAGAGGCGCGGTAGCCGAGTGGTTAGAGTGGCTCGGTTATTGTGCAGAAAGTCGCCGGAAGGTCGTAAGTTCGCGGCTCAGTGTCGCCATCCGACGACTGGAAAACTCTCTCTGTCAACCCAGCAGTAAATAGGTACCTTTTTCGAATTAGGGAAGGATAAGGTAGCAAAAGGAGAGAGATGGGCTCCGCCTTTCATCAGCTGTGCCCAAGATACAGTGAGTCTCTAACCCCCACTGCCCCTACGGCTATTAGGCTATGGGAAACCTTTGCCTTTACCTTTTTAAAAAAAGTTCTGGTCAATAGCAGCCATAATACGATAAATACCTGTCTATTCTGCGAGCAACACTTTACAGCCCCGGATCCATAAGGTGGGCTTTCGGGATAAAACATCGCCACCTGGGGCTCTATGTTCAATATAATGCAGGAAGGTAGGTAATCAGCACCTGATGATAATTTGAGATGATATTCCGGAGGTTAGATTGAAATATATGTTGTGACATCTCACTGGAATCGCCTCGCCGAGGCGATTCCAGTAAGATGTCACAACATATATCTAAAGGTAAGCATAGTATACTCTTGATTGTTCCGATCGAATACTCAATTTTATCTGGAACCCTGATTAAAGCCTCTGTTTTGGGCCCCTTAGCCGCCTAACAGTTGTCCAGCTGAAAGAGCCACACCAGATAGGCGTGGTATAAATCCGGGTATGTTTTATTATCTTATAATCCTGACCGCTCTTGTGTGTTTTATAAAACTCAATACATATATATGTGTATGCTGATCATGCTACATACATTGCATAAGCCATAGAGTCTAGTCGTGTAAATTCGGACAGCAGGTAAATTCGGACAGTGACATTGTTTCCTTTATATGTCAGAAGTTTGAAATAAAAACAAAATTAACTGGGCAAGCAGTGAAAATCCTGATGAGACGGTTCATTATATGCCGTCGCATCTGGATTTTCCCTGTTTGCAATGATACGTCCGATTTTATCCGCCGTCCGAAGTTACCCGACTCGACCCTAGTCAGTTTATCTTTCGAATCTGCATTTTTAGGATCTCTGAGTGTTTGAAAGCGGTTAAGTGTAGTGACAACAGAATGAAACTATAAACCAACCCCCACCTTAAAGAAACCAGTCTTAAGTCATTTTAAGAAAACAAAGGCTTGAAAACTCACAAAAATGGCTATGGCATTCACTGTTCATTTGAGCCGCGACACGAGAAAACCAACAAATTGGTTGTGCGCCCAGCGCTGACTCTGATCAGCCTGGGCATCCGCCCAGTCTGATCAGACTCTTCGCTAAGCACTTAGAGGGTAGCTAAGGGTCTAAGCTACCTTCATGCGGACAGCGAAGACTCTGATCAGACTGGGCGGATGCCCAGGCTGATCTGAGTCTGCGCTGGTCGCACAACCACATTGTTTGTTTTCTCGTGTCGCGGCTCATATAACTTCTGCAATCTCTCAGCACGTACATTTCAGAGGCTTGTTATAAACACTCATCAGGCTCTGTACATACCTGAAATTCTTACCGTATATTGAATAGTTTTAGTTTAAAATACACAGCCCGATCCTTATCCATGTTTGGTATCAGCGAAGAATATGAGCCGCGACACGACAAAACCAACAAAGTGTTATGTGCACCCAGCGAAGACTCAGATCAGCCTGGGCATCCGCCCAGTCTGATCAGAGTTTTCTTTGTCCGCATGGAGCCAGCTCAGAGTCTTTACTACCCTTTAAGCACATAGTGAAGACTCTAGTGAGCCTGTGTGGCTGCCCAAGCTGATCTGAATCTTCGCTAGGCGCACATGTCACTTTGTTGGTTTTGTCGTGTCGCGGCTCAATTATGTGACACTATTCTTTACGACTGATTAAGTGCTATAGACTCTTGAATATGGAGTTTTCCGAATGGTCGTTAACTGCTAATGGCCAGCTATTAAGAGACTGCAGCACAGAGCAATAAAACATTATCACAGTAAAAGATATAACCTCCGTACATTTCTACGACAAATACAAACTTCATGGATGACAGAAGACAATGGTTCTTCTATACTGAAGTATATTTGAGCCACGTCATGTGACTTCCAACAAAGTGGCAATCTTGCCATGTGATATTCAAACCATTTCCGCTGTTCCACACAGGGTAATCAGAGACATAGCTTTGGTTCGATCGCTTGGGTCACTTCCATAGAAGACTGATGTGACAAGCAAAGGCTCTGATCAGACATCAGACTGCAGTCTGATCATAGCATTTGCTTGTCACCAATGCCACATTGTTGGAAATCACATGATGCGGCTCAATTTTCTCTCATGAGAGATACCTAAAGCGATAGTTTCAAATAATTTCTTGACAGTGTTAAAAAAAATTCTGAAATGAACATCTAAATCGCTTAAATATTTTTGCGCTTATTTTCATTTTTACGTCGATATTTGTGATATAGACCCTGATCAAATGGCTCCCTCCAGGAGCACTCTTGTCTAGGTCTGCACTGCTTGCCCAGACCTATCTGTCTCTACATTTAGAAAGTTTTACGGTAGGGGAGAGTCGGGTAACTTCGTACAGGCCGGTAAATTCCGACATACAATTGCAAACAGTGAAAATCCAGATGAGCCGTCTCATCAGGATTTTCTCTGTTTGGACAGTTAATTTTTGTTTTAGGGCCAAACAACTGACATATAAAGGAAACAATGTCAGTGTACGAATTTACCCGCTGTCCGAAGTTACCCGACTCTCCCCTAGAATAGGGCTGCAAGTAAACTTCGAATCAGCCTGCTTCTTAACAGACAAATGGGACACGGACAAACAGTGCAGACCTAGATCAGACGCCAAACAATGCGCTGTTCGCTTAAAATTCAAGCATTTCTGTAAAAGAAATCAAAAGTGAAAATATACCAGACACCCATATGATGATGAATGAACTCATCCATTTCATAAAGGTAGAAGAATTCATTCAAAATTGTTTGATTATCAACTTGTCTGTACGTGCACTGAAAAAACATAAATCCAGACGTAAATGTGTTTACTATGAATAAGTTTGCTTTCATAAGACGTTTTCAAATACAACATGAGCGAAACTAACATGACTAAGATTCTGCACAGATTGTTGTTCAGATTATAATTTAAAAATATTAAATTCGAGCTAAGGCTTCTGACTTCAGAACACCGACGACAGTGATTCCTTTCAGTTACGCCGTTTTTTTTAGAGCTGCTAAAAAGTTATTAATGCTGTATAGTTTTAAATCAGTTTAGCATGTTTTATTCACTGCATTTAAAAATTATTTATACTGTATTTTTATTAAAACTGTAAAATAAATCAATTTTTATCTTTAAAATCTAGCTGCCTCTTTGTTTACATAGTTTTGATTTCTCCAAGAAGTTCATACATTTATGTCCGATTCATTCTAGCAAAAGCATGCGTTTTCCTGGACGTATATGTTTTGAACGCAGCTTTAAGCGACGTATCTTCTGCATTGAAGAGATTCTACAGTAAACCTTCAAACGGACTCCAGAACCAGGCCCCGAGGTTTAAAACTTTTTTCATGCTCAGCTGAGTTGAGCATGAAACTTTACCTGCTAATAAATAGCAGATTACTGATAAGTACTGTTGTTTTCTTGCTCCGTTGAGCTGAGTATGAAATTTCCTCTGCTTATGAATATGAAAATGCCAACACTAGTTGGCATTTTCATATTCACCAGCAGAGAAACTTTCATGCCCAGCTGAGTTGAGCACGACAAATGTTTTAAACCTCGGGGCCAGTTTACCAGTAGAAGGCTCTTTCCTATTTTCAGTTTCGGTACTGAACTTGGAGGACAAACGTAATAGCAAAACCACCGCTTAAAACTGTTCCATATCATTAGGTCTCGACAAACAACTATAAAAGGCTAATAGCTTGACATTCTCTGATTTTACAGTACTTTTTCTAGCGGGAAAGGTGTTACCTGTGGCTCGTCCATAAACTGCCAAAACCGATAAAAAGAATCCCTCAAACTGACAACATGAAACTAGTCGAATCGTTTTCACCAGTTTGAAACATTAACACCCGTATGTTACTCATTTAGGAGCGGCGGTAGTGTAGTGAATAACGCGCTCCACTACCAATCCAGGGGTTGCAAGATAGACCCCCCGCTTCAGATGAGACTTTAAACCGAGCTCCCGTCTCCGTATGACCGAGTTGTTGGTGGGGACAATAAACCCGAGTTCACTCACTCATTGAACTACACATGCCGTTCCGAAAAAAAATATCACAGTAAATAAAATAATAAATAGCCGCTACACGACAAAACTAACAAAGTGGCATGTGCGCTCAGCGAAGATTCAGATCAACCTGATCGGAATCTGCTGTGCGCTTACCTGTAGGGTAGTGAGGGTCCTAAACTATGTCTTCAGTATTAAATTTGTTTGAATGTCATTTCCCTAACTGCGATAAAGATTTTAAGGTGTTATGAGAATGCCATTGAAACTGACTTTGTTACTTTATTCGTATAACTAGTTGTAGGTAGATTTAGTTCTGGTCTTCACGGCCTCCTAGTCGACCAGGCTTTAGCACAATGACAGCTAATGCGTCCTTATAGATTGAATTTAATAATGAAGAGGCATTGTCAATACATTTTTATCATTTAAGCAGAAAATAAAACTAATTTAAATTTACTTTATTATTATTATTATTATCATTTAATCAATTATTATCATTATGTTTTTTTTTAAAATTGAAAACAGAAACCGCTCCCCCTGTGACATTTAAAGTAGCCTCAATTAATAGCCTTAATCTTAAGAATCTTGATGTTTGTGCCACTGTGAAATTAGAAAATTATTACATTTTTCTGAATTGAAACTACTGTTTTAAGTCTGAAGATCTCCCGTCTACATAGAAGGTAAAATAGTGACTCTTAATTTTTATTTGTGTTTACTACTGTATACCTTTGGAAAATTATCATATGAAATATAACAAAACTAAGTTATAGAAAAGTATTTACCTTCGACAAAAATTACAGTATAAAACAAAAGCAACACTGAAATATAGAAAATGTACTCCCAGCTCAAACTTGTCTACAGATCGCTCATAAATAATCTTATCACTTAATTTTTTAAGATTTTATAGTAAGGATAGAAAGGTGCTAATTTTTGGAACCAACAATGGGATAGTAAATTGTGAACTACGTCATATATCTGAATCACCATAACTACATGTAGTTAGTATTCACACCTGTGTATGAGAAATGATACTGTATACAGAGCTCGAGATAAGAATGGGCAAAATTGATAATTCATGGATAATTTTCTATCTGTCTGCCCAAAAAAAATGTTGTGATCCCTCATTAGAATCACCAAGCCTGATCAGAGCCTTCGTTTTGCGCTTAAAGGGTAGCTAAGGCCCTAAGATAGCTCCATGCGGACAGCAAAGATTCTGATCAGACTGGGCCGATGCTCGGGCTGATCTGAGTTTTCGCTGGGTGCACATGCAACTTTTTTTTTCATTTCGTATCTCTTCCGCTAAAGACTAAGCTGCTGCATCTGTGGGTCACTGAGCCCAAGACCACCAACAACGCCATTGTGATACAGTTTTACGTGTGGCAACACAGAGAGACTTGACTATTTATACATATCTTTTTTATACCAATTTTTCTATTGTTTTTTTTTTTTTTTTTTTTTTTTGTTCACTATGTCGGTTAGACTATATAGGCTATATTCTGTACATTTCAGTTAAGTTTAGGCTTCTGTTTTAACGAGAAGAAACGCAAATTGCACATGTAGCCGGATTACGCTTCAGCATATTAAGTCATTTTATTTGTATTATGTGACTTATGGGGATGACTAAGTTCCATCTTCTTTTTTCTGTTATTTTTTCTTTTAAATCCTCTTTTGTTCTGGTCAAATGTCTTTTTCTGCTTGTTTGTATATTGTTTCTCTTTTCATCTACATCTTTAGCTCACCTGAGCCGGAGGCTCCGGGGAGCTTATGGTATAGGCAGGTACCGTCGTCCGTTCACAATTTCAAACGACTTCTCCTCTTAAACCACTAAGCCGATTGTAACCAAATTTCATATATAGCATTCAGGGCTTGTGGGAACGAATTATTGTTTGAATGTACTAGGTCAAATGACCAACATGGCCGCCACGCCGATATATGGTAAAAACCTTTAAAAATCTTCTTCTTCTGAATCAAAAAGCCGATGGCCTTCAACTTGGTATGTAGCATCAGGTACGCAAGTACTTCGAAGATTGTTCAAATTATGACCACGGGTTGACCTTGATCTTTTTTACGGTATGGTCAAATTTGCTTTTTTGTAGCTTTTATATGGGAAAATGCTAGAACATAATATTTCATAGAAACTGTTGAAGATTTTGACCTGAAAATTGGTACCAGTATACAGTCATCTTAATGAGTACACGAAACTTTATGGTACAAGAGGTCAAGGTCATTCTGTGACTTTTGACCCATGTCTCTCATATTTTGACAATTTCTCACATCTCCTCAAAAGCTACTGTGCCAATTGTAACGAAATTTCATGTAGAGCCTCTAGGGGGCGTGGGCACGAAAATTTGTTCAAACGGTCCTAATCACATGGCCAACATGGTCGCCAAACCCATATATGGTAAAAACATTTAAAGATCATCTTCCCCAGAATTAAAAGGCCGATGGCCTTGAAACTTGGTATATAACATCAGATACACAAGTACCACCAAGATTGTTCAAATTATGACTTTGGGTTGACCTTGACCCTTTTACAGTAAGGTCAAATTTGTTTTTTGTAGTTTTTATATCAGAAAATGCTAGAACATGATATTTCATAGAAACTGTTGAAGATTTTGACATGAAACTTAGTTGATACAGTCATCTTAATGAGTACATGAAACTTAATATGTACAAGAGGTCAAGGATATCCTTTGACCTTTGACCCTGGACTCTCATAGTTTGACAATTTCACACAAAAGCCACCGAGTCATTTGTCACCAAATTTCAGGGGTTGAGGGAACGAAAATTTGTTCAAATTTGTCCTAGTCACATGACCAACATGGCCGCCATGCCCAAATATGGCGAAAAAAATTACAAATCTTCTTCTCCTGAGCCAAATAATCGATGTTCTTGAAACTTGATGTATATCGCATCAGGTGCTTGAGTACTATCAAGATTGCTCAAATGATGACCTTGGGCTGACCTTGACCTTTTTAAGGCTAGGTCAAGTATGGGAAATGGCTAGAACATAAGATTTCATGGCAAGTTTAGAATATTTTGGCCTAAAATTGGTATAGACAGTCGTCTTAATTAGTACATGGAAGATTTAAGGATACAAATGGTCAAGGTCATTCTTTGACTGCTTTCCCATGTCTCTCATATTTTGACAATTTCAGACATCTCCTCAACAGCCTCCAGGGGCTGAGGGAACGAAAATTTATTCAAGCGGTCTAGGTCACATGACCTAAATGGCCACTATACTCAGATGATCGATTTAGGGCCTCATGGCCCTCTTGTTAATAATCGATTAACTTTTGCATAACCGAAAGGCAAAATCAGATTATAGACTATTTTATGATTACCTCTCCATATATTATGAGCAGCAGCAGGTTGGAATCTCGCTGAAGGCTGAGTTAATTTCAA
The DNA here is from genome assembly GCA_963989385.1 of Ctena decussata. Taxonomy (NCBI): domain Eukaryota; kingdom Metazoa; phylum Mollusca; class Bivalvia; order Lucinida; family Lucinidae; genus Ctena; species Ctena decussata. The sequence goes on from OZ022504.1 coordinate 7,569,195, forward strand.
AGCAAAGAATTAAATTATTTTAGAAGAAACTATAAGATTTAGAAAATCACACTTCCCCATCATATGATTTCAGCTGGCATTTCACTTATAGTTCTCTAGGAGCATTGCAGACACTTTATGCCATGCTCTTACCGAATTATAATAATGATTACACCATAGATCTGTTACTATAGCAACTATGGAATGACCAACCGCTATGCTCAATGCCTTGGCAGAATGACGTCTCGGTGACGTTGACAGTTAGACACCACTTTGGACTCTAAGTTGTTGTGGTTAACAGATATATGACGTCAGTGGTTCCGGAGTATGGCAAACAGTGTATGCCATGCTCCGCCAATGTTTCAGTGACATCAGTGACGTCAGTGGGTCCGGAGCATGGCAAACAGTGTATGCCATGCTCCGCCAATGTTTCAATGACATTACAGACTGATTTTGTTTCAACATAAACTTCAAATTTTCTGAAACAAATAATTATTCTCAAGTCATTTAATTCCGTGTTTTCCGCCACAAAAGTACATTCATTACACAGTGTTACATCATCAACAATCCATCGAGGAGACGTTTCTAAATAGAAGTCATATCATATGTTATTTTTTGTGGGGATATACGACAATTTATCCCTAAGTTATCTATTTAATCACTTCTTACATAGAGCTCTCTATAAAACATTTTTTTATCAAGGAAGTAGTTGAACAGATGCTGAACAGATGTTCCCAATGATCGCTTGCATGAAACTGTGCTGCCGTAGGCAGACAGAAAGTCAAAATAACACTAGAAAGGTTGTCCATGGAAAAACAGATGTCCCCCAGCCCCATACCCACACCCCTACTAGCCCAATCCCACTCCCTCAACTCCCCCACCAGTGCATTCGCAGCTGCTCATATCATTATACTAAAGCTTTGATATGCTGACATAATCTATCAAGTTTGGTCATAGAAGTCAATACCTTCAAGAGCATTTAAAGTCCTTCTGTGATCTGTAAAATGAAGTCAAGATCACCAAAACCTCATAGTCTCTTTGGCCTATCATTATTATGTAGCCATAATCCGTACAAATTTAAAGAGTAACTACACTTCAGGAACTGACTGAATCAGATCCCAAACCCTATCCCCAACATCAAAGGGAAAGATTGACAAAGACATTCCAACAAGCAATAAATTACAAGTGATAAGCCGAGTCAGCAGCTCTTTCCCAAATAGGTGGCAACTCAGCTATCTTTATTGAACTAAATAATTTAGATCAACAGAAGGGTTACAACAGACTAAGCAAATTACGAGGAATGTTCAGAAAATTCTGTTCGCGACATCTTATTTTGGTAACCATCATAAATATAGAACTTCTGATAGAGAAAATAAATAAAGGTATGATATGAGCGGACAACTCTGCAACCGTGGTGTATATTTTCAAAAGGACATATTGACAAATTTTTGAACGTTTTTGAAAGAGGTATACCCTACAGCCCCTGCAGATTTTCACTTAAGGAGGTCATAATTCATATATGAACACAGTCTTTGAATTTTTCTCTTCATTGTTACTTAAACTTAGCCCCAAGGCAACTGTGACCCTGTAAATATCGCGGAAATATAGTTAATCTAGGTTCCATACTGTCCCTTAACTTTTGATTATGAGCATTTTATGTATCAGCTAATTCTCCCTTTCTACTAAAGTTATAATGATTTGTAACAAAATGAAGAATCTTAACATTCAAAATCTTGTTAGGAAGAGCCTTTGCATGGATCAATTCGAAACAGTCGATACATTAAATTTAAGATGAACAGCTAAGCGGCTACGAGCTTTCGAAAATGACGCTGACGTCGTTTTCAAGAACGTCATAAGAACAGCGCATTGCTATGCAAGGACTAAATCGATAATGTTTGCTCCCCTTCTAACTTTTGAATGGACATTGAAAGCAACGAATGACAAGAAGCTGACAAAAATTTATTTTGTATTTACCATGATTTTTCATTTGAATGACACACTGAAAATAAATTCATATATGAAATTGGCCCAGTGGTATGACTGGGGCCTAATAACATGCGTGGTAACTCAATAAGAAAATATATCTTTGTAAAGTGTAAGGCATCATTGTAAAGACAAAATGTAACAGTAGTGCTTTCAATACATGCATAGCATTTGTCCCCAGCATGCCGCTAAAAAAAATATGCGGCTAGAATCAGAACTTTCTGAACAACCCTCGTATACGAAAAACATTTAACAATCATTTTTACCTATTTTCTATTTTTATTATAGAAGGGTTAAAATGAGAACACAATAAATTAAACAGCACCAAACATAAAACAAATGCAACCGCAGCGAAAATACCGCCTTGGGACGGTCAGTAATAACTACTGGGGGGTGGGGGGGTGTTAAACCGGTTTTACTGGGCCCAAACCTTCACCCTCACCCTCCGCCGAGGTGCACACAATTAGTTGGTAGGTCGGTTCGTATGGAGGTCCCCTAACTCATCAGAGAGTCATCACGGTTAGCAATTAAAATCAAGAAAAGACCGTGATGAAGCAAGGATGAGAACTCGACAGCCAAAACGTGTTGAAACACCTGGAGATCCCTGGGGCGTCAGCAACACCACTGGATTACTGGAGCAAGTTGAACCCCGGTGGGCTAAGAAACAGACAAACATCCGGCCCCAACCAACTAATATGTAGCTTTAAGTAGGGGCTATCATAGAGTCTGAACCTCGACCCATCGGCGTGCAATTAAAGAGGACAGCAAAGTTGTCAACCGTGATTGGGTTAACCACTAAGCATGCAGACTGTCGCATTACATTCTATGTTATATATAGCCAATGCGTTTAAATCGTATGATGATTTTCTTAAATTGATCAGGAAATTCCGTTTTCCCAGCGAGTTTTGCGTAATTTATATACTAAGTCACCATAATATTCGTGGTTCCGACAGGCCTTGTTGCAAAAGTGGCCTTAACCCTGTATTATATTTAGAAACCAATTCAAAGTGTCTGCGATAAAATTTAGAAAAAGCTTTCCGAAGTTTATGATACCGATACCCCTGCTGTAAAAGCTTGGCAGTCAAACTTTTATTACGAGCATTGAAATCAGCCAAATGACTAGACACCCCTGCGAAGCGAATAAGCTGAGAAATGTAAACACCATAAGAAGTGGTGTGGGGAACATCACCATCCAAAAACGGAAAATTAACAATGTCGAAATCAAATTCATCGCGTTAAAACAAGTCTGATTAAAATCCATCCACTTGTTCACGAAATACACTCTTGGTAAAAATTGCCAAAAATTCCAATGACCTTGCAAATAGGTCAAGGTCTCTAAAATGTGTAAAATCTAATCATCTCCAACGCTTGTCTATGCAAAGTTTGAGAAAATCTATCCACTGGTGAAAAAGATATTCTACATGCAAGGTCACCAAAAACTAAACCTGGCATAATGATATATCCATGTAAGTGGTGAATATCTATCCATTGGTTCAAGAAATGTCTCATTTTTAGTAAAAAGTTACCATTTATAAGCTGGCGTTTGACCTTGACAATTAGATGAAGTTAAGTTAAGTATAGTTAACTCCTGGGATTGTCCCAAAAGTACAACTTCACAAGTTCTGGCGGAATCAATCAAATGGCTCTAAAGATATATATTTTAAGTGAAAATTTCACACATTTGAGTCCTCTTGTGACCTTAAAAATGAGGTCAAGGCTGCCAAAATCTTATCTTCTTTTAAGCTTTTCCAAATGATCTATCTGTGCAAATTTGGTGAAACTCCATCCACTTACTCAAAAATATCCTATATACAAGACTCATACCTTGAAAATGAGGTCAAAGACATCAAAAACTAAATATGTCTTAAATCTGTCATAATGATATACCCATCCAACTCTGATGATTACCCCTCCATTAGCTGAAGACTTATGTCACTTTTTAAGAAAATTAAACACTTGAAAGTGGGTTTTGACCTTGAAAATGGGTCAAGATCACCATACCAATGTAAATTCTTGTGATATTCCTACAAGTATACCTGTGCAAATTCGGTGGCACTCAAGCAAATGACTCACAAGATATAACATTTTAGTGACACTTTCACATATTTTTAAAAGTCCTTCTGTGCCCTTGAAATTAAGGCCAAGGTCACCAAAATCTAATCAGCTCTTAAACTTGTCTTAATGACATCTCCATGCAAGTTTGGTGAAATTTTACTAATTTGTTCAAGGGATGTCGTGAATATAAAATCTGGACGCCGACGCTGACGCTGACGCCGACACCAACGGGATCCACACTGACACCAATATGTCACCCCCTTCACCTATGGTGGCGGGAAATAATGAAAAAGACGGATCTACACATATCAATTCCGAAAACGATTGCGTAATTGCACAAACAGTTTCGGAAAGTGTTGTTTGAACATACTAATTGAAAAGTGACCAACATGTGGGAGTGATCGTGATTGTTTACGCCAGTCATTAGGACCTTTTGTTATAAACACTGTTTTATTGATTAACAGGGATCGCAAGGTTTATGGGTGACACCAGTCACTAATTGACTCGTTAGTATCACAATAGTGTATACGTCGATTATCAGGCGAGTCGGGAAAACCACGCATGTTACATATACGTGTTGAAGTGACTGTCACAGGTCTAAGCCAATCGGTCAGTTCGACCTGAGTCGAAGTGACCGGATTATGTGGTCATAATCGCATAAGCCTGTATAGGCTATTTGCTGTCTATAAAAGAAAACACTGGGCACAAAAATGATTTTCTTCTCCACCGGTATTTTCTATCTAATACATAACTTTGAACTTACTTTCAGAATTTTATCTTGTCATTTTCTTGTTTTCGTCTATTAAATCTATTACAAAGCTTTAAGATTTAAAAGTGAAGAGGAGTTTAATAATTTAATGAAACAGCCATAACTCATGCCCATTTATGCATCACAATCAAGAAGATAAACAGTTAAACAGGTGTCACTGAATGCAACTATGCTTTTATTTGTAAGCAAATTAGCTAATAAGTAAATGTTGACCATTCTAAAGGCTATTGCATTGATTAATTTACCCCCTTGTAAAATTCAGTCAAAATAATAAACAAAAATAGACATTTTTTAAAAGAAACTTTTTTGTTTCAAAATACATTTTTCAAAAATTATAGATTAGTTATGTATTATATATATTATGTGTTAAGATAAATGTAACTTGTTCGTGTACTTGTAACCGAAAGAAATGCGGCGAATCATTTTAGCTGATTAAAATGATTATCGAAAAACTGTCAGCATGACCTTTCGTCCTCGTGTACATATGTGGGTTAACAGAACAGAACAGAACAGAGCATAACTTTATTGTCTCTCAGGTTGTTACAAACAATAGATGAGGAACTAAATTCTAATCAACACAATACATACACAAGTGTGATAATATGATGCGTGCACAGCTAAGTGGGACTAAGTACATAATAAATATTAATTAAGGTGAACCTATTTAAATTTACTTAAAACAATATGGACAAATTCACTTATATTGTTTAGAAGTTTTACATTTGAAGTCGACATAATCTTTTGAAATTTATGTGTATTACAATTTCTAACATAAAATCTTGGAAGTAATTTTGCCTAGACTCTTTGAAATACTCACATTAAAACAAATAATGAAACCCATCCCCAATCATATTGCGGTTACATAAAAGACAAAACCTCTGATTTCTTTCTATATTTTCCCACCTCCCTTTTTCTATGGGCAGTCTATTATTTGTCGTTCTAAATTTAGCTAAAGTAATATATGATTTTATTGGAAGTTTAGTTATATACTTTTCTAGCACAAAATGTTCTTAAAAATTCTATAATTGATACATTTACAGGTATTAAAAACATCAGAATTCCATTTCTGCACAAACTGGCATCGTTTTTTCACTTCTTTGCATAACCCATTGACACTTTGTACATAATTATCTAACCAAATATAATTCAATCCAACAGTGTGTAAAATACTTTCAATACATAATATCCATTTGCTAGAATAGACATTATCTTTATGTAGACTTATCAATACATTATACAATTTGCGAGATATTTTTGCCTCTTTGCCTGTCATGATTTTAGACCAATATTTTATCATTCGAACTTTAGCTGTAATTTCTAAAGGGAATCTGCCAAATTCGCCGTATACCATTATATGAGGAGTACTCTTTTTCATTTTCAAAATACCTTTTAAGAAGTCCAAATGATTTTTTTCTATAAGATGCATTTTTTCAAAACTAGTAACTTCACTGCCATATAACAAAATAGGTTCTATAGTTTGATCAAAAAGTTTTAACTGACAATCGACAGGTAAATGCAAATTAACTATTCTTCTTCTTAACAAGTACATTGCTTTACAAGCTATTTCTGACAAGTTTTTAACATATTTTACAAAACGACCATTTTGTGTAAATAAAACACCAAGATATTTAAATTCTGTAACATATTCTATAATATCTCCTGCTAGCGTGAAAGATACATTGTTTGACCTAGCGTTACCCCCAAAAATCATAATTTTTGTTTTAGATGCATTTATCTGAAGCTTCCAAGTTAAACAATAATTAGTAAAGCAGTTTAGCAGATATTGAAACTTATTCACGTCGTCACTCATTGAAATTGTATCATCTGCATATAGAATTAAGATTAGTTTCAAAAACAATATAGCAGTTTCGTCTGTGATATTTATGTTTACGCCCTCGCAACCTTGGTTAAATAGAAATGTTTCTAAATCGTTAACATTTTTTTAGTCATTTTATCTCCTCTACAGCAATTGTTTCGGTCGTTTTTTTTTTTTGCTTCTTCTTCTTTTGTCGAAATTTAACGTTCTAAGTATTATTGTCAAATCGAAAGCGCACAGGCCCGGCCTTCGCCCACTATCACAATCGGCGACTAACCACATTATCCTAACAATTGCACTGTTACAAAGTCCCGTAGGTTTAACGGTAAAAGACATGGCATCTGGCTGCCAGGCCCTTCAACGACTGCATTGTATAAAACCTTACTTTAAATCCTTATTTAATTCCTTTGTAATCAATACACAATCAAAAATGGAATTAAAACAAAGTTGTATACACAGTGCAGTCAGTTGCCATCTTAAAAAGTTATGGATCTGTCCTGTACTCTTTACGGTAAAGGAAGGCCCCACTATTGTCATTTCCCTACCTGCGTACACTCCGATTTTTTTTTTGAAAGCTTTGATGGTCGGGTGGTGAAATGATGCTATGATGCTGCCTGTAACTTCCAGTGCCAGGGCGTCCTACTGATTTGCACAATAGTAGGGCATGGGCCTACTCTGCTTGTAGTAGGTGCGGGTGGGCGTTGTTTGGACATTTTTTTCTCTCGTCTATCATTTCTCTTCTTTCTCTCACTCTCTCTGTGAGACGGCACGATATAGACAGTAATACTGTTTCAAAGGGCCGTTAAACCAGAAATATCAATCAATCAATCAATCAATCAATCAATCAACATCGTTCGACACAATCCTCTGTGTCTTACCCTTTTTTATCGTTTATTGGTGATGTAACCTATACCATTCGCTGCCTTATCCTTCCCCGATGCGAAAAAAGATACCCATTTACAGCTCAGCTAAGTTGATAGAGTTTTCCAGTCGTCGGATGGTAAAACCTGGGCGCGATCTCACGATCTTCCGGTAACTTTCTGCACCATAACGAGTATCCTTCCACTACGGCAAAAGGCAGCGAAAGGAGAGGGATGGACTCCCATTTCATCTGCTATGCCCAAAATACAGTAGGTCTCTAGCCCCACTGCCCCTACGACTATTAGCCTATGGGAAACCTTTACCATTACCTTTTAACCCATATCTACCCTCCCCCCAGTCTGATTTCCCCATTTTAGTTAGGATATAATTGATTCCGACCAGCTTCCCCAGTTCAGCCGTATATATAATGCTTATATGTGACCACATGATTTTTTAACTGTTGGCTGAGAAGTTGATGCTTTAAACTCAACGTCCAGAGGTCGTGGTTTCGATTCCAGCTAAAGTCACAAATCTTTTCTGCATCTGGTTTATTTCAGCGTCATCCGTACCTCATATACTTGCTCATATGCCCTACATCACTAAAATACTGTTGAAAGGGCCGCAAAACCCGAGATCATTCCTCCATCCATCTTTACAACTGCGGAGATATCTACAACAGATACTTATCACCCTCACAGTAAAAATTAAGCTTCACTGATTTTCAAGTGAAAACTTTAAATCATTTCTTAGATATATTCTCTCAACTGTGATACCATAAAATTTTTACTTTATAATTTTATAATTTAATTTACTTTCAATACGAAATGTTTAAATTTCTTGCAGAGGTGATTATTGCCTATAAAGGTGAGAATACACTGTCCTGCTCATACCAAATCGTTTTCCTCCACAAACATAATTCTATTATTTTTTGTGCCGATAAAACATTAGATTTTACCAGAAAATTACTTTTCAACTCCGAGAAAATTCCTGAAATACTCGACAAATGTTTTCGAAGCTAACTAAAAATCAGGGGGAAAATGCATTTTACCTCTCTTTTTACAAGAAATTATAGCACATATATTTTTCTTATATTCTGGTGATGTTGCAATGATTCTTGGGATATTTTCAAGTACAGCGAACTTAAATCAACACGAAATTCCACGGAAGCCATTTGGCTTTTTCGAGTTACATTTGTATACATTTATTGACATATTAATAATCGTATATTTTTATGAATTTTTTTTACATTATGCAAATAAAACCAACCAACAAGGAATTCAAAAATACTGAGGAAAAAGACGATAAACCAAACAAACAGACATTGCATTTTATGCGTCTGAAATGTACTAAAATTACCATGGTAAAGCAACCTGACTGTTCATACGGGCAGCTTTACTTACTAGAAACAAATTTCAAATGTCTTACTTTGTTTACAACATACATGTATTATTTACACGCCATAAACAGATTTTCGTAAAAGCACAAGCCTACGATGTATCATGAATGTTTCAATATTGCATTTTAATTATGCCTTGTGAAATGGCAGCAACCGGTGGAGCAGGGGCCGTATTCATAAAGCGACTTAAGTCGTTGCTATGCGGTTGCTAAGGCTAAATATCTATAAAGGAGATTCCCTACAACTATGAAATTTGGTCTGGAGGAACAGTCTTTGTAAGACTGTTCCTCCAGAGCAAATTTCATAGTTGTAGGGGATTTCCTTCAAAGAGATTTAGCCTTAGCAACAGCATGGCAAGGACTTAAGTCGTTTTATGAATACGGCCCCGGATGCTTTAGTAAAGGATGAGAATGTGTAACTTTATACCAATCCTTATGAATATTTTCTTTGGTTCATTTTCTTCACATTCAACAAAAATAACACTTGAGTCACTATTATTAATGCTTTGGAGGTCGGAGAAGAGTAAAGAACGGACTTTTCAAATATCATAGGCATATTAAAATTCAAGTTTCCTTAAATAATGCTTAAACTGTTAACAGGGATATGTTTCTGTTTTCTATGCATAAAACCATACTGTCGCTAATTTCTACTTTATTCGAGCCGCGACACGAAACACGAACAAAGTCGTATGTGCGTCCAGCCAAGACTCCGATCAGCTTGGGCATTAGCGCAGTCTGATCAGATTCTTTGCTGTGTACTTAAAGGGTAGCTAAGAATCTAAGTTACCTCCATGCCGACAGCAAGGATTCTGATCAGCCTGGGCGGTTGTCCAGGCTGATCTGAGTCTTCGCTTCGCGCACAAGTCACTGTGTTGGTTTTGTCGTGTCGCTTCTTGAGTTTCTTCCCAAAGTCATTGCGACACCACACAATTTCTCTCCACCTGGTCTTGTTACCATCTGCCCTAGTTGTACTGTTCTGTCCATACCTGATTACTCTTTAATACTGTTCTGTCCATACCTGATTACTCTTTAATATTACCTTTCTATCTTTCCTTCTGTTTGTTTTCTCATCTTTTTCCTATTACTGTGCTCTGCAAGATCGCCTTTACCTCAGAAGATTTTGACATATTGCAAAACCACCCCATGTTTTGCTTCTTTTCCATGGACAGGAGATCGTTTTGTTGTCTAATGCCTGATTGGATATTTCTGCGAACGCCTCATCAGTTCCATAGTACATGTACTTGGAGGAGATGTTCAGTTACTTCCAGTGGCATCTAGGTTCGAATCCCGGTCTGGCCACATACTTCCGTTTCTCCTTCCGCTGATTCAAGAAGGGCAGTTGTCAGTTACTGGCGAAAGTATTGGCACTTAGTACTGGTTAACCGCTTAGGAGGTCTAAGCCTGTCCAGGAATAGTGTGGTTAGGTTAACTGACCGTCCCGACATGACCTTAGTTGTTTACCGTGGACGTTAAGCATCAAATCAACCAACCAACCAAATCCAGTGGCATCTCATCTCAGAGATCTGTTTATTTCTTTTCTAACTCCTCTGTCACGGTCCAGGATACTCTTGGCATTCACAAAGATAACAATTATGAGGGAGCGCATCAATTTCACCTTGAATTCAAGAGATACATGCATGTTGCCATTTTTTCTATTTCGCATCAGTTTTGTTAGAGCTGCGCCAGCATGTGCAATCTTCGATAAAAAAAAATCAGACTTGGAGACTCAAAATGAGGCAATTGCTCTGAGGTATTTGGGACCAATCACAGTTCCCAGCTACCCAGCGGGCACATCACGTTGAAATGACGTCGTACTGACGTCGATGCGACGTAATGACGTGGCATCGACGTCGGTACGACGTCATTTCGACGTCATGTGCCCGCTGGGTATGTCCTTTCATGTTGATTTCCCTTTGGTAGCAAGTAGCGCTTTTTCCATTCCTTTTCTACCTTGTGCATATTTTGTCAAAACTCTCCACTTGAGCTTCAAATCAGAAAAAAAACATCAATGTCATCGGCAAACCGCAGGTTGGTGATATTTCTGGTGCCTGTGCCAGCCTTTCCATTATGTGTCTCAAAGCATCAGACATAATCCTTTGAGAAAAATGATGAAGACAAACGGAGATAACAACATATCTCTTGGATCAAAGGTGAAACTTAGGCGCTCCCTTGTGATTTCCATATTTCTGTATGCCTGTGAATCGTGGACCTTGGCAGCAGAGTTAGAGAAAAGTACGCAGGCCTTTGAGATTGGATGCTACCGAAGGTTACTGAACATTTCGTACAAGGACCATATAACCAATGATTAGGTTCGCAGGAAGATCAAAGCAGCCATTGGAGAATATGATGATCTCCTGACGCTGATCAAGAAACGGAAACTTAGGTGGTTTGGCCACGTCTCAATGAATTCTGGTTTAGCAAAGACGATTCTACAGGGCACAGTGAAAGGAAAAAGAAGGCGAGGCAGACAGAAGAAGAGGTGGGAAGACAATATTAAGGAGTGGACAAGGATGAATTTTGCAAGCTCAACTAGGGCAGCTGAAGACAGGACAAGGTTGAAAGGGATTGTTTTGAAGTCATCTGTGGTGGCCCAACGACCTAGTAAGGTGAATAGAATAGATTATGGTACGCACTAGTAAAATCATTGCGGAAGTAAATAGGATAATAAAAGTTAAGCACAATAGCTTATGTAGAAATTGCCATAATTATAAATGTCAAAATGAATAAATAGAATAATATTCTTAGCAGAATATATTTATATTCTAGCCTAAGGATGCTATACTCCAACGCAAAGTGAAGCTGCACTGGGGACGCGTTAACATGGTGCGTATGTTATGTAGCAACTCTCATTGTTTAGCTAAAAAAAGTGAAAGGGTAAAGCAGAGCTCTAGATAAGAGGGAGTATTTGGTGATAATCAGGGATAATTTTTGTTAATTCTGCATAAAAACATATGTTGTGACCCCTCATCTGAACCGTCTCAATGAGACGGTTCAGATGAGGGGTCACAACATATGGTTTCGATAAGAAATAAGAAAAATTATCCTTAATTATCATCAAATACTCCCTCTTATCTAGAGCTCTGGTAAAGTATCAAATTCATTTATGACGACATTTCTCTCGTAAAGCAAAAGAAAAAAAAACATTAGGAGGTCTTGACTTCCTAATTTGGAGTTAAAACGGTAGTACATATATACACATCCAAGAACGACTCATAATAAAAGCGATTTTATATGTTCGAGGGGCATTTCAGAAAACGTGTAAATGTACTTGCAATTCTTAGTACATGTACCTGCAATTCGTAGGAATGTTGATAGATTTTTTAAATCTATATCTTCATATTTAGGTGTTCATAATATATATTGAGAACCCTTTACTCAAAACGTTTAGACACCTTGCGTTTTCTTCGTACGTGTACATTGACGAGTGTTGTAGGGAGATGGCCACTCAGTAAAAACGGACGATATATTTATCTGAAGATTTTTTATATACCTTCTTAACTCTAAATACAAACAGTGTGAATGCAAAATATCTTGTCTGTTATACACTGAAAATCTACTAATCTGATGACCACCACTATATAATCTTTTCCAAAGCCTAAGATTTGTTGTTCAAAATATATCCTACTCATTCAATAATGCGCATTTATTACGACGTAAAAATCTATGCAAAATTGAAATGTGTAGTAAGCTATTAACACGTCGGTTTTGAGGCCATTTTATTTGAAAATGAATATTTGATAATGTGAAACAAACAGTAAACAATATTTACTTTTCCATACTTATTTTATATATTTTTTTTTCATAAATAATCTTTATGAACTTATGCTCTCTTGTCAGTGGCCTAAATGATTTTCAACAATAACGTTTCCCCACCCACAAATTTCTATGTCGGTATGTTATATAAATTACAAGCCTTTCAAGTGTTTTGTATGAATTTTGCTTTCAATATGCGCCCTTAACCTGTGACAGCGGACATAGTTAAATGTATGTAGCATTTGTCCTTTTTATTAGAAAGCTCTATTTATCACTTTTTACTTAAGAAATATATCAGCTCTATAGGCTGGCGACCAGTGGTGGCCGTGCACCAGAGGTGGCCGTTTACGTTTTGCACTTGCAGTTACGTATTTGTTGCGTCACAGAGTCGCCCATTTTATAAAAAATTAACAGAAACTAGAGAAAGTGAGCAGGGGCTCACGTATACCCCCGGCCAGTGCCACCACCTAATGACATTAAACTTTAAACACAAAAAAATTAACACATATCAGATACAAATTTTAAAATCTGTGACCTTGACCTTTGGTCAGCAGCAGCAGCATACAGAGGATGTCAACTTATCTTCTGCAAGCTAACAGTAAACCAAGAAATATATCAAACAGTTCCACTGAAGGATATCTGAAACATTATAAAGCAGTACATTGATGCAACTGTTTAGTATGTGACCTTGACCTTATGTCAACAGCAGCATCCAGATAATGTACATTGTTGCAACCTAGAGGTAAACAAAGTCACATAACAAAAGGTCTTACAAAAGAAGATGGGAAAATTAAGCAAATAATATAAACTTGACTTAAAACTTTAACATGGAAAAGCATGTCTGTGACCTTGACCTTGAGTCAAGGCATGTGTGGAGATGATATAGAATACATTTTTAGACCAATACCTATAATTATTGCAAAAATAAACCAAACCCAAAAAAGGATTTGGATGACAAAACCTTAAAACAAAACATATATGAAAATGTCTAAGTCAGTGACCTTGACCACTACGTCACAGGCATATGAAAAGATGGTACAAAATAAAACTTTGGACGTATAAACCAAACTGGACTAAGAGTTTAGATAATATAAGTTCTGAATAACTTAAGTGCAAAACTTCAACATGAAAAGTGAAAGTCGACGACCTTGACCTCTAGGTTACAGGCATGGGTGGGAATGGTACAGAATAAAACTTTGTACCAACATCTATCATCATGCCAAACATAAACCCAACCCAACAAAGGCTTTGAATAATATAGAGATATTAAAAACTTTAACGCAAAACTTTAACATGAAAAGTCAAAGTCCGTGACCTTGACCTCTATGTCACAGGCACGGGAGGGGATGGTACAGAATAAAACTTTGGACCAATATCTATCATCGTGCCCAACATAAACACAACCCAAAAAAGGGTTTGAATTATACAGAGATCTTAAAAACTTTAACGCAAAACTTTAACATGAAAAGTCAAAGTCCGTGACCTTGACCTCTAGGTCACAGGCATGGGTAGGGGTGGTACAGAATAAAACTTTGGACCATTATCTATCACCATGCCAAATATAAACCTAATCCATCCAAGGGTTTGGATTATATAAGATCTTAAAAATTTTAACGCAAAACTTTAACACAAATGTTAACTTACGGACGGACGGACGGACGGACGGACGAACAGACGAACGGACATCGGACGAAACCTATATACCCCTCGGCATACTTCGTATGCCGGGGGTTTAATAACACAAACTAAACTCTATGAAAATAAAAACTCTGCCGGGGAGGCAAAAGCTTAATAATTTCCCGAAGCTACCCTCGTGCCAACATACTGCATTCCGGGGGACTGCAACCTTGATACATACATAAATAATACATAAATGAATATGTACAAACTGTTGTATGAATGTTGACCTATCACGAAATACGTATAACCAGCAACCAGCCTGCAAGAAAGGCATTTAAATATTCTTGTAAATCACAGCACAGGTGTAACCATTAGTTATGTTTGTTTTCTGACGTAATAAGATAAGACAATATATTTATTAGCTACTTATGGACCATTGTCATGGTATAGAAGTAACTATTAAATTTTATGAACATACATGTACATACCGGTATTACATTACAAATATTATGTAGCGTGTGCCTTCGAAATGACTGTGTCAGAGTTTGAAAGTCCGTTTCTTATATAAAATGTTTCTGTTGCTTATATTCGCATATGTCGAACGCTCAAACTGTAAAATACGACAAAGAACACAGACCATCAAGGTTTAAATCCACAACAAGTTTTTGGAAAATGCATCATTCAATGCATGACAATCGTGATACGGCCACCACTGGTACGTTACTTTCGTATTTTAGTGCTTGTTGGTGACCTAATTTGAGGATATGTCATATATGTTATCAATGCATTGCCTTCAATAAGCCTATAAAAATTAGCTACCTAGATCTAAGGCTGCGTGTTTCTATTATTTTACGTCACTTTCCAACATTTACCCCGCCCGCTAAAGGTCTGTTTACAGTCCGACCGGAAAAAAACTTTAGTCATTTTATATAGGGAGGTCCCCCATATGCTTCCTGCAAAATATCGGCAAAGTCGGTCCTGTGGTTCTGGAGAAGAAGTCGTTGGAATATTTTTTACCATAAATGGGCATGACGGCTATCTTGAACTTCGAATCATAACCATTTTAGTTTTTTTCGTTCCCTAAACCCATGCATGCCCCCTATAAAATTTGGTTCAGATCGGTCCAGCGGCTCTGGAGGACTAGTAGTTTGAAAGTATGGACGGACGACAGACGGACGGACGGACGGCGGAGGCTGTCTATCCTAGTAGCTTCCCTCGAGCCTTCGGCTCAGGGGAGCTTAGAAGTGGGAAAGGCCACCACTGGTCGCCAACCAGTAGCAGTGAATTTTGTATAATATTTCACTGTTTGGAAGTCAGTTGCAAAGTAGATCATATCACGAGCGCGGAGCGCAAGTGATATATCTATTTACAACTGACCGACAAACAGTGAATTATTACTCAACAATTCAATGCTAGAGCTGAACTATTTCGATTCTTACTCTCAAAAACGCTGAAAAATATTATTTTTTATTTGAATTCTCCCAACCTTTCTGCAAGCGTGTTCATGCTCCCGCCAATATTCTTATCTGTATTCAAGATCAATGCACATGTTTGTGATAATTTTAGAAAGAAGAGGGACATCTAACGTCCCAAAATGTCACAAGCTACGTCATTATTGCCTGTGACGTCAGCAATTAGACTCACGCGCTCCAAAACAGTGAATTGTTGCACAAAATTTTCCAAATATTGCTTCTAAAGGCGTGCTGTGTTAGAATTTGTGTCATAACGCAGTGTTGCAATCCAGATGGCAAACGGCGTAGAAATTACTAAGTGTCCGTCAAAGCTGTACGTCTGCTGGGTTAGATAATGATCCAACTCTTCGCACGACGACTTATCTGTCGAAACCACTTTCTACGTAACTATCTATTGAGAAAATGACAAAAAGACATCTGCCCTGGCAACAAATGCCTATAAAAATGATAAAATTAGAGCAAAAACGCGTCATTTGCCCGCTGCTGAGTCCATCATAGGATCAGTTGGTATGGACATCAAAATTATTCATGAAATACCCCAATAAATGATAGAAATGGGGACACCTTTGATTAGCACCGTAGTTGTTTAAGAAGGGAAAGGCAATAATAATTGAGCCGCGACACGAGAAAAACAACAAAGTGGGTGAGCGCCCAGCGCAGACTCAAATCAGTCAGGGCATCCGCCCAGTCTAATCAGACCTTTTGCTAAGCGCTTAAAGGGTAGCTAAGGGTCTAAGCTACCTCCATGCGGACAGCGAAGACTCTGATCAGACTGGGCGGATGCCCAGGCTGATCTGAGTCTGCGCTTGGCGCATAACCACTTTGTTGGTTTTCTCGTGTCGTTGCTCGATTATCAAGATTACAATGCAGGAATAGGTCCAAATGATGCAGATTGAATGCCAAAGAGTACAGACCCTGCTCAGACTGCGCCATTACGGGCAGTCTGGACTGTGTAAGCACTGTTTGTCGAAATAAATAGACTTTTACCGCAAAGAGATTCAAGAAGGACCGCGTGAGATGAAGGGGTTCGGGATAGGGGTTTCGTGTCATGAACAGAAACCCACCCATACAAATGGATCATATTTCATTTCCAACAGATTTTTATTCTGAATTTGTCAAGAAGTGAAATTTAAGGAATAACCATCATACTGTAAAAATGAATGGGTTTTTTTTTCTTTTTTTTTTTTTTTTTGTTTGTTTGTTTTCGTTTTTTAAATTTTATGGTAGCTAAGGGTCCGAGCTACCTTAATGCCGACAGCGAAGACTCTGCTCAGAATGGGCGGATGCTCAGACTGATTTGAGTCTTTGCTGTACGCATGTGCCACTTTGTTTGTTTTGTCATGTAGCGGCCCATTTATTTATTTTTCAAAACAGCGAACATGGAACACTAAATCTATATGTGGGGGTAGCTATAAACAAAATCGATATACGAAATGCGCATAAGAATAGCATAAAATCATTTAGGCTTTAGATCAATCTATTTCTTTGAATCATGGCCCGGGGCTTCACTCTATTTACTACTTGTGTCAGACTTAATCTGAATAATTCTATGATTGGCATCGCTTTTTGCTAAAGGCAAAGTTTTCTGATTTCTCTGGTCGACCAATTCTTATTCTTTGACACTGATTTAATCCAGGCACTCTCTGCATGTGGTAGGTGCTATATGAACTTATGTGGAATGTTCAAAAACAGAAAATACAGAGCAGCCTACAACGACAGAGTGGTAACGATAATACAGAGCAGTCTGCAACGACAGAGCGGTATCGAAAATAAAGAGCAGCCTGCAACGACAGAGCAGTAACGAAATACAGAGCAGCCTGCAACGACAGAGCGGTAACGAAATACAGAGCAGCCTGCAACGACAGAGCGGTAACGAAATACAGAGCAGTCTGCAACGACAGAGCGGTAACGAAAATACAGAGCAGCCTACAACGACAGAGCGGTAACGAAATACAGAGCAGCCTGCAACGACAGGGCAGTAACGAAAATACAGAGCAGCCTGCAACGACAGAGCAGTAACGAAAATACAGAACAGCCTACAACGACAGAGCGGTAACGAAAATACAGAGCAGCCTGCAACGACAGAGCAGTAACGAAAATACAGAGCAGCCTGCAACGACAGAGCAGTAACGAAAATACAGAGCAGCCTGCAACGACACATTCATGATTGGCTTGTACAGTACAAAAAAAAACAAAACAAGAAATGTTACAGTGTGTAACAAATGCCCCCGAAGGCCCCTTTGAGTCCTGGTTGTGACCTTGACCTTGAGTGTGACAACTGAGTCTTGCACATGACATACATTCTCATTTGTCTTACTTTTCATTTTTTACCTTTCCCTGAAAATTAATGAAGTTTGATTCAGTAGTTTGTAAGTGATTGAGGATAAATGAGTTGACCTTTGACCTCTGGCTATGACCTTGACCTTGGATTTGGAAATGTATGTATTGTGAATGGCAGATTTTCTCAGTAGGCTTTATCCTTCTGTAATGTTTGCTTTGGTACTTTTCTGAGAAATTGCCGAGACATAATTTGACCTCTCACCCCAGATTGTGACCTTGACCTTTAATTTGGGATCATAAATATTGTGTTTAAAACACCTCCTCATTATGGTTTACCTTTCTGTGAAGTTTGATGAAAGTAGCTTCAGCAGGTTTCAAGTTATCGCAGAGGCAAGATTTGACCTTTGACCCCCAATTGTGACCTTGACCTAGAACATGGTAACCTAAATCTTATGTGTGACACACCTTCTCATTATGTTTCATCTTTGTGTGAAGTTTCATTCAATTTGCTTCAGTAGTTTATAAGTTATTGCTGAGACACGATTTTGAGACACAATTTGACCTCTGACCCAACCGTGGCCTTGACCTTGGGCGTTGGGACCTAAGTCTAGTGTGCGACACACCTTCTTATTTTGCTTTATCTATCTGTAAAGTTTCATCAAATTTGCTTCAGTAGTTTTTAAGTTATCGCTGAGACACGATTTTAAGACACAATTTGACCTCTGACCCAATTGTGGCCTTGACCTTGGGCGTAGGGACCTAAGTCTTGTGTGCGACACACCTTCACATTATCCTTTATCTATCTGTGAAGTTTCATGAAATTTGCTGCAGTAGTTTTAAAGTTATAGCTGAGACATGATTTGTAACGGAAAGACGGACGGACGGACAGACGGACTGACGGACGGACGGTGCGATTTTAATATGCCACCCGAAGTTCCTTCGGGGGCATAAACATTCTCATTTGTCTTACTTTTCATTTTTTTACCTTTCCCTGAAAATTAATGAAGTTTGATTCAGTAGTTTGTAAGTGATTGAGGATAAATGAGTTGACCTTTGACCTCTGGCTATGACCTTGACCTTGGATTTGGAAATGTATGTATTGTGAATGGCAGATTTTCTCAGTAGGCTTTATCCTTCTGTAATGTTTGCTTTGGTACTTTTCTGAGAAATTGCCGAGACATGATTTGACCTCTCACCCCAGATTGTGACCTTGACCTTTAATTTGGGATCATAAATATTGTGTTTAAAACACCTCCTCATTATGGTTTACCTTTCTGTGAAGTTTGATGAAAGTAGCTTCAGCAGGTTTCAAGTTATCGCAGAGGCAAGATTTGACCTTTGACCCCCAATTGTGACCTTGACCTAGAACATGGTAACCTAAATCTTATGTGTGACACACCTTCTCATTATGCTTCATCTTTGTGTGAAGTTTCATTCAATTTGCTTCAGTAGTTTATAAGTTATTGCTGAGACACGGTTTTGAGACACAATTTGACCTCTGACCCAACCGTGGCCTTGACCTTGGGCGTTGGGACCTAAGTCTAGTGTGCGACACACCTTCTTATTTTGCTTTATCTATCTGTAAAGTTTCATCAAATTTGCTTCAGTAGTTTTTTAAGTTATCGCTGAGACACGATTTTAAGACACAATTTGACCTCTGACCCAATTGTGGCCTTGACCTTGGGCGTAGGGACCTAAGTCTTGTGTGCGACACACCTTCACATTATCCTTTATCTATCTGTGAAGTTTCATGAAATTTGCTGCAGTAGTTTTAAAGTTATAGCTGAGACATGATTTGTAACGGACGGACGGAAAGACGGACGGACGGACGGACGGACTGACGGACGGACGGTGCGATTTTAATATGCCACCCGAAGTTCCTTCGGGGGCATAAAAACATGGAGACAATAAACTTGCGCATAAGGTCCTCTCTCTGACTCATTGAAAACTTTGAAGAAAAGGAAGAAGTGGCTTTAGTCTCCGATAATGCAATGTTCTTTTACTTAAGTGACACTGGCTTAATTTTTAGGACAATTGCCTAACTTAGAGCACCCTATTAGTGAAGAAGAATGTCTGCAAACAAAAATAATTAAGCATTTTACCAAAGTGTTTTACATGGAAAAATTGTGTATATTATCTATCTCAACTTCGCATTTAGTATATTTTACAAAACAAACTATTGTCATAAAACACGTGCGCATTTTTTGTTCGAGGTTTTCACCTTATTTGACTGACTTACATATTTTGATTGACAAGTTGCGTCCGCTCAGTTGTAAACAAAGGTGAGTTTGACCTAGTTTAAAAAGTCACTACCTTTTTCAGTACCATCTAACGCAGCTGAGCCTTCATTCCGAAATCGCGAATAAAAAATCTCGGGTCGTATTTATAAAAGCACTTAAGTCGTTGATATGCTGTTGCTAAGGCTAAATTTCTTTGAAGGAGATTCCCTACAACAATGAAATTTGCTCTCGAGGAACAGTCTTATTCAGACTGTTCCTCCAGAGCAAATTTCATAGTTGTAGGGAATCTCTTTTATAGAGATTCAGCCTTAGCAAGCATAGCAACGACTTAAGTGGCTTTATGAATACGGCCTCTGGTATCTTTGCATTATATGCAGGTGCAAATTTAAAGAGTAACTACCAGTCAACGTCTGATTTTTCTAAACGTTCCTGCAGCAAATGCAATATTTCAGAAGATATACCACAATACTAACACAGGTAGCCTATGGTAAAATCTACTGATATACTGCGTGATAATTACTGGGCAGACCAGTGTCACGTTATTTAGCGTCATTTGTCCGTCATGTTGGTATTTTGGTGACGTCAATTTTCATTTCTATGAAGTTAGACGGTGTAACGTCATTTTCTCGCATCAAAACCAACGAAATACATGTATACAAACCTCTATAACAGTCAAATTATTGACGGAATTCTTTCATGTTATGGCGGAAGACTGGAAAAATCTGAAGAATACATTTGTTTTTACGTCATTTCTTGGGTGAAAGGATCGAAATAGATTAATGTTAACAAGTCATTTGTTGTCCGATATATCAATGATTGTCGGTCAGTCGTCAGTGAGTATATCACTCGCGCTTCGCACTCGTGGTAAATCCATTTCAGGACTGACCTCCAACCAGTGAAATATTGGGCAACAAATCGCTGCAAGCAAAAATCAAATTCCCTTGAACTGACCTTGATCTACCATGCTCTTCCAATAGAGGACAATTAACAGAACAACGACTGAAGCGAAGATCGAGCCGGAAAGGTTGAACGAATCGTCCCGACTATTTATTCACTGAACAACTGTACCATGCAATCCTTCCATGCAAAAATAACAACCATGCATCATAATAACGCCGACACTCATCATCTTTCTAGCCACTCACCAAATAACTCTTCAATTTTATAGAAAAATAGTGTGCTAATTCGGTCGCGGCTTTAGCCCAGCCAAAATACATCCCTCAGATTTGCAAAAAATCTCTGCACACTAGCACCATCTACCATGGTGTATTTGGACAATCAAGGAAAATCAATTTTTGTCTAATTCATAACACTCAAACGACAAAAATTATAATTTTTATTCATCCTTTTCAAAAATGCGCGATATATAGTCTGCTATTTCGTTCGAAACTCTTGGAAACCATTCAATCTCTACGAAAATACAGGTAGTGCTGCAGAATCGAAATATGTCTAGTGCCATGGCCTACAAATCAGATATCATTGAACTTTTTTTCATAATATGGCAAATATACTTATTGTCAGTAAACCATTTTATTCTCTAATTAACAACCATACTTTTCAAGGCTTTCTCGGCGTTCTCTGAACTGTACAAAGTTCCCGCCAAGTAGAAGAGCATAAACGCTCTACTTTTGTCCAGATGCCATGTACATCACTTATAAGCCAACATATAGTGTCAAAATCATTTTAGAAGTTTTTTTTAAGCTTTAGTGAACAGAATACAAACTTTGACCCCAAGCAGTGGGAACGCGTATCAATGGCGGAGTGATACTTTTAAACAGATAGCCACGACAAAACATTCGAAAATTCTGAAATTCAGATTCAATCGACGAAGGTATCGCAATTTTAACGTGTCCGGCAAACGACACACAGCCAACACATTTGATACCATACACCCTAATTTGATCATTTATTCCTCTGAGAGCAGAAATGAACACCGAAATATTCGGCAAACGGACATTTTACATGGCCGTGTATGAACGATTCTTATCCGTCAACTTAAATAGCAATTTTCAGAATAAATAGACTTTCTCCAATCGGCGGACATATGGCATGATAAACGATTATGTCTGGCCTTTCGCAATGTTAAAAATCAAATAATTCGGTGTCTGGGAAAATTTTCTTTGCAAAATAATGTTCAGATACCCTATAAATTTTTCTTCGACAAAATGGCGGACAACAGCTGTGCAATCAGTGCCCGAGCTTTACATTTCAACATCTTCAACAAGATCAGGGGAAATTATCCAATGCATTGCTAGACTATCAAGAGCGATTAAATGAAATGTGTTTACTTACAGTACAATGCATGACAAAAGTCTATTTTTTTATATTTTATTCAGACATAAAAGCCATTCCATACCCACCTGCACAGAATGTTTACAAAGAAAACTACAGTATAGTCTGTAGCCTACTGGACATGTCGTGACACTGTGACGTGAACAGTCTATAAATTGATTTTAATATGTACTTGTAAGTCGGCTGTTAGCCTGTGTGCCAGTATTTGATATACTATCATGACGTTGTATGAAAAATAAAAGCAAGAAATACTGGTCACTTATATTCAATTAACACAGCACGTGCTTTCGTGATTTTTTGCTTCGAGATAGAAAAATTAATAGGCCCCTATCTGAAGGCAAAATCAATCAGTCAGATAGGGGTCTGTGAAAGGGCAGGGTGTGGGTGGGGGGTATAGGGGATAGGGAGGGAGTATGAAAGAAGCATGATCTGAAGGCAAAATCAGTCAGATAGGGGTCTGTGAAAGGGGTGGGTGTGAGTGTGTGCGTTGTTGTTGTTGGTGGTGGTGTCTGTGTGTGTAGTGTGTGTGTGTGTGGGGGGGGGGGGGGGTAAGCGAGGGAGTATGAAAGAAGCATTATAACACTCTCTATAGAGACAAGTTTCACATCTTTCTCCAGATTATTAAATATTAAATACCTGAAGGCAATATAAACAGATAAAATAGACAAAATGAAAATAAAAAAGTGTGTTGCTGGAATCTACAGTGCTAATATATACAGTCAACACTCGATATCTTAAAGTCTACGGCCATCTGAAGGTACGAATATCTCAAAATAAATTTTCTAGTCCCAGAAATTCATTTTGCAATACAAGTAGTTTGAGATAACAGGAGTTGAAAATTGGAGAAAAATAGGAGATATGTCCAAACTATGTTCTTTGATATTAGAGGATACTTTGAGACATCACTGGTTGAGACAACAAGAGTCAACTGTATAGCTATTAGTTTCAAAGATCTGTAAGATGGTAAAAGTATTCATATTTTAGGACAATCTGTCAACTGAAGGCATAATTCTCATGCAAAGTTAATAATATTTATCATTTTAGATTCTCACTGAGAATTATAGGGAATTTATCACAATTTTCGACTACCTGAGATATGTTTCTCTCTGACATGTAAATCTTAGCTACAGTTATGCCTGCTTCTACTGAGTACCAGAATAAAAATATACAGCTTCCAACATACTTGATTTTAGTCCTGCAAAATCTGTGGGCTGACGACTGTATAGTTAAAATAAACAAAATCAAATAAATAAATCAGAAGAACTAATAAGCTCATATTTATGCACCAAAATAACTCTTATTGTCATTATAAGTAATTTGAAATTAAAACATCATTAGAGTACTCTACTGTTTTTCACAGAAATGTTCGAAGTACGTCTCACCACTTTTGTTTTTAATTAGAGAGATGATGAATTTTGAATTCTTTCTCCTAAAATTTCAAACAAGTAAATTTCTACTAAAGGTATTGTTCAGGTATAAGGTCTCATTAAGTTGCTCACATGCAGTCTAACGTTTTCTTTTTCTTGAGTTATTCACAGTGTTTTCCATCTGGAAAAGTGGGGGCATTTGTCCCTTATAAGAAATCTGGGGGGTATTTAAACAAATTACTTTTTAACATTTTAGCTCCTGGTCAGAGGTGTATTGGTTTCTATTTCATATTTAGCCAAAATATTTTTCAGCCTTTTAATTCTTTGTTTATGAAATTGAAGCACACAATTGCCAAGGTAAAAATATATTTTGGCATCCATATATATAGATTTTATGAGCTGTGTATGATGAGAGCTTTCCTTAACGTGCTCCCCCCCCCCATCCCCCAACCCCGCTCTCCCCAAATCCCCTGCCCCTTTCAATCAATCAAAATAATTTACATAAGAAGAAGAAACTTGCAATAGAAGAGAAGAGTTTAACCTGTCAAGATGTGACAGGAGACGGAGGGTCTGTCAGTTTTTAGCCATTTTTTTGGCCATGTTTGTGGCTAGTCACCCCTTTTATGTATTATTTTTTATCATTCTACTTTCTTTCTTTTTACTTATTTGTTTTCTCATTGTATATGAGGGACTTATCTTTTGGCATATATTTGTCTTAAATCTGGCATGGCATATATAGAAGTCAAAAAAAAAAAAAAAAAAAAAAAAAAAAAAAGTTGGCCTTAAATTTGGAATGTTCTCTCTGTTTTTTCCTGGCAAATGACTGAGTGGCCCCCCAGTAATTCATTACTGACCGTTCCAAGGCGGTAGTTCTGTTGTGGTTCTCTGTTGCCTGTTTTCTGGTGTCAGAGTTTCTGTGATGTTTTACCTTATGTATGTTCTTATTATTTTTGGTTCGGTTTGGGTCGCTGAGAGGCCACCTTTTGGGAACAAGCTGCTCACTCGGTTGGCCATATGTTCTCTGTATCTTGATTATTTGTAATCTTAGTTGTTTCCAACTATGGTTTGAGGGCTGGATTTGGATTTTGATTGTTTCAGTTCCTGGTCTTTGCATACTTTTTACTTTTAACCGATTAGAAAACCCCAAAGACCTTATCCTTTACTGAAACTCACTAAAATTTTATAGCTATATAGCATGTCTGCAGTTGGCATTAGGCTCGGGCTGTCTGGACAAACAGATGTTCTAACGTAATGCACAGCAAAAGTCAGTTCTGAATATGGGGAGTGTGTATGTGTTTTGGGGGGACCAATGTAGCCCAGAACAGGATGATAGTTACACACCAGCAAAAGATTTTCAATTAAACCCCTTTCTAATAAACTCTGAAAAGCCTCGCACACGAAATCTTGCTCCGCCTATACAGAATACAGAAGCTTACCCATTCTCAATTATGTCAATGGCATAACTACATGTGGTTGTGCGCCCTGTGCAGACTCAGATCAGCCTGGGCACCCGCCTAGTCTAGTCAGACTCTTTGCTAAGTGCTTAACGGATAGCTAAGGGACTCAGCTACCTCCATGCGGACAGCGAAGGCTCTGATCAGACTGGGCGGATGCCCAGGCTGATCTGAGTCTGCGCTGGTCGCACAACCACATTGTTGGTTTTGTCGTGTCGCGGCTCATATATTTACTTGCAGTGTCTGTTTCAATAACGAATTTTTCTTATAAAAGAATACGTAAAGTAAGTAAAACAGTGGTCCTCTCTTTCATGGTTTAATGACAGTTACATGTATGTCATTACCTCTGTGAGATGGGTTCTTTGATGAAATAGCAGTGGCACATGACTGTTGCATAATGGGATTATAACATCGAGTAGACAACAATGATGTCTTTAATAATAATGTCTTTCTGGCTCTGCCCATATACATAATGGTCAGTCGTGAAGTTGCTGCTGGCGTGTAACTAGGCTCTCCTCCATTTACGTAGGGGCAATATTTTACAAAGTGGCTAAACAAACAGCATGCAAAACAGGCTCTTTAACATGGCCCTCCTGTCGCTGTTCCTCCGAAGGCAGTGGCACTGACGGCCCGAAAGGAATAATCCGACCTGGTAGTAGACACCGGAAATACAGCGGTCTTTGCAGAGGTCGATTCAACGGAAATGTTGCATGGAACCGGAGTACCAATGCTATACATAGACGGAAAATGTTCTTTTATTAGGTCTCTTACGTTTTTTTTTTCTAAGTAACTGCCAGTGATTCTGCTCTCCTGACCCGGCTTTCACCTTCACAGTCATCTGCTAGGGGGTTTACAGCCTACTGTCTTACAGTCTCCCAACTCCCTTCTGAAGAATCCGCTATACGAATCAGTTTGTTACGATTTTAAAGTTTCTCAGTATTGACATTCAAGCATTCCTTCACATAACCATTTTTATTGTTTTCCAAAGCCCACAGGGTATGTTTGAGGATATCTTCTATTTTTCGAATTAAATTTGAATTGAAGCTTGTTTCTTTCAAATTTCCAGTTTAAGTACTACTATCTTAAGCTTCTCAACTTCAGTAGAAATATTCACTGAATTTCTTTAATTTCTATTCTCCCTTCAGAGACGAAAAATCACAATTTTGTCCTTGTTGTTCCGCTTATTGTGTCGTAAAGGGGAATTTAACATTGTTCTTTGATCGTCCGCCATTACGTAATAAAACAAATAAAAAGAGCAGTGTTGTTTTTTAATCTAAAATTATAGTAATTTTAGTTACATATTCTTTCTTTAGCCTTATCCGGTACACGTTTTGTTTCAAATTTCATCTTATTTTGTGATTTTGCATAAATTTTGAACTTGGTTAATTAAATGGGAGATAATCCAGGTAGTTTAGATAATAGACAAGTATCAAAACGATGATATTGTATTTCAGTGACGAGTATACAAACAACACATTAAATTAATTTCATTTATAACATATGAAGCTTGAAATATACTGGCTGGAATTTGGTACGAATATCAATAATTACCGGTCTTACTGTATATAATTGAGTAAATAGGGTATTTCTCTTGTGCAGCTGGTGAACTGCAAATGCGGGTCTAAAATCCGATTTCATCACGACGTGGCTAAAATAGGTCTGAACAAACGACAAAAGATGCTTGAATAAAATTTCTTAGAAAAAAAATCGTTCATAGACTTCACACCTACATACAAAACCGTTGGCATTTATTTAAAATATGAGACAATACAAAAATACATGGTTTGAGACATAACAGATGTTAAATGCGGAATATTGACGAAACACAGTCAAATTGCTCATGCATGTGCAAAATGATTTTGACGTATTCTGTTGTGATTAAAAATGAAAGTATTATAGTAGGTCTCAATTTCATGAAGATTCAGTAACAGCTCTATATTTAGTGTACCTCTGGAACATTATGATTTATTTCCCTGGTGCTAATTGTATGATCTCTAAAGACATCTCATGGTTTCTTTGCTCCAGCAGTCTAACATTTTTTTACTACACAAAAGTTATTTAATACGTATATAGCAGTACAGGTCCTTGCTTAGAAAAATATTCGAAAATACGCTTTGAAGGAAAAAAATTAGGTGACCAATTAGAATTTTTGTTAAGTATGCAGGTTTTATGGTAACTGTCTGAAGAAGGTCAAAAACCGAAGCATGTAACAATATAACCACAGCTGTGTTGATTTTTACCTTTTACCTCCTATGTTAAGTATGCATGGAAATTTATCCAAATACATGCTCAATAATGAAAGAGACAAATATTTATGTCAACAATGTCTGTCAGCTAAAACAAGACTGCTAAGTTGGCATTTATTCAAAACCATTGATATTAAAAGTATTTGCTGGATTATCATGTCAGCGAGCGTACTCACTAACCTGTACTTCTTGACAGAAGTTGCAGTGAAATATTGGGATAGTAAAAGACACTTTCTTTGCCAGCTTTTTCTTGCCAACATGTTTAATAAACAGAAACAACATTATCCCAGCGGGCACATGACGTCGAAATGACGCGGTACTGACGTCGATGCGACGTGACTCGATACGACGTTATTACGACGCCATGGGCCCGCTGGGATGTGACTTCTTTTCTTTGCTTCAGGTGCATAAGGGGCACAACCAACAACAAAATGTAATTGGTTTTATCAAACGTTAATATCCCAAATACACCAATATTTTTGTTGAAAAATGTGAGAAAGCTTCTCACATTTTTTCAACAAAAATATCAGTGTATATGGTTAAATAGCTGTAACACACTTAACAAGTTGATCTCTTAACGAGCTCGTTAGGTAAACGATGCTTTGAACAACAAGACCATGGTATATAGCTAGTAGGTTTTCCACCTGCAGTGGTGACCCATCAATCAGTGGTACTGTCGAAATGGCAAGCAAATACATGTATGAACCCTATTGCCCGAGAAAGACTTTCTAAAGGCAAACAGGGGAACCATACCAGCAGGCACATAACGTCGTAATGATGTCGCACATGACGTCAATGCGACGTGATGATGTCGCATCTACGTAATTCCGTCATAATTTCGACGTCATGTACCTGATGGGATGTTTCTAGACAAGGCTTTATCCCAGCGGGCACATGACGTCGAATTGACGTCGTACTGACGTCCATGCGACGTCATTACGTCGCATGGACGTCAGTACGACGTCAATTCGACGTCATGTGCCTGCTGGGATTGGTCACACCTACTTGTTTACTTATCGAAGGGGTATTTTTGCATCTATGCAAACAATAGTATTGCTACGGCATAAACATCTGTTTCAATATACATTGTCTGTAAGAACATCAGAAGAAAAATAGCTCCATATGCGAATCACACCTCAGACCCCATATTAAAAGGTTTTAGTATAAACTGAGTTACTACCAACATTTTATAGATAAGTTTGCGCTCTTTGAGAGTAGACTGAAAAAGTGCTTGTCTTTGATATTTTGTAAGTTCAAATGGCTATGTTTACCCTCCGTGCACAGCTTACAGGACACGCTCGGAAATCTTTATATATTCATGATATCCTATATTTGCTTTTGTTTATAAATATGATTACACGAGACATAAATTAGAGAACCGTAAGCTAAGAACAGTCTCTCTTCCATTGCCAGACATTCTTGTATTTAAACCAACGGAAGTAGAAACCAAGACTCCATCCATGGTTCAATCAACTATTCAAACTCCCACTCACGGCAGACACAAAGACGTATGGATATCCATACTACAGTTGAAATCAAAATGTAATCAAAACTTAAATGTAATCCAAGCCTTCCCTGACTGTTCACTTTTATGGTGTTTGGACTGTCAGAGTAATTCAGTGCCTAAAAAGTCCCAAATTTACCTCGCCCGCATGTTTGTCGCATTTTTCTTCTGAAAAAAAAAAAATCACATGTCCTCATGTCTAACGTATTTATTTCCCTGTGTATATATACCTCTCCACCCCCCCCCCCCCCCCCCAAAAAAAAAAAAAAAAAAAAAAAAAAAAACAATAAAAAATAAAAAAAACCCGAAAAATATGAATTTCAATAATGTTTTTGATCAGGTTTGAAATCAAATGTTACAAAATATATTGCATTTTCAAGTTTCCCTTACCATTAGAAAAGGTTATTTTTATCGGAGGATTTGTAACAGTTATGTTACTATGTCATCAGGTAATATTATTATGGTCCTGTTGATATAAGGTTTTCATACAGAGCAAAAGAGCATAATACCATGCTCTAGCTTGCTACCTAATCCCAACAAACTCGTGTATTGTACTACTGTATTTATTTATATGGAAATAAAATAGACCATGCTTACAGCGACATGGATTACGAGCACCCATAGTTTTTGAATTTCCAGTTCTTGTGTGGTCTGACACTAAAAGCCGAAAATAAGATTCAAAACGATATCAGAAAAAAATGTCCGGATTATCTAAAATACAGCGTTTATTTAGAAGCAAACATACAGAAATTTTTCATGATGTATTCCTAACGTGTTCGAGGAATATAATGTTTGCTCAGCTAGCATGTAGCAAATACAGATATATGGACCTTTTATCGTAAACCTACAAGCATTTTTCATTATTTCAGCCTATAGGCATGGAAGTATCTGACAATACCCTGCTATAGGCGTGACTGTCAGAGTTAATTACACAGGCAGAATTTGAAATTTGTCAAATTGACAAATTTCAACACGCGCCTGCGATTTTGCATGTGGAAAAAATGAAACTAGACAAAATTTCAATACCATTGCCAACAAGAACAACCATATGAAACAGCTATGGGGCTAAGCCCCTATTCTGTCCCTCAAAACAGGATTGTATGTATCAAGTTATTACTCATAGCTACCCCTCTGAGCAGTTCTGTTAAAGATTTTTTTCATTTTTCTGGTTGAACCAACAGGCTATTTTAAGATATGTGTCCTGCAGTTCATTTCATTTTCCCTTTCGTAACAGAATGGCGTCATTTTATAACTAAATGCTGAGTAAAAGAATAATGCAGATAAGAGTTACCTTTATGCATCGAACAAAGTTAAATAGGTTTCCACAACTCTATGCATTGGCAATTAAACCGATGAGCAGTCTATATACACGGATATTAAAACTTGGAACGCATTTGAAACTTATTTAATACTGACCAGGAGAAAACGCGATCAAAGGAAAGTTCCGCACATTATCTACTGCAGATAATTTTCTACAAAGAAAACAGAAAATAATTAACAGTACCTTAAAAGACGCAGGTGCTACTATATCACAATAAGCCTCTATATATTAAAAGAACAAGAAAAAAGCGAAAAGAACAATATTACCTGAACTTTTCATATAATGTCCTATAAATAACACAAATCAGCGTCTAAGTCCAAACAACCCACGCTAAGAAAGAATGTGAAAAAATAGTTCACTAGTTTTTATTTAAAATAAAAGAAATCGGAACAAAACACATCAAACAATCAAATGAAACCTCACTAACTAAACTAATGCGTATTGATGCTAGAGTAAGAATTATCATTGCGCTAGATTACCAATATGCATGACTTTATACGCATTATGGACTATTTATCGATGCGAACGAAGCACTTGTGGATTCATAGGACTCCCACAGTATCCTCGCGTATGAATCTATCTACTTCCGGCTATTAACAAATCGATTCGCCACCATCCTATGACCATTCTGAAAATCAAGCCATCAAACAATCAAATGAGATAACACTAGTTTTGTTATATGGCATTTCACAACTCGATCCTAATTGACAGAGAAGTATTTAATTAATATCTCTAATGGCATAGCTTTGCAATTCCTTGTATCCTGGTTTTATTTGCCACTTCATATCTTCAAATATTAGCGTTAAACAAGTATAAGCTCTCACAAAAAACTTGCCTCACCGTTAGCAACAAATTTTACTGAGGACCATAGCAATACGTTAAGCATTTTTCTCTTTTTTTTCATGACATTTGGACTTGTATGAGCGCGCGTAGACGGGATGTCCTTAATCAGATGACAAGTGTGGTCATCAAATGGAATTTGACCTCACTCTGGGCAAACAACTTTAAGCAACATTGAACCAATATTGATTCAACGTAATAACGTTGAACCAACGTTGTTTCAATGATGATTCAATGTTGTGTGCCTGCCGGGATGGGTTTAGAAATGTTTCGTCACTAGGTAACTCTATAAGACTGTGCCCGTGTTGATTCTATTCAGGTACTTGTTGATTTGATAAAATGTAAGGGAGATCGAATCGCCAATGGAAGTAAAAAGTATGCAAAGACCAGGAACTGAAACAATCAAAATCCAAATCCAGCCCTCAAACCATAGTTGGAAACAACTAAGATTACAAATAATCAAGATACAGAGAACATATGGTCAACCGAGTGAGCAGCTTGTTCCCAAAAGGTGGCCACTCAGCAACCCAAACCGAACCAAAAATAATAAGAACATACATAAGGTAAAACATCACAGAAACTCTGACACCAAAAACAGGCAACAGAGAACCACAACAGAACTACCGCCTTGGAACGGTCAGTAATGAATTACTGGGGGGCTTAAATCGATTTTACAGGCCCAACCTCACCCTCAGTTACTGAAGTGGTACAAAACATTTAGTTGGTTGTTCGGTTCGCATGATAACCCTCTAACTCGTCAATGAATCATCACGGTAAACACATAAATCAAATTTCAACACCATGAAGAAGCAAAGACGAGGACTCAACAGATACAACGGGCCGTCTGACAGGTGGAGAGCCCTGTCCTGCCAAACAACCCCACTGGAAATCTGAAGCAAAAGAAGGTAACCAGTTGAGCCCCGGTGGACCAAGCAACAGACAAAAAGGCTCCGGTCCCAACCAACTAAAATATATAGCTTTAGGTCGGGGCCATCATAGAGTCTGACGACCGATCCCCCGGTGTGCAATTAAAGAGTGCAGCAAAGTTATCAACCGTGATTGGGTTAATCACTAAGCATGCAGACTGTCGCATAACATTTAAATTATAGCCAATACGTTTGTGACGTATTATTATTTTTCGGAATTGATCAGAAAAATCAGTCCTACCCTTAATCTTTTTGAATTTGTATACTAAGTCACCATAAAATTCTGGTTCCGATAGGCCTTGGTGTAAAAGAAATTTTAATCCGACATCAAATTTTGAAACCAATTCATGGTGTCTGCGATAGAATTTAGAAAAAGCCTTTCTAAGCTTATGATACCGATAGCCCTGTTGAAGAAGTTTAGCAGTTAAACATTTATTACGAGCATTAAAGTCATCTACATGACTACACACTCTAGCAAATCTTATAAGTTGAGAAATATACACTCCATAAGAGGGACGACGTGGAACGTCACCATCCAAAAATGGAAAATTAACTATATCAAAGTCAAAGTCATCACGTTTATCATAAATTTTAGAAGATACAAAACCGTTAGAAATAGATAGATGTAAATCCAAAAAGGGGGCCTCGGTATCTGAAGTATTAGCTTTATTCAATTTAAGTTCAGGTGGGTAAATTTGGTTGACCATGCTTTCAAAATAAGGATTATCAATGTTCAGAAGATCGTCTAAATATCTAGAGGTTGAGTTAAATGCCTCAATGATATCAGCTTGATTATCAACAGAAAGAGAAGTCATGAAATCTCTTTCATAACAAAATAAAAACAAATCGGCCACAAGAGGAGCACAATTTGTACCCATCGGAATACCAACAATTTGTCTGTATAACTTATTACCAAATCTGATGTAAATATTATCTAAGAGATATGATAAGGAGTCACATACATTCTGACATGACCAAAGACTATATCCTCTATATATTTTACGGTCAGTAGAAGTGAAAAACGCTTTCTTATCGTTACAGGCAATATAAAGGGTATCTTCATTTTTGGAGAACTTTTTGAAGGCCCTCTCAATCAAATCAACAAGTTTTTCCTTTATTAAATTATGGGGTAATGTGGTATAAAGAGTAGAAAAATCATAAGTGGACAAACTAGTCGCACGGAACCCTCTTGACTTCAGTTTACTAAGTACCTCACCAGAATTTTTTATAGACCAAAACATATTTTTCCCTGACCTCTCATACACTGTCTCATAGTACCAAATGACACGAGATTTCACAGCAGTGAGGCAAGAAGTTAATAATTTAGATAATTCTGTAGTAGTACAAGAACTAGAGTTGGCAATGAATCTAGCTTTATACGGTTTTTTGTGAAGCTTAGGTAACCAATACATCGTAGGAAGTTTGTCTTGGCGTTCCTTAACGTTTACAGCAAACTTTAAAGGCAAATTATTTGAGTGGCTATTAACGACAGTCTTCTCATCTGTAAAAGTCTCTTCGTAAGCCGTGGTGCCGTTAAGTTCCTGCTTCAAAGTGTTAATATA
The DNA here is from genome assembly GCA_963989385.1 of Ctena decussata. Lineage (NCBI taxonomy): Eukaryota > Metazoa > Mollusca > Bivalvia > Lucinida > Lucinidae > Ctena > Ctena decussata. The sequence continues at coordinate 7,602,930 of OZ022504.1, forward strand.
GTGCATCCGACAAACAACAACAATGTTGTTTGCGGCCTTGTCAGCAGGAACCAAAACATACTTCCTATGAAAATCCTGGATACCCTGCTTCAAATATCTAAAGGAAGATTTAGGCTTAGGAGGTAAAAGATTAGTATTGTGTGAATAAAACTTTATACGTTTATCCACAATATTAAAGATACTTAGTTTCCATTTCTTTAAAGCATTACTTTCAATACCCTCTCGTTTACACCAACGATTACCAAAATCATTTAATGCAGATGCAATTTCTTCCCTACATCTGTTGAAATCGATATGGGAAGGGAATCTATACTTAGGACCCTTAGAAACAATGTTACGAATTCTAGAATCCGAGATGATCTTCAAATTTCCAGTCACAACATGACCTGCTGATGGGTAAATAAATTTGGAATCTTTACAATCTCATGAATCAGGAGTGTTAGCATCGATGTCAAGATCAGACACAAGTTTATTGAAATTAAATATGATACTTCTAATCGGTTTGTTATACTTATAACAAATAATAGGTGGTTCAGAATTTTGGAAATAATCAGGTATGGAAGATGTAACAGATTTATCCTGAAATATACTAGGTAAATCTATAAAGTCAATACCTTTGTTAATGAAAGGGATTTTAATGAAATTTCTTTTATGATTGATTTCAGAATCAATTAGTGGACGGAGAGCGTGTTGAGTATAACATCTAGTTAGAAGTGCCGCTTCGTACATTTGGTGATTTCTATCGTAAAACCTATTAGCCTCTATATCCAATTTGCGTAAGACTGGAATGGGTAGGTAACTAAGAATTGAAAGCATAGCATGTCGGCCATGTTCCAATAATTTTGTTGATAAATCATTAAGAGAAGTGTTAGATTTTTTGGCAGCACATCTTTTACGTTTATCATTTCCTTTTTGTCTTATACCATGAGATCTGGATTTACGTTTTCGAATTTCTAAAAGAGAAAACACATCAAAATCTGGCATCTTAGAGATATTTCCCTCATGGTAGATGTTATCGTTAAAACCAAGTGGAGAAGCTGATTGCAATAATTTCATCCATTTTAATTCAGTTTCGAATCTTTTATGTTATTGAATCGAGCAGAAGAATTATGATCATATGATAACTTCTCAGATATTTGTACTGAAACATTATCAGGAGAATGACCAGTACGCTTAAAATGTTGGTATAGAAAAGTATCTATCTTTTTAGCCTTTAAAATTTTACGATAGTGCTCACCAAATCTAGTCTTCAGCTTACGACAAGTTTGTCCAACATATTGCATATTACAGTTCTGTGTGTTTCAAGTTAAAACATATATCAGATTCTCTGATTTTCAATCCAAATCAGAATCGTTAATTACTGAAAAAGTCCTACCATTCACAGATGAAGTGATAGTAGAGTCGGTACATAAATGTTCACAACAGTTGCAACTCTTGGCATTGCACTTAGAAATGCTAGGATACATACTAGGTCTTTTGAACGGATTAGGGTATTTACGTAAAACTGGTGATTTAATTGGGGACAACCTTACTCGTAGATTGTTGCGAAAAGAGTTAGCATTTGATGCTCCATGTAGATCGACAGATGATGCCGAAAACAAATTTAGAGGTCTCATTCTAACTGTAGGTAATAAAGCTCGAAAGCTTTGAGTAGAATTGGGAATCCGTACAGAAGACGCAGCATGTAACCTTAGGGGAGATATTGTAATTCTTAATCTGTTTGTAATAGTCATATTTGTGTATAGTGGGTTGATACCGTCAAGAAAAGCGCGACATTCACACCGGTTATTAAATAAAACAGACATAATTTTGTTAAAGCAAACTCCCTCTGAAAAGGAATGGTATAACAAAGAAACTGCATAATAGATCCGCGGTCTCACGCGAACACTAGACTCATTACCGCCGTGGCGACGAAAAAGGACAATAAAATGTCTTAGCTGAATGGAAACACTTTCTAGGGATAGAAACACTGGCACTGTCATTGTTGTCTCCAATCAAAATTAGTCTCAATTCTACGAGAAAAGAAGTTGCTCTTTTGTAAGTTTTACCCCATTTCGAAAGGGCTAAATAAAAATCTTGAAGAGTTTCCTCAAGAGCAGAGCAGACATTCAAAAGAAGGAACATGGGCCATACTTCGAAGTTTCGGCTATTCAAGCCTCATCAGTGACCCTGGTAATATCTGGTTAGGAAAGCCAGAGAAAAGCATACTGTAATTTCTTAATTTTAATACGGCAGTCAATTCAAAGACTGATTAGTATCAAAAGGATCTACGTTCCATTTCCTGAACCGATCGACTCTGAAACAACTCAACCGACGATCTTTATGCCAACTTAAAACATAGGGGGGTTCGGCATATTGACTTGGATAAGCCCGTAAATCTTTTCGAGTAAGACGAGGAAACCTGGGTATTTCTGGGCTTTACTCGTGTAATTTTGATGAACATGCCTGTCATTATGCCCCCGTGATGATAGTCAGGGGGCATTAAGATTTGCCCCTGTCTGTCTGTCTGTCCGTCCGTTCCTTCGTCATGCTTTATGGTATAGAGCTTGTGTAACCAATTTCTCCCACAGTTTTCAATGTATCTTTTTCAAAATTCGCATATATGTTGTAGACATATTGAAGATGTCCATGTGGATTTTTAAAGGAGCTAAAATTGATTTTGATACAATTACGGCCTTTTGAACTTAGTCATTTAGGTAGCTTTTTGCATTGTAGAGTATAGAGTTTTTGTAATCAACTTCTCCGACAGTTTTCAATGGATCTCTTTCAAACTTTGTATACATGTTGTGAACATATTGAAAATGTGCATGTATATTTTTATTGAACCTAGAATTAGTTTTGACAGAATTATGGCCTTTTTAATTTAGTCATTTTATGCAAATTTTTGCATTGTAGGGTATAGAGTCTGTGTAATCAACTTCTCACACTGTTTTCAATGGTTCTTTTTCAAACCTTGCATACCTGCTGTGAATGAATTGAAAATGTATATTTGAGTTTTTTTTTTAACCTAGAGTTAATTTTGACAGAATTACGGCCTTTTGAACTTAGTGATTCTAGGGAAATTTTTGCATCGTAGGATATGGCGTTTGGTTTATCAATTTGTCCCACAGTTTTCAGTGGATCTTTTCAACCCTTGTCTACGCATTGCAACCATATTTGAAGATGTGCTTGAGGCATTTTGATGGATCTACAATTAATCTTGACAGAATTTACTTAGTCATTTGGGGCAAGTTTTACATGGTCGGGTATGGAGTTCGTGTAATGTTTTCAATGGATTCTTTGTGGGTGATGTATGGATATACACGTCATGTGACGGGCGCTGCACGGGGGCATCATAAGTGTCTAACAGACACAATTTTCTAGTTTCTCCTTAGGTTTACCAGCTACTGCTATTTAGGCACACATTAAATTAACGTTTTTCAATGTTACATAGATGAAAGTCGATTTAAGGTTGTGTGCCTGCTTGGTGTATATTTATCGGGGAATGAATAAAAAATTGGCAATGTTTTCAGTCTCATAGCATGCTTTGTCATATCCGAGAAATTGAATACTATTAACTCCACTTATCATATTGCTAAATCTTATATAGAAAATACTATGAACAATAAGCTATCATACCATCCGATTGCCACTAAACCTCTAAATGGCCTTAATCCTTTGCATAACCTCACTTAACATGCGCCATAGGAACAAGATGAGATACAATAAGAAACAGAACACGACAGGGAGCTCGAGCAAACAACATGCTCACGATATCCGTAAAAAGTCTGGAAATGGAGACACCCAAGTTAATAACGTTATTGTCCAGTATTTGAACAGTTTTGGTTTCCAGTACGTCTCAAAAGTGCAAATATAATGTCAAACAGTGTAAAGACTGATCAGACTGCTCATTATTGGTCTACACTGTTTGCTCAGACCTATCTGTCCGAATATCAATAATCTCCACAGTACATTCAAATAGTCTGTTGTTACCTAATCTTTAGCATTTTTTTACGAATCTAATCGCCCAAGAGGGGTAGGCCAACTTGAAAGCATATCAGGAGTTTAACGACAACCAGTTTATCATTAATGAAGCTGATTCTTTTATACTCATATCATTCTGAGTCCAACAGCATGTTATATTTTGGTTATCCACGTGCAGAAGATTGAATTCTTAATTTCCAAGTGAAATTGGAGTCGAATAACATTATTATTTGTTGTTTATTTGCAGAAGCTTTTCTCGTTTTTTAATCTCTAGGTACAGAACTAACACAATGCGCTTACCAAGCGTGGGATAATAGCCAAAACACCAGAGGTATAGAGCAAACCATATCAGTGTCCTGTAACATCCAGTTTACCAGGCAAGACTAGAAACAGCGTAGGAAAGGCGAGGCTTGCCGAGCCATTCCCACGTATTTCTGGTCGAGCCTGCTAAACTAGATGTCAGAAGAAATTAAAAAGGTTTTCATAAATCATGCATCAGTAGAAGGTTTTTCGAAGTAAAGAGAGGCAACAAAAAAAAACGAAAAACATACGCAGTTTTGTCCGCACTTTCTGACGTCGCGCTTGCATGATGATTTAGGTCGATGACATCGTTTACCAATCGAAGATTGTCATCACGGCCAGCGTCAGTAGACAGCCAGTCTTCAGAGATCCCTTCTAAGGACACTGCCTGATTCAATCGGAGCACGCTCGGCCAATTCCGTGAATCAGACCTCGGGCGTATGTACGGCAGTGAGATCTGCAGCAAAATCCAACATTTTGTTCGCCGGAACAATATACGCCGCAGGCGTAGCTCTCTATGTCTACGACTAAAATTAATTCTCGACCTGCGACCTTTTTCAGCTAATGCAGGGACATTCATTTAAGTACTTGCTGTTGCCAAAACAAAATAGTCGATTATTGATATCGAGACAGAAAATACATTTGCTTCTTTTCATTTTATTATTTACTCGGTTGGACAGTGCGGCCATCTTTGGTCGTTATTCCTAACAACAGTCTTGTGACTTTAGTAGTCCTACATCATACATCCGAGGTTGATTCACGGAATTGGCCGAGCGGTGTTCCGATTGTGCCTGATTCCATTTGCGCATGCGCAATTTTAAAATGACATCATACCAAATAGACCTTTTTCACATTGTTTCTGCGCATGCGTATACCGCTCACGTGACGCGTTATTTCCCGATAATAGGTGAGACTTAAGACCGAAGGGGGCTACTGGATTTTAAGCCATTGATATTTCCTATGTAATGAGTTACAAATAATTGTTTTAATCATCTATATTCACATTTCTGCTTGTCCTAATGATGCCTTATTTACTATTTTAATTTTCCATAATGATTTAAAGCAAAGATTATAAATACTTGTATTTAAATTAAAAATTGCAAAGAAATCATGTCAAAAGATATGCAAATAAAACTCGGAAAAAGGTGTACGTCTAATACAAAAGTCAAGTCGCTAAAATGGATTAATTCGAAATTAAGAAATCAAGTACAGAACATTTATATATCAATATTAATTTATTGAAATATGCTTTCCGTTTTCTTTGAATGAAGTCTGAACTAAAAGAAAATCATTCATATATGAGGTTAATTTTTTTTTCTACCGAAACCAAATAAATAAATGGAACTAAATACTCAAGAGATGAAATAATCTCCCAAATAAGTGTGTAAATCGTCTTGTGTCAGCTTTTTTGCTAATTATCTGAAGGTTTGACATATACTATGACTTATCTTTTGACAATAAACGCTATCAACGGAGCATGCAATACGTTGACACCTCCAACAGTATTTCACACTTTAGTGGGTGATATTGATATCGCATAATAAGCAAATACTTGCTAACGGAATAAAAAACCAATAAACAAATTGTTTTCTGCGACTATGCGATTAATTAAACAGTAGAAATTTTATAATAATGATAAAACATACACCCTATTTAATTCCAGTGGTCATGTGTGACGCTAATGTTCCGCTTCAATTTTTTACTTTTATTTATTCTTCCGTAATATTCAAACCAAACATGTTGATCTTCGTTCAATTCTAAAATAATAGAACAGAACATTATTATTTTTTTTTTTTTTTTTTTTTTTTTTTTTTTGGTTTTATGATTCATTTAAACACATTTCAAACACATCCATACATCTCTGCATGTCAGGTTAATTTATAATGAAGATGCGGCCAGATCCGGTAACATTTTTCCGACCAGTTTGGACGGTAAACGGCTGTTTATTTTCAGTGGTGGATCCAGAGGGGGTTCGGGGGGTTCAAACGAACCCCCTTCTCAGCTCAAATTATCTTCTTTTCATAGGGAAATTCAGTAAAAAAAAATGGTCAAACTGCATATTTCGAACCCCCTCAGCTAATTTGAACCCCCTATCCAAAATTCCTGGATCCGCCCCTGATTTTTGTATCATTTTGTTTAGGTTATAAGTCAAAATATATATGTCTTCAAAAAGATAAAACAAATGAAAAAATATATATAACCAATCGACGGTTTAATTAATGCAAGCATGAGCGGGACCGATGTAATCTCGAAAATAACTGCCGTATGGCTAGCAATTTTTCTGTCTCTGTTTTAATACAGTTAGATTACCCTTGAAATAAATAGTTTGGTAGAAATATTGACCTGAAAAATTATTTTGGTAGTCTCCTTAGCGAAAGGGTGATGTTTTAATGATTTAAAAAGTAATTTACCAAAGTATTGAAATTATTAAAACATATTTATACCAAAGTTACGTATCGCGCAGCCGATATATGCCTCTGCTATTTGTACTTTATTCTTAGCAAAGCTTCTTTTGATCCATAAATAAATATTTATAATTGAACAACATTTCAAAAACTCAAGGAATCACAATACAAATTCCGTTTAAATGGCAGTTCGCACGAAAAATATTCAAAATCCAGACACCAACACATCTCCTCCCGTAAGGCCAGAATAAGACTGCCCCATATATCTTTTCAGGTTCATTTTCGTACCTCCATTAAAGAGTAGTCGGCAAGGGAGATAACAATGTGAAAAAGGTCTATTATGTTATCATATCCCGTATTTCAGGTGGATCGAAATAATCTAATCTCTTTTTACGCTTGAAACAAATTATGCAAAATATTCAGGAGATAAGTAAAAAACAAACCGATGCCTGTTTCAGCTGAGACATTAAAAATACTTTAATTTTCCAACTGTGCACACTGACTGATCATTTTCATGATATATACAAGAAAATCGGTGAATATCGTAAAATATTGCAAATGGTCAACAGTCATCTTATTCTGTCGATATTAACTTCGTTTTAACCCGATAAATGTAGATTTCTGTCGTTACATGTATCAGTTACATTTTACCCCGATTATAGGTGCTTTCTGCCGTTATCAACTTCGTTTGATACCGATAAGCATTATTTTCAGTCGTTGTCAACTTCGTTTTAACCCGATAAACGTCCTATTCTGCTGTAATCAACTTCTTTGATACTGATAGACGTCGCATTCTGCCGGTTTCCGATCGTTTCAAAACGATAAACGTCGTATTCTGCCGATATAAACTTCGTTTTAAATCGATAAACGTCGCAATTTGCCGTTATCTGATCGGTTTGAACCGATAAACGTCGTATTCTGCCGATATTTACTTCGTTTTAAACCGATAAACATCGTATTCTGCCGATATTTACTTCGTTTTAAACCGACAAACGTCGTATCCTGCCGATATTTACTTCGTTTTAAGCCGACAAACGTCGTATTTATACCGATATTTACTTCGTTTTAAACTGACAAATGTCGTATTCTGCCATTTTTAACCTCGTTTTAAACCAATACACGTCGTATTCTATCGTTGTCAAAGTCGTGATGTTAATTGAAATACGAAGGTAGAATACTACGTTTGACGAGTTCGTCGACATCTCTCTATGGCGCAGGATGAATACGGTTTGTTTCGACGTTTGGCTGTTATCAAAACCTTCTAAATTAACAAGCGTTACAAATGGAATACCCCCTGCTGCTTCCAATCAAGCTATAATGAGTTTGCGGAATAAGTGATTTGATAAGCAATTATGCAATAACTACTACAGCGCATAATGTAGCGGTAAATAACTGAATGAGCTTTATGATATGCGCAAACATGGATGATACAGATAAGCCAATGTACTTTATATAAGTGTTTTACAGTATTTATGTGGTATTAGTCTATTATATCTGCAGCAAGAAATTTTGGGTCCTGCCGAATCTAAGAAGTACCGTGTTTATTCTGCAGGGGTGTTCGTCTCTTCAGAATCACCCCAAATATCTAAGTCAGTCTCATGGAATTCTGGTATGATATTGTTTTTCCCTTCTCAACCTAGAACTGACAGAAAGTCTGACTATACCCCCGCTATAGTGCTCCAATATATATGGCATGTATGAAGAAAGCAAAACGAGTAATTAATAAATCTACCATGTATGAGCAGTCTATCAAGAACAGTTGCTGAGAAATCATTTATGAAAAGTTTCTTTATACAAAGCATTCATAGAAAGGAAAATGAAAAACTAAATGGAATAATTTGGAGAATATAGAAGACATGTTCTCCATCCCTTGATATAACACGTCACTACCAACCCATTAACCAAATACAAACAATCTACCTCGAAAAGTTGCTGAGAAATCTATTTCGAAACAAATCATTGTTTAATGCATGGAGAGCTAGAAAAGTGAACAAATACTGTGAAAAATAAGCAGAGAAAGGCCTGGGGCCTCTTTCACAACGAATCGTAAGATTAAAATTCGCTGTAAGATGATCGTACGAGAATCTTACGACCGAAAATCGCTTTCATGTCACTATTGTCCTCGTAGAACTCAATTTACGATCAAATCTACGATACCTAAAGGGCAGTCGTAAATTTCACTTTTTCTCCTCTTTCACCGCACAGCATACTCATACTTATTTTTTTAATAGATTACATTTATCTACTGTCTTTCTGAAAAGCACATACCAAGTTTTGAGCAAGTCAGCCAATTAACAAAATTCCAAATTTATGATAAATCACCTAAGGGTGATTTTGAGGAAGTTTTTCATGTACAATTATCGTACGATTATCGTGCTATTCTTGCGGGATAATTTACCTGCAATGTATTAGAGGCTATTCTCAAAATCATGGCGACAGCCTTTGTTCTAATAGAGAGAAATTATCTTACAAGAAAATGGGAGGTTTTAGGACCGTTTGACTCCTAATTAGGTGATCTCTGATCTGAGGAGACTGCATGTTTGTGTTCAACGGTATGGCACGCCAAATGCACAATAAATCTTTAAACTAGGTTTAAGAAATTTTACCTTAAGTTGAGCTTTAAACCTAGGTTTCAGTTCAGTCATAGGTTTCAAATCTGACTTCAATTCCCGGATTTGAAAAAACGATTATAGAAAATTTCAATTTTCAAAAGTTAGTTTTGAAGTTAAAACAAAGGATTGAAAATTTAACACCTAAAATTGAGAATGTGAAATTTGGCATGTTATACAAGCGGATTATTGCGCTGACCACAACAAGGTTCTGCAGTGCAAGTCTGAAAGAGCTGATACAATCACAAACAGCATTTGGCAAAATAACAAGACCCGAGTTTAATTCCTCGGAACTTCTCTCTCAAAACTGTATTTCGAAAAATCGAGGAAGGGCATGGCAAGCCAATGCACAATGAATTCCAAAACCCTGAGTTTCAGTCTTGTTTCAGAGTTTCAGTCCTAGATTTTGGATCTCCAATCCCCACTTTGGTAAAATGAATTTATATAGGAATTTTGTTTTCATTTCTTGGTTTTGAAGATCTGCAACTAAGGATAAAAAACTTTAAACCTTGGACTGAAAACTTCACAGGTGCGATCCTTCGTGTCTTTGGTTAGGAATCGTCCCTGTTTACTTAGAAGCCACCGGTAGCTCAGTGGTTTAAGCGCTGGCCTGCTGATCAAGCGGTCCTGAGGTCGTTTCTGGCGGCGGAAATCGTTTCAATCGTAAACAGGGTTCCATTGCACATAACCTTTCATTATCACCCTTCCACCGTCCTGACAGGACTGAACTATTGTTAAAACGGACGTAAAATCGCAAGCCATCCATCTTCCTTACTTCAGTGAGAAGGGCTTTAACCTCATTTGAGGTCCTGTTGACCATTTTCTTTGACATGATTGCGTTGTATTATAAATCGCTACTTTTTGTGTTTATAAAACCCAATACACATCTGTCAAAGCTAATACACATCACGTCTGCGATCCATCGTATAACTAAAATCCTACGAGAATCGTACTATCTGTCGCACGATTATCGCACGATTCATCGTACGGTTAATTTTTGTGAAATAGGCCCCTGGACTGTTTTCCCATCATATAACGTGTCACTGTCAACTCATAATTATAACAAACATAAAGTTCTAGCTTGCACAGCTACTATGAAATCTATCAACAAAACATTTCTTATAAATGCATGGAGAGAAAGAAAAAGGAAGAATAAGATGAGATGGTCCATTCTCCATCCCACCATACAACAAGTCATTGTCAACTCATATACCAAATATGAACATTCTACTTTGAAAAGTTGCTGAGAAATCTGTAACAAAATCACAGTACTGAGTGTATGAAGAGAAAGAAAAGTGAACACATACAGGAAAAAAAACAGGAGAGAACATGGTCTTTATATCAAAATACAATTTGTCACTATTAACCTGCAAACCAAAAATGAACTTTCTATATTATACCTTTGTGAAGGTATCTTTGACAAACTAGTGTGGAAAGAAAGAGAAGAGACCAGAAAAGGAAGAATAAGATGACAGGGCATTTTCTCAATCCCATTTTACAACGAATCATTGTCAACTGATATACTATATAAGAACCTTCTGCCTTGAGCAGTTGTTGAGATATCTTTTACGAAAAATTACAGTATCGAACGCATGGATAGAAAGAAAAGTAAACAAATACAGGTAAGAACAAAAGGAGAAAGCTATAACATTGCTGGCCTAGCAGACTACAGACAAATATAGTGAAGAACTACAACAGAGGTACCGCCTTGGAACGGCCTGCAATACATTACTGATGTGTGTTTGTGGAAGCATGAGGGAGGTTTAAACTAGTTTTATTAATTCAAACCCTCGCCGTCTGCTTTTGCAGTGGTTCGAAATATTTTGTAAGCTGTGTGGTCCGCATGAATTTTTTTCTTTCCATCAATGACGCATCACAGAAACCAAATAAATCACGGTTAAGACCCTGTGATGAATCAGAGGAAACAATGCATTGTGACTCCTGGAGGTCCCTGGGGTATCAAACAATACCATTGAATTTTAACACCCTGACATTTACCATTTGCCGCACCAAAAAACTGTATAGGGAAAAACTGTCTTCGAAAAATATATTTCAGATTTTGACATGTTTTGATAAAATCTGATGAAATATTAACATTTCGCCGAGTAATTATTTCTCCGCAAAAGTAAATGTTTGAAACTATACCCCCCTGTTTATTATGGGTCATTGTTTCGGGTATAATGTCCCTTGAGACGGTATATCATCCTTTATCGAGTCTATATTAGTAGGACGCCGAAAGCCGAAATGTTCGCCAGACCCTACCATACTCTGTATTATTATTGAGAGCAACTCGATACAGCACGAGCTACATTGCACATTTCGTGTACTACCGTTTAATTCTTCCTATTGGGACCACGAAGTCTAAGCAAAATGTTCTTAGGCGTAAAAAAAAATAGCCGTGTTTCCACTAACATGCAGATAAAAGAACCTGGTCGGTCGGTAGAAAAAACTTTTTTTTTATTATCTTATTTTTTCTCCCGAAAAAAGTAGGGTCGGGACTGTAAATTTTATGGTTTTTTTTTTTTTTTTTTTTTTTTTTTTTTTGGTTTTTGTACATGTATTTTGTTGATTAAATTGCATTTTTTGAGACTTGCACTGTATAAGATAATTCACCTTAGATGCTCGAAAAAGTCAAATCTGTATTTTGGAAGGTACATGTACTAAAAGCCAAAATCTACAAAAGGGTACTGTAAAACCGAAATAACTAAGGAAAAGTGCAAAGACGAAACTGGGTAGAGTCGGAAATTGAAAATGGAAGGATCGGTGTTTTAATTTCAATTTTGTTCTTTTATTGATAAAAATAGCAGAGTCGGGGGGTCTGAAGCAGGGTCGGTGGGGTTAGTGGAAACACAGCTATTGTTTTAGGCCTTATGGAGCAGTCAAATCAGGATCTACATTCTTTGCCATTTTGTCTGCTCCCCCCCCCCCAACACACACAAACACCCCCCCCCCCCCACAATCCTTGATGCATTAATAAACTATAAAACATAACTGCTCTGTTTGAGGATACCGATAAAGAAGCCGCGGCACGAGAAAAACAACAAAGTGGTTGTGCGCCAAGCGCAGACTCAGATAAGCCTGGGAATCCGTCCAGTCTGACCAGACTCTTGACTTAGCACTTAAAGGGTAGCTAAAAGTCTAAGGTACCTCCATGCGGACAGCGAAGTAAAAAGATGGGGAATGATCGGGAATTAAGACAATCAAATCCCACATTCCGCTCTCAATATCAATTGGGAAAGAAGCACATACACACAGAAAGTGACACAAGTTTACGAAAGACTCGCACAGTAAACCGAATGTGCAGCTCTTTCCCAAACAGATGGTTATTCAGCTACCCCAATAATAGCATCAACATCTATTTCTTACTAATTTTTTATTTTACTTACAAAACCAAACGTGATCTTTAAATACAACGCAACGTGTCATTAATCAGAAATGCATAAATCCTTCGCGGTGGCTCTTTGCAGTGTCCATTTTCCGCGACCTTAGCATTGTCTGATCAGTCTTTGGCAGCTCTCTCGGGGTTTAACCAAAAGTCACAAAATTCAAAACATCATATCAGTTTGTTTGCAGAACAGTCATAAGAATACAGCGCCTTTCAATCTTTAAACAGAGAAAACGTTTCACGCAGAGAATTTCAATGACTGTTTTTATGTGAAGAAGAATTCGATTATATTTCTTGAAGAATTATCCTAGCCGCAAATAAATGGTTTCGAACGCAGTATTATTAACAGCAGAGATTTCCTGACCATCGAGAAACATTAACATAAACCGATTTATGCCTCTTGCATACCAATCCTCTTTAAGATCATAGCATATTTGATTTCAGTATAGCCACGGTTTGAAATATAGGATAACCATTGTCCGTTTGCTATGGCAATATTATGCTATTCAATCTATTGGTTGTCTGATTGTGTTGTTGTCCGTTCAACAGCAGTTCCAGAAAACAGGTTAGATTACATCGAACTGTCCTCCAGTGAGAGGGACGGCGAATAAGAGGGTAGGGCATTATTTATTTATTTTTTGGTTATTTTAACTATTTTATTGAATGAACAAATTTCATTTTTCTGATATTTATTGAAGTATAAACTATTAGAAATCGTGGCAGTGTTTTGTTAACATTTTTAATGTCAACAGTACATGTACTATCCTTATAATGCAGTTCATTTAACTTCTATATCTATGGTCATGATGAAACATTACGGTTAACCAGCAGTTCTAATGTATCTAAATAGCCTTCAACCCAGGGAACGCTTCTTATTCAAGAATATCAGCGAGAATAAAGCGAAAGTAAAAATTAAAAAAAAAATCCAGTTCCTTGGGTTGCATAAACTGAACTCTTCTATAAAGCTAATCAGTCGTCAAATCAAAATAAACAAAAAATAATAACATTGCCAAGTTATCGCGTCCGCTCTACACCTTGTCCCAATAACTTGCATTAAAGACGGGCCTCCGTAGCCTTATGGATTACACAGGGGTCCGGCACATGGACTGGATACTAAGTGATACTCCAGTAGAAAAAATATTTAAACTTACTTTAAATAAAGACAAGGTAATGAACCTGACCTAGGGTCCTCAGAGGGTCACTCACTCAAGCTCACTCATGCGTTTCATCAACCATCCTTTTGCCTTCAGCATTCTAGATAAGCTGGTTTAACATACAAAAGAAATATTTTCCAGCAGCTTCAAACAGACCTCGAGTATAACACTAGTTAACTCTATTTACCGGTTTGCCAGCACGATGTTGCCCATGAAAAGCCAATTCAGGTGTAACGAAGTAAAGCAACCCACATAGAATAACGACCCCCGGTCATTATTTTGTAAAGAATAGTGACTTCCCGGTCATAATTTTATGACTCCCCGGTCATAATATTATGACCCCCACACACAAAATAAATCGATCCCTCGCGAAATATTTTGACCTCCATAGAAAAACACCCCTCGGTCATTATTGTTTAAAAAAGTGACCCCGCAGGTCATAATATTATTAACCCTCTGCGCGAAGTTGAATGACAATTTGCGAAATTTAAAAGAACGTCACCCCGTCTCACCCCCCCCCCCCCCCCACCTCCGCCTTCCCCACAATCCACCCCGTACAAAAATAATAATCAAATAAAGAAAGAAAGAAAGAAAGAAAAATAAAATCATTCCGAGTATACTGTAAGCACCTATGGCTCATACGATTTCATTAACCCATTTAAGCCTAGCGTCCTTAAAACGGGACAGAGGCAAACGTGCAGACCAAGTACAGACGCAGCAGAAATGCGCGTCTGCTCCTTTTCTTCATTGTTTGCATAAAATTTACAGTAATTTCTATAAAATGAAAAGCAAGAGAGCCTTGAGGTCCTGAATCTGTTACCAGAGTAAAAATGTCAAAGATCAAACTAGTTTCATAGCTTAAACAAACCTGATACTATATGAATCCCAAAATGCTGGATATCAAACTTTCAATATCATTAGAGAATTTTAAAGGTTTATAACGCATGGGCATAACGGAAATCTCGGTCACGTGATCCGAACCGTTCAAGAAAAGTGTTGTTTCCCTTAGCCATGCAGGTTCCATGTGACATTTTGCTCCAATCAGCTCTGTCGTTTCGTTTAACAGAGCTGTTTGAAGCTGTTGGAGTACAATCAAAATAAAAAGTATGCAAAGACCTGGAACTGAAACAATCAAAATCCAAATCCAGCCCTCAAACCATAGTTGGAAACAACTAAGATTACAAATAATCAAGATACAGAGAACATATGGCCAACCGAGTGAGCAGCTTGTTCCCAAAAGGTGGCCACTCAGCAACCGAAACCGAACCAAAAATAAAGAATGGCCTTGACCTTTGGTACTAAAATTCTTCAAATACTCATTAAGTTGATTGGCTATACCAAAGTCTTCAGAAATATGTTATGACATTTTCTTACAAAGAAAATTTTACCTTGTTGTAAAAAAGGTCAAGGTCAAACCAATATCATTATTCAAACAAATCTGAAGAACGCCAGTGCCCAATGCTATATACAAGGATTCAAGGCCACCAACCTTTTGGTTCCAGTGCAGAAGATTCTTAAATGTTACATGGACTCCTATGTTCAAGCATTTTCCCACATAGAACCACCAAAACGTAAATTCGACCTTGCCGTAAAAAAACCCAACAACATCATCCCAAGGTCATCACTTGAACAATGTTGGTAGTACTTGAGTCAACTGCTTCTCACTGATTGGTCAGAATTCTATGAGGAACCCCAGTCATTATTATATAGAAAAAATGACTCCATTTCTAAAACATACGGAATCCCATTAACCCCCTCGATGATAGCTATAAAATATTAATCCCTACCTAATCGACCACAAACTGATTATTTACTACTGTAAACTTTTTTATTGGTAATACATGTTGATGTTGTTAGGAAGGATATTTGAGTGTGTTTGGAATGAGGGTGGGGGGGGGGGGGGGGGTAGGAGTGGGGGCAGGGAGTTATTATATTATTATGTTATGACCGCGGAGTCATAATATCATGAAGGGGTAGGGGGGAGGTCACTATTCTTTAAAGAATAATGACAGGGGGTCGTTGGTTGGTTGATTTGATGCTTAACGTCCACGGTAAACAGCTAAGGTTATGTCGGGACGGTCAGTTAACCTAACCACACTATTCCTGGGCAGGCTTAGACCTCCTTAGCGGTTAACCAGTACTAAGTGCACATACTTTCGCCAGTAACTGACAACTGCCCTTCTTGAATCAGCGGAAGGAGAAACGAAAGTATGTGGCCAGACCGGCTTTCGAACCCAGGACCTCTGACTTATGAGTCAGGTGCCCTACCGATTGCGCTACACGGCCTGGCTACCGGGGGTCGTTACTCTATGGGAAGCCCATTGAATAACGACCCCCGTTCATTATTCTATAGAAAACATGTCACCGTTCTAAAAGATACTGACTCCCGTTATCCTCCTCGATGATAGCTATAAAATATTAATCTCCACCTAATCGACCACTAACTGATTATTAACTACTGCAAGTTTTATTATTGGTAATATTTGTTGATGTTGCTGTTGCTACTGGGGCTGCTGCTGCTGTCATAGTAGTAGTCGTGCTTACACATTCTTGAAGAAAATTTGTTTTCGTGCCACTAAAGGAAATTTGACGAAATCTTCAACCCGAAAAAGGACCAAACACATGTCATTTCGATAAGTATGTAAATAAGTATCATTTTACTCAAGGTACTTTGTTTAGAAACTTATGGCCGGAGTCAAATTAAAAAAAAATATATAAATGAAATAAAGTGATGGGGGTTGTTATTCTAGGCGGTCATAATTCTTCCTAAGGAGCGTTTAACTTTGCGTGGGAAGTATGAGTGTATGTGTGAGGAGCGTGGGAGGGGATGCGTTAGTTTGTTAGATAGTTAGTTTCTAAAGAAACGTACCTTGTGTAGAATGATACTATTTTACAAACTAATCAAAACGACACGAGTCTGGTCCTTTTCCGGGTTGAAGATTTTGTCAAATTTCTTTCAGTAGCACGAAAACATAAATTCTTCATGATATTTGTAAGCACTACTACTGCTGCGATAACCGACGCAGCTGCAGTAGCAACAACAACGTTAACATCCACAAAGTATTAACAATAAAAAACTTGCAGGAGTTAATAATCAGTTAGTTCTCGATTAGGTGGGGATTTTATTTTATAGTTATTATCGAGGGGTTAACGGGCGTCAGTATCTCTTAGAAACGGAGTCATTTTTTCTATAGAATAATGACCATTGGGGGGGGGGGAGGGTCGTTATTCTATGGACAAATGACTCCGTTTCTAAAAAATACTACCCCGTCATAATATTATGACTCCGCGGTCATAACATTATATTATAACGCGCACCCCTCACACACACACGCACATATCCTTCCCAACAACATCAGCAAGTATTACCAATAATAAAACTTGCAGTAGGTAATAGTCAGTTAGTGGTGTATTAGGTGGAGATTATCATCGAGGGGGTTAATGTGAGTCGGTATGTTTTAGAAACGGAGTAACTTTTTCTATAAAATAATGACCGGGGTCGTTATCGTTTGAGTTCCTCATAGAATAACGAAGAGTTCAAAGAATAACGACTCCGCTTCCGGTCATTATTCTTACAGAATAGTGACCCCCACTCCCGGTCATAATATTTTGACTTCCCGGTCATAACATTATAATATTATGACCCCCCACCCCACGCACACACACACACACATCCACCCACCCTTTACAAACATACATCCTTCCCATTCGAAGGTAAATGACTCCTCACGAGGAATTGTGACCGCCTAGAACAACGACCACCTCCATTATTTTTGAAAAAAAAGTACCCTCGTCATAATATTATTACACCTCTACGCGAAGTTGAATGACGATACACGAAGAAATTGCTTATAAAGGTATCAAAAGTGAACTTTCTGTATACTTCAAAATTTCCTTGAAAAAGTTCTTGCTTTGAATTCCCTATAAATAGCACCTTTTTCATTTTCAAGCAGTTAAACTTAGAGTAAGGGGACATGGCTTCGCACACTTTTATGACTTTTGCAGCACTGGCTGACAAATTTTGTAACATAACACCTGTTTCTTCATATTATATTATACCTTGACTCTTTCTAGTAATTAAGTATAAAAATATTTTGTCTCAGACCCTGACGTCATAAGTAGCACGTGCGGTAATATATAGTGCAGTTCTACGTGATATTTTAGGTATATGGGGACATGGCTTCGCATACCTCTTCTAGCAGGAAATAGAAGCATACTAGATGTATTTGAATATTCTGTCATACACCTTAGAACCAGTAAATGAAAACCATGAAACAACAGCTAATATGCTATTTTTATTTATAGTTTGCAAGGTAATAGTATAATGTCAATGTTCCTTCCATAATTGGAAAGACAAAAATCAGCGATTTTTAGAATTTTATTTGATTTTAATACACTAGTTAATAAGTGACCGACAGTTTGTTGTTGAATCCATCACATCTCGACTGCGTAATCTTACAGTGGACTTACGACGAAATAGGATGACAGCTAAAAATAATATGGGGACTTTTCTTATAAAAGTGAGGGATAAAATTCATACCCCGTAGCATGAAAAATCTTTGGTGTCTATATAACCGGCATAGGTTTTGATGATTGTGCACTTTGTATTCTGAAGAGAGCAAATGACAATTTCAATAACTTCAGGAACCAAATTTCGACAGTGTGCTATCAATAATACTGCCTGTTCTAAAAATGTTAAACTTTCCCGACTTTGATCTGAATGTTTTAGATATTTTTGCCGCCAAAATGCACGTGATGCACTGTACGCGAAAGTGATGTCAAAATCCTTCATTTAAACAACCTTGAAATATTCGCAAAACAAAATGATGTTCAGACAACTGATGACTAACACATAGTAAGAAATCTCATAGGTGTGCGAAGCCATGGTCTGTGCGAAGCCATGTCCCCTTACTCTAGAGTTTTGGTGTTTTTATAATTAAATGATATTGAAAATAAGCAAAGCTTTACCATGTTTACAGATATAATTTCCCCAAACCCTGGTGCCTCAGCAAGCCTATTTGCATGTGTGCGTGGAGTTTTAGTATATACATTAAATGTGAGTAACATGCTTAGGCACAGGGGAGAGGAAGATAGTATACATCTAAAAAACTGAAAAATGGGTGAGGTAATTAGACCCTCTGCATCTTAGAATAAGGCTAGCATACTATTCTTTACAAATTGTTGCATACTATGAGCAGCTGTAGTGTTTTCTTCATTGTAAGCATATTTAACCAAATAAAGTCAGTAAATAAGGATTATCGAAAAAATATATTTGGAAGACTAAAAATGTCATGTATCCCTCTTGAGAAAGGTAGTGAGAGTAAGTGTGTAGACGTGATAATTTTTCAGAATCAACAGCATAACCGCCTTATAGTGCATAAGTCTACCTGTTAATGTTAAAATCTTATATTACCTTAACACCATAAGTCAAACTAAATACATTGTCATTTATCTTAATTTGTGACATTGACTTTAATTTTTTAGTAGGGGACCTATTTCTTGCACGCAATACATTGGCTTCATGTGGCTAACATTTGTTTACAGTTATTTGTAAGTCTACCCACAAATGACAAAATCACAGGTCAGACACAACATTCTGTGTGCCAGAGTCATATAGCAGGACACGATTATTTTTTGAATGATTTATGTGAGCTTGACATTCGTGTTAGGTACCTAGGACTTGCGCGCGACATATAGTCTCGACATTTATTCCAAGTTGTTTTAAAATCTATTATCAATCAAGAGAGTTGTAAGCATATATGAAGATACCATTCATTGCTTCATTAGGACTCATAAAAATATGACCGAGGTGGGCGTGGGGGTTGGGGTCACTATTCTTTAACGAAAAATGACCGGGGGTCACGTTTTTATAGATATCATCAGGGGGGGGGGGTGTCAATATTTTTCAAAAGGAGTCATTTTTTTATAGAATAGGGGTCACTTTTTCTGAAGAATAATGACCGGGGGTCGTTATTTCATGGGGGTCACTTTACTTCGTTACACCGGCTCACTACTGCACGCGTTGAACCAAGCAGCTGTCCATTAATTTGGTCTGATTACCATAATAAACAATCAAATTCAATACCTTTCAAGTGCCAGACAGGCGCTAATCTTGCTAAGGAAGGCATCAAGAAAAACTTTTTGTTCCTTAACAAAAATGTCGACCATGATACTTAAATGAGCATCCGAATGAATTGCCATGTGACGCAATATTCGAATGACTTCGTAAACGGTAATGCCATTGGTCAATGTTGCAAGCCGGTAAATATCGTGCATGCTGCTCAAATAAACTTATGCTGTTCTCTGCTTACTTATTTCTATATTGACTTTTTGTGCTTAATAATGTTATATAGCGGACCATAACTGGCAAAAATACAAACAAAAAAAACATTCTGTTCTTTCTTACTGCCGTAACAAAAGTAAACAATACAAAATTTCCTTTTAAAAGGAAGGCTTGCACAGCTAAAACAGTGAAATTTTCATGAGTTGTTATTGAAGTGAACCCGATTGTTAGTGCACTTTCTGTTGCTTACTTTTATTTAGCAAAGTATTTAATTTCTAACTTCTTGAATGGTGGCATTATCCACGGGTGTAAGGTAAAAACAAGTGTAGAATTTATTTGAAAAACAAATTATGGACACACACACACACACACACACACACACACACACACACACACACACACACAACAACAAAAAAAACAGTTTCCCAACGTTTTGGCCGGCCGTTTTAGGCATGCCTCAAATTAAATAACTATATGGACCTATTTCAAGTCTTTTCTTTACGGCTGTTGAGTCACATTTAGTCTGAATCAAAATTTTAGGAAAGATGTTTCAAACCCGTGTCTATGGAATCTTGGCACATCTGAACTTGGCATCAAAAGAAGAAATAAATTACTATTTACTGAAGTTTATTTTTGGTTTAAGTGGCATCAGTGGCAGTGACTGGAACAAAACTTTGACACTCTGAGAAGAAAATGCATGCTGTTATTGTTTTGACAATAACTTGCTTTACACCATTTGAGAACAACAAAGCACGGAACCTATTGCGTTCTTATTTCCATGAACTCCCGACAAATGAAATTTATCTTTTATATTTATGCTATGTTTTTACATCAATTTTGTTTACTCATTCGTGAAGTTCTGACTAATTAAACGCCAAGCAAAGGACGAATAATAGTTACGTGTTTGGTAATGAAGTACAGCAGCCGTCACTATGACATGACGTATATCAATCGTTATGTCGGCCAATCATCTATTTGAACTATCCGTGACGTTGCTTACGCGTAAGATTGCATGAATGTGTATTGTTCGGGATGTATGAACATCGTCAGCCCAGTATAGGTTCATCTAAGGAAATCGTCGTTGAGAGTAAATATTTCTCTGTACATTTGTATAGCTGAACTAGAAAGGCAACATTAGAGAGTGTTATAAAATTAAGAAAAATGTCCACACACCCCAACCCGCACCTACCGCAAGCACAGTAGGCCCTTGTTCTACTGTAATCCAAATAAGTAGGACGCCCCGGCACTGGAAGTTATACCCAGCATCATTGCACGAACCAACCAACCCCTCCCTTGTCATAAAGCTGTCAATGAATCCCTAACAGTTTCAAATTTTAACAATTCCGAGTTTCAAATGTTAACAACTCTGAATTGTTCCCTTTTTCTGTATCATTGTTCAGGCTATTCATGAACATGTTGATGGCCAAATGGAAATTTATCAGATGCTAAAAATGTGTACATAATATATCGCTTTGTGCCATGGAAAGGCCTGTTGCAATGCGTAAGCGTTAAGTACTCTCCGACATTACCGACTTTTACATACATAACACGGTCAGTTCTACATACAAGCAATTAAGCCACACATTTATTGTAATGCGTATCTTGGATGCACACGGCGGAAATTCTGTTTACTTCCAGCATATTTATTCGTTTAACTGTCTGATTTTTTTCCCACAAAGTAGACTTTTTTTCCAAAGTGTTTCCCATTTTCATCCTCACGGAGCATGTATTACGGAGCACAAAGTCGGTGCAGGGGGGGGGGGGCATTCTGTTTGGACATTGGTTTCCGCTATATGTTTCTCTTTTCCTGACTGTGCCGCTTTTGGTAAATTCGTGCGCCGTGTGGCTGAGGAGGGGGAAACCATTGATTCCAGTGTGTAGTTTTTAGGAAGTGACTGTACTCTGGCACCATGGATGCAGTGCCTCGTAAGTGGAAAAAATATTCAATGTTCGCTGTATCTTTGTGAAGCCTTTATCCGCGGTGATAAGATAAATCTATATGTAATGCATGATTTACATAGTCTCTTATAATTCTGTACAAAAAAAATTTGGTGTATTTCTATATGTCTGTATATAAACATGTATGTACTGTGATGTTGTACACCAAAATGAGACTTTAGACTATAAACTCTAGATAGATTGAATACATTTTTTTAGGCAATGTGATAAGAGAAGAAAATCGTCAAAAGCGCTTGTTTCTAAATCTAAACAATAAATTTGAACTCTGCTCTTTCAGTTTTTACAGATACACATATCAGCCCACTCCGGCATAAGCGCGGCATAAGCGCAGTCTTATCAGTCTATCCTCAGCATGAAAGATGTCTGCATCATGGATCATCATGAAGAATATTTATGCCGAAAAAGACTGATCAGATCCCATGAAGGCACCGACGCTGGACAGTGTGCCGGCTGCTCTGACCAGTCAGATTATGCGATGCCCTAAGGCCTATTTTTCGCGACGCCGCTGCATGATTTTTCGAAAAGCTAATGCTTTGCGCTATTGCTATATATAAACACTGCAGTACACACTCTCCAGGTATTTTCCGACTAAGTGTGACGTATCGTTTCTTCCGAAAATAACTCGGTATCACTAAACCACTTGAATACTGGCTTGCCGCCGAAACGGCAAGCCAAAAACTGTGCTGTTCCTTTTGACAGTTACCGCGAACATTAAACGGTTGTCGCTTTCTAAGATTAAATTACATAAATACCGGCTACCAGTCACCCAGTCAAACACGAGCATACAAATGCATAAATTCAGCCGGATAAACTCGGGTGTTTTCGGTGACGGTGACATGGCTGACAATTGCTTCGAGGAATGAACGAAGTAAAGAAACGGAACTTGTGGCGGCTGGGTTGAGGAGGCTCGCAATTTTCATCCAGTAGTGAGCCAGAATTGGCTTTTGATGGACAACATCGTACAGGCAAACCGATAAATAGAGTTTTCTAGTGTGATACTCGAGATCTGTTTGATGCTGCTGGAAAATACTTCTTTTGTATCTAAGACCAGTTTATCTAGATGTTGAAGGCTGGTTGATGAAATGCCTGAGTTAGCTGAGAGCGACCGATTAGTCCAGTGACTCTCAGAAGGCCCTAAAGCAAGTTCACACCCTGGTCTCTATTTATAGCTAGTTTAAATAAAGAATTTACCTCAGTGTTATTCATTACCCAATCCATGTGCCGAACCCCAGTGATGGATAAGAGCGCTGACTCGTAAAACATTAAGTCTCTCACCGTTGTGTGTTCAAGCCTCGGCAGCGCACATGTGAGAATCTAAAATGGAACACTTGAGCCGCGACACGACAAAACCAACAAAGTGGCATGTGCGGCACACAAAGACTCAGAACAGCCCTGAAAGCCGCCTTGTCTTATCAGAGTCTTTGCTGTCTGCTTAAAAGGTGGCTAATGGTCTAAGCTAGATCAATGCGGACAGCGAAGACTCTGATCAAACAGGACGGATGCCCAGGCTAATCTGAGTCTTCGCTGGGCGCACATGCCACTTTCTTGGTTTGGTCTTGTCGCGGCTAAATTTTGTTTTACAATGCAGCAATGCGTTAAAATGATACAGATTAAATGGCAAATAGTGTAGATGCGTCAACTGGTGGTCTTCCTTTGCTCCAGTGCTCCAGTGGTGTTGCTGACGCCCCAGGGATCTCCAGGTGTCTCAACACGTTTCGGCTGTCGAGTCCTCGTCCTTGCTTCATCACGGTCTTTTCTTGATTTTAATTGTTGACCATGATGACTCTCTGATGAGTTAGGAGACCTCCATACGAACCGAACAACCAACTAATTGTGTGCACCGCGGTGGAGGGTGAGGGTGAAGGTTTGGGCCCAGTAAAACCGGTTTAAACCCCCCAGTAGTTATACTGACCGTCCCAAGGCGGTACTTTCGTTGCGGTTGCATTTGTGTTATGTTCGGTGCTGTTTAATTTATTGTGTTCTCATTTTAACCCTTCTATAATAAAAATAGAAAATAGGTAAAACTAATTGTTAAATGTTATTCGTATAATTTGCTTAGTCTGTTGTAACCCATCTGTTGGTCTAAATGTTTTAGTTCAATAAAGATAGCTGAGTTGCCACCTACAGTAGAACTTCATTGGCTCGAACAGGCGTGGGACCATGAAAATTGGTTCCAACCAAGGGTAATTCTAGCCATGCAGGGTTGGTTCATATATAAATTGACCTCTAGGGCCCAAGAAAAGAGTTCTAGCCAGGCAGGGTTAACGAGCCATCAGGGTTCGAGCTATTGAAGTTCTACTGTATTTGGGAAAGAGCTGCTGACTCGGCTGATCACTTGTAATTTATTGTTTGTTGGGATGACTTTGTCAATCTTTCCCTTTGATGTTGGGGATAGGGTTTGGGATCTGATTCAGTCAGTTCCTGAAGTGTAGTTACTCTTAAATTATCATAGTCGCCGTTGTTAGCTAAGATCTTTCTGCCCGAATACTTAGAGCTTTACAGTTACATCCATAGACAATGTTAAAGCAGTGATCCTGCCCAAATTTCATATCCTCAAAATCTTTGTAAAGAGTGTTTTTATGCAAGTAAAGCCATTCTAACTCTGATTTTCATTCATTTCAGGACAGATTTACAAGCAGGAATGGTTTAATTGCTGGCCTGTTTTATTTTCAGTGACCCAAAAAAATCAATACACACAGGAGCATGTACAGTGTCTATGTTTACTCAACTTGGTTTACACACTAAATGAGCGTGTCTCAATCTGCCTAAAAGTGTTAAAGCTTTCTGAAAGGCTAAAAGGATAAGTTAAAAGTCATTTTAAATAATAAATAGAATTGGTCATTTTGAGCAGGACTACTGCTTTAAAGGTCGTTGTAGTTACCTTTGCCATTCTTTGTTAGTTAGTACCAACTACGACGGTAAAAAACAAAACAAAAAATCATTATATTAATTTTTATTAGGCCGATATTTGGCGTTGTCTCAACGTTGCCTGTCTCCTGGAAGGTCTCTAAAATGTTTTAACACCTTTTATGTCAAGTTTACTTAAAATATTAGACCATGTAGCTAATGAGGATGTTCGAAGAAAGATCAAGGCAGCAACTGAAGGACAGACGAAATCAAAAAGCGGAAACTTATGTGGTTTAGTTTACGTTTCAAGATCGGCTAGCAAAGAAAAGAAAAAAAAAGAAATTAAGGGACACAGTGAATGGGCACAAGAACAGGCAGATAGAGTAAAATATGGGGAGACTATAGTAAAGAGTGGGCCAGATGGACTTCGCAAACACAATTTGGGCGGTTGAAAATAAGATCGGATGGAAAAACAATGTTGTAAAATATCAACTTTGACTATACTAAATTTGGATCAAAGATAATCTGTAAATGGGAGTACATGTGTTAGCTTTGATATGTCCTGATTCATTTGTACTTTTGCATATTCATGATTGTAATTACCATTTCCAGTCGGCTGATCCTGTCTGACAGGGACAGTCGTGTTTAATTTCAATCCACTCTCAATCACATGCTATATTATTTAAAAGCTATCACATTTACCCAAGGAAAGCAGGCAGTCTGTCTGAACAAGCAGTGCAGCCTGATGCAGAACTGCACTGCCTGCCAACACTGTTATAAAGAACCCACCCATTTCTGAACGAGCAAATAAACTTTCCAAAATTGTCAAACTGAAAAATTTCACTTGATTTAGGTGTAAAACAAGTTAGGGCAAATACTGTATGAATTTACTGCAATATCGCTAGATATTAGTAAACGAATAATGCAAAACCGTCAAGGCAATAAATGATCCAGTTAGATAGTAGGAGCCTTGTTCATATTGGACATTGGCGAATTAGGCCTGGGCATGCGCAGATAGCATATCCTTAAATTACGAGCAGATCTTTTGCCACTGTGATCAGCAGCTATTTTTCATAGTTTTATATCATTATATATTACACGTCTGGGAAATTAAATATTCCAATGTTTTATCAGAAAGCAATATGCAATAACGCGTTTTATATGAGTTATGGCTTGTAAATAAAAAATGAAATCTAGCGGTACTCATACACTGCACTGTTTACGAATTGCCAATAAAATGCTTCGAAGTTCTTAAACTCTGTTGTTTTGAATTTTCTTGTTTTTATGCTAGTTTTACGGCCCTTTCAGGAATATTGTCCTTATATCGAGCCGATCGTTGAGAGAGATAAGCGAAAACCGGAGTTTCCGTGGAAAAAAAAAGAACTGACCTTCCGAAAGCAGAGCGCGGCTTTCTCACTTGTACGCTGACCTATGCTCGAACCCACAGCGGACAGCAACGTAATGTTAAAGAGTCAGCGATCTAATTCACTAGGCCATGAAGAGCCGTTTCGCTTTTTTGAAATGAAATTATTAGAGGCTAAAATTGTTTTAGATGATATCACCAGATATGAGCCGCGACACGAGAAAACCAACAATGTGGTTTTGCGCCCAGCGAAGACTCAGATCAGCCTGGGCATCTACTCAGTGTGGTCAGACTCTTCGCTAAGTGCTTAAAGGGTAGTTAAGGGACTGAGCTACCATCATGCGGACAGCGAAGACTCTGATCAGGCTGGGCGGATGCCCAGGCTGATCTGAGTCTGCGCTGGGCGCAAAACCATATTGTTGGTTATGTCGTGTCGCGGCTCATATGATAAATAACCAGCGCGGAGAATGTCTCCAGCAGGCTCTCTGCAGTTTCTTTCTGTTCGTGGAAAATGATGATATTTAGGAATATGCTGATTGCGTCTCTGTAAACTTGAACGCAGGCTAAGGTCACCAAACTACACGTTTGAATATATCAGCTATTGTTATGGTACAAGTTTTAGCGGTGTATTAATGTAAGTTTCCTTGCAAACGAATACATGTATAATGTTCACCTTCTTTGAAACGGTATATCTCAGCCGGACGTGTCGTTTTGGTCAAAATTAATGAAAATGTTTGACGCATGAATCTTTCTGTCACACTGACGTTTTATATGTAGTACCGATTCAGTCGACAGCCTAGGATGCGATATCGGTGATCACAGGGTATAATCGATTCCGACAATTTTCGATTCCTGCAGAGACTGTACATCATAGTTGGCTTCCGCCGAGACTGTCCGCGAACTCTTGGTACCTGCCGAGACTTCTGTATAAATGGCTTCCTGCAGAGACTGTCCGCGTGATTCTTTCCTGCCGAGAGCCTCGGCAGGAAGAAGAATCACGCGGACAGTCTCTGCAGGAAGCCATTTTCGAGGACAGTAGTCCCTGCAGGAAGCAAGAGTTCGCGGACAGTCTCCGCGGAAGCCATATGTGATGTACAGTCTCTGCAGGAAGCGAAAATTGGCGGAATCGATTATACCCTGTGGTAATACCCCATGATAAGTGTAATAGTGTTTAAAATAGCTAAAAGATCATACACATTCTCCTGTTGTCCTGGTAAATGATTGTCTTTGGATAAATCACCAGCATACATTTCTGATTCTGATTCTCACTCTGAAACTATGTTAATATCATCCGATAATAGCAATTTTAATAAATCGAACTCCTCAATTTCATGCCTGTTAAATCTTTTGTACTATTAGTGAGACACTAAATATATAACATCAAGAACAAATGGTCCAACTTCATTTATTAGCTTACTATTTATCTTTTCACACAGTTTTGCATATCACGTGAGCCTGTCTTATTTGATACCTTTAAGGATGTTTCAGTGTATAATTTAAGAAATTTAAAATGGGAATAGGGGTCCAACCTTGTTGCTCTCATTCACTTACTGTAGATAGCACGCTACTAAGAAGACATACGCAAGTGAATTTCATTTTAAGTTTTTCAACGTAAGAAAATAGGCAATTATCAGGAACTGGTACAATGAGATCCCATACACCACCCTCAAAACAAAAAGGGAAAGAAATAATTGAGCAGCGACACGACAAAACTAACAATGTGGTTGTGCGCCCCAGAGCAGACTCAGATCAGCCTCAGCATCTGCCCTGTTTGACTAGACTCTTCCCCCAAGTGCTCAAATGGTAGCTAAGGGTCTAAGCTACCTCCATGCGGGACAGCGAAGACTCTGATCAGACTGGGTGGATGCCCAGGCTGATATGAGTCTGTGCTGTGCGCACAACCACATGGTTGGTTTTGTCGTGTCGCGGCTTATATAAATAAACTGAGCCTTGTAAATTGACAAAAATTCGTGAAAGATTCTCACGGTAAACCGAATGAATAGCTCTTTCCCAGATAGGTGTTATTTACCCTTTGCACAACCTGTGAATGGAAGTACCGACATGGACTGCCTGGACAATTAATAAAAACATCTATCTTTCAGCTCTGGCAGTGAATTATTGAGTAATATTTCACTGTTTGGAGGTCAGTTGTAAAGTTGACCACATCACAAGCGCGTAGCGCGAGTGATATATCTGCTCACAAATGACCGACAAACAGTGAATTATTACTCAACAATTGAATGCTAGAGTTGAACTATTTCGATTCTAACATTCAAAAACGCTGAAAACTATTCTTTTCATTCAAACTCTCCCAACCTTCCTGCCAGCGCGTTCATGCTCCCGCCAATATTCTTAACTGTATCTAAGTTAAATGTACGTTTTATGGCGATTTTAGACGGAAAAAGAGACGTTACACCGTCTAACGTCTCAAAACGTCACAAAATTACATCAGTAATTGCAGTGGCGTCAGCAATTAGACTCACGCGCTCCGAAACAGTGAATTGTTGCACAATAAAACCCGGAAACGCTCCATTGCTTCTATAGGCGCACTGTGTTAGAATTGTTTTCTTTATAATTTTACAAAACAAAAGAGAAATCAAAGTGGTCATATATACTGATGGCCATATTGTTAAAAGGCCACCGTCAAGACAAGCGAACATAAAAACAAGTAACACTGAGGACCCACAACAGAAGTACCGCATTGAAACGGTCAGTAATATATTACTTGGGGGTTAAACTAGTTTTACTGGATCCAAGCCCTCGCTCTTGAAGACTTTCATATGCTTTCCTTATTACGGAGAGTCGCAGAACGTTAACATTAGAGAAAGATTTACCAAGAACGGATGCGAAATACAATTAAAATTCTAAATGAAGACGACTTTCTTAATAAAACCCTCAAATAAAAGCAAACTCTGTGTCGAACGACCTGTAACCATCCTTAAGGAGGCAATGAATTATATGTTATTGGCACTGTTAGTCATTATAAGCTTGAAATTTGAAACTACCAAACACGTTCGGAATCTCATATGAAAGCTAAGGCGACAGATTTAGGATTGAAAATTTATCATCAGCGCCTTTCCTTTATATCTGACATTTAAAATGGGTTTATTATACAATGAACTAACTTTATCTCTGGATTCAAGAAGACAAGTCATTTTACTTGTTAAATTAAAAACAGCTTTTAAAGCTTTGGAATGAGCTACATGTAAGTTGTCGTCTAGCTACTGTTGACTATGAATTTGAAATTCACTGACAATGAATGGCTACACGATACATTTTTAAAGGAAGAATTTCTGCCATTTACATTTTTGCCTCCCTTTTTTAATTGGGGATTAACTCCATACGGACAAACCTTACAACTCTAGCATCAAAATCCTGTAAGAGTACATCCTATTTCAAAGTTTTTTTTCTCTATATATAAGTGATGCCCATAAAAGGCACCTGTCCCAATTCAAAATAGTATTTTTTTCCCAGCTGCAAGTTGAGAAATTCCCAATTGCAGGAAGAATTTTTCTAGGGACCATTCTACAAGCATAAATTTAATTTTAAATTTAATTTCATGTCCCCTATCCCACCACTTGAGCGAAAAAAGTGTTTCTGAAATTCCAAATTGAAGGAGAATATGACGCAATTTTTCCCCAATTCTGCGGGCACCGGCACCATTCCCAAAATAGTGAACAAAAATCACTGCATTTTGAGAGAGCTTCTTCATCCAGGCAGGTGAGGAGGAAGGAACAAACATTGTTTCGTTTGTTTTTTTTGTAAAATGAGCCGCGACACGACAAAACCAACAATGTGGTTGTGCGCCCAGCGCAAACTCAGATTAGCCTGAGCATCCGCCCAGTTTGACTAGACTCTTTTCCAAGTGCCCAAAGGGTAGCTAAGGGTCTAAGCTACCTCCATGCGGACAGAGACGACACTGATCAGACTGGGCGGATGCCCAGGCTGATCTGGGTCTGCGCTGTGCGCACAACCACATTGTTGGTTTTGTCGTGTCGCGGCTCAAATGGCAGATAGACATGGAGGTGTACCCAGTCATCTTAAACATTTTATTCAGAATCACTTCCCACGGGGCATAAAACGTTGAATCAAAGTTTTATTCAATGTTGATTATTGCATAAAAAGCAGTGCCGAGAGGTATTAACAGCCGTGCATCAACCAGCAAAAAGCCGTGTTTCAACAAGGGTTCTCACGCTCTGTTGATGCACGATGACAGAACTTTCATCCTGCTTGTGCCGGGCCACTTAAAAAATCTGCGATGCAATTTTGTCCCGTTTCCGTCGAATTACAAAAATTAGTGGTGCGCTACCTAAGTATGCCCCTATATGACGTCATCAGCCCTTTTTAATCTTACGTCATCGTCAGGTTTAAAGCGATGTTGTTTACATTCTTACGATGCCAAATGAAGAGTAAATAAGTGTTAAAGAAAACATGCATCTGAAGCTTTCAGCAATCAAGAAATGCAGGATGGTAAACTATATGAATGGATCAGGCTTGTTCCGCCATATCAGCAGGCCAGCGGTGAACCTACAGAGCTACCAGGGCTACTGATCCAAAAGTGATAAATGCTCTTTACTATAACAGTGCAAAAAGTGGCACTAGGATAATGGGACCTACTCTCGAAGGAAAGAACTTGCAGTTTTTGTTTTATTTTCTTTCTCTTTTTCCTTTTTTTTTTTTTTTTCCTTTTGGAGTAGTCCCCAATGAGGTGCATACTTCTGAGCAGCCAAAAATATATTTTCCTGAAAGTACATCTATTCCCTAAAGCAGGCTGTGTAGTTTTCTGAAGCGTACCTTAGTCCTTTATTTTCGATTTCCCAGCTATTAAAGTACACAAATTTACGCGGTATGCAACTTACCCGAGGCCAGGTTTACAAATGTTCCTTAAACTTAAGGTCAATTTTAAATTCATGGTCGATTGATTGATTGATTGATTTGATGCTTAACGTCCGCGGTAAACAACTATGGTCATGTCGGGACGGTCAGTTACCCTAACCACACTATTCCTGGGCAGGCTTAGACCTCCTAAGCGGTTAACCAGTACTAAGTGCACATACTTTCGCCAGTAACTGACAACTGCCCTTCTTGAATCAGCGGAAGGAGAAACGAAAGTATGTGGCCAGACCGGGTTTCGAACCCAGGACCTCTGACTTATGAGTCAGGTGCAAATTCATAATCGAAAATTTCACGTGTCAATAAAATGTTAAAATAGCAATACTTGTCGGTATAGATACGGCATGTGGATTAAACTCTTGTAGAAGTTTTCTATGAGCCTAATGACAACATCGTTCGATAAAATAATCGCTTGGTCAAGGATTCTGTTACAGAAAATTATCAAATTAGACAAGAGTCATTCAGAAACGTTAATAAGTAGAATCTTGGATACAATGTTGGATGGAATCCAATTTATGCAATTCAAAGCGGTGAAAGACTCTTATAATTGCAGAGAGCAATTGATAAACAAGCCAACCATTTACAGTAAGCTAACAAAGGACAGATAAGCCGCGACACGACAAAACCAACAAAATGGCATGTGCGCCCAGCCAACACGCAAATCAGACTGAGCGGATCAGAGTATTCGCTGTCCGCATTGAGCTAGCTTATATCATAGGCTACCTTTCAAGCGCACAGAACACACTCAGGTCAGAGTGGGTGACTGCCCTAGCTGCTTGAGTCTCGCTTTTAAATGCCACTTTACCGCCCCCCCCCCCACCCCTCCCTCGCCTCCAAAGCAAATAATCGATGGTTACATATTGCATAACCAAGTCTTACAAAATGTATCAGCCAAATATTTAGGAGTTAAGATTACGGATGACCTCGAGTGGGGTCAGCACTCCAATGAAATTACCAGTAAGGCTACTAAGATTAAGCAGAGGCTTATAATTTCTTTTTGTAAAATGACAGTCAATTTCTAGATGACCACAAAACTAATAAAATATGACTAAGAAATCAGCATAAACCAGATCTGTGTCTAGACAGTCTTCTGAAATATGTCTGTCCAATTTTTTATGATAATAACATAGTGTTAAAGTTGACTGACAGCTAGCCTGGGTATTTATTATTAGTATAAACATTTTAATGATGTGCAACTGAGACAAAGTCATTATCATAACATCTTCTCTACAGAGGTTGAGATAAGATTACTGATAAGCTCTCAAGTCAAAAGCCAATATCTGTAGAGTATTTCAGAAGGCTCCCGCACACTTGGTGTAATATGGTGTATACTGGGAAGCTGTAGTTATAAGCCTCTGGATTAAGACATTATGCTCAAATGTTCATGGACCATAAACGCTACAATGGAAAACTGCGTACAAAATAACCACTTCTCGAATCTTATTTAGTTAAGTCACCGTTGTGCAATTAGTTCACAATTAATAAAATTCTATCGGAGAAATTACAGTCAGACTAGCTTATAAAGTGGAACTGAGCGTTAGTTTGCAAATATTTTCAACAAACAAGACTTATAAAGGAAACAATGTAACTGTCCGAAGTTATCCGCTGTCCGAATTTACCCGAATTTACCCTTAATAGTTACTCATGACGTGCTCTCAAACCTCCCAATTACAGAAATACAGACCGTGAAAGACTTCCGATCGAGCAAAATGTGACGTTTTTGGCTTATTTTAAGCATGAGGGACTACAGTTGTAACGTCATTGCATTTTAATAAGGAACATCTTGGGATAATTGTATAGCAGAAAGAACCAAAATAATCCTGTACTTGACAAGCGATCAGTTAATTGAGGAATAATGCTAAACATTACCGAATATAATCTCAAAAGCCCCAAATATCAAATATCTTAACTAATGTTCTTGCTTTAATTCATACCAGATTTAAGAACATTTTCATAAACGGTCATTATATGTGTGTTTGTAAAGCCAAGGCCTAATGACTTAAACGGAAGCTGTTTCTAAACTTTGGATTTCTTTTAAATATCCTACTTAATCAGCATAATACAAACATCTGCTTACCAAAAATGACGTCAAAAAATTTCACACGCCGTACCCATCATGAATGTGACGTCAGTTGTTGCAATGGTAACACGCTGACATTCCAATTTAAAACATGGATTTGAATACTACGGTCTGCATGTTTAGTAGTTAATCCAATCACGGTTAATAACGTTGCTTTCCTCTTTAATTGAACGCCGGTTGGTCAGGTATCAGACTAAATGATGGGCCGACATAAAGCTACTTATTTTAGTTGGTTGGGCCGGAGTTTGCCTTGTCTGTTGCTTGGTTATTCAGGGTCTAACTGATGGTTTTCTTTTGCTCCGGTATTTCAGTGGTGTTGTTTGACTTTCCAGGGGTCGCCTAGTATTGCAATACGTTATTTCCATCGAGTCCTCATCTCTGATTCAACATAGGTCTGATACGTGATTTGTTTGTTTCCAATGATGTTTCATTGATGGGTTAGGAAACCTTCACGCGGGCTAAACAGCTAATTAAATGTTTCGAACCACTGCAGAGCCGTCTCATTTGGATTTTTACTGTTTGCAATGGTATGTCCGAATTTACCTGCTGTCAGAAAATACCCGACTTGACCCTACGGTTGTCACTAATTAGCAATTCCAGGGAAGTTCCCTCACCTTTGAGGTAGAGTCGTGAATTAAAATACAATGTCACACGTGATCACGCCTTTTATCTTTTCAGCGCCTATGTTCTAATCAAATATTATAGCAATTGCTTGGCATGTGCCAGATTCACGATATTAGGTGTATATCGTCACTTTACTGCATAGAAATAATAGCGCCGAATATCCGAGATGGATTTCCGGGTAAAAGAAAAAACAAGATAGATCAAGTGCAGCATTTGTACTACCGTGACGTCAGTTTTTAAGACCATTGTATGTAAAGGACAATTTTGATCATGTGCAACAGTTAAAACAATAATGACGTGGCTGTTTTGCTCTTAAGATAAAGGAAACGCTTTGAAACATTTGAATATACTGCGAGTATGAGATTTATAAACTGAAAATTTGACATTTCTCCTTATTTTTTACGTTATTGTCTTAAAACAGTGTTTCTTATCTGTACTTCTTAACTCCCTTTCGACTGTATGATCAGGCCCGGATCCAGACCACCACGTACTGGTGGGGCTCTGGATAACTGGTTAGGTGCCGAGATGTATGTGTGTGTGGGGGGGGGGGGGGGGGGGGTTGAAAATATTTGACATCATTAGGGATCAATT
The DNA here is from genome assembly GCA_963989385.1 of Ctena decussata. Taxonomy (NCBI): domain Eukaryota; kingdom Metazoa; phylum Mollusca; class Bivalvia; order Lucinida; family Lucinidae; genus Ctena; species Ctena decussata. The sequence goes on from OZ022504.1 coordinate 7,637,386, forward strand.
TTATAAGAAATTTTGCTAATGTCTTTATGTCTTTTTTTTGCCTTGAAATATATGTTGTACTATCTTATCAGAATCGCCTCACCGAGGCTTTTCTCATGAGATGTCACAATATATACTTTTTAATCTAACTAGTCTCAGGTGGCGGGGCTCAAGCCCCAAAGCCCACCCCCTGGATCCGGGCCTGATGATTGTCTGGTATTCATCAGTATGCTAACGTAAAGAATTCTGAAAGAAAATTCTTCCCGGCTACTGAGCATAAGTCAAAAGTTTTAGACTAATATAATCGCTATCTTACAGTTACGTTAATCTAAAGAAACTTCACTGTTAAATTTTTCGTGTTGTGACCTTAAATTGCTGCCTATTGTTTTTCTCGGATTTTTGATCCTCCTTTGAACTGAAGCACTCGTAAATCATTGAACATTGGATTGATTGATTTGTTGCTTTACGTTTACGGTAAACAGCTATGGTCATGTCGGGATGGTCAGTTAACCTAACCACGCTGTTCCTGGGCAGGCTTAGACTTCCTAAGCGGTTAACCAGTACTAAGTGCACATACTTTCGCCAGTAACTGAAAACTGCCCTTCTTGAATCAGCGGAAGGAGAAACGAAAGAATGTGGCCAGACCTGGTATCGAACCCAGGACCTCTGACTTATGAGTAAGATGCCCTACGGACTGCGCTACGCGGCCCGGCCATTGCACATTGGACCAAATTATAACGTTTTAACGTCAACAACGCATGCTAGCCTATTTTGCTTTTTGCCCTCTGGAAATTAAAATAGTTACCAAATCATGTTTCCCGTCTATTTTTATGGCGCAAACTGTGTTTCGACCCGTTTCAAGACCCGATAAACTCACTGGGCTGATCAAAATTGTCTTCAGATCACAGGTTAAAAAGTTAACAATTTCCTGCTTTGAAGCCTTATCCGATTTGAGGTTTAAAGTCCGCTAAAAGTGGGTGAAAAATAATCCATCATGAGCCAGTCCATGTAGGACAGGTAAATCTCACCTTTGGGGTTGGAATTTCAACCAGTGACTTGGCTAGCTTCATCCCTGATTAAAATTCCAACCCTGAAGGTGAGATTTCCCTATCCTACATGGACACTCATGATGGATTGCTATAGTCTATCATTTAATCTACCTGAGACAAATTATGTTTCTTCCTGCTAGCTCCTTTGGATGATAAAATTCCTCCGAAAAAAAGTATTCCCTCTGAAAAAAGAGTTTGCTCTTTCAGAGTTGACCCCATTGAGAAGGGAGGTTTATATGAAAATGACACAGTTTCTCCTCCTGATAGTATACCCACTCACCTTTAATAATAGATAATAGTAAGAAAGATTCCTCCGCCTCTCCATCACCCCAACCCGTACCCACCACACACACGTGCGCAAACATAATTGAGCCGCGACACGACAAAACCAACAAAGTGGTTATGCGCCCAGCGCAGACTCAGATCAGCCTGGGCATACGCCAAGTATCATCAGACCCATTGCTAAGCGCTTAAAGGATAGATAAGGGTATAAGCTACCTCCATTCGGACAGCGAAGACCCTGATCAGACTGGGCGGATGCCAAGGCTGATCTGAGTCTGCACTGGGCGCATAACCACATTGTTGGTTTTCTCGTGTCGCGGCTCAATTTATTTCAGAAATACATGTTGCTCTTATTTTAGCCAGACAAAAATCAATTCCGGTAAATAAATGTAAAAGATGCGTTCTCGCTACGACAAAGTTTTAAACTGAATGTTCTGTTTTGGTCGTCCACTGCACTTAATACCGGAGACTTGTTGTATCGGGTTTTCGAAATATTAAGATTGATTGACTTGTGGCTTAACGTCCACAGTAAACAGCTATGGTCATGTCGGGACGGTCAGTTAACCTAACCATACTATTCCTGGGCAGGTTTAGACCTCCTAAGCGGTTAACCAGGACTAAGTGTACAGACTTTCGCCAGTAACTGACAACTGGCTTTCTTGAATCAGCGGAAGGAGAAACAAAAGTATGTGGCCAGACCGGGTTTCGAACCCAGGACCTCTGACTTATGAGTCAGCTGCCCTACCGATTGCGCTACCGGCCCGGCTTTCGGAATAAGAAAAAATCACTGGCTATAGTGATGTAGTTTGTCCTCAGTTTATCGTAAACTTTGTATACCAGTAACCGATTCTGTTCTAACTATTAGCTTAACATTGTTCGCTATCAGACTAACAATGTATTGTGTGGGCTACTTTTTGTAATCGATTAAGTCCAAAATATAGGTAACGAACACATTTCAGAACAATTTGTTTTGAATGGACGTCATCAAGCGTAAAACACAAAGAACAAGAGCTGAGAAGTACTCTATAAATAAGCTAATCTAGTACATCGCTAACTTCCGGTTTCCATATTGGTCAACTATAATCTGTTTCTATAACTCTTCATCACGCAAGCAATTAACACTGCACTGCCACTCCTTTGCCTTCGTCCATTGAGAGAACATATCAGAAAAAATGTATTTTTTAGTAGAGTTAATATTACACAAATTATTTATGACCCTAAATTACTGGTTTTACATTATCAGATTCAAGGCACATTAGTTTCAATGCTAAGTCATCTGTTGTACTTACAATGTATGGGCACATAGTCAATGAAACAGCAGACCAGGGGCCGTATTCATAAAACGACTTAAGTGGTTGCTATGCTGTTGCTAAGGCTAAATTTCTTTGAAGGAGATTCCCTACAACTATGGAATTTGGTCTGGAGGAACAGTCTTTGTAAGACTGTTCCTCCAGACCAAATTTCATAGTTGTAGGGAGATTCCCTACAACTATGGAATTTGGTCTGGAGGAACGACTTAAGTGGCTTTATGAATACGGCCCCTGGTCACTACTTTTGATAAAAAGATAAATAAATAAGATACGATATTAAATGACGATTGTTAAGTTAGTTCCTTTTCCCTTTTTCCTTATTCCTTTTTCCTTATTCCTTTTTCCTTATTCCTTTTTCCTTTTTCCTTATTCGATTTTCAGGCTCATAGAACTTTGCGAAACTGTGCCAAAGAAGATTCGCATATAGCACATTCATGATCATTTTTACTTCTAAGAATGCTGGTATAGATTTCCAAAGCTCAGCGGTTCAAACTGCGAATAAGGAAAAAGGAAATGAACGAAAAATTCCTTTTTCCTTATTCGATTTTCAAACTTATAGAACTTTGCAGACCTGTGCAATAGAAGATTCGCATATAGCACATTCATGATCATTTTTACTTCTAAGAATACAGTCAAACCTGCTCATGGGGTCACCTCTATTAAGGGGTCACCTGTCTTAAGCAGCCACATTTTCTGGGTCCCTTGAACCAAAATACAGTGCAAATGAACCTGTATTAAGGGGTCACCTGTCTTAAGCAGCCAATTTTTGTCCTTCCCTTGGGTGACCCCTTAAGACAGGTTTGACTGTAATGGTAAAGATTTCCAAAGCTCAACGGTACAAACTGCGAATAAGGAAAAAGGAAATGAACGAACAATTCCTTTTTCCTTATTCGATTTTCAGTCTTATAGAACTTTGCGGACCTGTGCAATAGAAGATTCGCATATAGCACATTCATGATCATTTTTACTTCTAAGAATAATGGCAAAGATTTCCAAAGCTCAACGCTGCAAACTGCGAATAAGGAAAAAGGAAATGAACGAACAATTCCTTTTTCCTTATTCGATTTTCAAACTCATAGAACTTTGCAGATCTTTGCAATAGAAGATTCGCATATAGCACATTCATGATCATTTTTACTTCTATGAATAATGGTATAGATTTCCAAAGCTCAACGGTACAAACTGCGAATAAGGAAAAAGGAAATGAACGAACAATTCCCTTTTCCTTATTCGATTTTCAGTCTCATAGAACTTTGCGGATCTGTGCAATAGAAGATTCGCATATAGCACATTCATGACCATTTTTACTTCTTAGAATAATTGTACAGACTTCCAAAGCTCAACGGTACAAACTGCGAATAAGGAAAAAGGAATTGTTCGTTCATTTCCTTTTTCCTTATTCGCAGTTTGCAGCGTTGAGCTTTGGAAAACTATGCCATTATTCTTAGAAGTAAAAATGATCATGAATGGGCTATATATGAGAATCTTCTATTGCACAGGTCTGCAAAGTTCTAGGAGTTTGAAAATCGAATAAGGAAAAAGGAATTTTTCGTTCATTTCCTTTTTCCTTATTCGTAGTTTGAACCGCTGAGCTTTGGAAATCTATACCAGCATTCTTAGAAGTAAAAATGATCATGAATGTGCTATATGCGAACCTTCTATTGCACAGGTCTGCAAAGTTCTATGAGTTTGAAAATCGAATAAGGAAAAAGGAATTGTTCGTTCATTTCCTTTTTCATTATTCGCAGTTTGTACCGTTGAGCTTTGGAAGTCTGTACAATTATTCTAAGAAGTAAAAATGGTCATGAATGTGCTATATGCGAATCTTCTGTTGCACCGATCCGCAAAGTTTTATGCGTCTCAAAATCGAATAAGGAAAAAGGAATTTTTCGTTCATTTCCTTTTTCCTTATTCGCAGTTTGTACCGTTGAGCTTTGGAAATCTATACAATTATTCAAAGAAGTAAAAATGATCATGAATGTGCTATATGCGAATCTTCTATTGCAAAGATCTGCAAAGTTCTATGAGTTTGAAAATCGAATAAGGAAAAAGGAATTGTTCGTTCAGTTCCTTTTTCCTTATTCGCAGTTTGCAGCGTTGAGCTTTGGAAATCTATGCCATTATTCTTAGAAGTAAAAATGATCATGAATGGGCTATATGCGAATCTTCTATTGCACAGATCCGCAAAGTTCTATAAGACTGAAAATCGAATAAGGAAAAAGGAATTTTTCGTTTATTTCCTTTTTCCTTATTCGCAGTTTGTACCGTTGAGCTTTGGAAATCTATACCATTATTCTTAGAAGTAAAAAATGATCATGACTGTGCTATATGCGAATCTTCTATTGCACAGATCCGCAAAGTTCTATGAGACTGAAAGTCGAATAAGGAAAAAGGAATTGTTCGTTCATTTCCTTTTTCCTTATTCGCAGTTTGTACCGTTGAGCTTTGGAAATCTATACCATTATTCATAGAAGTAAAAATGATCATGAATGTGCTATATGCGAATCTTCTATTGCAAAGATCTGCAAAGTTCTATGAGTTTGAAAATCGAATAAGGAAAAAGGAATTGTTCGTATTTTTCCTTTTTCCTTATTCGCAGTTTGCAACGTTGAGCTTTGGAAATCTATGCCATTATTCTTAGAAGTAAAAATGATCATGAATGTGCTATATGCGAATCTTCTATTGCACAGATCCGCAAAGTTCTATAAGACTGAAAATCGAATAAGGAAAAAGGAATTTTTCGTTTATTTCCTTTTTCCTTATTCGCAGTTTGTACCGTTGAGCTTTGGAAATCTATACCATTATTCTTAGAAGTAAAAAATGATCATGACTGTGCTATATGCGAATCTTCTATTGCACAGATCCGCAAAGTTCTATGAGACTGAAAGTCGAATAAGGAAAAAGGAATTGTTCGTTCATTTCCTTTTTCCTTATTCGCAGTTTGTACCGTTGAGCTTTGGAAATCTATACCATTATTCATAGAAGTAAAAATGATCATGAATGTGCTATATGCGAATCTTCTATTGCAAAGATCTGCAAAGTTCTATGAGTTTGAAAATCGAATAAGGAAAAAGGAATTGTTCGTTCAGTTCCTTTTTCCTTATTCGCAGTTTGCAGCGTTGAGCTTTGGAAATCTATGCCATTATTCTTAGAAGTAAAAATGATCATGAATGGGCTATATGCGAATCTTCTATTGCACAGGTCTGCAAAGTTCTATGAGTTTGAAAATCGAATAAGGAAAAAGGAATTTTTCGTTCATTTCCTTTTTCCTTATTCGCAGTTTGAACCGCTGAGCTTTGGAAATCTATACCAGCATTCTTAGAAGTAAAACTGATCATGAATGTGCTATATGCGAATCTTCTATTGCACAGGTCAGCAAAGTTCTACGAGTTTGAAAATCGAATAAGGAAAAAGGAATTGTTCGTTCATTTCCTTTTTCCTTATTCGCAGTTTGTACCGTTGAGCTTTGGAAGTCTGTACAACTATTCTAAGAAGTAAAAATGGTCATGAATGTGCTATATGCGAATCTTCTATTGCACCGATCCGCAAAGTTTTATGCGTCTCAAAATCGAACAAGGAAAAAGGAATTTTTCGTTCATTTCCTTTTTCCTCATTCGCAGTTTGTACCGTTGAGCTTTGGAAATCTATACAATTATTCATAGAAGTAAAAATGATCATGAATGTGCTATATGCGAATCATCTATTGCAAAGATCTGCAAAGTTCTATGAGTTTGAAAATCGAATAAGGAAAAAGGAATTGTTCGTTCATTTCCTTTTTCCTTATTCGCAGTTTGCAGCGTTGAGCTTTGGAAATCTATGCCATTATTCTTAGAAGTAAAAATGATCATGAATGTGCTATATGCGAATCTTCTATTGCACAGGTCTGCAAAGTTCCATGAGTTTGAAAATCGAATAAGGAAAAAGGAATTTTTCGTTCATTTCCTTTTTCCTTATTCGCAGTTCTATGAGTTTGAAAATCGAATAAGGAAAAAGGAATTGTTCGTTCATTTCCTTTTTCCTTATTCGCAGTTTGCAGCGTTGAGCTTTGGAAATCTATGCCATTATTCTTAGAAGTGAAAATGATCATGAATGTGCTATATGCGAATCTTCTATTGAAAAGGTCTGCAAAGTTCTATGAGTTCGAAAATCGAATAAGGAAAAAGAAATTTTTCATTCATTTCCTTTTTCCTTATTCGCAGTTTGAACCGCTGAGCTTTGGAAATCTATACCAGCATTCTTAGAAATAAAAATGATCATGAATGTGCTATATGCGAATCTTCTATTGCACAGGTCTGCAAAGTTCTACGAGTTTGAAAATCGAATAAGGAAAAAGGAATTGTTCGTTCATTTCCTTTTTCCTTATTCGCAGTTTGTACCGTTGAGCTTTGGAAGTCTGTAAATTATTCTAAGAAGTAAAAATGGTCATGAATGTGCTATATGCGAATCTTCTATTGCACCGATCCGCAAAGTTTTATGCGTCTCAAAATCGAATAAGGAAAAAGGAATTTTTCGTTCATTTCCTTTTTCCTTATTCGCAGTTTGTACCGTTGAGCTTTGGAAATCTATACAATTATTCAAAGAAGTAAAAATGATCATGAATGTGCTATATGCGAATCTTCTATTGCACAGGTCTGCAAAGTTCTATGAAATTGAAAATCGAATAAGGAAAAAGGAATTTTTCGTTAATTTCCTTTTTCCTTATTCGCAGTTTGAACCGCTGAGCTTTGGAAATCTATACCAGCATTCTTAGAAGTAAAAATGATCATGAATGTGCTATATGCGAATCTTCTTTGGCACAGTTTCGCAAAGTTCTATGAGCCTGAAAATCGAATAAGGAAAAAGGAAAAAGGAATAAGGAAAAAGGAAAAAGGAAAAAGGAATAAGGAAAAAGGAATAAGGAAAAAGGAAAAAGGAATAAGGAAAAAGGAAAAAGGAACTAACTTAACAATCGTTATTAAATGCATATATCATTTGAATGTTATGAAATGGGAGAGAAAAAAAGAACTGGAGTTATAGCAAATAAGTACACGTAGTATGTCTGAGGTCATTCACTAAATCTGAAAATACCATAAACGGGGTTGCATTGCACACAGACTCTCATTATCACACAAACGACTGGAATAATGTTGAAGGGTCTAAGACCGCCGGTCTTCCATCCAGTCCATTTATGTAAAAATAGAACTGCGCGTAAGCTGCTTCAGGCCGTCTGAGGGCGGTTGCACTTTTCAGTATCACCTTTGAACAGACTCACAGTCATCAAACACAGTCAACTACGTTCAAACTTAATATTTCATTTTGACTTCCGCCATTCTTCAAACTATCTGAGTTGGTAAAATTCTCCCTTTTTAAGCAGTTACCTATTTGTAACATGGTTTTCAACGAATATAAGTATGTGTTATTAACTTGCTCAGTATACGATACTTGAAATATAAATGTCATTCAAATCCATTATTTTGTGCCAGGGCGAGCTATGAAACTTTTGTTTGTGATCTACTTCAGGCATAGTCGTCTTGATCATTTTTGATAAACTACTAATATTACGCTACTATGGTAAAACAGATGTGAGCTGCGACACGAGAAAACCAACAATGTGGTTGTGCGCCCATCGCAGACTCAGATCAGCCTGGGCATCCGCCCAGTCTGATCAGAGTCTTCGGTGTCCGCAGGGAGGTAGCTTAGATCCTTAGCTACCCTTTAAGCGCTAAGTGAAGACTCTGATCTTCCTGGGCAGATGCCCAGGCTGATCTGCGTCTGCACTGGACACACAACCACATTGTTGGTTTTCTCGTGTCGCGGCTCATATTACGCTACTATGGTAAAACAGATGTACGAAACGCGTAAAGAAAGTGCCTACTCTTAAAAACTGAATTGATCCCCGCGCCCGCCCCGCCGTAGGAAAGAGAGCCGAAAGGAAAATGATTGAGCTGCATTCCTTAACCGTTAATACAAGTCTAGTCTAGTTTAGTCAATAAGCTATAACCTTGCAAGGTCGCTGGGACACCACAGATGACTTTACAACAATTCCTTTCACTGTGCCCTGTAAAATTGACTTTGCTAGGCCAGAAGACCTTGAGTGGCCAAATCACCTCATTTTCCGTTTCTTGCCTAATATCAGGAGTTCGTTATTTTCTACGATGGCTGCTTGGATCTTTCTGCCAACGTGATCATTAGAGACATGGTCATTGTGCGAGATGTTCAGTCGATAGCATCTCATCTCAAAGCCATGTGTTCCTTGCTACAACTCTGCTGTCAAGGCCCATGACTGACAGGCATACAGAAATATGAATATGACAAGGGAGCGGATCAGCTTCACCTATGATCCAAAAAATATGTTATCTCTCTGTATTGGATTCAGCGTTGTCAGAGCTGCGGTGGCTCGTTCAATCTTTGAGAGAACCTCCGGTTTAGAGCCATCATCTGCGACTATCACTTCAAGTTACTAGAATCTTGCAGCCGTTCTGTTCATATTAACTTTGCAACATGCCTTAATTTTTAATGTAAATTTATAAAAATGCTATTATTTTCATTTCTTAGTCAGTAAAGTTGTCTTAAATGCATTAAGGGTCATCAATTAAATTTATAATGTACATGTAATTTCAGGCTTATTTTGACAACGCATTGCTATATTAAGGATTTTAAAAAATTGATCAACAAGTCAAAATCTCTTTGTGTTAAAAGTGACATGCCCTCTGAAATTTCTGGGGATAACATTTCCATCCTCTTTTTTCCAGAGCATCAGACATAATCCTTTTGAGAAAAATATTGATGAGGTTGGGTGATAGAAGATACATGTATCCACTTTAAATATCATTCCTGATTTGTGAATACTCAATACTGAGTTAAATCGAGCCATATCGATCCTTTATTGCCAAAACCCGCTCATGCTGACGTTGTTGGGCCGTCAATGTTAACCAAAAGCTCACAACATCCGACACAAACAAAAGAATTACTACCGGTAATCGACAAATACACGTTTCCTGGTACTAAATTGACCATGAATGATATTGTGTGCGTTATGGTTATTAATCACGCGAGCTATAAAATAACTAATTCTTAGACCACGGTGCTCCTTTACATGTGCCTTTTAACAGTGAATGTATAATATAAATGTACATTTTAATATAAACGTATCCATAATAATTTTAGTGCGGCCTTAAAGCTTAGATAAAATGTTTATGTTTTATGGCCCTCGATATAGAATTCACGGGTTATTTTAGTCAATCGCTTTCAAGGTACATTAACTATTTGCATTTTGTCATTATTTAGTATAAGAATCGTGATATACGAGGGGTGTTCGAAAAGATTTGCAAATGGCGTTATTTCTTGATAACGACTATAAAGACAGAATTACTGATAGCAAAAACACTTAAAGCTATGTTATGCCTACAGAAGTTTGCAAATGCACCTATATTTTCTTAAAAGGACAAGTTTTTAACTTCTTTGAAAGAGGTATACCCTACAGGCACTGCAGAATTTTACTTTAGTAGGCCGTAATTCATATATGAACAGTCTTTGATTTTTTTTAATTTTTCTGCTTTAAGACAATGTCCAGACAATATTGTCCTGTAAATATGGCGGAAATTATATTTAAACTAGGTTCAGTACTGACCCGTAAATATGTATTATCCGCATTTCATGTTACAGCAAATTCTCCCTTTCTACTAAAGTTATTATGATTTTGTTATGAAAATAAGTCTGTTAGTAATCGAAATCTTGTCAGCAAGAGCATTTGCATGGATCAGCTAAAATCTGTCAATAAATTCAAATTAATGCAAAATATGAAACTGCTACAATCTTTCAAAAATGACGTTGACGTCGATTTTAATAGCGTCATAAGAACTGCGCATTGCGTTGCAAGGAATGACTCGACAACAGTGCCACCCTTCTAACTTTTGTATGGATAATGTGGGCAACGATGGACATGCAGTTGACAAAGATATATATTTTGTATTTATAACGATATTCGAATTAAGGGCCTAACACTGAAAAGATTTGACATGTAAAATTAACCCAGTGGTATGACTGTGGCATAATAAACTGCAATGTAAGTCAGTAAGAAAAAGTGCCTTTGTAATTTGTTTGGTATCATTGTAAAGACCAAATGTAGTGCTTTCAGTACATGCATAGCATTTGTACCCAGTATGCCCTTACACAAAGTTACGAGGCCATTTGCAAAACTTTTCGAACGCCCCTCGTATATCTTGAGTCTTTGGAGTAATAGTTACACCACGGTTTGTCCGCCTGTACGAGGAGATAATCCACGAGCTTTAGCGAGTGGATTATCTCCCGTACAGGCAGACAAACCGTGCTATAACTATTTTATACCACCCTTACCAGTGTAGACCTTGCTCATTGCGAAATATTTCGTGTTAAAGTTGGCACTTTCTGGTAAGGGTGGTATAAATACAAACATCGTATTTCTAGAATACCTCATATCGACTTTCAGAGAGAGAGAAATGCTATTTTCGGTCGTCGCCGGAAATATGCTTCGGCTTTGTATTTCTGTCTAACGGCGAATGTACCTAAGCTGACGAGAGCTCTACACTTGTCGATATCACTGTACGCAATACTTTAAATTTAATAAGAATACCAGCCTTTAGTTTGACATGTAGGATCAAATTACTCCAACAAATTCAGTTTTTCAGTTACAGAATATCATCCTGTACCCACCTTTCCTTCGGCATTACACTCATATAATATATAATTTGAGCTTCGACACGACAAAACCAACAAAATGGAATGTGGCCCAGCAAAGAATCAGATCAACCTTGGCATCCACCCAGTCTGAGCAGAGATTTTGTTGTGTGCCTAAAGGATAGCTAACGCTCAAAGCCTCTCAGCTAGCTCAATGCGGACAACAAAGACTCTGATCAGAATGGGCGGATAGGCTGATATGAGTCTTCGCTGGGCACACATGCCACTTTGTTGGTTTTGTCGTGGTGGCTCAATCATAATGTTTATAATTACGGTGCACAATCACACGCGCTTACAAAAAAGCTTGTTCAGATGTACAGGCACACTGTCATGTCTTTTCTCGCTGTTTTTGAAAGATAAATTTTGTGACTTCTTGTTTACTTCCATGAGTGTTGAAACCTTTCTTTAAAGGGCTGACTCTTTAAGAAAGATTTTACCTCTCTAAACATTGATATGAAAAGAAAATGAACTTTCAATGAGACAGAAACACTTTTGAAAATATATTCTAAGCATTCGACCCTCGCCAGAACATGTGGATGTCACTTTAGATAGCTGCTATAAGAAAGATCAATAAGACGAAATTCAAAATGAAGCCGCAAGGATAGCTGTAGGCTTTTTTTCTTTAAATGCTCTGCATAACAAATGTTGTTGGGAATCATCGCAAAATAGACGATGAGATCATTTTTAAAATGGTGCATATATTCAAACCTCTCAACCTATTATCTTTATTCCCGTAATCAGTAAGTAATCTTTTCTCGATATAATCTTCGTGTTTTTAATGTAAAGGATAAGAACTCTACAAGCTTTAGCTTCTACTTGGAGCTTATAAATATTTACATATTATGTTGGTTGGTTGGTTGATTTGATGCTTAACGTCCACGGCAAACAACTAAGGTCATGTCGGGACGGTCAGTTAACCTAACCACACTATTCCCGGGCAGGCTTAGACCTCCTAAGCGGTTAACCAGTACTAAGTGCACATACTTTCGCCAGTAACTGAAAACTGCCCTTCTTGAATTAGCGGAGGGAGAAACGAAAGTATGTGGCCAGACCGGGATTCGAACCCAGGACCTCTGACTTACGAGTCAGGTGCCCTGCCGATTGCGCTACCCGGCCCTACATATTATGTATGTAAATGTATGGGTAAAATGTTATAAAGCCCAACCTACATGAATTGAAACAATTGCAATATTGGTAACAATACTTCGACACTTTACCTCTCCAGTTAGTTGAAATGTTTGTAGACACTTTTTAACTACAAATTACAGTCAACCCTCGATATATCGAACACTGATATATCAAAGTAACTCGTATATCAAAAATATGGTTTCGACACATTTCCTATTTTTGCTTACATTCCAACTCATTTCCTCTCAAACTACTGATATCTCAAAGTAAATTTTCTGGGACCAGAAAATTTACTTTGAGATAGTAGTTTGGGGTTAACTTCGACTTTGAGATATCGAGAGTTGACTGTATTACAGCGTGTGCCGCTTAGTTTAAAACAAGTAGCCCAAAAGGGCAACAATTGCTCACCTGAGAGACATTGTAAACCTATAGGGATATTTAAGATGCTCAAGGGCAGCTAACTCCACAGTCAGTGGTCCAATCAGGCTGAAAATTAAACTCATCCAAAACATTATGTATGCCCTCATTTAATATATGCAAGTTTAAAAAGTATCCGATCAAGAGTACAATAGACAGAGCTGTCAAGGGCAGCTAACTTCGTAGTGGTTGGCCTGATCTGGCCAAAATTTGAACTCGTTTAAGATATTATGCATTTCCTCATTACCTGCAAGTTTGAAAAGGATCGGATCAGTAGAAACCAACAAAAAGTGGCGACATTGATTTTTTGGATGCTCAGGGCAGGTACTCCATAGTCAGTGGTGGGATCTTGCCGAAATGCTAACTAATCCAAGCTTATATGCATATCCTCATTACCTACAAGTATGAAGAGGTCCGATGAAAAATGAAAATGTGATGACGTTGTTTTCTCCATAATAAGACTATGGGATTTTTTTCAAACACTCAAGGGCAGCTAACTCCGTAGTCTGTGCTCGAATCCGGCCAAATTTCGAACTCATCCAAGCTCTTATGTATGTTATCATTACCTGCAAGTATGATAAGGATCTAATCAAAAACCTTGATTGCAGCACCCTGAAAGTCAAACTTGCTCGAGATATTGTCATGCCCTACTTTTGTGTGAATTTATTTTAAAATCCGTTGAGAAATGTAGGTGCTAGAGCGCTGACAAAGTTTTTCTAAAAAAAGCCACAGTGACCTTGACCTTGGGCACAGCATCCTGAAAGTCAAACTTGCTTGAGATATTGTCATACCCTACATTTGTGTCAAGTTATTTCAAAATCCATGGAGAAATGTAGGTGCTAGAGCGCTGACAAAGTTTTTCTAAAAATAGCCACAGTGACCTTGACCTTAAGCGCAGCATCCTGAAAGTCAAACTTGCTCGAGATATTGTCATGCCCTACATTTGTGTGAATTTATTTTAAAATCCATTGAGAAATGTAGGTGCTAGAGCGCTGACAAAGTTTTTCTAAAAATAGCCACAGTGACCTTGACCTTGGGCGCAGCACCCTGGAAGTCAAACTTGTTTGAGATATTGTCATGCCCTACATTTGTGTGAAGTTGGTTTAAAATCCATTGAGAAATGTAGGCGCTAGAGCGCTGACCAAGTTTTTCTAAAAATAGCCACAGTGACCTTGACCTTGGGTGCAGCACCCTGAAAGTCAAACTTGCTTGAGATATTGTCATGCCCTACATTTGTGTGAAGTTGTTTTAAAATCTGCTGAGAAATGTAGGTGCTAAAGCGCTGACAAAGTTTTTCTAAAAATAGCCACAGTGACCTTGACCTTGGGCGCAGCATCCTGAAAGTCGAACTTGCTTGAGATATTGTCATGCCCCACATTTGTGTGAAGTTATTTTAAAATCTGCTGAGAAATGTAGGTGCTAGAGCGCTGACAAAGTTTTTCTAAAAATAGCCACAGTGACCTTGACCTTGGGCGCAGCATCCTGAAAGTCGAACTTGCTCGAGATATTGTCATGCCCTACATTTGTGTGAAGTTATTTTAAAATACGTTGAGAAATGTAGGCAATAGAGCGATGACAAAGTTTTTCTAAAAATATGTGATGACGTTGTTTTCTCCATTATAACACTATGGGATTTTTTTCAAACGCTCAAGGGCAGCTAACTCCGTAGTCTGCGCTCCAATCCGGCCAAATTTCGAACTCATCCAAGCTCTTATGTATGTCATCGTTACCTGCAAGTAAAATAAGGATCTAAGCAAAAACAGTTGAGAAAACGTGATGACGCCATTTTCCCCATTATAACCCTATGGGATTTTTTTCAAACGCTCAAGGGCAGCTAACTCCGTAGTCTGTGCTCGAATCCGGCCAAATTTCGAACTCATCCAAGCTCTTGTGTATGTCATCATTACCTGCAAGTATGATAAGGATCTAATCAAAAACAGTTGAGAAAACGTGATGACGCCATTTTCCCCATTATAACCCTATGGGGGCTATCTGTTGCCATGGAAACCAGAGTTCTGAGCTGATCGGCACCAAAACCTAACGCAGCCTTTCCCTCACCCAAATGATGCTTCAGATAAAATTTGATTGCGATCGGCCAACTGGTCTCTGAGATATTTATGTTTGAAAGTGTTGACGCACCCACCCACGCACCCACGCACCCACGGACGGACGGACGACGGCTCGACTCCCATCCTATAAGCTCACCTCTGAGCCTTCGGCTCAGGTGAGCTAAAAACTTTTGTTGACTCTGCCATCATGCATACACTAGTAACAAACTCACTGATTACAAACCTGTCATAATTGATGAATGACGGCATCATTTAAGCCTCATAAAATCAAGCAACAGACATGAAAGGCCCTAGTTCCTTCGGAACTCGGATGATACACACCCCGACGCAATGAAGGAGCCGCAACGCCACGTGGCAACCCAGTCATGTGGCGGCTAAGATGTATCAACGGTGTGGCCCTAATGAGGGTCGTTGTTTACATAAAGAAGATACCAGAGTGATGTGTGCTTCCAGGAAGAATCTCCCTATGGTCGCGGCTATCAACGACTACGACGAGGACGAGGACGGACGTTCGGTGCCCTATTACTGCGGCTATGGATTCGTTCCGCTGAGATACGAGAATCGAAATACAACGAAAGGCCCTAGAAATGAGGTTGGGCATTGAACCCTTACATTTAAAGGACAGGCTGTCGCTCAGGCAAATAAAATAAGGTTAAACATACGAGGGGCATTTCAAAAATAATGTAAATGATCTCCGGGTAGCCTATTGGCTGATATTAAGCAGTGATGTTATATATCATTGGAAAGCTAAATTCAAGTGCTTTAGAATGCTATGCATTGAAAGAATTTCTAAGTCACCCATGCATGACAGCACGTGCTTATACGTCCTAAGGGTGTGGATACTGGAAACTGTACATTTTCACTGAAAGTCTCTTGTGTTCTATTGTTGTTTGCTCAATGAGAAAATGATATATTGTAATGAAGAAACACGTAATACTGTCCTTTCAATGTAAAATAAGAAAGTTATACAGAAATCGTTTCCAGATTCTACACAAGTAACATAATAAACGAGATCTTTTGTCTGCTACATGTATGTTGTTATAAATGCAAAGTTATTATAAATGCATTATATCAATAAAATTGTGAGTTTTTACCCAATCACATCCAATTTCAACAAATGACAGACATTTTATTACTGAAATGATTAGGTCACTATATTTTGTTGCGACTGGCATCAAATCGCTGATGAAACTGGATGATACGTGTGCAAATCCCACGCCGAAAGTTGCAAAGTAGCAGCAATTCATGTAAATTACAAAACAATAAAATGAAATTATCTTCTAATAAAAAGACACAGGCTCAATATATTTCACTTTGTTTAATGTCAAAAATTAGAAGGACATAGTGATAGAAAATTTCAAGTATAGAGACTTGAAAGACTTGTTATTTAATATGACAAACTGACATTGAAATATGTGGGTGGGTGGGGAAACTCATCGTAAAAAATCAGGTAGGCCACTGACAAAAGAGCATAAAGTGCCATGAAAGATTACTTATAACAGAAAAGAAGCATGACGAATTAAATCTTATTTATTTTTTGTTTCATATCTGTCACAAAACATCCACTTTCACTTAATTTGACCTCAAAATCAAAGTTTAAACAACTTACTATACAATTCAATTTACCGCAGGAAGTGACGTCATCAGAAATGCTCATTGTTCCATGATTAGCCTATCTTGCAAGGTAAATCTTATATGTTAGCAAGGCTAATACAATGTTTTTCATACTGAAATATTTTCAGTATAACAGGTATTATAGGTATCAATCTAGAGCTGCTTATATCCCGAGTTAAGACAATATGAATTTGTCTTTACATAAATATTCCGTCTGTTTCTACTCAGTGTCCTTACCCTAACAACAAATGTCAAGGCATATTTTGAAGAAAAAACCAGAGCTTCAAATTTTTGAGTGAATGCCATTGGGTGATATGTAAACCTGAAAGTTAAGACATAAATTTCAAAAATCGGTCAACATTCCTAGGAATGGCCGACTCATTTACACTATTTCTGAAATGACCCTCGTATACGCACATAATAATAATATATATGAGAGCGTTAGCATCACAGTGTGTGTGAAAGGATCGACCTTAAAACTAGGAGCTCATGCTTCCGCGAATATAAATGCGTCATATCTTATTACTGATGAACTCTTATGTGCAATCCACGTGCGCAAATTTGCTTCTGTAATTATCTCATACGTATATGCATATTTTACTCACGTAAGTAAAATCGTCATTTGTATGCAAATATTATATACACGTAAGTACATTCGCTCATGAGAGAAATTTGCTCCTGTTCTGAGCAGCTTGCACACAATTATGCAGATTTTCCCTAAGAATATTTCTCGTCATAAGAACGTACAGTAAATTTACTTAAATGTATTGTGTGCATGTTGTAGGACCTAATTTGCATTGATAGGTTTATGAAAAAGTATGGTTCTTCCCCTCCACAGCTTTCATCCAAATGTTATGGGGATGCACTAGTTTGTATGAGGATCCATTCCTGTGAGAAACAGTATCAGTGTCAGCACTGACAAGCGTATTGGCATGATGATTTCTTTCGTTTACAATATATCTCTTAAACAAGTAGACATTTGAGAAATTTGAGCACAATGGTTGAAGTAGTTTCAGAGTAGAAGTCATTTGAACGAACTTTACATGCTAGGGTCGACGTAAATTGTGAACGGACGGACGGGCTGAAGAACGGACGGACGGATAACCGGACGCCTATAATGCACCTTGCTAAAGCAGGTGCGACAAAAA
The DNA here is from genome assembly GCA_963989385.1 of Ctena decussata. Taxonomy (NCBI): domain Eukaryota; kingdom Metazoa; phylum Mollusca; class Bivalvia; order Lucinida; family Lucinidae; genus Ctena; species Ctena decussata. The sequence goes on from OZ022504.1 coordinate 7,655,076, forward strand.
TCAGGACTTTTGCGCTGCAAAAGCTCTTCTCCTTTCTTCAGCAAAAAAAATCAGCATATTTCATTTTTATGTGTACTTCAACACTTAATGAATCCTTGACTAACGACTTCGTCAAGCTGATATGAGCCGCGACACGAGATAAACAACAAAGTGGTTGTGCGCCAGCGCAGACTCAGATCAGCCTGAGCTACCACCCAGTCTCACCAGGCTCTTCATTAAGCGCTTACAGGGTAGCTAAGGGTCTAAGCTAACTTCATGCGGACAGGGAAGACTCTGATCAGACTGGGCGGATGCCCAGGCTGATCTGAGTGCGCTGGGCGCACAACCACGTCGTTGCTTTTGTCGTGTCGCGGCTCAATTATTATGTTTCGAGCAACTGGACCATGATTTTTAGTGAAACGGGCTCGTTTGTTTCGAGCAACTGGACCATGATTTTTAGTGAAAAGGGCTCGCAGCAAGTGGTTATCTAATGATCACATGATGCGGAGACTTACATTGACCTTCGCTGTTCTCTTTTGCCGTCGGAATCTTTACTTGTGCAAGTGCCATCGTATCTGTATCAAGTACCGCACTCTGCCATTGCAGAAATCGAAAATGGTGAAATGAACAGGAGTTTGTCAGCACCTGATATAGTGAACGTAAAAGAAATGTAAAAATTCTAAAAGTTGGGACACTTAAAATAGTTACTATAATTGTCTTAAAAATGGAAAAAGTTGGTTTTACAGTGCAGTAAGGCGTCAAAAAGCTACACGCGGAATGGCAAACAGTAAAGGCCCTACAGGAGCAGTCTGATCTTGATCTGCACTGCTGGTTTGACTCATCTGTCCGAATTCTTATTCTTTACGGTAGTAATAGATTTTATAGGCACAAAAACTGAATGAAAATACTATCATCTAAGGCTTTCAACGTTACATGATGCAGACCATTAACGTTTCCGATCATCAACATTGGGTTAAACTGGTAATTGTGTAGGATGATGGCTTTTAATGACTGAATGTTTATCAAATCAGATCATTTTTGTTATTGCAAGTTTATTTGTCCTGGGAAAGGCATAAAGCTTTGACGTATGAAACTGACAGTACTAGTCAAGAGTAGCAACAGCAGCTGTGTATGTTGTTGTATTCATATTTTTTAGATGATTTATAAATAAGCTTCAGCTTTCTATCATATCCTGTACCATATAATATTATGTACAATTGTACAGCAACTTATCTGAATACAAATTTGATCCGCGACACGACAAAACCAACAAAGTCTTTGTGCGTCCAGCGCAGACTCAGATCAGCCTGGGCAGGCCCCCAGTCTGATCAGAGTCTTCACAGTTCGCATGAAGATAGCTTAGATCCTTAGATACCCTTAAAGCTTTAAAGCGGACGGTCAAGACTCTGATCAGACTGGGTGGATGTCTAGGATGATGTGAATCTGCGCTGGGCGCACAACCACTTTGTTGGTTTTGTCGTGTCGCGGATAAACCAACAGCGGCTATGGGCAAAGCTCCAGACAAGGCGAGGATTTGAGGATAATTATGGGATATATTTTTTTCTTATTTTTAAACGAAAACATACATAGGGGTCACAATGTATGTTTTTTTTTTTCTATAGAAAATGTGGGAAAAAATCCTTAAATTGTCACTGTTACCCTGTTTTTCTAACAGGGTTTCGGTCTGTATCCAACTGCCTCCCAGAGGGAGGAGAATGAAAAACGAAGATAGGATAGACAAAAGTAAAAAATATCCAAATAACCCCTATCTTGCACCTACTGCAAACACAGCGGTCCTTGCTCCACTTTGATCTAAATTTATTGGACTCTCGGAACTGAAAGCTTCCCCAGCACCATCGCCAAACCCGACCACCCCACACTTTGGTGAACAATTACGCAAATAAATAAGTGAAAACTAACCACAGACATGTAGCTTTACAGGGGCCTAAAGTGATAATGCTAGCGATAACTATATTTACATGCAGATGATAGAAAACAGGAGAAATCGTTCAGAAAATTTTACTCTTCAATTTTATAATGGGCCGCGACACGAGAAAACCAACAAAGCAGTTGTGCGCCAAGCGCAAACTCAGATCAGCCTGGGCATAAGCTGTCCGCATGGAAGTAGCTAAGACCCTTGGCTACCTTTTAAACGCTAAGCCAAGAGTCTGATCAGACCTGGCGTATGCTCAGGCAGATCTGAATCTGCGCTGGGCGCACCACACCTTTGTTGGGTTTGTCTTGTCGCGGATAAAACGGACAAAGCTCCAGACAAGGCCTCGGAGGATTTTAAAATAATTCTTGGATTTGTTTTCTTGTTTTTTGTCGAAAACATATATAGGGGTCACAATGCATGCTTTTCTAAAGAAAATGTGGAAAATTATCCTTAAATTGTCAATTACCCTGTATAGAGTACACTTCGGTGAAAATTGGTTGCTGGCTTGATTTGGGGCCAACGGCTCTTTGAGACAGGGTTTCGGTCTATATCGAACTGTCTCCCAGAGAGAGGAGAATGAAAAAAAAAACGATAGGATAGACGAGGGTTAAAACTATCCAAATAACCCCCATCCTGCACCTACTGCAACACAGCGGTCCTAGCTCCACTTTGATCTAAATTTATTGGACTCTCGGAACTGAAAGTTTCCCCACCACCATCGCCCAGCCCGACCACCCCACACTTTGGTGATCAATTACGCAAATAAATAAGTGAAAATTAACCACAGACATGTTCCTTTACAGGGACCTACAGTGATAACTAGCGATAACTATAATTTACATGCAGATGATAGAAAACAGGAATGTCCTTCAGAAATGAGTTTTTATTTTAATTTTCAATTTTATAATTGAGCCGCGACACGAGAAAACCAACAAAGTGGTTGTGCACCAAGCGCAGACTCAGATCAGCCTGGGCATCCGTCCAGTCTGATCTTAGTCTTCGCTGTCCGTCTGGAGGTAGCTTAGACCCTTAGCTACTCTTTAAGCGCTAAGGAAGAACCACTTGACGTTTAAAAGTGGACCATAGGCAAACAGTGCAGACCCAGATCAGACGCCGCAAACGCGGCGTCTGATCAGGGTCTACACTATTTGCATAAGACAAATGGGTATTTTTACTTAAAATAAATTAAAAATGATAAAAATAAAACTAAGCAAGCAACCCCTTAAATGACAAATGGGCTCATCCAATCATGAAATCAGAAAGAAGAGTCCGCTGGGCATTAATTGGTTGAAGCAAAAAGAACGTGGCTTTCTCACTTACGCGCCGAGCAAGGCTTGAACCCATAGCGGTGAGAGACCTACTGTTTAAAAGTCAGCGCTCTTATCCGAAAGGCCATTGAGGCGCGTTACAAATGCCGTAAGTTGAAGTCAAGGTTTTGTTGAAATAGCTTGCAGCAGTCTTAGAACCAAACGGTGGACAAAAACACGATCGAAATTTAATTTACGGTGAATCAGATTCACTGATGATACGTCTAAGGACTATCATTTACCAGGACCTGTGATAAGGGAAGCTAGTATCTAGTCCTTACAGGAGAAGTAAACTTAGTGACTCCATAGCCCTCTTAGCAGCAGAAATAAGGGAATCTGCCAGGGAGTTCCAACTCTTGTAGTCTGGGGAAAGATACTGCACTTGTAAAAGGTTAATCCAGCCAATGGGGTTTGAAATGCCAGGAAATGATGGTTCCTAGACGCCTGCTAAGGGGATCAAGGTCATATACGGGTATACTAGCTGCAGCCTTTAGACCTTTGAAGGTGAATTGGTATACTTCAGGGAAAGTGACTCTGCCCTTATCATTTTGGCCTCTTCCCTGCAGTTCTTCTACGAAAGAACATGATCTGCGTCTTTCCTTTAAGAGTTGATATTTCCATGGAAGTCCACAGAAAATCTTAAAATTGTTTTCCTTTGTAAAAATGAAGTAAAGTCATCTTCATATACATGGGTACACTTTCAGGTGAAATCAGCTGCGACACGAGAAAACCAACAAAGTTGCATGTGCACCCAGTGAAGTCTCAGATCAGCAGCCCAGTGTTATCAGATTCTTCGCTATGCGCTTAACGAAAAGCTCATAGTCTAAGCCAGCTTCATGCGGAAAGCGAAGACTCTGATTAGACTGGGCGGATGCCCGGGCTGATCTGAGTTTGCGCTGGGCGCACATGCCACTTTGTTAGTTTTCTCGTGTCACGGCTCAAATGACTCTTCTGTTTACCTCCCTTCTCATTGAGATCAGCTCTTCGGAAATATTTCAATCTTCTAGGAGCAAATTCATTCCTTTATGTGTAGATCTCTGTCTTGAAGAATGTCGTTGTCAACAGAAACAGGAATTTACAAAAAGTGCCTCCTTTGTAAAAATGGCATAAACTTAAGGAGGTATACCCATACGCCTTAAGGTGCTTGAATGCACTGCCATTTTTTGTTTTGGAAGTCAACTTCGTGGTTTGTTTGCTTCCACTGGTAACAAGGCCCTCCCAAATAAGAAATGAGTTTGCTGATGGGAGCAAAATCTTTCCATTAAGAGTTGCCGCCCCTTGACAAAGTTAGTAGTTGCTTCCATTGAAACTGCACGTATTGAGCTTAAGTAAAATCTGCACAAAAGGGTGAATTTGGGTTACTAAGAATGGATTTTAGATCAGCTCCCGTCGCTGTGTTTATATTGTCAAGTTGCTACCTTAGCGCTGGAAATCGGCTTTCGATTTAAGAAGTTTACAATCAATAAAAATAGAATCAAGAATCAAACATATTTATACATGTATGTTTAAAAAGGAATCGGAACAAAAGAAAGAGATGTTTTCAAAAACAAAATTGAACAAAAGAATTTCCTTAGCGGCACCATGTAAGTCATACTTAAACAAATCAAATGGCCGATTACGCCCAACTGTTTTGAAATTTTCTGGTAAATACACAAATAAACACAACGCTACAATTATTTCAAAGTATAAAACACGGATATGTACAAGAGCCAGATCCCGTTGTGTTGCACCTCACGACACCGTGAGACTGCATTACAACTGATATAACGTTGGTGGGATGTTGATCGCACTGTACTTGTATTGGGCTCGACGTCCCCAGAGACGACACTTTCGTACTTACCGGGGAGAGGGGAAATGAAGAATAAGATTGTACGAGGAAAGACAAAAAGAAACTCGCACCTGATGCAGGCGCAGCAGGCTTCTAACTATCTTACCGATGGGACAAGGTTCACGCATCTAGCAATGACTAAAAGGGGCAAAAGGAATGTCCTTCTCCTTCTGCAAGCACAGCAGGTACAGGCACATGTCTGACTATAAACAATATCGGAAGGACGCCCCAATGCCGAAAGTTCCACCGCATCTGCATCCAGCCAACTATCCTCTGGAGAGTTTTGATTGATTGATTGATTTGGGTTTTTAAAACGGCCCTTTGAGACAGTATTTCAGTCTATATCGGGCCGTCTCCCAAAGAGAGGGAGAAAGAAGAGAGAAATGATAGATGAGAAAAAATGTCCAAACATCCCCCTCCCGCACCTACTGCAACCACAGTAAGCCCTTGCCCTACTACTATTCAAATAAGTAGGACGCCCCGGTACTGGAAGTTGCACGCAGCACCTTCGCAGAGAGAGAGAGTGGTGAAACAGGATCCTCTAGAAGAGAGGACCGTCATTATTGTTGACTTGTGCTGTAGGGGTGTACGAACATCTTGCCATGGAATGTCGGTGACAAAAATAGATTAGTAAAGGATGTGGCGCTAATACCGGAAAATCGGCTGCTTAGTAAGAGAATTTTTCAGTGACTACTTTCATTGACTACTGTCACACAGTAGCGGTATCATGTTTCAAGACTGACATGAGTTGTTGCGGTCGGGTGATGGTGCTAGGTAACTTTCAGTGCCGTGGCGTTCTACTTATTTAGAAAAATAGTAGGAAAAGGGTCTACTGTGCTTACAGTAGGTGTGAGTGCGTTTTGTTTGGACTTTATTTCTCTCGCCTATCATTTCTCTCTTCTTTTTTCCTCTGGAAGACGGCTCTATATAGACTGAAATACTGTCTCAAAGAGCTGTTAAACCCAAACCAACCAACATACCAACGAAAGTCAAGACTGACATAAAGCGTAAGACTATAAACTCGATCATATCTTAATGTATCCATAGTCCTATCATTGGTAAAAACCATTGTAAAAAGTGGTTCAGCCTTCGCGTTTTGTAATAAAATGTGGGTTGATGTGCATATATTGAGTCATATGTAACTGGTAAAAAGGAGAGAAAACAAGATTTAGGCAAAAAAAAATTCGCTCTACAAAATACAATTTCCTGGTCTGGTTTCCCGTCAAGAAATGCAATATTAACATGGGCGGGATAGTGATTAGGGCTCCACGCCTGTAGATTGTATTTATACCATTTTATTCAACGTATTGAAATCGAAAGTAGGTCATTTAGTTGGCAACTAAAATGACCCAAATAAGTTTTCAAACCCTTTTTGTGTGAAACTCAAGGATGGTTTATTTGTTTAAAGCTGACTTGTCACGGTCATTTACAATGCAAAACTATAGTGAGAAGCTTGCAGCGATACGTCATGATAAAATATTTCATGCTGATAGAGCAATGGGGCCTTTAATTTCAGAAAAAAAACTCCTGCACAATTACTGACAGAAATATCAACACAAACTATAATTAGCAAATTGTAAATAGTGGACCATCATACGTTTTAAGTAGGAGTAGCATTATCTGACATTATGCCACATTAAGAGTGTATGTTAAATACAACAGATTAAAAAATCAGAACTAGGGGAGAGTCGGGTAACTTCGGACAGCGGGTAAATTCGGACAGTGACGTTGTTTCCTTTATATGTCAGTTGTTCGGAACTAAAAAAATAATAACTGACCAAACAGTGAAAATCCTGATGAGACGGCTCATTATGAGCCGTCTCATTTTGATTTTCACTGTTTGCAATGGTATGTCCGAATTTACCCGCCTGTCCGAAGTTACCCGACTCTCCCCTAATAACTATTGTACGGGCATCACTTAGCAGAAGCATTTTAATAATGCTGTAATAATTTTCTGGCCACTAACCTTACACAGGTTATAAAGGTTCTTAAGGTTCCAGCCTGGCTGGTTTATAACCAGTCAGCAGTGCATGATACGATACTAGACTAAGTATTTTGTGTAACGCTTTTTATACCCCCGACATACGAAGTATGTCGAGGGGTATATAGTTTTCGTCTTTCCGTCCGTTCGTCCGTCTGTCAGTCCGTGTGTCCGTCCGTCCGTTAACATTTGTGTAAAAGTTTCGCGGTAAGATTTTTTCTTGCTTATATTTCCAATATCCTTTGATGGAACCTTTTGGTATGTGACAAGGTATACTTCTGGGTTCATGCAGAATAGTTGACATCATCTGGCTGCTGACCTAAGGTCAAGGTCACAGACTTAAACATTTGCATTAAAGTTTTGCGTTAAGTTTATATTCTTCTTTTATATTTCAACTATCCTTTGATCGAACCTTTTGATATTTGACTGGGTTTACTTTTAGGTTCATACAGAGTAGTTGACATCATCTGGATGCTGCTGCTTATCAAAGGTCAATGTCACAGACTTGTATATTTGTGTTTAAGTTTTGTGTTAAGTTTATAAACTTTGCTTAAATTTCCAACATCCTTTGATGAAACGTTTTGGTATATGACTAGGTTTGCTTCTTTGTTCATGCAGAATATATGACATCATTTGGATGCTGCTGCTGATCTAAGGTCAAGGTCATAGACTTAAACATTTGCGTTAAAGTTTTGTGTTAAGTATATATTCTTCTTTTATACTTTTCCAGTATCCTTTGAAGGAACCTTTTGATGTTTGATTAGGTTTACTTTTAGGGTTATAGCTGCTTACCAGAGGTTAAGGTCACAGACTTGTATAGTTGTGTCAAAGTTTTGCGTTGAGTTTATATTCTTTGCTTATATTTCCAACATCCTTATATGAAACCTTTTGATATATGACTAGGTTTACTTCTATGTTCATGCAGATTAGTTGACATTATCTGAATGCTGCTTCTGACCAAGGTCAGATACACAGACATATATGTTTACATTAAAAGTTTGTGTTGGTACTCTGTGCTGATTTTGTAAAACATTTTGATGGAACCATTCAATTGGTGACTAAGACCCTTTATAAGATTGTTTTCATTAGACGGTGGTTCCATTAGGCGGTGGCGCTTGTCGGGGGTATACGTGAGCCCCTGCTCACTTGCTCTGGTTGCAGTTGCATACAACCCCATTTAAAAGTATCAAAACATCAACACAGAGCCGTATCATACCCATATTGAAAAATGTACTTTAAAAGACTGTTGGCTGACTGGAAGGGAGAGCAACCCTTGAATAGCGGTCTCGCCTCAGTAGGTCGAAACATCATTAGCCTAACGAAGTCGTTAGGCAAAGATTCGATAAAACTTCACATTACGTGAAATCAAGTATGCTTAAATATGTTTTGCTCAAAATCATAAGGAGCTTTTAAAGCTCCTCGCAAAAAGCTCCACACATTTCTATAAAAAAGAGGTGCTCTGCATACAAAGGGTTTGAAAATCTTAACATTTCGCAAACTAACGAGGCCATTAGGTTGAACAAGTGGACCCTGGTCTGGATGTTCGCTGAAGGAAATATTTACTGTTCATATATAGAAAGAAATTTATAGTGTTTGGGAAAATGAGACAAAATATGAACAAGCCTTTATGCTGCCATTGAAGTAAAAGGTGTTGTTGTTTTCCAGCGCTAAAATCTAATTATTCTAAACAATCAAACTATTAAATCTATATTCTTTGACGCCTTCCCATACTTTATTCATCAACAAAGAGATAGTCCGATGAGACTTCTGCATCTGACGCGGAATTGAGCGAACAAAACATTTATTTTAAACAGTTTTCATTTCATAATTATCTCACGTAGAATAGGATGGTCATAATGAGCCACATCATGTGATTTCTAAGAATGTGGCAAATTTGTCATGTGATACTCTGATCATTCTGCTCAATCACACTTTTGCTGTTAGTTGTATGGCTTGGGCCACTTCTATAGAGTGAGTGAGTGAACTCGGGTTTAACGTCCCACCAACAACGAGGTCATATGGAGACGGGACCTTGGTTTAAAGTCTCATCCGAAAGACCGGAGAAGCGGGGGATCGATCCTGCGACCCCTGGATTGGTAGTCTGGAGTGTTATCCACTACACTACAGCCGCTCCTCACTTCTATAGATGGCTGATGTGACAAGCGAAGGCTCAGATCAGACTGATCGGAGCCTTTGCTTGTCACTAATGCCACATTGTTGATGAAAAGCGAACAAAAATGGAATAGGCCTAACTGTTTCTGAGTTTAATATTGGAACCGCGTGTAGAGAAAAGTTGTAAATCATCAATGCCACCGTTCCATATTAAAGATTTAATCCTTTTATAATAACAACAAAAATGATTTGATGAAATATTTCATGCAATACCTCCGACATGGTCTAACTATACATTTGAATTAGAGTTTAGATAATAATATTTGATAAAAATGACTTTAAACAACAAAAAAAAAAAAGATAAATTTTCATACAATCGCGGACCGCGGTTGAAATCGTATTATTGGACAAAAATAATTTATTCATACGTCACAATCACGTGCACGAATAAGAAAAATACCTCTACATGATCACGTGACACACGTGGTCAAAATCGATATTCTTACAGGCCATGAGGAAATAGGTAATTTACATCTTAATTTGAAGATTATTTTTTATTCCATTTTTATCGAATAAACATGTTTTTTCTCAAAACGTTTACGGTTAATTATGAGACTATTACATGTAGTGTAACGAAATTTTGTTAGAATATTTGTTTCTGAAAACATGAAATAAACGAGGGAGACAATCTTTAAGGATATGAGCAAGCATTGCAGACACAGACAGGCCGTCACAAAATGCAATGTCTGATCAGGGTTACCCTGTTTGCATAAAATTTACAGTAGCTTTGGTCTTAAAACATGACTGAGTCGCGGCACGAGAAAACCAACAATGAGGTTGTGCGCCCAGCGCAGACTCAGATCAGTCAGGGCATCCGCCCAGTCTGATCAGAGTCTTCGCTGTCCGCATGGAGGTAGCTTAGACCCATAAGCTACACTTTAAGCGCTTAACGAAGAGTCTGATTGGACTGAACGGATGCCCAGGCTGATCTGAGTCTATGCCTGGCGCACAACCACTTTGTTGGTTTTCACGTGTCGCGGCTCATGTTGTGTTCTGATAAACCAGACACTTTTAAAATGAAGAATAGGCTCATTCAATTTATAAGGATAGGAGAGTCCACTAGGCAAAAACCGGGTTAATACATACACTGAACAAAATTTCTAATTGGTCACTATATGCCACAGAATTAAGCCTCGTGCCGATTTGGATTTATCTGTCTACAAATAAGGAAGAATAAATGCACAGAAATTTTGTATTTAACAAGCAGCATGGTCACGTTTGCATTTGAAAAAAAGAAATGGTTTTTCTACAAATTTAGGCGTCTGTTAAAATCTACAGAAACATTGAAAGGGAGGTAATTTGAATACATCAGTATTAAAATTGATACAGATGAAAATTTTAAGAAGACTGACTATAGGTCTTGTGTTTTTTTTTTTTTTTTTTTTTGATGGAAAACTTTATTAACTGTGAGAATATCATGATTTTGTGGCAGTCTGATGCATTTTTATGCGTTTCCTAAACATTTTATGGTTGACAAAGAAGGGGTCATAACTCTAGAACTACAATAAAGTTTCATTTACAACATTCGCTTTTAATAAGTAGACAACAGCCCAAATGTTTTATTATGATAATATTCAAAAAATATAGTTTAAAAATCATATTTCAGCAAAGTAGAAAACTGATCAATTAGAAATTTTTCTAGGTGTATGCGTTATGTACATGCACAGCCCAACATGTGCATTTAGAAAGACTTTTCACACTTCAGAAATATCAACTGGATTTCATATATTAAACAGAGTTTATTTGAAATTCATTTGATTACTTTTGTTGACTACAGAAAACCTATCCATTAGTGTTTAAAGGCACGTGTGTAATGAATAAAACACGTGAGCATTGTCGAGAGAGTGTTGTTTTTTTTTCTTTTTCTATACATATGTCCAAGGAAGCTATAGAACACTTGTTAATTACTTCCCTGTAATCAATTAACAAAACACAACCGAATAACTGTTAACTACCTTTCTTTCCATAACAATATATCAGGAAACGACAACCATTTCCGTTCTGAAAGTCGTGTACAAACTGTCACACGCTGCTTTATGAGTGTAAGCATATTGCTGTAGCAATCGGAACACCGCTCGGCCAATTCCGTGAATGATTCACGGAATTGCCCGAGCGTGCTCCGATTGATTGCTGTAGGTGTGGCACGTTTCAAGCGTTTCTTGAAAATATCATTCCATATAAAATTAACAAGAAATCATTTCAGCAGCATCTACTCTGATGTTTTATGGCAACAATTTTCATAGGAAATGTCTTCTGGGAAACTAAAAGATGCATAACAAACAAGCAATCTTTTGCTAAAACGATCATATTAAAGAAAATATCATGTGAATAGTAATGTCATCGTTTTTGTTGTGATGTCATAATAAATGGTCCCCGGTTTAATAAAAATTAAAATGTACCTCATCATTGGCTGGAAACAAAAGGAATATTTTTACACTCATTTTGAAAACCGATCTCCAAACAAAAATGATAATGAAAGACAAGGGAGGTCATGCAAACTACTGTATGTCAGTTCTTAATATCAATTCTCTGTAAAAATCAGAAAATTGCCATAGTGGTCCGGCACGCTACGTCTCAGATTTTTTTCATTCTTGGTGTATGAATCGGAAATGACCCCTAAACGACAGAAAACAGTAGTAAAATTTCAGTTCATCATCCTGTTGCCATGGTAATCAAGATAGTTTGAGTAAAGCATCAGAGTCCAAAATTTAGGAGGACAATAATGAAAATATAGCTTATTAATCTGGTCTGTCCATCCATAGTTAATTCTTAGATCTCAGATACAGATATAATAACATATAATACCAACTGAACTCTGTATACAGAAACAAATATAATCAAGTATGTCTCACACCTCGGCCACAATTAGGGCTCAAAGGGGACATAATTTGGCAAATTTCAAAATGCGGAAAAACTGGGATTTTGCGGTTCTTTGGAACAAGTTTTGGTTAGTTTAACAGAAGATGTTCAGAAAGCCACTAATATATTTATAACTAGTAATATACCATGTTATATTTTAAAAAAGAAACTGGATGGAGAAATTAATATTTTAAGGTCAAGGTTAAATTAAGCAAAGCTCCTATTTCTAAACATGGAAAATCTTGGATTTTCCCATTTTTTCCCCTAATTTTTGTAAAGGTTAACAGAAAACGATAAGAAAATCATTGCTATATTTGAAAAGAGCAACATGTCATTTAATGAAGCAACACATAAAACAGATAAAAAAATCAAATATGAAGGTCAAGGTCAAGCACAGCAAAGCTCCAATTTCAAAATGTTAAAAAACTGGGAATTTCTCACTTTATGTCCAAATTTTTGTGAAGGTTAACTGAATGTGATAAGAAAGCCATTGCTATATTTGAAAAGTACACTATATCATAAAATGAATATAACATAAAACAGATCCAGAAATTCAAATATGAAGGTCAAGGTCAAGCACAACAAAACACCTATTTCAAAATGTTGAAAAACTGGGAATTTCTCATTTTATGTCCCAATTTTTGTAAAGGTTAAATGAATATGATAATAAAACCTTTGCTATATTTGAAAAGAGTAACATGTCATGTAATGACGCAAAACATAAAACAGATAAAAAATACTAATAATAAAGGTCAAGGTCAAGCACAGCAAAGCTCCAGTTTCAAAATGTTGAAAATCTAGGAATTTCTCATTTTATGTCCCAATTTTTGTAAAGGTTAACTGAAAGTGATTAGAAAACAATTGCAATATTTGAAAAGAACAATATATCATAAAATGAGGCAAAGCAAAACACATATTGAAAAATTCAAATACAAAGGTCAAGGTTAAAAATTAGCAAAACTCCTATCTGCAAACAAAGAAGATTTTGGATCAGCTCATGTTTCATCCCAATTTTTGTAAAGGTGTACTGAATATGATAAGAAAGTCATTGCTATATTTGAAAAGAACAATATATCATTTAATGAAGCAAAATATAAAACAGATCCAGAAATACAAATATGAAGGTCAATGTCAAGCACAACAAAGCTCCAAATTCAAAATATTGAAAAACTAGGAATTTCTCATTTTTATCCCAATTTTTGTAAAGGTTAATTGACAATGATAAGGGAAATATTGCTATATTTAAAAAGTGCAATATATCATTTAATGAAGCAAAAAAAAAAAGATCAACAAATGCAAATATGAAGGTCAAGGTCAAGCACAACGCTCCGACTTCAAAATGTTGAAAAAATGGGAATTTCCTTTTTTGTCCCATTTGTGTAAAAGTTTACTGCATACAGAAGAAAACCATCGGTATATCTGAAAAGAGCAACATATTTAATGTAGCAATACATAAAACAGATCGTCAAATTCAAATAAAAGGTCAATGTCAAGCACATCACAGCTCCGATTTCAAAATGTCGAAAAATGGAATTTGTCATAATTTATTTATACCAGTGTTTGTAAATGCTAACTGAGTATTTAAAACCATTGTTATATTTGAACAGAGTATGAAAAGAGCAATATATAATTTAATGAAGCACAAGATAAAACAAATTCAAAAATAAAGGTCAATGTCAAGGAAATCACAGCTTCCTATAAAAATTTGAAAAAGAGTGGAATTTTCTCGTAAAATATACCAACTTTTGTAAAGATTTACTGAATATGATCAGAAAGCCATTGCCTAATTTGAAAAGAACGCTGAATCATTTGATAAAATACAACATAACATAGATCAAGCAATTTGAACATGAAGGTCAAGGTCAAGATCACAAATGTTCTGATATCAAAATAAGAATGAATTGGAATTTTCTCATATTTTGTACAAACTTTTGCAATTGTTCTTAGTTCCCCTGAGCCGATGGCTCCGCGGGAGTTTATAGGATGGTAACCTCCGGCATCTATTGTCCATCGTCTATCCGTCGTCAACATTTTCGAAGGACCTCTCCTCTGAAACTACTGGGCCAATTTCAATTAAACTTCATATACAGCCTCCAGGCAAAGGGGAAAAGAAAGTTTGTATATTTGGTCCAGGCCACATGACCAAGATGACCGCCATGCTCATATATGGTAAAATCCTTAAAAAATCTTCTTCCCAGAACCACTAAGTCGATTACCTTGAAACTTGGTATGTAGCATCTGGGACACTAGTACTACAAACTTTACATAAATAAAGACCCTGATTTGACCTTGTCCTATTTTATGGCAAGGTCAAATTTGGTCCCTTAGGCTTTTGAATGGGACAAAAATGAAAAAGTGGATTTTATGTTGCTATTGTGCTATGAAATATGGAAATGCATTCAAATTCAACACCTATGAAGTTATAGAGGTCAAGGTCATTCAGTGACCTTGGCCAAAGGTCACTTGTCCGTTGTCTGTCAACATTTTCAAAGGACTTTTCATCTGAAACTACAGGGCCAATTTCAATTAAACTTCATATGCAGCCTCCAGGCAAAAGGAAGAAAGTTCATATATTCGGTCTAGGTCACATGAACAATATGGCCGCCATGCTCATATAAGCTAAAAACCTGAAAAAATCTTCTCCAAAAAACCACGGGACCGATTGCCTTGAAACTTGGTATGTAGCATCTGGGACACTAGTACTATAAAGTTTACATAAATGAAGACCATGAGTTGACCTTGACCTATTTTATGACAAGGTCAAATTTGGTCCCTTAAGCTTTTGAATGGGAAAAACTGAAAAAGTACATGTTTATGTTGCTATTGTGCTGTGAAACATAGAAATGCATTGAAATTGAGCCCCTATGAAGTTATAGAGGTCAAGGTCATCTAGTGACCTTGACCAAAGGTCACTTGTTCGTTGTCTGTCAACATTTTCAAAGGACTTCTCCTCTGAACAACTGGGCCAATTTCAATTAAATTTCATATGCAGCCCCCAGGTAAAAGGGGAATGAAAATTTATATATTTGGTCTAGGTCACATGACCTAGATGGTCACCATGCTCATATATCGTAAGAACCCGAAAAAAATCTTCTCCACCAGAACCACTGGGTCGATTGAATCGACACTTGGTATGTAGCATTTGGGACACTAGTACTACAAACTTTATACAAATGAAAGCCCTGAGTTGACCTTGACCTATTTTACGGCAAGGTCATGTGTGGTTCCTTATGCTTTTGAATGGTAAAAACTGAAAAAGTACATTTTTATGTGCCATTGTGCCGTGAAATATAGAAATGCATTCAAATTCAACCCCTTTGAAATTGAAGAGGTCAGGGTCATTTAGTGACCTTGACCAAGGGTCACTTGTTTGTCAACATTTTCAAAAGACTTCTCCTCTGAAACTACTGGGCCAGTTTCAATTAAATTTTATATGCATTCTTAAGCCGAAAGAAAACCTACGCATTGGGTTCAGGTCACATGACCAAGATGGCCGCCATGCCCTTATATGGTAAAAACATAAAAAAATCTTCCTCTCCAGAACCACTGGGCCAATTGCCTTGAAACTTGGTATGTAGCATCTAGGACTAGTGTACTACAAAGTTTATGTAAATGACAACGCTGGGTTGACATTGACATATTTTATGGCAAGGTCAAATTTGGTCCCTGTGGCTTTTGAATGGGAAAAAAACTGAAAAAGTGGATTTTTCTGTTTCTGTTGTGCTCTGTGATATGAAAATGCATTCAAGTTCAATCCATGTAAAGTCTAGAGGTCAAGGTCATCTAGTGACCTTAGCCAAAGGTCAAATATTTGTCGTCTGCCGTCATTTACAAAGGACCTCCTCTGAAATGTCTGGGCAAATTTCATTTAAATTTCATATGCAGCCCTCAGGCGAAGGTAGAAAGTTTATATATTTGGTCCACATCACATGATTAAGATGGCCGCCATGCCCATATATGGTTAAAACAATAAAAAAATTCTTATCCATAACCACAGGGCTGATTGCCTTGAAACTTGGTATGTTGGGACTCTAGTTCTACAAAGTTTATATAACTGATGATCCTGAGTTGACCTTGACCATTTATATGGTAAGGTCTAATTTACTCCCTTAAGCTTTAGAATGGGAAAAGCTGTAAAAGTGCATTTTTCTGATGCTATCTGACTCTTTGATATGGAAATGAATTGACCTCAATCCCTTTGAATTCAAGAGGTCAAGGTCATTTAGTGACCTTTGCCAATGGTCACTTGTGTTGAAAATATAGAGAACTTGCTCTCAGAAACTGTTAGGCCTGGTTGTTTTGTTTACCGTCATTTTTGGCACTGTTACCTTATGTTTACAAAAGATTGGTAAAATCCTAGGGAAAACAAATGTCCAAAAAGTTCATATCACATTAAAGTCTCAGGGCTCAGGGGAGCGATCAGGACCTAATGGTCCTCTTGTTTGGAATATAAGATGAAACATTTACTGTATTCTAAAAGAGTCACACATCAATTAAATATACCATAAAACAGATGAAAGAATTTAAATATGGAGGCCAAGGTCAAAATCACTTAAGATTCCTTTTTAAAATGATTAAACATCCGGATATCTTATATAAAGTACCAAACTTTGTAAAATGTTTTTGACCCCACATGACCCAGTTTCAGACTTTGTCTAGATTTTTAAAGATAAACATTTTGACAAAGTTTC
Organism: Ctena decussata; assembly: GCA_963989385.1. Classification (NCBI taxonomy): domain Eukaryota; kingdom Metazoa; phylum Mollusca; class Bivalvia; order Lucinida; family Lucinidae; genus Ctena; species Ctena decussata. The sequence goes on from OZ022504.1 coordinate 7,671,829, forward strand.
AACTTGAGAATATCGAAACCAAAACTGTGCCTTCTACAGTGAACACAAGGTTTCATAAGACTTGATCTGGTGTTTGACTTGACATAACCCACTTTCAAATTTGGTCTAGATTTCTTAAAGCTAAACATTCTGACAAAGATTCGTGATAAACGAATCAAAACTGTGCCTTCTATAGTTAACACAAGGTTTTTAAGATTTGATCTAGTGACCTAGTTTTTGCCGGACATGACCCAGTTTCAAGCTCGGTCTAAATTTGTTGGAGATAAACATTCTGATAAAGTTTCATAGAGATTGGAACAAAACTGTGCCATCTACAGTGCACTCAATGTTTTTCTATGATTTGACCTAGTGACCTAGTTTTTGTCCTGCCATAACCCAGTTTCAAACTTGGTCTAGAATTGATAAAGATAAAGGTTCTGATAAAAAACCATGAAGATTAGATCATAACTGTTTCCCCTAGAGTGTACACAAGGTTTTTCTAAGATTTGACATAGTGACCTGGTTTTTGACCCGACATAATCCAGTTTCAGATCTGGTCTAGATTACATCAAGATAAACACTCTCCCAAAGTTTCATGAAGGTTGGATTAAAACTGTGCCCTCTGTGTCATTCAATGATTTATTTCTTTTTTTTAGCTCTGGCGGCCAATCTTGTTCAGTGGAGTGGAACCATTTTAGCAATTTTGGTTTAGGGCTATGAGTGGTTCATGGCTATGAGTCGAACATTTCTGTGATTTATTTTTTGAAATTGAGCCATTGGCTTGAGAGGAGATATAGTTTAAAAGTGTGTTTTTCTATTTTTAGCTCTGGCAGTCATTTTTGTTCAGTGAAGCGGAACCATTTTAGCAGTTTTAGTACAAGGCTATATTAGAAACATTTGTGTGAAATTATTTACAAATTGTCTCACTGGTCTATGAGTTGATGTCGTTTGAAGAAATTGTTGATGACGAACGGACAGGCGGATAGACGGACGACCGGCAAATATCGACCACAATAGCTTATCCTGACCACGAAAGGTCAGGTGAGCTTAAAAGTTATCAAATGTAGGTTTCTCCAAAACTCAGTAAGGGGCAGCAACCATTCTTATATGCGGCAAGTAATTGTTTTGTGATAATGAATATGGCTATAAAGTTTCATAAGATATTCAAAACAATGACAAAGTTATGATATGCACTAGATTAGTATACACAAAAATAGCATAAAAACACTAAGCAAACGGATGTCCTCTGAAACGAAGGGAGAGCAACCATTGTTATACGCAACACATCGTTGGATCTTCATACACTAGCTATGAAGTGTCCGCAACATATCCAGAACGGTTATCTAGTTATGGCACACACAAGACTAGTTGGGGGGAAATTATCAAAGGGGCATAACTTGAAAACTAAGAAAGGGGGAGCAACATTTCTTTCATGTGACATTTCACTATAATACATACTCCTACAAAATTTCATGAAGATATCCCAAAGGCTTACTGAGTTATGGTGCACAAGAATGTTGACAGACGGACAGCACTATGACGTAATATGTCCGTTTTTTTTCTAAAGGTGTGTCTAAACACCATGTTTGATCCCTTAATAACTTACAATATCTGAGTATTTCACCTCTTGAAATTTGCAATTCTGGCAAGCCCTTATATATTATTTTTGGAAAAATAGGGGAAAAGTGTTTATTTCAGTGGGGGCATTTAATAGGATTTTAACGGTATAGAAAATAACTGTGGGTCTGTAAGAAAGAGGATGCATGTGACAAGTATATCTGGTGGGGCTGTTAGAAATATAATGTAGCTGGTATGACAGCCAGGTCATGTACAGCCTTGTATAAACCTTGCTGCTCAGCCTTCAATTTGACAACACTTTGAAGGTTCAAGATTCCCTGTTCTAGTATCAACAAAAACTCTCTGTGGAATACTATAATGCACCTGTCTGCACCTTTGTGGCATTAAGAACGCAATAAAAGCATCATTCTGGCACATATGTTTTCGAAATACATTCGGCAGTGCATGAGCATTTCATCCCCTCACACAACAAAGTTGTGGAGGGGATATAGGATCTGTCCCGTGAGAACGTACGAATGTTCACCTTTTGTCATTGCTCTAGCGACCTCATTTATTAACCGATTTTAATATACTTTCACGCAAATATTGGGTATGACATTACCTCGAAGGAGTTCTCGTTTCAGCATGAGGGGGTCAAGGTCAAGGTCACAGTGACTACTTTATTAAAAAACTTTGTCATCCCTCTAGTGCCTTCATGTATAGACCAATTTCGATTTAACTTCAAACAAGTGATTAGTCTATGTGTCAGTCTAGAGCTGTCAGACAGGGAGAAGTTTTGCACATTTTCTGGACTTAAGGGAGAAGTTTTGGTCCTCATTTTGGATTTCCCTATATGTTCTATAATTTTCACGTCTCCCTCAGCTCAAAATAGGGAGAAGTCAGCCAGTTTAGGGAGACTATTTCTCCAAAATCGCCCTCTAGGGTGAGCCCTTGATAAGTATGACAATATCTTGGACAAACTCGCGTTTCAGCGTTCTGGGGGTCAAGGTCAAGGTCATAGTGGCTAGTTTTAGAAAAACTTTGTCATCGCTCTAGCGTCTTCATTCATAAACCGATTTCCATTTAACTTCACACAGGTGGTAAGTATGACAATATCTTGGACAAGTTCGCGTTTCAGCGTTCTGGAGTCAAGATAATGGTCACATTGGCTATTTATAGAAAAACTTTGTCGTAACTCTAGCGCCTTTATTTATGGACCGATTTCAATTAAACTTCATACAATTGTATAGTTTGATAATATCTTTATAAAGATTTCGTTTCAGCATTCTAGAGTTAAGGTCAAGGTCACAGTGGCTATTTGTAGAAAAACTTTGTCATCGCTCTAGCGCCTTCATTTGTAGACCGATTTTGATTAAACTTCATACAAATGTTAAGTCTGACAATATCTCTGATAAGTTTGCGTTTCAGCGTTCTAAGGTCAAGGTCAACCTGGTCAAGGTCACAGTGACTATTTACAGAAAAACTTTGTCGTCGCGCTAGTGCCTTCATCCATAAACCGATTTTGATGTTTCTTCACACAAATGATATCTTGGACAAGTTTGCGTTTCAGCATTCTAAGGTCAAGGTCACGGTGGCTATTTTTTGAAAAATTTTGTTATCTCCCTAGCACCTTCATTTATGAACCGATTTGGATTTTACTTCACACAAATGTTAAGTATGATAATATATTGGACAAAATTGCGTTTTATGGTTCTAAGGTCAAGGTCACAGTGGTTATTTAAATAAAAACTTTGTCATCGCTCCAGCGCCTTCATTTATGGACCGATTTTGATTTTTCACTCAAATGTATAGTGTGACAATATCTTGGAATAAACTAGAATAAAACTTTTATTTCTCAAAGGTCGTCACTAAAATTTCCAGTGGTGGGTTTTGAGCACGGGTGCGGGTGGTGGGTTTCATGCCCCTTCTTAAATCATCAGCTACCGGCTTTTCAAAAAGTGTACTAGAATGTTTAAAACAGGATTTACAGAGATCCTTTAAAGAGTTAATTCCCACAGTGGATTAGAAAAAATACATATATGAAAACATTTTACTATTTCCAGTCTGACGATTAATGATGCAGCTATCTTATATGAACTGACATGTAGACACAAGAATCTCTTGATTTCTGATGGCCTTGGCCTCGACGAATCATTTAATGCAAATGGTATGAATGGTATAAACTATTCGCAAACATGAATTGTTTACCCAGCAAGCTTCAGCAAAAATTGCATAAAGCCTAAGAAAATTGCATATAATCGACGAAATTCCTAAATATTGACAGAGAGCTCGGACTAAAAATAAGTGACCTTGACCTTGAATGGTCCCTCTGATTCAGATGATGTGTCATAATATTAAATGCAATTTATGCATGACCAATTAATAATGAAATCAAGAATTGTCAGAGTTTGTAAATGATCATAATACATGATACAGAGTTCATTTGTGCCATAATTTCGTGGTTGTTTGTCACCTTGACCTTGGCACTGCAATTTCCTTCGACCTGAATTATGTCAAAAATTGAAGCACAGTTACTATAAATTGTATCTAGACTGTTTGCTACAATAACATAATTCATCGAAGGAGGAAAATATCATAATTTTCATGTAAAACGTGTTATTTAATATGAAATAGGCGCCACCTAAATTGCAACCAACCTACATTATGACTCCAGTAAAAACTGAAACAAGAAAATTTTAGCACAGCTGCATGGATAGCTCCTTTTGTTATGAGATTGATTAATTGATTGATTGATTAATTGATTTATTGACTGATTTTACCATTTTCGGTCGACATCTGAACAACACATTCGTATCACGAGATATCAAATAAATGATAATGAAATGAGAATAAAAAAGTAGGCCTAGGCAAGAGACAGAACAGGGGACAGGTGTTTTGAAGAGACAGACAGACAGAGAGAGAGAATGGTACCACTGGCAACCGTAAAACCCTGCACAGTATCGGCAGCCAATGGTGCCATTGGCAACCGTTGGCACCACTGGCAAAATTGCCAATGTCACCACTGGCAGTGCTTTGGTAGAGCCAATGGCGCCAAAGGTACCATTGGAAGAGCCGATGGCGCCTATAGCACCATTGCTTTAGTTTTTCTAATTTTCTTTCATTATTGTGGGGAAAAATTCTCCTTTGTCAACTCGAGTGTTTATGATGGGTTCAATAAATTGCCGTATTGAATGACGCAAATTTACCACCACGGTGATTTTTCCCACGCCCTTAGTTGTCTGCAGTATTGGCAGCCAATGGTCGGCAATGTTGGTTTCAATGGTAGAGTCAATGGTGCCAATATTGAAACTCAGAGCGTCGTTGGCATGTCAATAGTGACATTGGCAAAACCCCGAACGCAACCAGTATTGGTTTTGACGTCACACATAAAAGATGCAACGTCACACTGGTGCTTCATCCAATCAATTACTAGATTATTTATATAACTGAGGGAAAACCGATAGGCCTAGTGGAAGTCAAAAGCTGTTTTGCATCTCTCCGTCAGCCTTTGTCGTTTCTAGACAGTTTCTAGAAAGTTGTAAAGCTTTCTAGCTACATCACGTGTGCACCTGCCTGCTGCCGACCTAGAAATATAATGCGTGTCACCAATAAACAGATGTCGAGAAGCCGCAGTTGAAAGGTAGGTAAGGGTTGTTGTTTTTTTCGAGCTGTACGGCCTTCTAGCCGAATATTCTGACGGCCATCATAGGATTTTTTTTTTTTGGAATTCAGACGCGTGTTGCCAGGGAAGTGTCGGCGGAAGTTCAGGAATTAATTTTCGTCCAATAAAAATGCCAGCGTCTCGTTTCTCCATAGAAAGAAAAACGCCGACAGGAAATTCGGAGACACAAAAATTTCGAAGCCTTAGTGGTACGGGACAGAATAGAATAGAACAGAAATACGCCTTAATCGTAAAGCAACCAACTCTCGTTGTTTACCGCCTTCGGCGGCAAACAACTCGTTGGTTGGTTGCTATTAACATTTCTGGATTTTGGTGACCTTAACCTTGAAAACTTGTTGCTCCTGGATAAACTAGTTAGCTGTGATGATCAGATTAATAATGTATAATAGTTCTTTGCGCTAAAAAAACGCCTTTAAAACATAAAAAATGATATTTATAATAATAAATGTCGAAAAAGGGCATTAAAATAGCATTTTTTTTAGCTATTTTAACATTGACCTTGACCTTTCGATTTGAATTTCTCCATCCAGTTTTTTTGATATTTTACTTTTACATATATTGTTCTTTAACACCATACTAGTCGTTGTCTGGACATCTTCTATTAAACTGTCCAAAAACTCCGCCGAAAAAGTGTAATATTGCATTTTTCACAAATTTGATAAAATGCCAATTTCCCCTTTTTCGGGCCTCTACTGTAAGAAACCTATGGAAAATTTTGTCACCAACTTTATATCATTTTGCTATGCCAACTTAGTGCTTTGATGTTAAAACATTTCTTTTCCAAAAAGTTTCTGTAGAGACTAGAAAATAACAAACAATTTTGCCAATTTCCCAATTTTTTATCTTCATTTTTTCTGCCATCTTCCCAGAACAAACATTCTCCGTTTCCATGGCAATGAAACATAAAATGAAGATTTCAACGCCGTTTATGGTGGTTTTGCATCAAACCTGATAAGTAGACAAAAAATTACTAAAATCCCAGACATAGCGTGGCCAACGTTTTCCGAAAGTTACAGAGAATTGATATTAAATACAAGATATGGTTTTCAGTACGTTAAACTAAAACTAAAAAAAAAATAGTGTAGCAGCTTTTATAGGGGAAAAAATCAAATCAAAATCTATTGCTTAGCTGGCTCAGCAATTAATGATACTGCATAGTTTTAGCCAAGTAACCTGCAATTTTCTTCATGAACCTTGTGAGAAAAACGCATAGATAAAGAGAGAGAGATGAAACTGAGTTAATGTCCCTTTCTACAACATGTTAAATGAGACGATTGCGAAGATAATAACCAAAGGCTGTATTGGGAGAGTCTGCGATTGCATTTTCGGTGTGAAGATAGTAGTAGATGCCAAAGAGGTTTAAAACGTTACACACAGCTAAAGTAATAACATCATTTTTGTCGCACCTGCTGTAGCAAGATGCGATATAGGCGTCCGGTTTTCCGTCCGTCATTCCGTCCGTCCGTCCGTCAGTCCGTTCACATTTACGTCAACCCTGGCGTTAAAGATTTGTACAGTTAATTTCTCCAAAACCACTGCAGCCATGGTTCTCAAATTTCATATGGAGCATGATCAGACTACAGGGCTTCAGATTACAGAAAGTCAGCATGGGTAAGAATTCAAGATGGCCGCTGTTACTAAAAATAGCAAAACAACATAATTAACATTTTCTCAAGAACCACTATGTATATTTGGCTGGAACTTTGCATGGAACATTAATAGGACCTCCTTTTTGAAAATTATGAAAATAAAAAATATCTGTAGCGGAATTAGGTCACAGTGACCTACTTTTGGTTTACGAGTCTGAACTTTGCTTGAATGCCGATAAATCAATAAACACTGAGTGGATTTTGCTCAGATTTAATCAGAAGGATTCTTGGAAGGAGTTTTTCTTTTTTTCACAATTATGGAAATGTACTGTCCAAGATGGCCGCCACTGTCGTTACTAAAAATAGCAAAAGCATGAAAATGACTATATTTCAGGAACCCCTGAATGGATTTTGACCAATTTTGTGTTAGAATGATCCTTACATATAGCTATTTTGGTTTTTGGCAATTTGGTCATCCAAGATGGCTGCCATTGACCGTTACTAAAAATAGCACAAACATGAAAATGGCAGTACCTCAAGAATCATTGGGCAGATTTTGACAAAATTTGTGTCAGAATAATGCTGGAAACTATTTTGTGTTCTTTTAATTTTTTGTCCCCCGCCTTTTCGAAGAAAAGCGGAGGGACATAAGTTTTCGGCATTCCGTCCTTCCGTCCGTCCGTCCTTCCGTCCTTATTTCCGTCCTTCCGTCCCCCTAATGTAGTAGGTACCTTGTGTGCGCAACTCCTCCTACAGTTTAATGCCGATTCTTTCGAAACTTTACAGATGTTTTTGTTGTGGTCTGAAGATACGCATGTGGTTTGGATATAATCCTGAGATTATTTTTTGTCACTTTTTCCACAAGTTGAACTTAGTAATTTTTTAGGCTTTTTTACTATCAAAGTGACTAGATAGTGGGTACCTTGTGTGCGCAACTCCTCCAACAGTTTTATGCTGATGCCTTTGAAACTTCACAGGTGTTTTGGTCATGGTCTGAAGATACGCATGTGGTTTGGATATATTCCTGAGATTATTTTTGTCACTTTTTCCACAAGTTGAACTTAGTCATTTTTTAGGCGTTTTTACTATCATAGTGACTAGATAGTAGGTACCTTGTGTGCGCAACTCCTCATACAGTTTTATGCCGATGCCTTTGAAACTTCACAGGTGTTTTGGTCATGGTCTGAAGATACGCATGTGGTTTGGATATAATCCTGAGATTTTTTTTTTTTGTCACTTTTTCTACAAGTTGAACTTAGTAATTTTTAGGCATTTTTACTATCATAGTGACTAGACAGTGGGTACCTTGTGTGCGCAACTTCTCATACAGTTTTATGCCGATTCCTTTGAAACTTCACAGGTGTTTTGATCATTGTCTGAAGATATGCATGTGGTTTGGATATAATCCTGAAATTATTTTTTATTACTTTTTTTGCAAATTGAACTTAGCCATTTTTCATACATGTTTACTATCAAAGTGAATAGATAGTTGGTACCTTGTGTGTGCAACTCCCCCTACAGTTTGGTTTAAACAATATTTATTGATAAATCTTCGTATACAACATATACATTTACACGTATACACATGATTATATGGTACAGGATCTGATAGGAAGCTTAAAGCTTATATAAATTATCTCCTGATGAACATCTAATGAAGTAATATATGTGAATGGCAGATTAAATAATAGGCCAGGTATGCATACAAATAACTGTAAGAAAATCCAGTGTGTGTTCCAGCAGGCATGCAGCGTCATGATGACGACACATCACCGTCGATGCGACTTCATGATGTGACGTCATAATGTCGCCTCGACGCCGATGCGACATCTTCCGACGCCGCACGCCCGCTGGAACTTAGCAAAAATATAGATAGTGATCCTTAACAGAGAAAATGAGAAAAAAATAAAGAAACTAAAGAGAAGAAAAATGAAAAGAAAAAGAGAAAAAAAAGTTGAGCCAGGGGGAAAAAATAGCTAGGAAAGACAGGTAAAGGTATTGAGAACTAATATAGTACAACTAATAATAATAATAATAAAGATAATGATGATAATAACAATAATAGGAAGCCAATCAACGATGAGGTTGTATTTGGCTTGTAGGTCGAGAGGCCTAATAATTACATGAAAAACCACAGCAGAAGTTTTACGAGTCTGAATATCACTTACTACGTTGATAGAAAATAACTAAAGAAGGATTACTATGATTTTGTGGCGGAATCAAGGTCTTACAACGGTAAAAGTACTCTGTAGAAGAGAAAGAATTATCAGTTTTTCCCAGGTACATCAGTACCGGTGTCATTTCAACTGCTGTGGTTTGACCTCTTGAATTGATTGGCTAAGTGTAACAAAAAGTATCTAAATACACTGTCGACCGTATCCCTAACTCCAAACATACTCGATACCCTCTAAACAGGACGATTCTCTCATTTGCGTGCGTGCTGTAAAAATAGAGACATATTTACACAAATCTTCCTGAATGTAGTATAAAGTCTTGAACTTGTAGGAACAATGCTTCGTTTTCAGCATCGCTAGAGTTAGGCTTACCATGAAGCAACTGGTGAGTGTCAAGAGTATGTAGATTGTTTGGTAAGTATGTGCGTCGTGTGTTGTTGTAAATGGGACATGTAAAAAGAAAGTGGTAGGCGCTTTCGAAGCCTCCACAGGTACAGGAAGGGTTTGGAACAATGTTTTTACGATATAAGTCTGAGTTTAAAGAGCTGCATCCCATTCGTAATCTGGCATGGAGTACTTGACCCATTCTTGAACCAGCTTGGAAATACTTTGGCGGTGCTCGTCTATCCTTATTTAGTCGATACTTGAAAGAGGCAACTGTTGGTGCGTTTTTTATGCTGTCATTGAGGTCATACCATGCTCTGATTGTAGAGGGGAAAAATGAGTGAAAGAAGATGTTGGTGTTGGCACGAATGTTGCGAATGTCGTTAGGGTTTCTAAGATTATAAGGTGTACTTTCTTGGATACGGGGTGGAACGATATTTAATAGATAGTCAGGAGTAAGCCCAGTTAATATTTTATAAAAAAATTACTAGTTTATGTTTGTTTCGTCTTTCTTGAAGAGACTCCCACCCAAGGTCAGAAAGTAGTTTATCTATGCTGCAAAGTTTTGTAGCCCCTGCAATTATTCTTGCGGCCTCGATATGAACAGCTTCTAATTGGTTTTTGGCTTCAGTTGTGGAGTTATCCCAAACGGAATCGCTGTATTCTAAGATAGGACGTACAAATGCAGTATATATTTTTTCAAGTGGTTTTCTATTGAGTTTAAACTTGAGGGCTCTTAATAGGTTTAGTCTGGTCTATGCGGCAGCAGAAATGTTTTCTATATGTTCCACCCAGTTGCCAGACTCAGAAAAGGTTAAACCGAGATGTTTGTGAGATGAAGTATTTGTAACCAACACTTTGTCCATGTAAAGAGGTGGGTGGTCGACTGTTTCATTTTTTCTGGAGATGAGCATCGAACAATTTTTTGAAGGATTAAAGTCTACTTGCCAAGTTTTGCCCCACTTAGTAATGTGTCTCAGATCATTGTTCAGTGTTACTGCTGCAGCATTGGGATTATCTACTATTATGTACAGGCTTGTGTCGTCTGCGAAGAGTCTAACAGATGCATTTATTTCATTAACAATATCATTGATATAGACAAGAAACATAAGCGGTCCGAGGACAGAACCTTGCGGAACACCGGCTTTTACAGATGCCCAATCCGAAGCTTGGCCGTTGAGAATAACACGTTGCTTTCGTTCTGTTAAATAGCTAGAAAACCACCGTAAAAGATCATTAGGACAACCAATATCTGCTAGTTTATGGAGAAGACCCCGATGCCAAACTCTGTCAAAAGCCTTGCTAATATTGCAAAATACCACTCGCACCTCCTTACCATTGTCTACAGCCTCACAGAAGCTATGATAGGTATGCAATAATTGGAATGTCGTGGAATCCCCGTGGATAAATCCAGACTGAAAGGGAGTGAGAAGCTTGTACTCGTTTATATAATTGTATAATTTTTTGTGAATGCATCGTTCCATGACTTTAGCAGAGTGACAGAGAAGAGAAACAGGTCTGTAATTAGTAGGTTTAGATTTGTCGTCCTTTTTATGAATCGGTGTGACATTGGAAAATTTCCAGTCGGTTGGGAAGTAGCCTTGTTGCAATGAAGAGTTGAAAAGAATAGAATAGGGTTTAGAAAGAACACAAGACGCTTCTTTAAGAAGACGAGGACTCATAAGATCGGGTCCGCAAGATTTTGTAACATTAAGATTATCTAATACGTCTTTGACATCTTCAGTATGTATGAAGATTGAATTTAATAGGGGATGGGTAAGAGGAACATGTTGAGGCAGAGTTTTGTTTTCATCGCTGACAACAGACTGTGAGATGAAATATTTGTTTAACATGTTAGCTTTTTGTATGTCAGTTTCAGCATATTCGTTATTTAGCGTAAGAGTTGGTACATTGTGTGACGACTTGTCTAGTTTTAGAATTTGTTTCGATGTTTTCCAAAATAGTTTTGAATTTGAGTTTTCGCTGTTAATTAAAGTTTCAAGTTTATCAAAGTAGGCTTGCTTAGATTTCCGAATTTCGTTAGTGACTGTGTTTCTAAGGGTTTTATATTGGTTCCAAAAGTAATTGTCCTTATTATATTTGAATTTTCTGTATGCCCGCTTGCGTTTACGTATTATATGTTTTATGTGGCATGTTATCCAAGGATGATCATTTGGTCTTACTGTGATAATTTTATTTGGGATAGTTTTATGAGCAGCATCAAAAATGGCTTTTGTTAGAATTTCAACCCTAGAATCAATATCTTTGTTTGTTATTTTCTTTTCAAGGTCATGTATTCTTAAAATTTCACGGTACTGGTCAAAATCTGCTCTTGCATAATACCATATTTTTCTTTTGTATGTTTTAAGCGACGGTCGAACCAAATTTTAGTAATACTAATGTGGGGCAATGATACCTTATTTGGTCTGGAATGAAAGGGTCTGCAACACAACTGGTTAGAATGTTATTTTCATTACTTACAAGTATAAGGTCAATGAGAGAAGCTGAGTGTTCGGTATAATGCGTTGGCTCTTGTATTAATTGTTTCAAGTTAAATTGCAACATCATATCCTTAATTTTCTTATTGTCATTGGTGAGCATGTTATAGTTAAAATCTCCAGTTATTATAATATTAGCAATATTTGTATTATGCGCTCGGTCAATACTCTCAAGAATCAGACTGAAATAGTTCAAGTTGCTGTTTGATGGTCTATTGAACCCCCCAATAAGTACTTTCTTGGTTTTGACGGTAACCTCTACCCATACGGCTTCCAAGCCACGTATTTCTAGATCTTTACGGCGTTTACAGACAAATGTGTCCCTTACAAACATTATTACCCCTCCACCAGGTCGATCACATCTGTCAGTCCTGAAAGGTGGCAAAAAACTTTCAAGGATAATATCTTCATTAGGAGTACTCGGTTTAAGCCAGCTTTCAGAAAAAACAGCTATGTCGTATGCTTGTGCCTCACATCTTACCAAGTCAATTTTCGGTAATATGCTTTGAATGTTAAGATGAAAAATACTGAGGTGGTTTGATAGCAGTTCAATAGTCTATTAGAGGAGCTCGAGAAGTTACTCTCATCAAGGCTGTTGACAGAGTTCGGACCTGGGTTCGGATGTACATCGCCACACAAAAGAAGAAGTTTTATGCCAATTCCTTTGAAACTTCACAGGCGTTTTGATCATGAACTTAGTAATTTTTTAGGCATTTTTACTATCAAAGTGACTAGATAGTGGGTACCTTGTGTGCGCAACTCCTCCAACAGTTTTATGCTGATGCCTTTGAAACTTCACAGGTGTTTTGATCATGGTCTGAAGATATGCATGTGGTTTGGATATAATCCTCACATTATTTTTTCTATTACTTTTTTCACATTTTTAACTTAGCCGCTTTTCCAGCTCAAACACATAAGTGTAGATACAGTGGAGACCTAGTTTCCAAGGCGGGGGACATAAATTCGTCGAATTTGCTTGTTAATATTCGCTTTCACTTTTTTCTCAACATGATCTCTGCTACTGTGGAAACGCATGCAGGTGCGACATAGTATTCCGCGGAATCCTTGTTTTTTTTTTGTTTTTTTTTTATCTATGTTTTGAATTCTCCAGGTGCTTTGTGGATAGGCGTACTTTACGCCCATAAAACACTGATATTACTACAATCGTCTTTCTTGTATTTTATTTCATAAAAAGATATTCCAAATCAAATTTCAAAAAGGTGTTTAAACAGAATAAAAATAATATGTTTTCATCTTATTTTTGCTCGTTTCAAGTAGAAAAATATCGATATCGTAATTCGAAACCAAAAGCTGTTTTTTAAAAAAAAAATTCATCTTATTTTTGAAGTAACAGATGAGCCGATACACGACCAAAGAAAGAATAAAGTAGCATGAGCGCCCAACGGAGACTCAGGTCAGCCTGGGCATCCGTCCAGCCTGATAAGAGTCTTAACTGTCCGTATAGAGGTAGCTTAAACCGTTACCGATCCATTAAGTATACAGCGAAGATCCTGATCAGACTTGGATACCCAGGCTGATCTGAGTCTCAGCGTGGCGCCCACGTCATTTTGTTTGTTTTGTCGTGTAGAAGCTCAAAATTTAATTTCATTTTTGTGTTTACTTTTATTTTTCATACCTTCGTAAGAAATATAAATATTACGACAGAACTGCCATCGCAAACTGACTTTAGCCAGATCAGACTGCTTCTAAGGAGTATCCTGATTAGATAATTTGCAAGCTATTTGTATGCCTCTCCGCTAGATGGATGACTGGATGAATAGATGGACGGACGGACGGATGAATAGCGATTTTAAGTTCTTTTCAACACTATTTCAGTCATAAACATGTACCAGGACGACGGATGGGTGATTATGTAAGGCTGCGTGCAATTGAATCCCGGCTATGATTGAAAAAAAAATTCGCCTGAGTTAAGTGGGGATCAACCCGTGACCGCTAGATCAGCAGGCCAACGCTGGACCTACTTAGCTACCGGGGCCCCTCACTCCGCTAGAATATTTACGACAAATCGCTGCACTATTAATCCATTAATGCATAGCCTCAAAACAGAAAGACATAGGCATACAATGCATACTCATTTCAGACGCCACTGAACGCGGCGTCTGATCAGGGTCTACACTATTTGCATAAGAATTATAGCAATTTCTATAGAAATTATCTGACACACCTAAATAATGAAAGGACATCTTATTTTAAAGGCTAGAAGAGTCAACAACATAGATGTTAGTCAAATGGTTCGTGGTTCAGGGTGTCCCTTTATGTTGGCTATTTATGCTAGGTTAAAATATGGCGCTTTCAGAAGGCAATTAACACTTTTCTAAGAGTAAAAGTTGAAAAACAAAAAAATATTTCTATATGTGTAAATTGTACGAGAGGAGCTAGTGTATTGACGTATGGACTTTCCAGAGCTTTCGAGGGACCTTTAACGTGTAAATGATGTCTAAGTAAATGTTCTGTCAGCGAAAAACTCAGATCAGCATGCATCTCCGCGCAGGCTAAATTAGGGTCGAGTTGGGTAACTTCGGACAGCGGGCAAATTCAGGCATACCATTGCAAAAAGTGAAAATCCAGATGAGACGGCTCATAATGAGCCGTCACATAAGGGTTTTACTGTTTGCCCAGGCAATTTTGTTTTAATTCTAAACATCTGAGATATAAAGGAAACAATGTCACTGTCCGAATTTACCCGCTGTCTGAATTTACCCGACTTGACACTAATGACTTATGGATTCTTAGGTACTTTAGGGCATAATAATTCCAATTCACATTCCTAATACTAATTTAGCGCAATTTGATTGGTCAAGAGCAGACAGAAAACGGCGTTTATACTTCGATGAACCCTATGAACCAGAAATTTGGAACTACTTGGAACTATTTTCTTGGCGGCGATTTCTCAAATACTCACTATAGTTGACAATTTTGAGAAAAACTTGGCAAACCTGGAATTATAAGAAATGAATTTTATTTTTGTGGATTTTATGGATGTGTAAACGCCGGCGAATTACTCACAAACTTAACATAAAGCCCTTCGGGCTTTATTCAGTTTGTGAGTGATTCGCCGGCGTTTATACATCGATAAAATCCACAAAAATAAAATTCATTCCTATAGTAGTGTGAGAGGGCAATGATCAGAAACCGTTACAAGCACTTTTTACATCAGCCCACGACCTTAAACGAATATAGTTACGCGAAGCAAGAACACAAATACTGAGACAACACGCTCGGATAGCGAAATCAGCAGCTTTTTCACCGGCAGGTGGTCATAAAGCATTTTGTCCCGTTTCGGCTGTACTTACGGCATACCCCGTCTCAAGATGTATTTTTCTCCGTTTTGTGTCGTCTACGGCCTGTCAATTCCCTTCTCTGTTTTGTCTCGTCCTGGAGCTAATACTACTTTCCTGTCCCGGACGGCTTGTACGGTCCCGTCCCGTAATGCCGTTTTTTTGCCCCGTCCCGCCCCGTGGTACCATTTTTGTCTCGTCCCGTGTCTTCTACGGCCTGTCCCGTTCCCTTATGCCAGTTTGTCCTGTCCCAGGTTTTAGAAGATTAAGCTCCGTTCCGTCCCGTAGTTTAGTATGTTGAGTGTCCCATTCCGTGTTGTAGTACATGTTAATAAACCGTCCGGTAATTTAGTAGGTTTGTACAGATTTTCCCGTCCCGTCTCGTCCAGGTGTCCCGCGTTTTAGTAACGACCGCATAAACGAACATAAATATGTTAGGCACACAAGCAGTTATTTGTACCTATTTTCTTTTATTTTCATATCTGGGAAGGCTGTCAAAAGTTAGTACCCAAGCTGGTATACGGTTTCACTTTCTTTATGATACATGTTTACCTGACGCGTAAAGCTGTAGAAATCTAGGCAACGGAAGACTTTTCAAGTCAATGAAATTTGAGCTGTGACATAACAAAACCAACAAAGTGGTATGTGCGCCAGGCGAAGACTCAGATCAGCCTGGGCATCTGCCCAGTCAGATCAGAGTCTTCGCTGTCCGCATGGAGCTACCTTTAGACCCTTAGCTTCCCAAGAAGCACGCAGTGAAGACTCTGATTACACTTGACGGATGCTCATTTTTTGCCACTTTGTTGGTTTTGTCGTATCAAGGCTAAAATGTGCAATCTTTTTAGAAACTTCAATTCTACAGTAGCTGATAACTGTACTTTAAAAACACACACATAAAAACAGAAAGAAAAAAAAGATACTGATGAAAACAAATAATAATAAGAAACTAGAAAATTGTGTCTGTAAGACACTAATGATGCCCCCGTGCAGCGCCTGTCACATGATATGTATATCCATAAAGCACCTACAAAGAATCCATTGAAAACATAACCTTCCATGAAAAAAACTGCCCAAAATGACTAAGTTAAAAAGGCTGTGATTCTGTCAAAATTAATTCTAGACCTATCAATATGCCTCATCATATCTTCAGATATGTCCACCATATGTAGACAAGGTTTGAAAAAGATCCATTGAAAACTGTGGAGCAAGTTGATAACACAAAATCCATACCCTACAATGCAAAATTTCCCTAGAATGACTAAGTTCAAAAGGCCATAATTCTGTCAAAATTAATTCTAGTGCCATCAAAAACCCACATGCACATTTTCAATACATTCACAGCATGTATGCAAAGTTTGAAAAAGATCCATTGCAAACTGTGAGAGGAGTTGATTACACAAGCTCTATACCCTACAATGCAAAAATTTGCCTAAAATGACTAAGTTCAAAAGGCTGTAATTCTGTCAAAATTAATTCTAGGTCCAACAAAAATCCACATGCACATCTTCAATATGTCCACAACATGTATGCAAGGTTTGAAAAAGATCCATTGAAAACTGTGGGAGGAGTTGATTACACAAACTCTATACCCTACAATGCAAAAATTTGCCTAAAATGACTAAGTTCAAAAGGCAGTAATTCTGTCAAAATTAATTTTAGGTCCAACAAAAATCCACATGCATATCTTCAATATGTTTATAACATGTATGCAAGGTTTGAAAAAGATCCGTTGAAAACTGTGGGAGGAGTTGATTACACAAACTCTATACCCTACAATGCAAAAATTTGCCTAAAATGACTAAGTTCAAAAGGCCGTAATTCTGTCAAAATTAATTCTAGGGCAAAAAAAAATCCACATGCACATCTTCAATATGTCCCCGACATGTATGCAAAGTTTGAAACAGATCCATAGAAAACTGTGGGAGGAGTTGATTACACAAACTCTATACCATAAAGCGTGACGAACAGACAGACGGACGGACGGACAGACAGACGGACAGACAGACAGACAGGGGCAAATCTTAATGCCCCCTGACTATCGTCACGGGGGCATAAAAAACAAGAAAAAAGAAGACAAACAAATGCCCTTTTCAGATTTTGCAGCTGGCCTGGCTTGTCTTAGATGTTGCTGCTGTAATGCTCCTGTATTTTCAATTCATTTATATTAGAGTGCATGACGAGATGCACATAATGACCTGTTAAAGGAGAACCAGCGTTGTTTTTATAGTAAGAAAGTTGACAGGAACTCGACACAGATGCCTCTAGGCGTATCCATGAAAACATGATTAGTGACTTCTGTGATATTGGAAATCCCGACAAACTTTTATTAAGAAATGAAATCTGATCCTACTTCATTGCCGCGACAGTGTAAGTTGAGCATGATTCTCAGTAAGAACCACACACAGCCAATATATACGTGTACACTGTAAAGCATCCGTAGATTTAACAGTAGAATATACCTGATGGCAACCAGCTGACAGTCCATTTCCCGTTATTTTTACGGGCGCCCGTAAACATTGGCGGAATCATCACGCAGAGTAGGGTAGAATGTGACAGATATTGTTTTGGTGATATAGTCCTTCAACACTGTGATGGTATTTTCGAGTGCGGTCAGTTAACATAACTATACCATATCAAGATTTCTAAAATTGTTTTACTGGCTGGCAGACGCCCTTAAAAACCACGGGAAATGGCCTGGCAGCTGGTTGCCAGATATTCTGCCGTAAAATCTACAGATTATTTTACAGTGTACATGTGTTTTAAGGTATGTGCGAACAGGAAAGTTTCAGATCGGCCTGCGCAGTTGAGTCTTTCCTGTTTTGCACCACCGGTCTGCAGTTACGATATACACTACTCAAAATATTTAAAGGAGCAGTTGATATTTTTCCCATAGACATTAGTGCAACATATACCCAGTTCAACAGCCCATAAATACTAACACAAGCGGCTAAGAATTTCCCATTCTCTGGCAGCATTTTGAAAAAGGATGGAAGTTTAAGACAACAAGAATTTCATTACAACTGATGCCTTCCGCATTTCTATGGAACAAATTTTGCAATATTCAAATTTTCTGAAATTGAGGCATTTTACTGTAATTCTATAAAATCCTATAAACTTGAGTTCAAAGTGATCCTTTCAAACGGGTCACCTTGTAAGACAGTAAGTTTCATAACCATAATGGTTGTTTTGATTTTGGTGGAAAATTTCATGTTTTTTGCCTGTTCTTAAAAATTACATGATTTTACCAAAATTCCATTTTTACAAAAAAAAAAAAAACAGTCCATGGACATGGGCAGGATTAATATTGGATCAAAGCTTGTGTGGTCAGTATCCTCGACCTTCTTTAAAAAATTTGCACAATAATTGGTAATTTTTATGTTTTAGTTGATCGAAAGTGAATGACCCTCTGAGTGGGATTGTATTGCTCTGTCGTCAATGGAAAACCTATTATGTGCTCCTTTAAATACTTTGAGTAGTGTAGTATTGTACATATTGTCAAAAATTGGCATCGTCTCTGTTTAAATTGACGGTATTTATTTATTTATTTGCATATGATTCATGATAATCTGGTGGCATTATCTTCACCTTATTTATTTATCTATTTTTATCATTCCATCTGCACATGATTCATGATAACCTGCATCTATAACTTGAATCAATAGAAACAGCATTGCCAAATTGGATCTGACACTTCGACATGATTCAAGACAATGAAAATTACTTACATATGGAGAGTCGTGTAACTTCTGACAGCGGGTAAATTCAGACAGTGTCATTGTTTCCTTTATATGTCAGTAGTTTGGAACTAAAAATATAATTCATGGCCAAACAGTAAAAATCCTGATCAGACGGCTCATTATGAGCCGTCTCATCTGGAGTTTCCCTGTTTGCAATGGTATGTCCGAATTTACCCCCATGCCAGAAGGTACCCGACACTACCTATCGATTAAAAGTTTAAGCTTATATCATCGTAAAACCAAAAACAGTTCTCCATGGGCGCCAAAAGTATCTGCGCATATTTTAGGAAAATCTTATAATGTTGAATCAACAAAATAAAAGACCCCCCCTGATAACCGCAGTGTCAAAACTTTTATCCTGCTAAATTTTGTAAATTATAACAGTGCATAGTCACACCGTACAACCGGCTGCAGTGATGCCAGATGCCTACAGAGATAACAGATCGGCGAAATCGAAAGTAGGATTTCAGCAGGTGACATAAAGTTGCTGGTAAAAACAGACGATAAAATCCTGGAAGAGTTTAGCCTCATATGGAAGTTGCTCAGTACCTGTAGATTCTACAGTACCAGTCTGGGTGGCTTTCGTACACAGATAAGGCTATGGCAGGGCTTGAAAGGGGAACATTTTCAGAAAAAAACACAAAGTCTGCATTTCGGCTCCCATTAAATGAATCTGAGATAGTACCCAATCTGTTTGCTTGCGTACAATAAAACCTTAGTTAATTAGCAATATTTCTGCCAATTTTCGATGCACAGTTTAGCTTTATAATGAAAATACACGCTTTCAAAGAGGGTGGGTAGCGAAAAAATGGTTGCCTTTGTCAACAGATGCAATTTTAGGTGGATAGCAGGGATGACAGATCGGTTTGTATGGAAATGGCTGACATAGATGGCAGGTACCAATATATAAGTATGTGTCTTTAAACTGATTATGAATATGACTTCAGCGTGAAATCATGAAGAATGATGCATGCTTGTCCACTAGAATGCATATTGTTGCATTTAATAGCTTTACATCTCTCAGTAAATTTTGTTTAATAACCTTCCATGCTGGTTTAAGTTAACCCCGAGGTTACATTTTGTATGGATTAAACTCGAGGTTGGCTTAAACTTGCTTTGAGCAGTCGGCCCATGCTGTTTCAACCCTATCTGGTTAGTTATGTTTGGAATGACATCGTTTAGGGCCGGAATAACGGAAGTTTAGTTGGAAAAGGCATGTTTTCACTACTCTGGCTTAAAACAAACTAATATTACAAAACAGGATTTCATTCAAATGAACATACTATTAAAATGCTACTTTTAACGGTACCACAGTTAAAAAGGTAGTTTTGGTATTTATATCCCCGACATACGAAGTATGTCAGGGAGTATATAGTTTGTGTCATTCTGTCCGTTCGTCCGTGTGTTCGTTCGTCCGTACGTTCGATCGCGAGTTTGTTCGTTCGTCTGTCCGTTCGTCAACTTTACGTCAAAGTTTTGCGTTAAACCTTTTTGGGTTGCTCATATCTCTGTTACCACTCATCAGATTCTTTTCATATTTGTTTCATGATATCTCTATAGCATTACCTTTGACGTGAACTAGCTAAGTCCCTGGGTCAGGTCCCAGAGTGGGGCCAGGGGTCACTAATTAGGACTTAGGCATTTTCATTATGTCAAAGTTTTGCGTTAAACCTTTCTGATTGCTCATATCTATGTAACTGCATTGAAAATTTCTTCCATATTTGGTTCATGATATCTCTACATCATTGCTTTCGTCATGGACTACCTAAGCTGCAGGGTCAGGCTCATGGGTGGGGCCAGGGGTCAATAACTAGGACTTAGCCATATGCAGTAGGTTTTTGGCGTAAAGTTCCAATATACTTCAGTGGAGCGTAATGATACATGACTAGGTTTATTTCATACTGGTTTACATCATATGGATGCTGCTGCTGTCCTAAGGTCAAGGTAACAGACTTAGAATTTTGTACATGTATGACATTTGCATTGAAGTTATGCGTTAAAGTATGCTTTCATTAGGCGATGGCACTGGGCGGGGGTATACGTGAGCCCCTGCTCACTTGCTCTAGTTAAGGATGAATTGGCAATTTCGCAATCCCTTATTCAAGTATTGGTACCAAGCTGACCAACAAGCCCCCCCCCCCCCTCCTCAACACACACCCACAGACACCCACACCCCTCTGCAAACGCTCACGCACACATAGACAAACTCTTGCTTCGGCGGCATATAAAAACTATGAAACAAACAAACAAACAAAAACACACAAGAAATTTGCTTCAAAATGAGAAACAAATACAACGAAAAGATACACAGGCCAACCACCGTTTGTATAGTTCTGCGTTCACTTCTTTTTGACAATATAGTATTTCTTCCACGAATGCGTAGCCAACTTCGATAAAGACAAACATTATTCCTTTGACATCTAGAAAAATACTTTTTACGAGTTCTCTTGGTGATTTTTATTCTGTTGACACTACCAAAACATTAAAAATGCGATTTTAAGGACACATACTTATGTATTGAAACCTGCCATCAATGTCAGCCATTTCCATACAAATCAATCTGTCATCCCAGCTATCCACCTAAAATTGCATCTGTGGACAAAGGCAACCATTTTTTCGCTACCCACCCTCTTTGAACGCGTGTATTTTCATTATAAAACTAAACTGTGCATCAAAAATTGGCAGAAATATTGCTAATTAAATGAGGTTTCATTGTACGCAAGCAAACAGATTGGTCACTATCTCAGATTCATTTAATGGGAGCCGAAATGCAGATTTTGTGTAGTTTTCTGAAAATGTTCCCCTTTCAAGCCCTGCCATAGCCTTATCTGTGTATGAAAGCCACCCAGACTGGCACTGTAGAATCTACAGGCACTGAGCAACTTCCATATGAGGCTAAACTCTTCCAGGATTTTATCGTCTGTTTTTATCGGTAACTTTATCTCACCTGCTGAAATCCTACTTTCGATTTCGCCCATCTGTTATCTCTGTAGGCATCTGGCATCACTTCAGCCGGTTGTACGGTGTGATAGTGCATTTGGCACTAAAAGAAACTTGTAATGCGAAGGATTCTTGGTGCTATGTATATACATATGACGAACAGTTAACAGTCTGACCAGTCTGTGCATGTGAGTATGCTGATCAGAGTATTTGCACATATAAGACGTGTCTTGTAAATGTTTATTGGTTGTCGCGGGCGATGGTGTTGGGAAGCTTCCAGTGTCGGGGCGTCCTACCAACTCGGAAAATAGAAACAGGGCAAACTTTGTTTAGCAGCAGGTGCGGGTTGTGTTGTTAAGATATCGTTTAACCTTACAATAAAAAGTGACTTGGAACATTGATGATATATCAAAAGTTTGCCCCACGTTTGTGAAGTAACGCAAAATCTCGCCAGGTCAGACCAAAATAACAAAGTGGCGTGTGCGCCCAGCAAAGATTCAGATCAGCCTGCGCATCCACCCAGTCTGCATGGAGCTAGTTTAGACACTTATCTACCCTTTAAGCGCAAAGCAATACTTTGATCGGACTGGGCGGATGCCCAGGCTGATCTGAGTCTTGGCTGAGCGCACATGCCACTTTCTTGGCTTTCTCTTGTCGCTGCTCATTTAGCTTTGACTTTTAGCTAAATTGCATCACTACTGTAGCAGGAGCACTGGCTTTGATGAATTTGCATTATTTCTTAGCCTGAAGGTATGGGACTGGTTTCAATCAAAAAGTGTTCGTATTAAGACTAGTGTGACATTAGGGTTATAACACGTTTTCGTATAAATTCAGTCATCATCAGCCTTCTTTCAGTCTACTCAATATTACAATATTTCGTGTCCAGCGAGGTCGATTTACATATATTTACGCAGGTAGCGCAATTGGTTACAAAATGTAAGCACTGACCTGCTGATTCAGCTGTCCCGGCTTTGATTCCCGCTGAAACCGGAAATCTTTTCAACTGTGATCGAGGTTTCATTATCAACCTCCCGTCGTCCAGTTTTGACTAAAATACTATCTAAAACGTGAAATCGCTAATCGTCCATTCATTCCATAACAAGCACATTCAGACTAATAGCAAAGGGACTGCAAAAAAAAAAAAAAAAAAAAAAAAAAAAGCCAAAGAAGTTAAATGATAGAGCCCCGCCCTTCCCCATCCCCTCTCCCCTTCCCATTATATATGTATATCCAGATAAAATATAATCTGTGCAGTTTGACCATCTAGTTCATGAGAGAGCCATGGCAATAAACCACATGAAAACTATAAAAGAAACTATATTGAAAACAAAGCTGAGCATTCGATACAATATGAAGTCAAAGGAAAAGGGGAAAAACGAAAGCTTGATCACAGTTGGAGCCACCGTTTTTTTTTTTTTTTTTGTCCAGTCGTGCTTGTTAAACGAGGCTACAGTCACTGGATAGGAAGAAATATCCGGCACCAGGCCCGGATCTAGACAACCACAAACTGGTGGGGCTGGGAGGTGTCGATATGTATTTGGGATGGGAGGGGTGGGGGAAGAGAGGTTGAAAAGACATAATAAAGGATAAATTTGATAAGATTTTTTGATAAAGTCTTTTTTTGCTTTGAAATATATGTTGTGATATCACATAAGAATCGCCTCGCCGAGGCGATTCTAATGAGATGTCACAACATAAATTTTAATCTAACCAGACCCAAGTGGCGGGGCTGAAGCCCCAAAGCCCACCTCCTGGATCCGGGGCTGGGCACATTACCTCGACGTGTGTTGTGTTTTGCGTGTACTTAAATGTACATTTAAGTACACGCAAAACACAACACACGTCGGCCGACGTGCGGTGACTGTAATCGTCGACCGCCCCCTGACACCACTATTGTTCAGTTAAGAGTACACTGGGCACTAACAACTTTTCCTCCTTTGTCTTTGCGCCGGGCCGCGTAGCGCAATCGGTAGGGCACCTGACTCATAAGTCAGAGGTCCTGGGTTCGATACCCGGTCTGGCCACATACTTTCGTTTCTCCTTCCGCTGATTCAAGAAGGGCAGTTGTCAGCTACTGGCGAAAGTATGTGCACTTAGTACTGGTTAACCGCTTAGGAGGTCTAAGCCTGCCCAGGAATAGTGTGGTTAGGTTAACTGACCGTCCCGACATGACCATAGCTGTTTACCGTGGACGTTAAGCAATAAATCAATCAATCAAATCCTTTGTCTTTGCATCTGCTAAAACCTGGTTTCCCAGCAATATCTAATCATATCTCATGAATTCCCAGTTACATGTACTGACCATCACTGAGCATGTTCAAGTAAACAAGGTGTAACAAAAGCATGCATATTAATGAGCAAATTCGAATTTAATTAAGGTGGACGATCCCGGAAGAACTCTGTTCTTGCTTGTTTAAAAAACAAACAGAGTTATTGTTCATCATCAAATCGACTAACTGTGGAGTAAATACAGTTATAATATACACTTACAATATCTACGGTAAAGATCCTAAGTTTTCGGGCACACAGGTCTGTACAAACAGTGAAAACTGAGATCAGACTGTTCCTTAGGAACCAGAATGATCAAGATCTTCACAGTTTCCATTCCATCTGCGCATTTTTGTCGACATTACTCTATGGTAGAACCGAATAACAGGAAAATAAATAATAGGGCAAGGACCGGCTGTGCTTGCAGCAGGTGCAGAATTTGGGCAGTCTGTTTTGGGGATATTTTGAACTTTAACATTGTTTTTCTAGGAAACGAAACGGTGAAATGTTTGTTTTTTTGTTTTATTCTTTAACATACGACATAAGTTTTACTAAAATAACACGCATAAGCATGCCCCATCGATTGATAATATTTTTCATGACGTTTTTCATGAAATTCAATTTTCTTGCATTTTTTCAAAGAATGTAAAAATATACTTATTAACAAGACTGCAATTTTTTGTTATCAGTTTGTTTCAAATATCATATATTACAGATTATATGATTTGCTGAAATGAAAGTGCATTCATGTGCTAGAGATATGAATTTTAACGGAAAATGTTTAAAAATAATATGTAGAAATACAAAATATTGTTTTTTAGGAAAACAAAACGGTGAAAATTGTTTTTTTCTTACCCAAATGTTTTATAGCTCTTTGGGTTATTTAGATGGTATAATGGTTTGAATGCCCCACCAATATTTCTATTCAGTATTCGTCTACCTTAACGGTTAGAAAACTTTTTTTTTTAAATGCCATTAAATGGCCAAATTCAGCTTTACCTTTTCCAAAATACTTCTATCTGATCTTTTTGAGAATTGAAATATAAGAATGCATATAAATGTGCAAGAATTAGTACTTTCCATACATGGAACTAGAATGTAAACAAAACATAGGGTACTAAACATGGCATGACTTATTTAACAGGACTATGACTCGAAGAAAGGCCCATGTTTTATCGAAGTAGAGATACTATTCTTTCCTGTAAAATATTTCTAGGCAAAAGAAAGTTATTTCAAGACTTATTTTCAGACGTGAAAATGCATGTAAACACAGGAAAAACTATAAACATGTCTGAAAACGTGCATATTTACACGGTTACATCTTTACTGATAAATTTATGTTTGTAACACATTATAAACATTTGCTTTAAAAGGGAAATCATACAAATAAAAAAAAATCATTTTAATTTTCATAAAAATAATATTTTGCAGAAATTATGCAGGAGCAAAAAATCACAGAAAGTTATCAGTGTTGGGTGCGGATTAGTGTTGGTTGCGGATATGCTGGTATATTCATTGAAAAGAAAAGTCCATCGGAAACGTTCCGCCCGTGGGAGTCGAATCCGCGATACCCTGAATGAAAGACGCACGTACCCTATCTGCTTGGCCAGATGTTCAAGTAAGGACATGCTCAGGTTGGGACCACCAAGAACACTTGTGGTCACGTGTGGTCAAACGCTAACCTTTTGATATAGGTTTATAATGGCGCTTGTCGTTTAGTCAAGGCTACTGATTCTGAGATGATGCAATCACAATTGAGCCGCGACACGAGAAAACCAACAATGTGGTTGTGCGCCTTCGCAGACTCAGATCAGCCTGGGCATCCGCCCAGTCTGATCAGAGTTTTCGCAGTCTGCAGTCCGCATGGAGGTAGCTTAGGCCCTAAGCTGCACTTCAAACGCAAAGTGAAGACTCTTATCAGACTGGGCGGATGCCCAGCCTGATTTGAGTCTGCGCTGGGCGCACAACCACATTGTTGGTTTTCTCGTGTCGCGGCTCACATATGCTTCGATTCTAGGAATATTCAAATCTCGCAATGTCATTATATGGCTCAGCCTGAGGCTAATACAAACGTTTGCTCTATTGCTCTATCTCAAATATTACAGAAAAATTGAATCATGTCAAACACACTGTTGAATGCCGCTTTTCGATAATATCTCTTCGTTTCGCAAGACGCTTTTAATCCATTAATGCATAGTATTTTTCATTAAAAGGGGCACTGACAAACAGTGTTTATTCAGATCAGACGCTGCTAAATCGGCGTCTGATTTTTGCATAAAAATGGCAATTTTCGAGCACTCAAAAGAATGAGCCTATTAATGCTACATTTTGTAGAAATTTTAAAACCTGTGTGTTTTACAACACAATGAACTTTTGCTTGTTCAGACAGACAAAGAAAATCTTAATATATGAAACGCAACAACTAAAAATCTTGTAAAAGGAACTGCAGCGTAAATCCATAAGCAGTGTTGTTCTAGAATTACTCGCTTAATACAAGCAATTTGAAAATTTACCAAAATAAAAACTCTATCGTTTAGTTAATAAGTGTAATATTCACACGATTTTTGTGGGTTTCTAACGTTTGCATATCACAGACTGTTTCTAAATGCTAAAATGGTTCACAGGAAAAGGCAACATAACTCTTGCCATGAGATTTAAGTGTTTTCTTTTCTTTTCTTTTTTTTCCCCGAGACAGTGAGATAACTCTTTTACTAAACTTTTAAACTCACATTGTAATAACTGCATTGTATACTGTGGTCGAGTAAATATAATGATTTATGTAATGATCGACTTGGGCATCCCTTGTGGCAGTACCATGAAAATAATGAAAATGAACTTTTGTACGTTTATTTTGGCCTTCTGCTTATAGCAATGAACTTAATGATTTGGAAGATATTATTTGTTTTAAAGAAATTAATTTATGTTTTCCAAGATTCATGTAAACATTTCACCGTCATGTCCTTTCTGCAGAGGATACCCTGTATACATGTACCTTTGAGGATTACAGTAATAGCAACTTCATGTAGGAGATTATTTATGGCTTTGGCGATTCTTTAGGCTTATGCAATCAGCATCAAAGTTTGCGTGTACTACATTTCCTGAAAAAGGTTAGAGTTAACGACGCAATTCTTCAGTTTCGATGAACTGATAAAAGATTTAATGTCAGATGGGAGTAACTGATGGAACACGTATATTTAGTCACACTTTTCCTTATATTGTACGTATTCATTCCCAGTTTCAGGAAATGTCATGCCTATCTGGATTTACCGATGTTATTTTTCAAATATCCGATCACGGAAACATCGACTTTTCCTTATTCGTCATAGCAGAGTCCCACGAAACTCCAACTTTTTCTGAACGCCCCTCTTAATTGGAATTCAGATTTCTACAAAATTGAGCACAATATTACATTCAAAACCTTCCACAATATAGCTCAGTGAAGTTAACATTAACGCCAAAAAGGTATTTGGTTACCGACAGAGCTTTCGTACCATAGTGCACGAAATGAACGGCTTTCTATCCCAATTTTTCGCAGAAATTAGGCCCGGATCCAGCCCATCACGTACTGGTGGGGCTCTGGATAACTGGTGGGACTGGGAGGTGCCGAAATGTAGTTGTGTGGGGGAGAGGGCTTGAAAATTTGACATATTAATAGTTCAATTTCAAGAGAATTTTATATATATTTTTACCTTGAATATATGTTGTGATATCTCATTAGAATCGCCTCCCCGAGGCGATTCTAATGAGATTTCACAACATATATTTTGAATATTTTGATCTAACCACATTGGATATTTTTTCTCAAACTGTCATCAGATGCTTCTTATTATCTGGAGGACTACATATTATACATAACACAGAGGCAAACTGGCGGGGCTGCAGCCCCAAAGCCCACCCCCTGGATCCGGGCCTGGAAATGCTAAGATCATGAATTTCGATGTTACTAACTAGATGTACGTCACAATCTTTCGTACCACAGTGCACCAATGACCGCGGCCTTCGGTTCCAATTTTCCCGGAAATGCTAAGGTTCCGAATGTTGACGATACTCACTGCGTTGTGCACCACGTTCTAACTTCCGCTTTGTATTCGCTAACTTACTTTACTATGAGGGTCAACTTTTAAACTTTCTGTTGTAACACACGCAGTTACAAAAATTAAGTGTATGGCTAAGCGATCTCCTTATGCGTATTCTGAGAATAACCAATTTTCAATTGTAGTGCCCTGACAAAAGCTGTTTTAAATTCCCGTCTTTTAAATTAGTCTCGTAAACTGATTCTAAGAAATAAGGTGCCAGTTTGAACCCTGAAGCGCCAACAGCTGACTCTTGATAGAACTTACACTAAAACCAATAAGACTATAAGAGACACGCTTTGTTATTTTTTTCCTTTATAAGTTTCATAATAAACATAAACTGACCTTTATTAGAGCTTCGACACAATAAAACCAACAAAGCGGCATGTGCGCCCAGCGAAGACTCAGCTCAGCCTGGGCATCCATCCAGTCTGATAAGAGGCTTTGTTGTCTTTGCTGAAGGTAGCTGAGACCCTGTTTAAGCAAACAGCAAATACTCTGATCGCACTGGGCGGCTGCCCAGGCTTATCTGCGTCTCGTTGGGTGCACATGACACTTTGTTGGTTTTGTCTTGTCGCGGCTCAATTGATCTTTACAATAAAAACTTGCCCTCTGAAAATGCTGAAAATGAAAAACTTGAAACCACTATAAAATGTCCAGACAATTAAAAGAAAGACAATAAGTGCAATACAATAAACAGTTAGTTACACCTGCTGCATCGATATAAAACGTTATATTAATGAATACTGACGTCCGTGATGTCTAGTTTTTCAAGCTTGAAGATTTTCTGCACCACATAATAACAAATGAGCCGCGACACAACAAAACCATCAAAAAGGCATGTGCATCCAGCGAAGACTTGGATCAGCTTGGGCATCAAGTCTACCACAAATCTTTTTTTTTTTTTTTTTTATGCACTTGAAAGGTAGCTAAGGGTTTAAACTAGCTCCATGCGGACAGCGAATATTTTGATAAAACTGGGCGGATGCCCAGGCTGATCTGAGTCTTCGCTGGACGCACATGCCACTTTGTTGGTTTTCTCGTGTCACTGCTCAAATGTGGGAAAATTCGGAAATGACCAATCAAGATCACTCGCTTACATCATTGAAAATAGTCTTGGAAGATCAAGTTTATCTATTCTTTTATTTTTATTTATTTTTTTATTTTTTTTTTATTTTATTTTTTGTTTATTTACTTTTTTTCGCTTCTTAGTGTCAATTCCACTTTCAGCTCTAATTCAGGAATACGCCTAAGCTGAAGTTAACATGCCATGAAACCAAGTCATCATAGATCGCAATGGTCTGTTGTCCTGAAATTCAATGCGACTTGCAGTTCGGCCTTAGTTTCGCCATGAGTATACCAGAATGTTTCACTACAGCATCTGAATTAAGAAAGATGATTTCAAGCAATGTAAAGAGGGCGTACTAAGCATTGGTATCCTACCATCCTGAAATTAAGTACAAACTAGAAATGTTTTTCAGAGAAAAACTTATGTCCCCCACCAGCCCATTTCCCATCCCCTCTAATGAATAAAAAGCCTGAACAAGTAAAATATCTAGGCAAGTTTGGAGAAAATCCATCAACTGTTTCTAAAGATATCCTACATAGATGACTATGACCTTGAAAATGAGGTCAAGGTCACCAAAATCAAATCACCTCTTGAACTTGTCCGAAAGATGTATCCATGCAAGTTTGGTGAAATTCCATCCATTGGTTCAAGAGATATCCCTGGTACAAGAAATTGTCATCTAAGTCCTCCAGTGACCTCGAGGGCATGGTCGCCAAAATCTAACCAGTTCTTAAACTTGTACCAGTAAACTATCCATGCATGTTTGGTGAAATTCCATTAAATGGTTCAGGAGATTTAGTGGGTACAAGAAATTGTCATCTAAGTCCTCCAGTGACCTTGAAAAAGAGGTCAAGGTCACCAACATCCGATCAGCTCTTAAACTTGTCCCAATGATGTATCCATGCAAGTTTGGACGAATTCCATTCTTTGGTTCAATAGATACAGTGGCTACAAGATATTGTCATTTAAGTCCTCCAGTGACCTTGAAAATAAGGTCAAGGTCACCAAAACCTAAACAGCTATTAAACTTGTCCCAATAATGTATCCATGCAAGTTTGGTGAGATTCTATCCATTGGTTCAGGAGATATAGTGGGTACAAGAAATTGATATCTAAGTCCGTCCTCCAGTGACCTTGAAATGAGGTCAAGGTCACCAAAATCTGATCACCTGTTAAACTTGTCTCAATGATGTATCCCTACTAGTTTGGTGAAATTCCATCCATTGGTTCAAGAGATATCACTGGTACAAGAAATTGTCATCTGTCCTCCAGTGACCTTGAAAATGAGGTCAAGGTCACCAAAACCTAATCACCTCTTAAACTTTTCCCAATAATGTATCCATGCTAGTTTGGTGAAATTCCATCCATTGGCTTAAGAGATATCACTGGTACAAGAAATTGTCATCTAAGTCCTCCAGTGACCTTGAAAATGAGATCAAGGTCACCAAAATCTTATCAGCTCTTAAACTTGTCCCAATAATGTATCCATGCAAGTTTGGTGAAATTCCATTAATTGGTTCAAGAGATATCGCGCATACAAGAAATCTGTCACAGGGACGCCGACGCCCGGGATCCGCACTGAAAACAATATGCCCCCCCCCCCCTCATCTTTGGTGGGGGGACATAATTAGAAATAGCCGATGTCTTTAAAGCCTAAACATGGAGAGTATGACCTTTTTGTGATTTCAGATTGCCCCACCCAGCTACAGCTTAACATGGCCAATTTACTAACTACAAAGATTTTTATTCATATTTATTTAATGAGCTATATGCATGTGTCAGTTCTGACATAAAACTGGATAACAAACAAATCTAATGGGCGTGGAACAGATATCGTGGAGCGAAATAATAAAAAAGGAGAACAGCCACTCACCGAGTTCAGGAGCAACGGCTGTAGAAAAGATTCATCACAATTAAATAATGTCCATTTTATCTGCTAGTATGTAATACAAAATATCTTTAGAATCGCTCCTCAAATTATTATATTTACACTTGCCACTGACTTCCCATAGGTAAACCATACAGAGCAACTGGCTTCATACACCGATGAAGGACAGCTGATCATGTGACGTTGTCGTCAAGCGACGTCTAAGGTAAACAAACGTCTTGATTGGCCCACGTAACGTTCGATTGACGCCACGTTATTGCGACGGCTGTTTAACGTAATGGCCTAATATGTCGTTTCTGTCATTTCTTCGACGCATATTTTGCATAGTCTACATTAATTCACCATGAAAACAGCACAGGAAGGGTCTAAAAATAAAGTGTAAATATGAGAATAAAAATTTGATTTTTAAGCGTTCATCATGTGATGAAGCCAGTGGTCGTCGCTAAAATTCCACAAGAAGCGCTTCGCGCTTCATGGAATTTTAGCTCCGCCCACTGGCTTCATCACAAGATGAACGCTGAAAAATCAAATTTCAATTCTTAAATAATAATAAATATGTTTTCCCCCGAAAAGTAGAATGAGGAAAATAGCTGAAATTAAGGTGTGACATTAGTTTGTTTATAGACATCGGTTGATTGTTTTGGGTTTAACGGCCCTTTGGGACAGTGTTTCAGTCTATATCGGGCCGTCTCCCAGAAAGAGGGAGAAAGAAAAGAGATAAAAAATGTCCAAACAACCCCCACCCGCACCTACTACAAGCACAATAGGCACTTGCCCTACAATGATCCAAATCAGAAGGACGCCCCGGCACTGGAAGTTACACACAGCGCCATCGCACCACCCGACCATCCCCTTTATAGACATTTTCTAGAGTATTTTAGAAAATTTAATGCATCAAAAATTTGTTTGCAGTTTTTGTACCATAATGTTGTAAGTAATTTTTGACTATTGTTTTTAATAAAAATAACAACATATAAATATAGCAAAGTGAATCATAAAAAAATGCCCCACCCACTTGCATCATGCATACTGTTGAGAACTCATTGCTTGCCCGTCTAGTACTAGCAAACGCACAAAATATGACAAAAACTATTCTAGCCATGAAATGAAAATTACAGAAACTGGTCCTGCAGTGAGGTGCCATTGAATTTTGTGCGATGTGAAATTTTTTTGGCGATATGAAGACTATCCTGCCTGCAAGAGTTGTTCCTGACATAGGCAAACCCAAGTAACAAAGCATAAATTGAACACTGACACACTGACATTCAAGCTCGTGGCCCGTTAATAAACTGACTTGGTCCTATGTCGCTATAAATTCTCTTTCCCCCTTTCTATGAAAGCGGCTGCAAACTAGATGAAGGCAAGGAGGACTTAAACCTTTCTGTACATGACTTATTTTTATACACACACACATATAACACTCGTTGACTTTTGTTATCTCAAACGGAACTCAAAAAGACATCTGATCTCGGGGGAATTCTTGACCACAGAATCACAGAATTTCAGTTATGCTTTATTTTTTCATGGCGACAGCGAAATGATACTACAGAAAGGTAATAAAATCTGTTTTCAATGACGTGAGTGGGTGTTCTTGTTTTTTCTAAGCTGACCTTTTTGTTTACTTAAAGGCAATCCAAAGGTGTACACTTGAGTTTAGTGCGACTGAAATATGAAATAAACCACTCAACATTTGCTAGGGACCAGCTACATTAAGGTCTATGGGTAGACTGTCTTGGTTGTCTACCTTTTTTACAACTGTCGTGACTTCCTCTTTGCATCCATGAATGGCGTGGCCCTTCCGAAAGGGGTCTACTCTTCAAAGATTTAGTTGCTCCCAGAGAAGCAATTCTTGCCTTTAAAAGTTGACCCCCATTGGTTTTAAACTTTATTTTTTTGTATAACAACATATAAAACAGTACATTCATTCTCAGATGTATTACATGTTATACAAAACGGGATTCAGAAGAAAGTCAACTGACTCATTTAAGCCTGTATCCGATTTTGTAATAACAAAAACGTACATAAAATACGTGATTAGAAAAATACATTACTTACCCTGTTATCACGCAACGTCAAACCAACGTCCATCCAACACCGATCCAACATTATGTTGTTGAATCAACGCTGTTCAACGCTGCTTTGACGTCCCGCGTGCCTTGGGTTGTATTGATATTTTCCTTTTACATATGTATTAAATAAACAAATCAATAAACCAAAACCTATATAATTCAAGTTAACTCATCAAACTGCCGAGCTCCACGGGGTGTAGAGAAAGAAAAAGTAGAGCAACGTTTCTTGGTCATGGACGTTGTCAAAACTGCATGCCACAGTCGACAAGATAGGTCTTCAGAGAGGATAACGAGATGAAAAAGTATAATAGTTTGTTATGATAATTCGTGCTAGGTCTTTCATTTGAAATGATATTTGCAAATCACAACTATTATATAATAATAGTTTTGACACTACACTGAGCCACTTTAATTATGCACCACTTTTTCAATGCCCATAGTTTTAGCCCATAACTGCTCATAATAAAAAATTTTAGCAGAATACAATCATTGATAACTTGTCTAACTGATGACAGTCAAATTTTTGCAAAATCGCTGGAATGTATCCGCACACTTTGCTGAGAGCTTATTTTGGCAAAAATGCACGTGCAGTAGGCGACCATTCTTTTTATCTGTAATTAGCACTGAACTTCTTCTTTGGGGATAGTCCCTTTAGAAAAACATATAAGGTTAAGTAATTTCAAGTGGCAAGCCAATTTTGTTATAGCAGATTTACAACACACCTTCACTTTTTTAAGTAATTTTATTCCTGACGTCATTTTAACGTCAGTTTCAGTCACCAATTAATTTTTCTTCTCACGAATTGTGATGGCCCTAATACCATTGACAACATCAAAGTCAATAAAACTAGAACACAATTGAAGATTGACTAATTTCTAAACCCTTTGGGTACCAACGTCAAGACTAACGTAAAAGTCATAACGTAGAATTCTCAACAATGTTTGCATGAACTTTAACAAAGAACATGTGTTTGTTTACAAGGGCGTAATTGAAGAAGTATTTCGATCACTTGTTTACAAAACAACATCAACTTTCACAGTAGCTTTTGAAAACAAGAAAAATAAACTTGCGTTTTCAACGTGTCACCGCAAAGTAAGCAGCGAATATTGATAAGGAAAAGTATGGAAATATTTAAAGCAATGTGGCGGTCTTTCATATCATACAAAGTAAAAACGTTCCAACAGAACACTGTGCGAAAAATTAGTGTTGGAAATATCCCCTAGCGGTGCGAATTCTGGTAAAGTTGTTCGGTGCTGTTTAATTTATTGTGTTCTCATTTTAACCCTTCTATAATAAAAATAGAAAATAGGTAAAAATAATTGTTAAATTTTTTTCATATAATTTGCTTAGTCTGTTGTAACCCTTCTGTTGGTCTTAATTATTTAGTTCAATAAAGATAGCTGAGTTGCCACCTATTTGGGAAAGAGCTGCTGACTCGGCTTATCACTTGTAATTTATTGTTTGTTGGGATGTCTTTGTCAATCTTTCCCTTTGATGTTAGGGATAGGGTTTGGGATCTGATTCAGTCAGTTCCTGAAGTGTAGTTACTCTTTAAATTTGGTAGCGTTGCGAATACTAATTTGGTTGGTACCGCTCTTTATCGTATGACCACCCTTTTGTTTGGTTTCCGACAGACACCATTTTTACAGGATTTATGCAAAAATAAGTGCTTTTTTTTTAGCTTGTAGATTTGAATTTAAAAAGAGATACATTGTTTATTTACAATTCAGGGTTTTATAAGTGGTGCGTAACTAAAGTGTATTATCATAATATGGACTATGTGATGGAACCTTATTACTTGAATCGCTTAGACTTTTTAATAAATTCTTGTGCCGCAAGAAATGTTTATTTATTTTCCGTCTCTGAAAGCTCAGAGTTCCCTTGAAGAAGTATATCAAGAGTTGATTCACAGACAGGTGAGATACTATCAAATAAGTCTTGTCTTAAATCTCTGTAGCGATCACATGAAAATAGAAAATGTTTCGTATCTTCGATAGCTCCACAAAGGCATAACGGGTCATCGACAACATTTTTAGAATATAGATGGCAATTCGAAGAACTACAATTCGTTCTGAGTCTTGCATGATGAATGTATCCCATTCTTTTCCCTTCAAAGAAGGATTTGGGTGGAGTAGTTACATTTGCAGTTAAGTTTCGCTTAAAGGAGGCTATGCTTGTTATGTTACAGTCTTTCGATAGGAAATTCATTCCAATCACGGATAGCTGATGGAAGAAAAGAGTTATAATAGAGTTGAGGTCTTGCATGAAGAGTCTTTAGATCAGCTGAATACCGTAACGGGTAAGACGAAGTATTGCCCACGAATGGTGGAACAAGAGAGGATAGATAGTCAGGAGAAAGATCGCATCTTGTAAAGTAATTGAAGCTTGTGCTTTATCTGGCGAGAAGATAAAGATTCCCATCCAACTTCCATAAAAAGAGAATTGATAGATACAAGCTTCATTGTTCCTCTCACAATCCGGGCAGCTTCATTTTGTATCTTCTAGAGCTCGTTAACCTCGTACTGCGAACAATTGTCCCAGACGACATTAGCATATTCTAAAAAAGGTCGAACAAATGAAAAGTATATGGCTTGTAAAGATCTTCTACCAAGTTTAAAATTCAACTTACGCATGACATTTATTCAATTCCTCGCTTTAGATTTTATATATTCTAATTGGTCGTGAGAAGTACAATTGTCAGACAATATAACTCCTAAATGTTTATGTGAATTAACCTCTGCAATATGTTTCTGGTTCATGACAAGTGGAATGTGATAAGTTTTTTTTTTCTTTCTGGAAAATACAATTACGCATTACCCCCATTAAGAAGGGAGACAAAAAATTAAAATGCCAGAGTTGCTTCCCTGAAAGTATACCCACCCAGCAGGCACATGACGTCGAAATGACGTCACACTGACGTCGATGCGACGTAATGACGTGCGACGTCATTTTGACGTTATGTTGGGCATTCACCTTAATTTCCACAAGAATACATTTTGAAATCTTCCTGCGCGTTATTAGATGTTTGTATGTAAACATTTTGCAGAATCAGAATAGAACTTGGTAGAATATGAGAAACATTTTGACTATTCGATTTTTTTGTCAAAAATACTCAAGTTTCTTTTTCTTTATCTGACAGAAATTTAGAGTTCCGAGAATTTCAATCCTCCTAATTTGCTTGTTCAAAGGTGACAATCTACGTCATAGCGCTGACGTTAGATTCGTTTTGTCAGTGGCCTTCTTGAACTAAAATAGGTAAATATTTTGCATTATTAAAGTGTTGGTTTAAACTTTATTTCTTTCGTATAACAAACAAACATTCAATGGACATTATGACATAAATACAAAAATATTATACAAAAGGGATCCAGAAGGAAGTCAAAAGACTTATTTGAATCTGTATCCCTCAATAATACAAAAACACAGAATATACTACTATCTATCGTGTTTGTCAACTGATTTTTATCTATTTTATCATATTATCTTAGTATCTTCTGTTTATATGTGCATACGCACATGCGTGGGACATCACAAGTATTGATGCTCCCACATGTGTGTACACACATTTTGATTTTTGATAAGATGAAAAAGAAAGAAAAGAAGATAAAATGTTACCAGGGTTTTACAAAGAGTCCAAATAGAGCTCCACGGGGAATGGAGTTCAGCATATCTCTTTGGCTTTGTATGCAGTAAGGAGTTTTAAGTATTCTATTCAGGTTGCCCTATATAAATATGTAGCTGTAAGAAGGTCACTCTTATTTTCAACAATCTCAGGCAGGTTTTCTGACTGACTAAAAGCATATGCCAATATATATTAGAAATGATGTTTCAGATATTTGACTCAAAATCGTTTGGATTTAATTATGAAGTCATGTACCGCTAAGAATATGTTCTTATTATCAGAGTCTGTTAATTCGGAACTACCATGAAGAAGGATATCAAGTGTTGGGGGACAAATCAATGAGATGGTGTTGACAAGTTCAACTCGCAGATTCCTATATCGGTGGCAGTCTAGAAGAAAATGTTTACTATCCTCGACAGCTCCACGTTCGCATAGAGGACTGTCTACAATATTTTTTGAGAAAAGATGCTGTCTTAATGAACTGCAATTCAATCTCAGTCGCGCATGATGTATCTGTCCTGTTCTTTTACCATCAACGAAAAAGGGTGGCGGGGATCTGACATTGGACTGAAGTTCATTTTTGAAAGCTGCTACTGAAGTTGCATTTCTCTTATCTTCAGACAGTTCATTCCAGCTACGCGTAACTGACGGTAGAAAAGACTTATAATATAACTGTGAGCTGGCATGAACGGTCTGTAGGTTCGAGACATTACGCAAGTTGTATGTTGTTGTACTACCAACAGTAGGTGGTACGAGGGAAGACAAAAAGTCTGGCGTAAGATCGTTTTGCATTTTATAGTACAGTATTAACTTGTGCTTTTCTCTACGGGATGCTAGAGATTCCCAACCAGTCTCCGAAAGAAGGGAGTGGATAGAGACTAGTTTGGTTGCTCCTGTGACAATGCGCGCTGCCTCATTTTGGATTTGTTCTAACTCATTTGCTTCATATTGGGTACAGTTGTCCCAGACAACATCGGCATCCTCAAGAAGTGGTCTTATAAATGAAATGTAAATTGTTTGAAGAGATTTTCTGTCTAGTGTAAACTTAAGTTTGCGCATAATATTAATCCGCAGCCATGCCTTATTTTTAATGTAATCTAGGTGTTCATGCCAGGTGCAATCATTCGAAAAAATAAGGCCTAAATGTTTGTGCGAATTTACTTCGCTAATTTGTTGTTGATTCATATGAATAGGGGGATGGTAAGGTTTTGCCTGTTTTCTAGAAAATATTATTGATTCTGACTTAGAGGGGTTAAATGAGACGAGCCATTTGGTTGCCCATAAGTGTATCTTGGCTAGATCAGTATTAAGTTAGTTGTTCGGCTGCTTTCAAGGAATCTTCTACAATTATATAAAGACTTGTATCATCAGCAAAGAGCCTTATAGTAGAGTGTATATCTTCAACAATGTCATTAATATACAAAAGGAACAGAAGGGGTCCTAAGATAGAGCCCCGCGGAACAGTGTTGCAAACTCTGGAGCGACCAGATAACTTGTCGATAACGTAATGATGGATGTTCAGGACTCAAAATTACCAGAATTAGCCATAGCTAAAAACACTTCACTACAGTGATCTGTACTCAGATGTCTACATCAAACATTATAGTGAGATGTTTTATAATTTCTCACCTTTTTAAGAGTCATGTCATATATCTGGACCATATATGTAACTGTATGTAGCCTACTTTATCGCCGTATGATCTTGCGTCGAAACCCTGTCTTGCATATGTTACAAACGGAAAACTGTAGGATTTTTTTTCAAAATGGCCGTCGAATGATTACATCCGACACGCGCCATGACGTAGGTTGTTACCCCTGTTCTCAGACTCTTAGAAAACAAGTTTTTTTAGGTGGAGGAAATTTCAAGGAAAACTGAGCCGCGACACGAGAAAACAAGCACAGACGTTGTGCGCACAGTGCAGACTCCCCTCAGCCTGGGAACCCGCCCAGTCTGACAAGACTCTTCCCTAAGCCTTTAATAGGTAGCTAAGGGTCTAAGCTACCTCCACGCGGACAGTGAAGACTCTGATCAGACTGAGGGGATGCCAAAACTGATCTGAGTCGCGCTGGGCGCAGAACCTTTTTGATGGTTTTCTCGTGCCGCGGCTCAAATATCTCTTTTCGCTGAAGTCATAATCCAACATGTCTGCTGCATATGTTTTCGGAAAATGTATTTACTTAGTTTACTTTGTAAAATAAGGTATGTTGAAAGTGCTCTAGCAAATTTTGACTAGTGTACATATCCGAACGAAGACTACTTTGTTTCAAAAATGCACTTTTAGTAAATCTTTATTTGTTTGCAAAGCTCCATACGTTAATACGACAAAATGTAACCCAATTTGTAAAAAATTTCATGAGAAAAGTAGCCTTAAAGCATATTTGGTTTAAACATATTTTATTTCGAAATCAAACATACGACATGGCAGTAACAATATCGTTATGTATATGTAAACATAATAGGATTAGACCGGAAGCAATGGCTTATGTAGTTCCTCTCCTAAGCATATCTGACTGATGATTCACTGATTAGTCACATAAAACTCTACACGGACCAACCAAATGCCACTAAATGAATCACATGGAAGTAAGGGCGAGGGTTGAAAATTTCATTTGAACCAGTTTGCGCCCCTGCCGCCCCAGTTCTTTACTACCGGCCATTACGCTACGGTGCTTTCCTCATGGTTTAGCTAAGTTGTAGTCTGTTGTGTCAGCCGCTTATCTGTAGGCATGTAGTAATGTGGGCACCTGTGTCGCTGCCAACATTTTCTTTCTGTTTTATTCTGTAGTTTCACATGAAAATAAGTAAAAATATACTTTCTATGCGTTTTATTTCATTTTAGGCGTTTGATGTTGTACATTTAAACTTGAATCTTAAGCCAGGGTGAGTATAAGCGCCGCGTAAAACCGAGTTATACCCGCCAGTAATGCATTACAGTTCAGTTCATCTATGTTTATGTTTGTAGTCTTCGAAAAGAGCAGCTCCTTTCAACATCACCATCATACAGGTTTATGCACCAACATCTGGGCATGATGACAATGAGGTAGAACACTTCTACCAGCAACTCTAGGAAATCATAGACCAAACACCCAAGAAGGACATTCTGGTTGTACAAGGGGATTTGAATGCTAAAGTTGGAAAGGATGCACAGGAAGACTGGGAAAACGTTTGTGGACCCTACTGCAATGCCAAGACAAATGATTGATTACATCTTGGTAAGGAAGCGCTTCCGATCAGGAGTCAACATCCATAGGACAATGCGTTTTCCTGGAGCAGACATAGAAAGTGACCATGACCTGGTGATGATGACCTTCCGAGTTCGTCTGAAGAAGGCTAGAAAGCCAACCCAGCCAAGACTAAAGTTTGATCTAGAGAAGCTGAGGGACCCAGATGTGGCATGCACTTTTCAAGCAGCAATAGGTGGGAAATTTGCACCACTCATTGGTCTGAGGGATGATGACATGGACATAGATACCATGATTACCACCTCCAACACAGTAGTGACTGAGGCAGCCAGTGAGATACTTGGGAAGGAACGTCGCAGGAAAAAGCCCTGGGTCACCAGAGATGTTCTCGACCTCTGTGATGAGAGGAGAAATCTGAAGAAGAAGAGGTATGAAGCAGGAGGAGCAGAAGAATACAGGGAAGCAAACAAGAGGATTCAGAAGGCAGTGAAGAAAGCGAAGGAGGACTGGATAGCTAGTCAGTGCGAGGAGATTGAAACTTGCTTGAACAAAAACAACAGCAAGAAAGCATGCCAGCTTGTGAAGGATCTAACTTCAGAGAAACAGGGTAGATCCACAACCATCCAGGACAAGTCTGGGAAATGCCTTACAGAGGAACAAGAGATTCTCAGCAGATGGACAGAATACTGCTCAGAACTATACAACCATGAGACTCACGGTGACAATGCGGTTCTGGACTGCAATCAGCCCCCGGAAGAAGATCAACAACCGATCCTTCGTGAGGAAGTTGAGATTGCAGTAGCAGTACTAAAGAAGGGGAAATCTGCCGGAGTTGATCATATATATGTACCAGCAGAACTTGTTCTAGCTGGCGGGGAGACCATGATTGATGTTTTAACAGATATTTGTAATAGGATCTGGAGAACAGGAGAATGGCCTACCCCATGGACTCAGACGCTGATTATTACGCTCCCTAAAAAAGGCAACCTACAGCTCTCCCAGAACTACAGAACCATCAGCCTCATCAGTCATTCAAGCAAAGTCATGCTGAAAGTCATCTTGAACAGGCTTAAACCACAAGCCGAGGAGATAATCGCCGAGGAACAGGCTGGGTTCCGAGCAGGAAGGAGCACCACAGAACAAATCTTCAACCTTAGAATCCTGTGTGAAAAGTATCTCCAACATCAGCAGAATCTGTACCATGTCTTCATTAATTTCAAAAAAGCCTTTGACAGGGTATGGCATGCAGCCTTATGGGCCACCATGCGGAAGTACAATATCAGTGCAAATCTAGTTCGCACCATTGAGCAGCTAAACGACAAGGCTAAAAGTGCAGTCCTGATAAATGGCACCACAGGAGATTGGTTCAGAACAACAGTTGGAGTAAGACAATGATGTCTTCTGTCACCCACCCTCTTTAACATTTTTCTCGAACGGATCATGTCTGATGCTCTGGAAGAATATGAAGGAAAGGTTAGCATAGGCGGCAGAAACATTACCAATCTGCGGTTTGTCGATGATATAGACGCTCTGGCTGAGGAAGAGCAGGAACTGGGAGCTCTAGTTGAAAGTCTCGATGAAACCTGCACAAGGTATAAGATGGAGATCAGTGCTGAGAAGATCAGATTGATAACTGTGGAAAAAGTTGATTAGACAAACTTCAGGCACTACCCTACAAATATTTGTTTGAAATGGCTAAGTTTAAAAGGGCATACTAGTCTGTTAAAATTAATTTTAGCTCCAAAAATATTCTCATGCATATTTTCAAGATGTCCACAATATGTATGGGAAGTTTGAAAATGATCAATTGAAAACTGTTGAAAAGCTGATTAAACAAACTTCATTCCCTACGATTCAAACAAGTACCTTAAAACGCCACAGTTTTGTCAAACATTAAAACCCCATGTGCACATCTATAATATGTCCACGATAAGTATGCAAAGTTTGAAATACATCTGAAGGAGGAGTTGATTACACAAACTCTCTACAGTAAAGTGTGACGAAGAGACGAACGGACGGACAGACGGATGGACAGACGGACAGAAGCATATCTTAATGCCCCTGACTATCGTCACGGGGACATAAAAACTGTTGATCTTAGTTTATGCTGCAGAGTAATGTTATGCCGCAGAACAAATTACGATCATGGCGTTGAGGGCATGCGGCCATTAAACATTGATTAGCTAATAAAACATCATTATGTTTTGTCACTGTGTTTAAGAGTCTTTGGAGAAAAGTTCTATGAGAATTCATGTTTATAAATGAGCCGCGACACGAGAAAAACAACAAAGTGGTTGTGTGGCCAGCGCAGACTCAGATCAGCCTGGACAGCCGCCCAGTCTGATCAGAGTCTTTGCTAAGGACTTAAAGGGTAGCTGAGGGACTGAGCTACCTCCATGCGGACAGCGAAGACTCTGATCAGACTGGGCGGATGCCCAGGCTGATCTGAGTCTGCGCATGCCGCACAACCACATTGTTGGTTTTCTCGTGTCGTGGCTCAAATTTCAGTTTACTCGTTTAATAGTAAATAGACAATATGAATATTTCACTTTAAATGTATCAGGTTTCGAACTAACTATTAAATGGATAACTTTTATATGTGCTAATACCGATATGGTAGAGACTGATATTTCCGCATGTGTGAATGGATGGATGATGCGATTTTACGTCCTTTTTAACAGTATTTCAGTTATTTCAGAAATATAGGAGGCTATTAATGGAAGGCTGTCTCCGATAGCACCCGGTTACGGGTCAGAAAAATTTCTCCTCAAGCCGAAATTGAACCTGGGAACGGTAGATCAGCAATCTGTGAGCTATCGGGACTCTTGTTTTATGTACGGAATAAAATAATAGATTGGGCTCAAAATAATAGATTGGGCTCCGTCTTTCATCTGTTATGCCCAAGATACAATGGTCCTGTAATCCCCACCGCCCCTATGGCCTCTTAAATACGTTAACATTTTTTGTTTTTTATAGTATTAAAGGTGAATGGATACACATGCAAGGGAAGCAATTATAACATTTCCATTATTGTCTTCCATCTTCAGGCCCGAATCCACCACGTACTGGTGGGGCCGTGGATAACTGATGGGTCTGGGAGATACCGATATGTATAATTATGTATGTATGTGTTGGGGGTTGGGGGCGGAGTGGGGCTTGAAAATATATGTCATAATTACGGATCAATTTGATGAGAATTTTCGACAATGTCCTTTTTGCCTTGAAAAAAATGTTGTGATATCTCATCAGAATCGCCTCGCCGAGGCGATTCTAATGAGATGCCACAACATCTATTTTATTCTAACCAGAGCCTTGTGGCGGGGCTGAAGCCCCAAAGCCCACACCCTGGATCCAGGACTGCTCTTTTTGGGGTCAACCCTTAAGGGATAAATTTGCTCTCCTTGAGAGGAAATTCAGGCCCCAAAGACCTTCTTATGTATTGAACAAAATAATAGGAAACTCGTTGCGAATGTCGATATGGATGAGAGCGAAGATAATGATATTGCATTAGATGAATGTTCTTTC
Source organism: Ctena decussata (assembly GCA_963989385.1). Lineage (NCBI taxonomy): Eukaryota > Metazoa > Mollusca > Bivalvia > Lucinida > Lucinidae > Ctena > Ctena decussata. The sequence goes on from OZ022504.1 coordinate 7,715,364, forward strand.
CCGGTGAAAACTAGTTCACAATGTTATGAGGATGTGAGAATTTCAGATGAACTAACAACGGAAAAGAGGGGTGAGTTTGAGACGTTACTTCAGCTATACCCCGATGTTCTGACGGATTTACCCGGTCAGACTAATTTAATATAGACCCGAAAGAGACCTTCTTTCTACGTGAAAGCCAGCAGGAAGTCACAAAAGTGTTCCTCTGTAAAAAAAATGGCGGAAAACATGGTTATGTTCCCATGCATCTTAAGAGAGGCTTGATTTTATTTGCATGAATAAGAATAAAATATATGAGTCGCGACATGAGAAAACCAACAATGTGGTTGTGCGCCCAGCGCAGACTCGGATAAGCCGGGGCATCCGTCCAGTCTGATCAGACTCTTTCCTAAGCGCTTAAAGGGTAGCTAAGAGTCTAAGCTACCTTCATGCGGACAGCGAAGACTCTGATCAGACTGGGCGGATGCCCAGGTTGATCTGAGTCTGCGCTGTCCGCACAACAACTATGTTGGTTTTGTCGTGTCGCGGCTCAATTATATCATCTGCGACATGACAAAGACAAGACAAATATATCAGCTGCGACATGCATCCAGCGAAGACTCAGATCACCCTGGACAGCTGCCCAGTCTAAGCAGAGTCTTTGCCGTACGCTTAAAGGGTAGCTAAGGGTTTAAGCTATCGCCGTGCGGACAACAAAGACTCTGATCAGACTGGGCGGGTGTCCAAGTTTATCTGAGTCTTTGCTGAACGCACATACCACTTTGTTGGTTTTATGGTGTCGCGGCTCAATGAGATCGCAAGTAATTGTCCCCCACTTTTTCAGAGGAATCGAGGAACACGGTTTTCGGCTTCCTGTAGTTCCCCTGATCCGAGGTTCTAGGTTTCGACCTTCGATTTCCTTGCTTCTGTTCCTATTCCCCCCCCCCCCCCCCTCCGGCCTAAAAAGTGGGTATCCTGTGTGTGTTCGTTTGCTTGTTTCAATTCTCATAACGCTTTCCCCAGGTAGCTCAACGGAATCATATGGGGACAATCATTTCGAGAATTTGCGAAACTCCTTGAACAGTTATATCGATCAATTTGAAACTATGCAGGCTGTGCTGCAGGTTTGAGTACATGTGTGTTTGCAAATTGTATCATCGCCTGGTAATTACTGGTCTTTTTTGTTTCTTTTTTCGTTTTCTGAGCAAAATCAGGTAAGGCACAACTCATAATAATCATAATATTGTAAAGATAATAAGAAATCATGGAAGATTTCTTAACGTGATTGAGAATGTGAACGTATTTTCACGGAATCCACAGAATTATCTTTGTCCATTTGTCTAATGCGGCAAAATCAGAATCAGCATTGTTATTCTTCTTTCTTCTCTCTTAAACGGGGTTTCATTGAACATAGCCTTTCATTGTTACTCACTCATTGTCCTGTTATGACTTTGTTACCGTTAGAAAGGCCGTAAAATCGCAAGCCATCCAACCATCAATTTCTTCTCACTATCTCTGTTGGAGCCGTCACAACAACGTCTGAAAGTATTGCTGCCGCGAACGTAAAATTTTAGATACCGTACTTCTTCATTTTCCTTCCAAAGCAATCCAGAAATCTAGATCCGTCTTATAAGACGGATCTAGATTTTTTTTGGATTGTTTTAGAAGGGTAACTCTGTATCATACATGTAGTAGAATTACATTAGACCGATTTACTTATTTGAGGGTCATTGTAAAGATGAAAAAACGACGTTTAATAGCTGAATAAACACGGTACATTGAATCTTTGGGTGTAGGTTCATGATGAAAAAAGGCGTCCTCACGGTATGTAGGCAAATTTACGAACATGAAAGTATTAGTTCCGAGACATTGCGGGAAACTGTGCGTGACGGGTGAACACCTTTTTGTAATGGTTCGTTGATGTTTGAAAGGAATGCTGGAATGGTCGTAAATGCGAAAAGGTAGACACCCTTCTGTGACACATGCCATTTGCTGATGTGAATAGCTGTGCAAATGATAAAGGAACAAAGACTGTACATGCTTGTTTCTGTGGAAGTAATAGAAAAATGCAAAATTCTGCATGTTTTTCTGAAAACCAGGCTTAACATGATAAGTGTAGCGGAAGCGTCTAAATGTTTCTCGATAGCAGGAAATATACCCAATATGATTGTAAAAACAGATCTATGATAATTTTCGTCAGTGTATGTATCTTTAAGAAAAACTGTTAGGAAAAAAGTTGTTTACCTGTCTCGCCCAGATCCTCGCAACTAATATTTCCGTGTACGTAAATTTGCCTACATACCGTGATCCTGTCTGATAAGTAGTTCTTAATATCGGACAGGTGTGGAAAATGTGATATCATTCATAAGTGGAATACTCTTAAAGTGAATTGATGCAAAATAAAATAATGTAACACATATAAAGTGTTATTAGGTATTTGATCACAATGTGCCATTGGCAGGCAACCGCCATATCATCAAACATTTGTAAGCTGAGCACAGAGACGGAAGCATCGCAAGCGGTTTGAATGTGTCTACTTATTACCAGGAATGAAATATTCAAACGCTTTCCAGTACCGGCTTAGAGTGCTTTTTGTAATGACTCGCAAAGAACTCAGTGATCCCAATGCTCAGCTGAGTTGAGCATGAAATTTGACCTGCTAATAAATAGCAAATTACTGATTAGTACAGTTGTTTTCTTGCTCAGTTTAGCTGAGTCTGAAATTTTCTCTGCTTATGAATATGAAAATGCCAACATTAGTTGGCATTTTCATATTTATCAGCAGTGAAAATTTCATGCTCAGCTGAGTTGAGCATGAAAAAAGTTTTATAACCTCGGAGCCTGACTATATAATCTGAACTACGTTTTATAGATGTGGCAACTTTACTTGGCGTTTAAAACAGATGCAGTGAATATAAACAAGTAAGAACCTTTGGAAACAAGAAATGCACAGAAAAAAGAAAAAACTGACTTGGTCCAACTGACTCTGTACATGACCAATATGTGAACTGTGCAATACTGGACACGTCCTGTAACACCAGCTTGAGGAGAACTCTATTTTCGAAAAGACTGTAAATGAACTAAATGACCCCCAAAAGATAAAAAATATATACTGAAATTTGCACTGTAACGCTGCCTGGTGCCCTTCTAACACCGATATATTATGCCAGTTCTATGACATTATTGCGCTTACAGAGCTCCACTCAAAGGGGCCATCACATGCAGAAGTAGGCAGGGTACCTGTTTTTTTTTTTTAAATTTTGAATTTTCTTCAAACTGAGAATTTGTTTGATTTTCTACCGATACGACTGTGCTACGCGGCCCGGCTATTGATAATATGTTATCGGCATAAAATAACAGCCAGCCAATAATCTTGTACATCAGTTTAAACCATGCGAATCGCTTGCGACATTGTACGAATTGGGCTGCTCTGGTCCAGTTCGAACATGCTCAAAATTGCATGATTTATGTTGTTTATTATTTAAGTTCATGGGGTCCTATAGGATTTTTTTCTTCGTGAATCAGCAGAATGGCATGATGCATGACAGGCCTGGGTGGTTTCAATAATTTTTAAGAACACTCTAAGAAAATTTATGTTTTTTAAGCGTTTCCGTTAACGGATACCGACAGTTAAAACAACAATCGTAAGCACTTCTGATTAAGATTTTGGTCACGTGCGAATGCTAGGGACAGCACTGCAAACTACGTGTAGTATGCAATGTCTTTAAAGACACCACAACCCCTCAACTTTTAAGGATAAGAGATGCTAAACAAAACATTTCAAGAGATCAAAATAAAATGTGTACAGCTTTTTCTTTGTATTAAAATTACATAATTACATGTATGAAAATTAATACCCACAACATACGTTTTTTTATTATTATTTTTATTTCTTTTTTATTTTATTATTTTTATGTTTTTTTTTTTTTTTTTTCATTTACGTTTTTTTATTTTATCTGAACGGAGATATGGGAATTTTTATGCTGAGGAGAACAGAAAAATGTTTCAGAAGCTGATATTTTTTACACTTGTACGACTTAGGACTTAGTGGATATCACGTTAATGTGTACAGCTGATTTGACGCCCCAAAATGCGTCATTGATCTAAAACCGGCCGGGCTAGAGAATAGAACATGCCTTAACTAACTACAGTTCGTTCTTAGCCTAGTACTGGTATGTTGTATTTGTAAGAATCGGTCACCTATTTAGTAATATCTTTAGACCTTGAGCTGACCATAGACCCCCTCCCCCCCCCCCCCTCCCCCAGGGGGAATTTTGGACACTATGATTTTCTGAAACTACATTAGCCTATATAAGAAACAAAATGACACATGTTAGCCCTCTGTACGTTGGGGCATTAACGTGTAACGTCAACGTTACTTACACTACCCAAATTTACATATTCACGTTATAATAGAAAATACACATTGGTATACAAATGTTAGTATTCGCCCTAAATAATGTTGGGTTTTGTCTGCTAGTACATAAGTACTTGGGGATAAACACAATTGTTAATAATTCTTTACAAAAGGGTACGTTGCATGCGACAGTCTGCATGCTTAGTTTTAAACCAATGTCGGATAAAATATAACTGCACACTCACGGGATGGACATCGGACTTGCAGACGGTTGCAACTTAAAGCTTCCAAAACTCGGTGCAACTTGCTAACTGTCAAATCTTGTTACCTATGAAACTGTATATTACAGTATAGATGTATGAAATTAATAGTCAAAAATATCGTTGAAGCAAAAGGGAAAATGAAAAACACTGCAGCCCGTATTCGTCTGTCGGTGATCGGGCCACCGGTTCTAGTCGAGTCTATCCCATAACCTTATGAGGTCGTTGGGGTTCCACAGATGATTCTACAACAATCCCTTTCCACCTAGTCCTCTCTTGGTTCTACTTGTGGTGGGGGTGGTTGGGTGGTGCGATGGCGCTGGGAAAAATTTCGAGTGCCGGGGCGTCCTGCTGATTTGGATAATAGTAGGACAAGGACCTATACAGTACTTGCAGTAGGTGCGGAATGGGGTTGTTTGGACCTTTTTCTGTCGTCAATCATTTCTCTCACCTTTCTACCTCTCTTTGGAAGACGGTCCGATATAGACTAAAAAAACTGTCTCAAAGGGCCGTTAAATCCAAAACAACCAACCAAAAATTTACTTGTGGTTTTGTTTTCCTCCAAAGATCCAGTGTCGTGTTTTTGTCGAGTCCTCAGTTTCGTTTTGTTTATACTTGATTTATACATTTTAAGTAACTTTTCTGCGGTGTATCATTGCTCAGCTAGAAAGCCTTTATGTGGTGTGAGCAACTAATAATTTGATGTTACATGCAGAAAACCTATATCAACGACTGGGGCACTGGAATTGGGTTAAGCCCTCCTCGTTCAACACCTCTCCACCTGCGGTGATTTTAATACTACGAAAACCGCTGTTCATCTGGCTTCTTACGTTTAATGCATTTAGTGTGCCCTTTGATCGCCAATCTTTGAAAAGGTAGCGCTATTAAAAACAAAACAAAACAGTTTCAGTACAAGGAAATTGTTTCATATTTCCGTTTATTCTGTCTCATTCTATTAAACAAGGAAGTGGATATCAGCTATTATGAATTGTTGTACGACATAATTAATAAACCACATTTTGTCTCGTTTGGTCTACAAGATAAAGGAGAAGGCGTGCAAAATCAGAAGCTCAGATGTCTATGCAGAATCTCGTAAATCATTTGAGCAAAATAGTTTGTGTAAGTTAACTTCAAATCTAGATACCCGAATTTCATGCTATACTCAGTTCCGCACCCTGCAGACATTTAAGGTCAAATTGACGTCGTGTTGATTTCGACGCGTCAAAATGGCATCATTTTGACGTTGTTGTCCTGCCGGACAAAGGCAAACATTGTACAATCTAACGGAAAAGAACGAAAGAAAATGCTAATGAAGTTTAATGGCTTGGAATAAGATTTTTATTCTGTCCACGCTGCATAAAGATAGTTTATATGCAAACAGACCCTTTATTTACAAAATGCATTATTTGCATGACGACGAAGCTTATGATATGAAATTAGCCCTGCTTATAGGCGAGCACATCGCTCTTTACAATCTCTCCAGAGTTACAGAGTAGAGAAATAGAATTGTATTATTTCTTCATTTCAGAATTTATACATTAGTTCTTGTACAGCATTGCTATCCCTACAGGTGGTGTTTTGGTCGTATGAAATTTTCAATGAAATTATTGCAACTCAGCAGCAGCGTATTCCGTCTGACAAAATGATGAGAAACTGTCAGAAAACTGGGGCCATATTCATAAAGCCACCTAAGTCGTTGCTATGCGGTTGCTAAGGCTAAATATCTATAAACGAGATTCGCTTCAACTATGAAATTTGGTCTGGAGGAGCAGTCTTTGTAAGACTGTTCCTCCAGAGCAAATTTCATAGTTGTAGGGAATCTCCTTCAAAGAAATTTAGCCTTAGCAACAGCATAGCAACCACTTTAGTCGTTTTGTGAATATGGCCCCAGCTTTTCCCCTAGTAGCGTTTCCCCACGGAAAACGGGCTGTGATTGTTTTCATTTGAGCCGCGACACGAGAAAACCAAAAATGTGGTCGTCCGCCCAGCGCAGACTCAGATCAACCTGGGCATTCACCCAGTCTGATCAGACTCTTTGCTAAGCGCTTAAAGGGTAGCTGAGGGACTAAGCTACCTTCATGCGGAAAGCGAAGACTCTGATCAGACTGGGCGGATGCCCAGGCTGATCTGAGTCTGCGCTGGACGCACGACCACATTGTTGGTTATGTCACGTCGCGGCTCATTTCTTCTCTACATCGCTATCTACATGTACCTGCAAAAGCAACGCGCTGGAGTGAAGCTCAGGCGCGCGTACGCGCCAAGCGCGTTCGCGCTGTTGCTAACCTTTAGATAACATGCATCATTAAAAAGCTACTTTCACAAAGAGCAAATCTAAAACCTTCTAGCTTGAAACTTTTGGACAAATATGGCTGCGCTGTTAGACTGTTTACATTGGATTTGTCCCGTTTCCGTTATGCAAAGTAACACTGAGCCAAGATCCATCCTCGATCGAATGACCTTCCTTCATGAAGTCCCGCTTCTGAGAGAGTGACTAAAACAACTTTTCTTCAACATTTATTTCTTTTTGTTCTGTATTTAAAGGGGGTCATTTCAACTTAGAAGTCAAAATAAGTAAACGGTAACTGATTTAGCAGTGTATCAGCGAACAAATATAAATATAAAAAAAAAATGTCATAAATCACGTGTCATTAATCTCGTGCGTCGATTCGTCTGTCAGTTGATGCAGATTATATGCCCTCAGCATTGAAAAAAAAACCTGCTTTTGCATGCATTTAGGTAACACCTATTTCATATTAATTCCTTTTAATTTCACCCGATGCTCATACTCCTTGCATATTTTGTGTGCTGACCATGTAGTCATCTACCGCTACAGAAGCGTTTTAAGTGACGCCATCTTGTTTTTCTCAAACGGAACGTCCGACGTCATTACATAACGTAGCGACAGAAGACTGTCCGACCTATATGTCTTAATCATTTAGTGGATATCTATTTAAACCAGTCCAATTTGGATAAGACGGAAGCGGAAGCTGGTGTCGTAACGAAAGAAATTTTGTTGAAAGCAATGCATTTTGTAGGTAAAACATGCCTTACCAATCCTCTACCATAGAGCTCCAGCTCTTTCAAAGCTCCGACGGAGCTTTGAATAGCAGGCGCTTCGCACATGGCTTCGCGCCTGCAAGCGAGTGATCTCTATAATTGTTTTATGAAGTTTCAAGTACCTCAGCGCCAAATATAAAAATAGATAAATTTGCAAACAATATAGTTCCAAATGAGGCGGCTTCATATAGTTAAGCAGATATCCCATATGGGATATCTGCTTAACTATATGAAGCCGCCTCATTTGGCAGATATTCCATAGTCTGGACAATTTTTATTTATTTATTTATTTTATTTTTTCAGACGTAAAGTTTTAGCACTTTAAGAATAAAAGATTATTACGTGGTTACATTTATTTATTTATTTGTTTATTTATTTATTTATTTATTTATTTATTCAGACGTAAAGTTTTGGCACTTTAAGGATAAAAGTTTATTACGTGGTTATATAAGTGGGTGTCTTTTTTTTTTTAAAATCCAAGTTCCAAGCATTGTTTTACATACATGTATATGAATGTTATGAAAGACTATTCAATCAAAACACGTGCTTGAACCATGTCCGGAACATGGCACTAAAATCGGCCAACACCTACGCTCAGCACTCTGTCAACTACGTACATACTTAATTTCTGTTTTCAATATTCTTTTTTTTTTTTTTTACAATCTGTCCTTTACAGAAAAATGGTTCTTATGCAAAGACTCCTCCATAAAAAACACTTCCTGCAAGCCAACATGAAGACTCTATTTAGTGTAGAGTATTATGCTGACCGAAAAACGCTGAATAAATGTTATAGGACGTGTTTTTTGTCAATTTGTGCCTGATATATTACGCCACTATTACTTTGCAAACACATGCGTCTCCAAGAAATGGGTTTTCCGGTGCATTAAACGAAAGAACTGATACTGTTTTCTCCTTTACTGAAATTTAAATGTACTTTAGAAACCACCAACTTTGTCAACTCAGTATTTTGAGAACATTTGGGATAGGGGTGCTAACAAGGGAAACTAGCGTGGGCTAAAGTGGTAATGTAGATTACCTGACTAAGAGAAGATTCCTTTATGTAAAGGCTTTGTCATCCAGGGAAACAAACAAGCGGTCATAAAATCTGTCTTTCTTTGAAATAAAATGGAGGAAAGATAATATGTCAGTGTACCCATACACATTCAAATTGGTAACTTTACAGCGTATCTAACTGTTAAAAGCCAGGATTATAAACAGTCTGTTGCACTACAAAAAGTTATTAAAATAATTCCATTTGTCTATATGAAACTGAATCTGTGAGGGCAGTCAATTCAGGTGTTATACACTGTCTAATCAATGTACCAATTCTATGTTACTTCGTTACTTTGAAGGCAAACTATGTGCAATAGTCTTAACCGATATTTTGACACACATAAAGCATTGTTGTCCATGCAGATGTTTGTTTTCGGAGTGACTACAACCAGTCGACTACATGTAGCAATAGCGATAATACGTTAAAATCGCAATAGACAGTTGACTGGTAGTAGCAAATTCAAGTTAAAGTTGCTGTTGCCAGTCGACTGGAAACAGCGATTTCAACGTAGAATCGCTATTGTCAGGTCAACTGGCAATAGCGACTTCAGGTCAAATTCGCTATCGACATTCAACTTGCGATAGTGGTTAAAACGCTTTTTCGCTGTTACACATGTATCAGCTGACTGTTAATAGCAATTTTAACGTCAAATTGCTGCTCCGAGTCGACTGATAATAGCGGTTTTAAAGTAAAATGGCTATTAGCAGGCGACTGCCACTAGCGATTTCAACGTAACAAGGCGATTACCAGTCAACTGGTACCAGCCCTTTCCATTTTATTTTCTTTTTAAACCACAGACGGTGAATTGTTAACTCCCGACTCTTGTAAATCGTTCGTTTCATAGTGTAAGCACCAACAAAACTTATTATGACATTTTATCTGTATTTCACAGAAAACACGCGGAATTTCTACTGTGACACTTGACTGACAGCATCATGTACAAGTTTTGAGATTTTGTCTACAATGTATAGGAACGTCACAGATTAATTAAATTCAAAACAATTTATAGCAAATAAGTAAATTAACTGAATTGGTTGGAACTTATATAAAAGAGAACAAAAATGGCATTCAACCACTTATCTTTTTAGTGTTAAACGTTTGTTGCGACCATATGTCGGTCTTTTTCACCTCCGCTTCGCGACCTCGGGCCGCAACAAACATTAGACATCTCAAACCGTGGATGAATCATGCTGGTATCATTAATAAGCCGCGACACGATAAAACCAGCAAAGTGGCATGTGCGCCCAGCGAAGACTCAGATCAGCATGAACATCCGCTCAGTCTCATCAGAGTATTCCTTGTCCGCACGGATGTTGCTTAGAGCCATAGTTATGCTTTAAGCGCACAGCAAAGACTATGATCAGACTAGGTGGATGCTCAGGCCTATCCGAGTCTTCGCTAAGCGTATATGCCACTTTGTTTGCCTTGTTGTGTCCTGGCTCAATTTTGTACATGCGCTGGGTCACTCAGTGCTTGTTTGCTTTAAAACTAAACGCAAAGCATAATAAAAGAATTTCTACTAATTCAATCTGACTGAAATCTAAATGACAAGAACATGCTATTGTCATCTGAAGCTAGTTAATGGTTTACACAGCAACTATTCATTTGCAGCTTATTTTGATTTGGAAATGAAAAATAACTGGCATTTTAATTTCCTTTTAACTAAATAATAAATGATATAGTTGCACAAAAAAAAAATGAAATAAATTTGTCGGTTGGTAAAAGTACAGCCAACGCAACAGTTCTAAGTACTGGAAATGATTTCTGACTGGAAGGGCGTTTAAAAAGTGCAAACATCCATTATGAAAGGTCAATCAAAAGTATGTTTTCAGAGATAAGTTCAGAAGTTGTTCTAAGGCTGATTTTTTATAGGATCTCATTTTTTTATTCCAAGCGTTTTTGTGAGTTACAAAGTAGAAAATAAGTATAACATTTTTATGTGTGTTGCTTGTATTCTTATTGGCTTCCCTCTGGGCACACAATGTTGAATCAACATTGAATCAACATTGATTCAACGTCAGGCACTTGGCACACCAACGTTGAATAAACATTTAATCGACATTGATTCAACTTCATGACGTTGAATCAATGTTGATTCAATGTTTAATATTTACGTTCTTGGTGTATTTACTGGAAAGCCCCATAGTAAACCATTGGAACGTAATGTAGTTTACATTCCAATAATTACATTGAGACACGCGACGTCAATGACGTCAAAATAAACAATGGCTCTCAACAACCTGATTGGGCGTCAGCAACGTCATGACGTCATGCATGCTGTTCTGCTGTTTGCAGATAAAACGGCGTGTACATGTTTTACTGCTTCAATTCTAGCGCTTATATAAGATTTTTCATGAAAGATTTGATTGAAACGAATGTAAATATAAGCAATGAACTTAATTTTTCTGATGTTTATTGAAGTGTAAACTACATTGGGTCACTAGCAAAGTTCACATGAACCCCTTCGGGGTTCATTCACTTTGCACGTGACCCAATGTAGTTTACACTTCGATAAACCTCAATAAAATGAAATTCATTCCTTAATTCAACTTTGTGTGCCTCCTGACTTTCGATGTTTCCGGTATTGATGTACAGTTCCCCTGTGTTGGCCTGAATATGTCTGTTATCGAATACATAGAGGATATCTGACTTTTTTCGGTGTAAGATCGATTTATTTTTTCACCGAATGAACACCAAAAGCAGGAGCGGCTGTAGCGTAGTGGATAACACTCCGGACTACCAATCCAGGGGTCGCAAGATCGATCCCCCGCTTCTCCGGTCTTTCGAATGAGACTTTAAACCGAGGTCCCGTCTCCATATGACCTCTTTGTTGGTGGGACGTTAAACCAGAGTTCACTCACTCACACCAAAAGCAGTATTTTACGAGTGGCGATGCCACGAGTGAAAATAACTCTTTTGGTATTCAAGAGTGAAATAGAAATCATCTTACACTGAAAAAGTTATTTTTTCTATTTCTTCTATGCTAGAAATCGCAATAATTCTGTTTTTTCAAGAGCGTCTGCCATCACGAAAGAAACACAGCTTTTTTTCTAGCCGTTTTGCGTCACATTTTATGCTTTCAGCGTGCTTATTGGGTATGATATTGGTTGTAAACAATTTTTTGCAACTGAAAAATAGCTTCGGTATCATTTAAATAAACAGATCTAAAATAATTTGCCAAGAAAGAATGCCTACAGGGGACTTAGGCGGCCTGACGTCGCGTGCAGTAACAATGTTACGTTGGCGCTTTAAGTGACGTCATTAACGTCGTAATGACGTGCAAATATGCGTGACATAATTTTCTGTCAAGCCAGGTAAGATTTAGCCAATTAATCAACATAAAACTTGAGGCTATTTCACAAAAATCATATTTCTGAAACAGTGAAATCGAAAGTGATAATTTCACTGTTTGAAACAGTGAGATTATCAGTTTCGATTTCACCGGGAAATCTCTATAATCCATTTTATCATATGACGTCGCATCTGAGAGTGTAAGAAACCCATGCAATAAAAAAGGTAATCCACTAGCGGATTAAATATGCAAATTACGTCGTAACGTTATACGCTGACGTCCATAAAACGTCGCGTTTTCTTATGGCGAAATTGTGACGTTTTAGTGCAAAATTTGCTAATAAAATGCGATTTTAGTGTCATATGATAAATAGAATCTTGCATTCGTGTTCCAGTATTATTAGATTTATTAGACTCGTTCGTGACAACGATAAGCTGCTCGGCAGAGCTTCGCATCTTATCTTTTCCTCAACTCGTTTAATAAATACAATAATACATGAACACTCATGTAAGATCCCCTATGCAACGTATAAAAGAAGTCTTGTTTCCCTTGTCTTTTGGGTTTCTTCCATCTTCTTCTTTCGATATCATTAGTAGAATGAACGTTGTGATTGTGGCCCTTTCTGAGTATCTTCAGCCATATTTTTGAAAAAGTGATTTCTCTGTCTGCTTTTTGTTTTATTTATTTATTTACTTTTTCTCACTAGCTGACTAACATGAATTGGAATGAAAACAGTATAGCCACTATTTCATGAGCAGTTTCGCTGGTGCAGAAAAGCCGGCAAAATGGAATAACTTTTGCTTTTAATATACCCTGAATTGTTACTGAAGAGGGCAAATGCCCATTATAATTTTATTCACAATACAAATTATCCGAGGCCAATTTAGATTACGAATGTCGGCCCAACTAATTTCAGTGTATGGCTTTATTACAATTTATGTGCTTAAAGTGGGCGTAGAGTCAACATTAACAAAAGAGGAACTAGAGCTAAAAGTCGGACTGTGTTACGACTGGGGCGCAATTTGATTAGTTCAATCAAATATTCAACAAAAAAAACTCAGTTAAAACGCATAACTATTAAGATGTCAATATTTTATTTCTGAGAATAATTTACAATACTTTATAAAAGGTATGTACGTGTTTGTCTCAATTTGAATAAGCTTAAGCACCGAACTCAAGAAAAGAAGAGTACATGATCCTAAATATCTAATTGCAGAGTTAAAAATGATTCAATAATTTCACCTTGGTTATCATAAGAAAGAGAAACTATGAATTTTTTTTTTATAAAAAAAAACAAAAGCAAATCAGCTACAGGATGAGCACAATTAGTACCCATCGGCATACAACAAGTTGCCTGTATGACTTAGTACCAAATCTAATGTAATTATTGTCTAAAACTTAAGTTAAGGCCTCATACACATTTTGACAAGGGCAAGGTATAAATCAGCTTTGGTGTTCAGATGTCAAGAAAGCGTTTCTTTCGTTATAGGCAATAAAAGACGATTTTTTTTTTCATTTATACTTTTTAATGAATTATAGAGATTTCTCAGTGAAATCGAAACTGATAATCTCGCTGTTTTTCTAAAAGTGAAATTATCACTTTAAATTTTACTGTTTCAAAATAGGATTTTCGTTAAATGGTCTCATTTATCTGATGATTAATTGGCTAAATCTTATCCGGCTTGACTTAAATTACGTCACGCATGTTTGCACTTCATTACGACATTATTGACGTCACTAAAAGCATTGTTAATTTACGCGGCGTCAGGCCGCCTAAGTCTCATATCGGCACTAGTTCTTAGCAAATTTCTTGAGATTTGTTTGTCTAAAAGAAATATGTCAAGCTATTTTTCAGTTGCAAACTGTGTTTACAATCCATATCATACTCAGTAAACATGCTGGAAGCATCAAATTCGACGCAAAACAGCTGGAAAAAAAATTGTATCGCTGTCGTGAAGGCTGACGCATTGGAATAAAGTGATTTTTTGCAATTTTAAAGCATAAAAGAAACAGAAAATTTGACTATTCCTGTGTAAGATCGATTTTTATTTCACTCATGAACACCAAAAGTGGTATTTACACTCGTGGCTTCGCCACTCGTGAAAATACTGCTTTTGGTATTCATTCGGTGAAATTAAAATCGATCCTACACTGAAAAGTCAAATATCCTCTATCCCTTTGGAACGTCCACTCTACTAAATTTATACGTTTTTCTTTGATTCAATTATGTAGCAGGGGTTATAGATAATAAGTTGACAAACTTGTCGCACGGCATTCTATCAACTTCAATTTATTGATTACCTATACACCTTTCCTATAATTCAGAGTCTGTTCGAGTTTTGTCCCTTGCCAAGCCTATGACGTCATCTATAGGATAGGTTATTGATTTTCATTGTGTAACCAAAGAAATGCCGGTTTTCCGTATATTCAAAACTAACATTCAACGGTTAAGATTAAGACAACTATTTTGTTCCAACTATATTTAGCTCTTTCTTAGTCGGAAAATAAGCTTTAAAACTTATAGCATTTGGGTATTTGACATAAAACTAGATGATTTCTCACTAAAATTTCGGGCCATAATTACCGCAATCGAAAGAGTATGCATCACCAGTACAGCTTCCAAAACATAAGCAAAAGAAAGAAAATCGCGGAAGATGTTCAGACCGTTATTACAAAAGATACAAAACGAACGATTAGCTGATTATAAAGCAGACACACGCTAAAAATGACAACAAAGTGTGCTGTGTCACGGAATTCGTTTGTGTAATCACCGAATTGCGCGCATTGTCGCAATAAACAAACACATATGATTGTGTATTACCTAGCGTGTGTTCGGAAGGCAGCTTTAAAAACACCTACCGTGAAATGGAAACGATCAAATAAATAATACCGAAGATAAGTAAGAGATGGAAAAAAATAATATAAATTCAACCTCGGGTTCAAACTTACGGAAAACTGTCTGGATGCTGATGCTTTTAGATCGGTGTATCGTACAAGAAACCATAAATATCAGCGCTATAATCTGTCCGGTAATAATACCTAGTTACTATCTGAATGTCGGAAAAATGGAAATAACTTTTCAGATTTACGAAACTTATTTTTACGAAATGTAACTTTTCTATATTGAACAAAAGTGAATATATATTGCCGGGGTGTTAAAACACGGCGTCGATGAAAGGGGTCATGAAAATCAAGAGCGACCTGTCGGGATTCTCAATATGATATTAAAATAAATCCATAAAAATATATATAAATAAAAAATGTTACACGAAAACGGGGCAATTATACTTTGATTTGGTCTTTCAATGATTTTTTTGCAGTTTACATTTACAAAACGTCTGCTTTATGCATGTTATGTGTGCTTGCAGTCGTACTGAATTATGTGGGATATCCTATAGATGACGTCACAGTCTACTTGGGTAGATAACTCGTGCGCGACTTAATCGATTTATAGGAAAGGTGTATAAACCAAAGAAATGTTACCTGACCTTTCCATAAACTTTCTCTCAGTACCTAATGACATAATTTTGACTGCAGTGAGGCAAGAGGTTAATAATTAGGAAAGCTCATCAGTAGTACAAGAACTTGACTTGACAATAAGTCGTGATTCTATGAGGCATGCGTGACTAATACATCGTAAGAAGTTTGTCTTGGCCTTCCTTCACATTTAAAGAAAACTTTAGGGATAAGTGGCTGCAATAGCCGCTAACTACAGAATTCTCGGCAATATCCTGTTATCTGACCCGCGGGTCAAATAAGTACCCGGCTCTGATCTGAGTCACTAGACGCTTGATTCTTAAAATAGAACAGTTTCAACGTCATGTCGAATGTCCTTTAACGGAATAAACTGCATATTGCTAATAGAAGCGATTAACCGCGATTTCTTCCCTAGCGAGTCTATTTTACAACAATTAAACACTAACTGACTTGCGATATTCGTTTTGCTTAAAAGATTTAGTAACGGAATACACAATTAGTATAAAGTAACAAAATATCCATTCTTAATCTAATTGACTTTCACCTGTCACAGCGAATAATAAGTGCGATTTCTTTAACGGAATAAGCTGCATATATGCGATTTATTCCGTATGGACACTAATTTTTCACAAAATCTACATTTAAGTGCCTCCCATTAAACTGTATACCATTCTTTCCAGTATCTTTTATCTCTTTCAGCGAGTATATATGACCATATCGTTAACGGAATAAACAACACTGATGCGATTTATTGCGTAAAACACACTATTTTACACAAAATTGCTAGTACAGTAACTCCCATTAAACTGATTTCCATTCTCAAATTACATGACTGATCCGTTACAGCGAATAATTATTGTGATGTCTTTAACGGAATAAACTGCATCGATGCGAGTCATTCCGTAAAGACACCATTCTTTTCACAAAATTGTCACTGAAACTCGATTCCATTTTTAAACCACGTAACTTTCACCATTTTCGTAGTGCCTTACACGGAATAAACTGCATTGATACTGCTTATTCTGTAAAGACACTCTTTTATGCAAAATCGCCATTGCAGTCACTTCCGTTAAAGGTAATTGCATTCTTAAACTACATGAGTGACCCAATACAGTGAATAATAATTGCAGTATCTGTAACGGAATAAACTGTATTGATGCGATTTATTCCGTAAAGACACTATTTTACACAAAATTGCCATTGAACCGACTCTCATCAAACGGAATTGCATTCTTAGATTAAACTAGTTTTACCTGTTACGGTGAATCATTATTGCGATATACTTAACGGAATAAACCGAATTGATGCGATTATAATAACAGGAGTAAATATATAAAGACAGCAATTCCCATATAACCTCCTTCTGCAGGGGAACGAGTCCTCATCAAAAAGTTTTTGGATTTTGAATATTGTTTCAGAAAATGGGGCTTGCATTCTCTTGGAGTAAGTGTCTTAAAATGTAAGTTTTATTGACTGCTTTATTCCGTCGACCATTTTGAAAAGCTAGTACTTATTTGACCCGCGATGACTATCTTCTATTGACTTTCTATGGTAGTTATCTGACCCGGGTCAAATAAGTTCCAGCCCTACTGAAGTCAGCAACGGACGGCAGCACGTCTATAAAATGATAAATTTTAAGACAATTACCCCAAAACATGCCAAGCCCCATTTTCTGACGCAATATTCCCCAAAGAACCCCTTTTCCCGGGGAATCCTTCCCCTTGCGAGGAAAAATATTTACTATTGGTTCCTTCAAGATTCATCTCTCTCTCTCTGTCTATATATACTCCTGTTATTTGACCCGGTAGATATTTCTACCATATGCTGTGCACGGTACTTATCTGACCCGGGTCAGATAAGTACCGTACAAACTATATGGCAGAAACCAATACCGGGTCAAATAACAGGAGTATATATATATACAGAGAGCATCTTCTAAGTAACTGATAGTTGATATATTTCCACTCAAGGGGAAGGATTCCCCGGGAAAAGGGTTTCTTTGGGGGATATTGGGGAACATGCCAAGCCCCATTTTCTGACGCAATATTCCCCAAAGAACCCCTTTTCCCGGGGAATCCTTCCCCTTGCGAGGAAAAATATTTACTATTGGTTCCTTCAAGATTCATCTCTCTCTCTCTGTCTATATATACTCCTGTTATTTGACCCGGTAGATATTTCTACCATATGCTGTGCACGGTACTTATCTGACCCGGGTCAGATAAGTACCGTACAAACTATATGGCAGAAACCAATACCGGGTCAAATAACAGGAGTATATATATATACAGAGAACCGGGTCAGATAAGTACCGTACAAACTATATGGCAAAAACCACTACCGGGTCAAATAACAGGAGTATATATATAGAGAGAGCATCTTCTAAGTAACTGATAGTTGATATATTTCCACTCAAGGGGAAGGATTCCCCGGGAAAAGGGTTTCTTTGGGGGATATTGCTTCAGAAAATGGGGCTTGGTATCTTTTGGGGTAAGTGTCTTAAAATGTAAGTTTTATTGACTGCTTTATTCCGTCGACCATTTTGAAAAGCTAGTACTTATTTGACCCGCAATAACTATCTTCTATTGACTTTCTACGGTACTTATCTGACCCGGGTCAAATAAGTTCCAGCCCTACTGAAGTCAGCAACGGACGACAGCACCTCTATAAAATGATAAATTCTAAGACACTTACCCCAAAACATGCCAAGCCCCATTTTCTGATGCAATATCCCCCAAGGAAACCCTTTTCTCAGGGAATCCATTCCCTTGCGAGGCAAAATATTCACTATTAGTTTCTTCAAATTCGATCTCTCTGTGTATATATATATAATCCTGTTATTTGACCCGGTATTGATTTCTATCATATGCTTTGTATGGTACTTATCTGACCCGGGTCAGATAAGTTCCAGCCCTAATCAAGTCACTAACGGAAGGCAGCCTTTCTGTGAAATGATAAATTATAAGACGCTTACCCCAAAAGATGCCAAGCCCCATTTTCTGTTGCAATATCCCCCAAAGAAACCCTTTTCCCAGGGAATCCTTTCCCTTGCGAGGCAAAATGTTTACTATTAGCTTCTTCAAACTCAATCTCTGTGTATATATATACTCCTGTTATTTGACCCGGTATTGATTTCTGCCATATACTTTGTACGGTACTTATCTGACCCGGGTCAGATAAGTACCGTACAAAGTATATGGCAGAAACCAATACCGGGTCAAATAACAGGAGTATATATATACACAGAGAGTAGCAGCCGTAGTCAAGTCACCAACGGAGGGAAACATTTCTGTAAAATGATACATTGTAAGACACTTACACCAAAAGATTCTGAAGCAATATCCCCCAAAGAAACCCTTTTCCCAGTAAATCCTTCCCCTTGAGAAGTAAATAATATATACTATCAGAGACTTAGGTATTGCTGTCTCTCTCTCTCTATATATACTCCTGTTATTTGACCCGGTATTGGTTTCTGTCATATACTTTGTACGGTACTTATCTGACCCGGGTCAAATAAATACCGTACAAAGGATATGATAAAAATCGATACCGGGTCAAATAACAGGAGTATATATATACTCAGAGATCGAGTTTGAAGTGTAACTAATAATCATAATGACAAACGCGCATCAGCGCAGCTTGATCTGGTCTGCGTATGAATACTACTAGTTGTGCTATACATAACCAACATTATCGTACGCTGGCGTGTGAGGGGAGGAACCAAAGGTTATAAATGCAAGCGTCTATATGACCTTGATCACGAATTTCGCGTTCAAACGAGCATTTTACTCGTCATTTTTTTTCCTTAAAAACTTATTTGACCCGCGGGTCATATAACAGGATATTGCCGAATTCTCTTCAGCAGCTGCCTCTTTGTATGCCCTCGTACAGATAAACTCCTGCTTTAAAGTGGCAATTTGTGGTGAATACAAAAATCCGAAAATAAACCATAAAGATTAATGTATCTCCCTAAAAGTTCATGAAAGTTATTATCAAATCTTCAACTAGATACATATAACAAAACAAAATTCCATTTAATCTGCGCCGATTATCTTTTTTTTGAAGATTTTTCTTGTTACAAATATGCCGCGGCACGACAAAACCAACAAAGTGGATGTGCGTCTAGTGAAGACTCAGATCAGCCTGGGCATCCGTCCATTATGAACAGAGTCTACGCTGTCGGCGTGGAGGTAGCTTAGACCCTTAGCTACCCTTTAAGCGCAAAGCGTAGACACTGGTCAGACTTGGCGGATGCCCAGGCTGATATGAGTCTTCGCTGGATGCACATTCAACTTTGTTTGTTTTGTCATGTCGCGTCGCAAGTATTAATCTTTATTTGGGTGCGTTATGCAGTTTAATTGACCTTCAAAATAATATTGATCGACCGCAGCTAAGGTCAATAAGTAATAATTTCCAGGTCCATCAAATTGCAAATTCACCAAAACAAGGGCATAAAGAATATTTAATTGGTGCCTAAATCTAAGTGACGACTACAGTTTTCGTTGATACATATAACGGTTCCAGATGGCATTATCTCGTGACGGAATATCTTTACCTTTTAAAAAGTTTTGCAAAACTACGTCAAGAAAATATTAGGTTTTGTCAATAAAATATTATTGGCATAAGGAAAGAAGTAATATTGACTTATGGGTGAATATCGCAATATAGTGACACGCATCTTATGTCAACCTCTGAAAGTGTCATACATCATGGTCATTATTTTGACATTTTGACGTTACGCGCGATACCCCCCCACCCCCCACCCCTACCCCCACCCCCTTAGGAATCGACCAACCTGGTGATACCAGATAGTGACCCTCGGACTGAGTTGATAGACCTCACACCGTATGTTAAAAGATACTACCAGGATCATTCAAACGGTTTTGTCAGTAATATGACATGTATATCTCCAAAACCAAATTAGATTTTACCTGAAGCTATGCCGTTCAAAAGGCGTGCCCTTTCAAAAGGCGTGACCTTTGTAATATCGATGTATAAATATATTTGGTGTATCTTTAAATGCACCTTTACAATGTGCTTCAAAAAAGGCATAAATCGCAGATGACCTATTTGAGAGGTGCAACAACTCCTACATAAACAATGTGAATGGCTATCACTTTCCAGGCACAGATAATTGAGCCGCGACACGAGAAAACCAACAATGTGGTTGTGCGCCCAGCGAAGGCTCAGGTCAGCCTTCACATCCGTCCATAATGATCAGACTCTTCGCTAAGCGCTTAAAATGTAGCTAAAATGAGCTACCTTTATGCGAACAGCGAAGACTCTGATCAGACTGGGCGGATGCCCAGGCTTTTCTGAGTCTGCGCTGGGCGCACAACCACATTGTTGGTTTTCTCGTGTCGCGGCTCAAATATCGCAAAACTCGAAGAGTCATTTGAAGCATTTTATAAAGTTAACGGTACTGTGCGTGACAGGATAGTTGCAGCCAAAGGCTTAAATGAATCATTCAAGTTATATTCTAAGTTCCATATTTTGATAAAATTTATACTTATGGAGCCTCCAGAACAACTTTTTCATGAGGTATATCATTTCAATTTACTTTTAATCAAAAGTATAAAAAGTACCCTAAAATGGCGCTATGTACAGTTATGTCTTCAAGGTCACGTAATTAGTAAAATCGCCGACATCTAAATGTCCCTTGTTTGCGCTGTTTATATCAATCATATTGATATCATTCATTTATCTACATGATCTTTCTGAATCTGACAAAAAAAAAAAAACAGCCGTAAAGATTTCAGGAACCTGTGACATGTAGTTAACTTAATTGAGCCGCGACACGAGAAAACCAACAATGTGGTTGTGCGCCCAGCGCAGACCCAGATCAGCCTGGGCATTCATCCAGTCTGATCAGAACCTATGCGCTTTGCGCTTAAAGTGTAGCTCAGGGTCTGAGGTATCTCCATGCGGACAGTGAAGACTCTGATCAGACTGGGCGGATGCCCAGGCTGATCTGAGTCTGCGCTGGACGCACGACCACATTGTTGGTTTTGTCACGTCGCGGCTCATTTTATCAAATGACGTCTCGTTTGAGAGTGCAGTAAAGCCATGCATTAAAAACGCTAATCAAATAGTGGATTAAATATGCAAATTACGTCGTAACGTTAAGCGTTGACGTCCATAAAAAGTCGCGTTTTCTAATGGCAAAATCGTGATATATTAGCGCAAAGTTTGCTAATGAAATGTGATTTTGGTGTCATATGATAAATAGAATCTTGCATTCGTGCTCCTATATTATCGAATTCATTAAACTCGTTGGGGAAAAACGATAAGATGCTCGGCACAGCCTTGCATCTTATCGTTTCCCAAACTCCTTTGATAAATTCAATAATACATGAGCACTCATGTAAACTCCTCTATGAAATACATGTACATGTATATACAGTGAAGCACTCACAAGCAGAGACGTGATAAACAAGAAAACAGGCCAGTGTCTGTGACTACCACATTATACATGTATGAGTGCGTAATTCAGCAATGTATTTTTGAATCCATCGTATCTTAAGGTGGTGATTTATGGTAAATGTAAAAATCTGCATAAAACCATAAAAAAGTAACGTATCTCCCTGAAAATTAGCAGACTTCTTATTTTTGTTGTTCTTTACAGTTTAGAATACAAAATAGACGTACATGCTTCTTAAAAAAGTGTTTTTATAAGGAAAGATCAAAGGGTAATTTTCTGCGCAATAATCAAAAAAATTAACATCGTTATTGAAAATTTACGTAGTTCTGAAGGTGCATTATTGCTTAATGAAGAGCGAGCTAGCAATTATTTATTCCAACTCTTTCTCAAATTGTAATGTAGACCAGATGAAAACGGTAGCTTTTTTCTCAAATGTTCAACACGTAAAAGGTAATGTACACTGGATGCATTTATTACATATAGGGTAGGCAAGCATACCTATGTAACACCTACAGTATAAATAATACATTACTTACATGATCACTGGTGTGTAGATGAAATTGTTCAACCTTGTTAAAATAGTCTCACCTGTTTCACCTGTGTGTTTTGACCAAAAAAAATTTGGACACAGACCTCATCTTTTTTCATCTGCTCAGCCTGCTAATGTGTAAAAGAGTTTGAAAAAATAATTGCTAGCTCGCTCTCCATTATGCAACAAGGAACTCTCAGCACTAAGTATATTTTCAATAACAATATTATTTTTTCAGATTATTGCGCACAAAATTACCCTTTGATCTTTCCTTATAAAAACAATTTTTAACATTAAAAAATGCTGCATTTTGGGAGTCTGAATTGTCAGAAACTACATAAAGAAGGAATATGCTAAGTTTTGGAAAGATCAGTGGTATTTTGAGTGTTTTATGCAGATTTTTGTCTTTGCCCCAAATCAGTGATTATCACCACCTTAAGTATCATTATAAAGGAAAAAGATCGCTATTTCTCTGGATGTCTTCTACAATAGCACGTCTGTGAAAAGGTTAACAATCCTGTGACAGAACTTAAATAATAATCCATAAAGTGGCATATGTGCCCACCGAAGACTCAGATCAGCCTTAGCACCCGCACAGTCTGGTTAGAGTCTTCGCCGTCTGCATGGAGCTAGCTAGACCTTTGGCTACCCTTTAAGGTAGTTGGATTCTCAATAACTCTGTTTTTAATTTGTTAAAACAAAAGAGAGTTATTGTACATGATGAAATCGATCAACTGTGGAGTATATATAGTTATAATACACACAAATAATGTGCACGTTAATATCCTAAGTTTTCGGGCAGATAGGTCTGTACAAACAGTGGAAACCGAGATCAGACTGTTCCTCAGGAAACAGTCTATCAATGTCTGCACAGTTGACATTCCATCTGCGCATTTTTGTAGGCATTACTCTATGGTAGAACCGGAATAACGAAAATAAATAGTAAGGCGAGGACGGCTGTGCTTGCTGGAGGTGCAGAATATGGGCAGTCTGTTTTGGGGATATTTTTTAACTTATACATTGTTTTTCTAGTAAACGAAACGATGAAATGCTATTTTTTGTTGTTGTTGTTGTTTTATTCTATAATATACAATGTAAGTTTTACTAAATGATAAGCATACGCATGCCCCATCGATTAAATTTGTTGTTGTTGTTGTTGTTGTGTTATTGTTGAACGTCTACGGTAAACAGCTATGGTCATGTCGGGATGGTCAGTTAACCTCACCATCTATCCCTGGGCAGGCTAAGATCTCATAAGCGGTTAACCAGTACTAAGTGCACTTACTTTCACCGGTAAATGACCCATCGATTAAATATATTTTTTATGAGGTTCGTCATGTAATTCAATTTTCTTGCATTTTTTCAAAAGAATGTAAAAGAAATACTTATTATCAAGATAACTGTTTTTCTTATCAGTTTGTTTCAAATATCCTTTATTATAGATTATATGATTTGCAGAAATGAAAGTGCATTCACTTTCTTGTGATATGAATTTAAATCGAAAATGTGTAAAAAAAAGAATGTAGGAATACAAAATATTTTTAGGAAAACAAATCGGTGATTTTTTTTTCTCATCCAACATGTCCAAATGCTTTATGGCTCTTTGGATTAATTAGCTGGTATAATAGTTTGAATGCTCCGTCAGTATTTCTTTTCAGTATCCAACTACCTTAAGCGCACAACAAAGACTCTGCTTAGACTGGGCGGATGAGCAGGCTGGTCTGAATCGTTTTGGGCACACATGCCACTATGTTGGTTTTGTCGTGTCACGGCTTATATGTAGTTTTTTTGTTTTGTTTTTTCTTCACCGGTCTTTCACTCTTTCACCTTAAAGAAAAATCATGCATTTACATAACGCTGTTTATGTAGAACTAAAATGAGCCGCAACACGAGAAAACCAACAATGTGGTTGTGCGCCCAGTGCAGACTCAGATCAACCTGGGCATCCGCCCAGTTTGACCAGACCCTTCGTTAAGTGCTCAAAGGGTAGCCAAGGGTTTAAGCTACCTCCATGCGGACAGCGAAGACTCTGATCAGACTGGGCGGATGCCCAGGCTGATCTGAGTCTGCGCTGGGCGCACAACCACTTTGTTGGTTTTCTCGTGTCGCGGCTCAATAGATACCATAATATGGCATTCACGTCTGCTTGAATGTGTCATACTTTTGAGTCATAATTCATGATATTGTTATTAGTAAGAATTGAAATTTGATTTTTCAGCGTTCATCGTGTGATGAAGTCAGTGGGCGGAGCTAAAATTTCATAAAGCCTGAGGCGCTTCTTGTAGAATTTTAGCGACGACCACTTGCTTCTCCACTCGATGAACGCTGAAAACTCAAATTTTTATTCTTATATTTACACTTTATTTTTAGACACTTCCTGAGCTATTTTCGTGGTAATTTAATGTAGAAATGCAAAATGTGTGTGGAAGAAAAGATAGTAACGACGTATTCGGCCATTACGTTAAACAGCCGTCGCCATTGCGTCGCGTCAGTCGAACGTTACGTAGACCAATCAAGACGTTTGTTTACCTTAGACGTCGCTTGACGACGTTACATTATCAACTGTCGTTCATCGGTGTATGAAGCAAGTTGCTCTAAACGGTTTACCTATGGGAAGTCAGTGGCAAGTGTAAATATTACTATTTAAGGTAGTTGGATTCGGGTGGGGCATTCAAGCCACTTTACCATCCTAATAACCCACAGGGTTATAAAACATTTGGATAAGAAAAAAATATTTTTACCGTTTCGTTTTCCAAAAAATCAAAATTTTGTATTTCTACACAATTTTTTACACGGTTTCTATTTAAATTCATATTTCTAGCATATGGATGCACTTTCATTTCGGCGATACATATAATCTATACTATAGAATATTTAAAACAAAGTGGTAAAAAAAAGAATGCACTTACCTTGACAATAAGTATTTTTGCGTGTTTTTAAAAATGCAAGAAAATTTAATTTCATGAAAAAAGTCATGAAAAATATGTTTGATCGATGGATCATGCTCATGCATATTATTTCAGAAAAACCTACATTGTATGTTACAAAATAAGACAAAAATACAAAATTTTCACCATTTCGTTTCCTTGCAAAACAATGTTGACAATGTTACCCCAAAATCTGAGAAACCCAAATAAACAGATTGTCCCATTCCGCACCTGCTGCAACAAAAGCAGGCCCTTGCCCTACTATTTATTCCCCTGTTATTTTGGTTCTACCATAAAGTAATGCCACCAAAAATGTGCAGAAGGAAGGGCAAATCAAAAAGGTTCCTAAGGAGCAGTCTGATCTCAGTTTCCACTGTTTGTACAAACCTAGCTGCTTGAAAAATTAGAATCTTTACGGTAGTTAGTGTCATTTGTATAGGTAGCTTACCACCAAATATTTTACGTAGACAACAGAAATAAGGTTTAAGCTAGTCACTAGACAACTTGAAATTAATACCGCATTTTGAAGTACGACTCTAGCCGATGGTTTAAAGAAGAAAAAAAACATGTTCATTGCTCTATTTCAACTAGAACACGTAACCCCAGCGCGTCGAGTAAATTTGGCGCGTCATTTCAATACTTGGTAAAGTCATAAAACTGTCTGATACTTCAGTGGTCTACAGCAAAAAAATCAATGTTACCATCTTATATTTTTCATCTAGGTCTGCTATTTTATCTAAAGATTGTTTACATTAGTTACCTGAGTAATGGTAGCCATTTTTACCATTCTCTTCTTGACTGAAGCTTCTCCCCTAAAGAGGCGATGCATGAATATTTAGTGGTAAGCTACCCCAAGGTTGAGCGAACTATAACTCTGTTTTGTTTGAACAAAAGCAATACAGAGTTCTACAGTAATGGACAACCTTAAACTTTGTATCCCGTTTGCAATAAAGTAAAAAAGTAAAGTTTCTCTCTGGTATGAATTGACAACTTTTAAGTCTTTCGATAATAAATTTAGGCTTCTCTTCAGTATGAATTCTCGTTAACTAAAATGTTATACTAACGGACAACGTTATCGATGTAACCAAGGTATCCTGTCCCATTGTAGCTTGGCGATTCGATCTCCTCCATGTTGCTTTTGTTAGACATCGAGGCCACCGCCAAGTGGCCAGTTTTCTCGTGAGATATCGGACGACCTCGCTAACCCGCTGATTCAGGCGTTCTTGGTGCCACTTCATCCGATCGTCCCAGTAGCCATTATTGTATAGGTGAATAAAGCAATTCGTGCCAGACTTGTTCCAAGATCTAGCACCGTTTCTTCCATGCAAATTGAACTGAGTTTTATCCTCTGGCGTTTCAACGAACTGAACTCCCATCTGGACATACGAGTTTTGGTTAAGTACCAGCGGAAAACCCTCAGGAGGACTTGCTGACTGATATGTCAGGGGCCATACGATTAACAGCCCCTCATTGCTGGTTGTTGATCCATTCAGCTCTTCGACGTTGAGTTCTGCGTTCTGCAGTGTAGCGAAGATAGAGTTCTTCGAAGACTTTATCATGTAGCCGTGTATACCAATTAAATATTGAGCAAACAGAAAATTAGACTGACATCGAACTGTATGGTTCACGACCGATTCTTGGATTTTGTTTCCATGTAATACTAACAGATTAAGTTCCTGTTCGATATTTCTAAAATGTGCCCTATGTTCAAAAAACATTTCTTCCGGAATTTTTCCTCGACGATCCATCTTGAATAAAATGTTTAGAAATGAACTAGTTTCATGGCTGAATGCTATTTCTAATTGCACTGCTCGAGTGCGAGTGACTAAACAACCTGACAGTTCCTTGCTAAAGTTATTTCGTTCATGCTCTCGTTCATGCTTTGACGTGACCAGCCCTTTGAATTTGCCACATGTTCTTCCATATAAATATTCAGAGGCTCCTGTGAGAACATGCAGTGGTATGCTGTCAGACTCATAAGTCCTCACTTCCTTCTGAAGACAACTCAAAAGTATTCGGTGTGCAATTGCTCCATTCTTCCCTAACCGATTCGGTGCGCAAATCGCAGTGCTCAAGGCACGTGCAAACATGAGTGACGGTTCTGCTGGTCTGTCATTCTTTATCAATGCAGTGGTCGATGTATCCTGCAGCAATGCTTCACGATCTGCACCTGTAAACGTTTTGGTGCTTGTTAAGCGGTCATGATCCAAGCCAACTTCAGTGTTTCCCTCATACCGCAGTATCCGTGCTAGCTTAACGGATGGAATTAATAACAACTTGCGGTCGTATTTCGATTCTTGTGTACGAATCTGGATGCTTCCCCTCCGTAGGAAGCTGTGACATGGCTTGTAAGCTGGTACATGTACCCTCCTTATTCGTTGTGACGTCGTAAGCCCTTTTTCTGTACGCCCTTGTGTACGCTGTGTCATTCCATGGTTATGTGCCAACAATGGCACAGCTTCTATACATGAAAGGCTTCTCCTATACATTTGAAGTTTAACTGTGTTCCATTTGTTACGATTCTCTATTGCTGATACGTTGTCTATAACCCTTAGGGTAGTTCCTTTGTGAAACGATGCATCTTCCGTTTTATATAACTGTTTTGCACAGCCAGAAAGGTTTCCTATTTGCGACTGATCGCTGACGAAATATGTAAAGTTTGTATTTTGAACTTCGGCGCTGTAGTTCATGCCTGGATTGCCAATGCAAGTCCACCCGAGTGGCGTCAGTCTAGCAATCGGTTCCCCGGGCCTGCCTCTGACTTCTTCCATTGCACAGTGAAGGTCGACACAATCCAGGCCGATTAGGATATCAACAATCGGTCTTGTGGAAGGCCGCGGAAAATTGATATTTTTCAAATACGGCCATCTTTTCTTGAACCCATTCCAGTCGAAGACACTCATGTTTCCCGTTACTCTATTGGCCGTGTAAGCGGTCACATTCATGGTCACATTGCCGGTTAGACTCTCCAGTGTGATGTGAACTGGCATTGTTTTAAATGTTTCTGCTTGTCCGTTCAAAACATTGACTGTGACATTCTCTGTTTTGCCTTGTAAACCCAGTTCAGC
Organism: Ctena decussata; assembly: GCA_963989385.1. NCBI lineage: Eukaryota > Metazoa > Mollusca > Bivalvia > Lucinida > Lucinidae > Ctena > Ctena decussata. Next base: position 7,743,779 of record OZ022504.1, read on the forward strand.
AGCTATATCGGCATTTACATAAGTTTTAGTGCTGGCATCATCCAACAAGGCGTTAACTTTCAATGAGCGGTATCCATTCTTCAGCACGACGGGGATTGTTCTTAGTGCTACGACATCTGACCTGCAGCCGTCCTGTGTCACCATGGTTGTCTGTGGCTTCGGTTCCTTCCCCTCCGTGCTGGAAGTAACTGGATGCGCGGGGAGGTTATCAGAATCTGGACATCTTACTATCTGTCCACCAGCTAGTTTCGGTTTGGTGCTAAACGGCCTCAAGTTTTGTTCAGAAGCGTCTGATATGCATGCATTTTTGTGTAAGAGCTTGTGGTGCAGCTCTTGACATCCATTTTGTCCACATGGCCGACTTCTTGGACACGATTTACCACTGTGTCCTTCACCTAAACATCGGTAACACAGCTGAAATCTTTTGGCTATATTCCAACGATCAGGTACACTCCTTCGACAGAATTCTCGACAGTTCCAGATTCTATGATGGTTTCCACATACCTGACACGACGACAAGTTCTGCAAGCTAGAATTATCATTTAGTTCTCCGAAATATGCTCCCTGGTTCCTAAATCTTGGAGCTAATCGTGATGACTGGTTATCACCGATGTTTCCAGCCAAGCCATAAACTGTCTCCGACGCGATAGTTTGGAATTCTGATTCTTGAATAATCCAAGCCCTTAAGGTTTCCACTGATTCTTTAGTGTTCGTTTCGAAGATCCAGCGATGGTATCTCGCTAGCATAGACTGAGGCAATTTCCGCTGTAATTTCGTGTACAGGGAACCATCACCAAGTTCTTGATTTTGACCTGCTTCCTTTAAATTTATGATCGCTATGTCTAATAAATCTCCCAATTCTTCTAGGTCTTTTGCCTTTCCAGGGCGTATTTGGCGGAACTGCTCCAGGTCTTCTAAATAAATGGCTATCTGTCGGCGCTTGCCACCATACTTCCGCTCCAAACGGTCTTTCGCAGCTTCGTATGCCGTTGCAGAATGTCCCAAATTCTCGATGACTTTCAAGGCCTCTCCAGACAAGTATTGTCTGAGCTGCAATAATTTGTATTCACCTGTTGCGGGCGCACTATCGATGCAGGCCAGAAAAGCAGATTTCCAACTTTGGTAAGCTCTCTTATCGCCGGAAAACACAGGTATCTCCACGCGCTTCAATTGTCTCCAGAGATCCTGCCCTATCGACAGTCCCGCAAAATTATCCCTCGGTTCAAGTCGTACAGGATGGGGAGTCACTCTGGGTTCATTCGCCAATGGGTGCATTACACTATCAGTGAAGGCCTTTCGTATCGGTCCTGATCTTTAAACGTCAGCTCACTTTTAGTCATGTTACTGGTCATGATATTCGCAGGCTCAGTGGGCCTCTGTCGCTGTATGCTACTACTTAATTCAATGTTATTCGTCAAATGCTCAGGATAGGATGAAATATTTGCACTTGTCCTTGGCGAGTAATCATAAACATTACTATTTTTGTTAAAAGTTTGTACCTCTTGCATTGTCCGTTGTTGCGACGACAGCATTTCCTCTTTTCTATACGTCTCCTGGTCATCAGAAATGTTCATGCTTTGCAACATTTCAATCGACATTATGTCCGAAGTGATACTGGATCTGTCATCTTTGCGCGAAACCAAGTATTCTTGTGCCGCTTCATAAGCTGTGTAATAACTTTCTTCTATCTTTTCCATCTCGCTAACTACAATTTGGCTCTTTTGTATTTGTTTATCTTCGATATAAAATTCCGAAAACTTTGACAGCACTTCCATTGCTATTTCCATGCACGTGTCCATGCCCTGACAGGCATCCCGGACTCCCCTGCGGCTGGGCATGTCCTGCTGTTCCAACAACAATAAAAGTTTGTTACGTGATCTTGTAAAATTTGACTTAGCTTTAGCTTTATCTTTCTTAAACTCTGTTTCCAGTCTTGTGAGGTCGATGATATTGCTGTGACTGTCATTTGTAATTCCATTTGCCGATGACGCCATTCTAAGTTTTCTTTCTTTTTCTGTCTATATTCCGATTATTTTTAACCTCGCTCTGCTACCAGATTTTTTGGTGTGACGATTTTCCCGATTATGGAATAGCACCAAAAGAAAGTAACTCCGATTGTGAGTTCAATATCTGGATTTATTCTGCTACGATGCTGGGCCCTTACGATCAAATGGCGTCTTGTCTACTCTCTGCCTAGCAACTAACGTTACGTCGACGTTAAAGCGACGCTACGCCATTTACGTAAAGCCCAACTATTAAAATGCCGTAAATTTCCAAAATATCCTTCTATCCACCGTTATATGTTTTTTACTGATACAATGCTGTAATACCACTGATATTTTGTATTTCATGAATGAGTTTATTCAAAATTATATTTTAGGTGTATTGGTACACCGGTCATATCTCTCCGCTATTTCACCAAAGAGGAGTAACTTTCGGCGGCTTCGAACCCTGATTGTATCTTTGGAACACAAGCCTTTAAAATGAGATGTACTCTAAAAAATAAGATTTTTATTCTAGGGTTTGGGGAAGGGCAAATGTTTTCCTTTTAAAAGCGACCCCAATTAAAAACATTTCAAAATAAAAAAAGAACACGGAAGAGTCGGTTCCCCTGAAAGTGTACCCATGCATTTTAATTTCTATAGATAGGATAAAATGTATATTACAGATCAACAATTTTTGCCTAGATAATTAGAGCCGTGACACGACAAAACCAACAAAGTGGCATTGCGCCCAGCAAGACTCAGCCTGGGCATCCACCCAGTCTGATCAGAGACTTCGCTTGTGCTGAAAGGGAAGCTAAGGATCTAAGCTACCTCCACGCGGATAGCGAAGACTCTGATCAGACTTGACGGGTGCCCAGGCTGATCTGAGTTTCCGCTGGGTGCACATGCCAATTTGTTGGTTTTGACGTGTCGCGGCTTATTGGCAAAATACTGTTTATCGCTTCATATCCTTTAAGCGGGGTTAAAGTTTTCACATGTAATAAAATGAAATTATTAAGGAGAAAAGTCTATAGGCCATGAGCCAAATATGGTCTACCTCCCCCCCCCCCCCCCCCAGGGGGAATTTTGTAGACCATACTTTTCTTAAAGCCCAGCATCTAAGAAGTATTTTGCAGCATGTTAGCCCTCTGGCGAGTGGGGCGGGCGTTAAGCTGTAACAGCCTGTTACAAACGTTACCCATTAAAAAAATAAACATAAAATAAAAATGATCAAAAATTATAAAAAAATAGAAGTCACTTTCTTATGTTTAAAGTTATAGTAGAGTCTAGTAGAACAATCCAGTAGCTAAAAGTTTTGATGTTTGACAGGTCACTTTAGCTTACATGGTGTCATATACGTGACATTTGTCTTTACACTCCATTGAAATTGCTATTTCCATCCAAAATACTTTCTTTTTGTAAGTTAATCCTTTATCATTAGACCATATGTTTGTTATTGTATTAAAGACAATTTATTGATCTTTTCGGATCTGCAAAAATTATTATCCTATCTTGTATACTTCGGGAGAAATAGGATGTTTAACACAGTACCCCCTTATAAACATTCCATATTACAATTATCACTTTCTGTACAATTCAAGTGCTTGAACTACACTGTATGGATTAAAAAAAAAACAGTAAAAGGTAATATTGAATATGCCAGCCTATCTAAACAGCAAAAAACAGTTCCACAATATTTTGAACGCATTTTAGTCGGTCATAATGATTGATTATATACGTTACCGAGGGCTATTTTTGTTAAACTCATATACTTTGATGATCAAATCATTTTATTTTCGTTGGTAGCAGTTTCTTCATATAAGAATCTTTTAATATAAAAGAAAAAATGCATTCTGGTTTATTTTCTATGATAAGTCATTACTAGAAGTAACGTAAATAACATTAACATTTAAAATATTTCATTATAATACCTTAAATCATGTTTTCTCCCACTGTCACATAAATAAACAATAACACATTGAAGTCTGGATGTTCTTATGATATATTGTGTACTCGGACGTAGCAACACTCTTCTCAGTTATTACTTTTAGGGATTCATGAGGTGTGTTTTATACGTGATTAAACACAGTGTCAGACTACAAATTGTAATGTTAAGGGCACTGACATATTCTGCACATGTAAAACGTTGTTTTTTTTTGTTTTTTGTTTGCTGGCAACTTTGTTATTATATCAAAAATAAAAGTATATCATAATGGCATTGCCCAGTTTGTTTCTTTTACAATTTGTACATTTGAGTTGTAAAGACAGTAACATACGTGAAATTTTGTTATATACAACTTAAAAAAAATAAACAAAATAAAACTTCAGAAGAGATAAAAAAGATAAAGTCGCAGCTAAGTCAGCATAGATTTTGCATATAGGGCTCGAATAAAATGATATACAATCAGTTGGATAAAATTAAAAGCTAAGCGCTTTTGACGTGTTTAGTATAAAATTATAAAATAATCAGTAATTAACAATGCAAATGGAGTACCACCTTGTTTATTGACAGGATTTGGTATAGTTTTTACGTGCACACTGAAAAAACTATATAGCAGAACAGTAAACCTGAAGTTTGAATACTTAAGCCAAATACAGTTCTGCATCAAAGCTAATGTAGATATTTGCTGGCAGCGTATACTTACTTTTGTAAGACTATCATATATTTTATGTTACCAAGGGAAACAACATTGCTGAGTTACAGTTAAGAAACAAACTTTTGAAAATAATTAATGGTAGTGTCAATACATTGCTTTATTTAGTTCATTTATGTAGCTATCAATAATGTGTCAACCGGGAGTTTGGGAGAATAGTATCTGAAACATTTAATACAGAAAAGAGACACTGGCAGTTTACTAGCATACTGTAGCAATCTATTAATGCTATGTTTAAGATGATCTATATTTCTATGCTTTTGTTTCTTTCTCTTTAAAGTCTAACTACTTTCGATCGTCTCTTAAAGAATCTATCTACATTCAACCATCTATGAAAGCATCTTTTCACCAAAGAACATAAAGATACATTTAGTTGGACAAAAATGTTTTTTTTTCCAGGGACAGTGTTCCAGTAGCTCTGCACACATAATGAAATGGCAAATGAAAATGACAGAATATATTAATGTTGGTCCTTACTGTTCAGATATCTATGAGAAAATCTTAGTTGTTCTCCTTCAGAATGTATTCGCCTACACTGTAGTTATGCTTTGCAGCATAATATTGAGAAGAAAAAAGAAAAAGAAAAGAAAGACCGAACAAGTAACGTATACAACGTATTCATTGCGAGTTTATGGATTCTTCATTTCCGATATCCTAAACTAGCAATAAAGTATTTCTGAAGAGCAAATAATCAAACAATAGAAATAAGGTATACCTATATATGCCAAAGAAGGATTAACCTAAATAACTTACTGCAATTGATCTCTGTGACCTTGTATTACCATATTGTTTACTTTTTAGCAATAAATATGGTTGAAAACTGCTTATTTATGATATCTTACTGCTTATCCTATAATCTAAATGACAATTTCAGTTGCTTACATACTGAAAAATTGTCTGACCGAAGCTGTATTTCGTAACACCTTTATTCCTTGATAGTAACAATAAGTGGGAATAAAACCATGGGGTTTGCAAAATTACCTGACCAGTTAAATATTTGTAACAACATAATGAAAAATAGAACTCCTGAACAAGCTGACGACAGAATGATGTATGCGTTATAAAGTATGTCACTTTCTATCAGCCTTAAATTTTCACATTGTTAATAGTTTGTAATGTATTTGATGGCCGGGAGCTGCATAAACAGATCACGTAGATCACAAAATTAACTTGGAAGTTATGATCACGGGAGCCACACATATTTGCTGATCTATGTAAAGCAGTTACTGTGCATAGAGGCTCGTGGCTGGCGATTCGACTGACAGCATAGCAGAAATGGTGTTTATCCCTGTTGGGAGTGTTGGTACGGCTTTTGATTGCCTCGGCCGGCAGTCACAGTTGCATATTTGTATGTAGAGTAATTGAATGGTGCAGCCAACAGCGCAGGTAGCGAATTTGGTTTTATCCCCATCATGACGAGAACCTAAATATTAATCAGTTGCAGCATATATCAACTCTTACTTATTTCATTCTATGCATAAAATTAAAAAAAAATCATTTTTATGAAGTTTTTTTTTAAGTGAAACTGAATTGAAGGCAAGGTCGAACTGCTTCAGCTATAACAATCTATGTGCGTCTTGCTGAGTTCTTGTGTATTTCAAAGAGCTAAATTGCCGTCTGACTACCAGTGGTAAGCGAATACTACAGCATTGAATAATCCATATTGCCCGGGAACTAAATTTTTGATAACAGATGACTCACAAATCTTATCCCCCGACATATTACAATTATGTAACGTAACGTTACTGTTAGATAGCTTTTTAAATATACACTATCCGATGTTTTTTATAGTTTGACGACACATAACATTGGAGTTTCTTCATATTTACATATACAACAGTACTACTTAAGACATAATACAGATAACATTAAAAAGGAAATGCAGCTGATGTTGGCTTTCTTAGCTTTTCTCGTCATTTTGTAGGTTAAATTCTTCAAAATTAAGATAGTTTCTGTCCACATTTAATATATCCACTGCTAACTGCTGCCTAACTTATCTAAGCTGGGCATGAATCAAAGAAGATTGATGGAGCACGTATAAACTTCAGTCCACCGATTAAGCGATTTAGTCTGGTTGTTTCTTCCCCGAATTTTTGTTGTGGTTATATACGTTACATATTTATCGTGTTTGCTGACGAGTTTTGTAAGACTTTAGTTTGTTTTGTTTTTTTACTAGACTATTGAAACACTCATATATATGACAATTACTTTTCTCTTCACTTCAGTTCTTACAAGTTGCTCCTTATATTACATGTATTTAGACACTGAAGGGGAAAAACGTCAAATACAATGTAAACTACGTTATACGGGTTAGTCAACTTATCCTTGACAATGTCAATTACCTTGAAACAGCAATTTGTGTACTAGCAGACAAAACCCAACATTATTTAGGGTGAATACTAACATGTGTATACCAATGTTTATTTTCTATTATAACGTGAATATGCAAATTTGGGTAGCGTAAATAACGTTGACGTTACACGTTAACGCCCCAACGTACAGGGGACTAACATGTGTCATTTTGTTTCGTATATAATGTAGTTTCAGAAAATCATAGTGTTCAAAATTCCCCCTGGGGGGGGGGGGGGGAGGGAGGGGGGTCTATGGTCAGCTCAAGGTCTACTACTTTTTGTTTATGAAATGTTTAAATCAAAGGACTCTGAAGCCCTGAAACGACAAATTCTATCAGAAAGATGAAATGCTAAATCTAGGAAAGCGACTCATCGGCCAGCATGAACGACTGTCAGAGTCTCTCTTATTCTTATCTGCAGACTATGTATCATGAAGACAAAACCACACCGGTTTCTGCTCCATACCTGTATCCTCTGCACTAAGAAACTTTGATTTTGGGTAGCCCGTCATTTAGATCTCTCTTATCGGTTAAGAAAGGAAGCAGACAGCATTGTGGGATGATATATACAAGGTCAGATAATGCTGTCACTCTGATTCAGAAACTTTAAAGGTGTAGAACTTTGTAAATTCGTTTTTTTTTTTGTTTTTTTTTTTCTTTCAGTGGGAATAGTAAATATTAATGAATAACAGCAGCATATATTCTTCTAGTTTCGATTTCCATTATAAGGGGTGTTGAATTTGATTTTTATTGTTCTTCAGAATTTCCTGTAATTTAAAGCCAACAGTGCATGTCCTAACTAGACGCTGTTTTCTGTGGCGTCTCATCTTGGTATACACCTCAAGACTTCTTCTATTTGACTATATGCGTACATTTTATGGACTGCGCACAAGTTCAGTTGCTGTAATGACTCGAAATGCTGGAACAACTGGTGTAGACCTAGATCTAAGCAGGGTGATTTTAGCCTACTGCGCACAAGTTCAATAACCGTAATGACCCGAAATATTGGAACAGCCGGTGTAGACTCAGCTCTAAGTGGGGTGCATTTAGCCTATTGCGCTCCAGTTCAGTTTCCGTAATGACCCGAAATGCTGGAACAGCCGGCGAAGACCCAGATTAAAGCAAGGTGTCTTTAGCGTACAAATTCAGTTACCCTAACGACCAAAAAATGCTAGAACAGCCGGTGTAGACCCAGATCCGAACAGATTGGTATTTGTACATTGCTTTGGCAATATACCAGTGTAGACCTTGAAGGATCAGTCTGTAAGACAGTGGGGATCAAGATCAGGTTTCATAAAATGTAAACTCTAAAAGGCTATAAGATAAAATTATTACAGTTTTTCCTCTGTTGAAAATTGTCTTTGGCGTATATTGGACACAGGGTAGTGTAAACGACATTCAGTATTTTCAATAAATGTCGTAGTGATATACACAAATTTATGCCGTACTATATTTCATTTCGGATGTACATGTATACATGGCGGTGAAAGTCTGTTCCAATATTTGGCCTATGACAGGTAGAAATGACAGATAGAATCTTTCATAAAAACATCTGATTAGTTTAAAAAAGTAGGCTGAGCTTAACCTTATAGTTATCCGAAGACATTAAACAAGGTGAACGAATCAAGCAAAAACAATGCATTTATGTAATTGCTTTTATTAAACTTTAACAAGCGTGTATTTTGATTTTTTTATTATTATTATTTCACTAAATCGCCAAAATTAATACAATAGCATCAATTTTCCAGTATTTTGCATCATGTGTATTACTTAACGTTAATAATTAATATATCATCCTGAATGAGTTAATGAATAAGATTATATAAATACTCTGAAATTAGATTTATGACCAAATAGGTTGTACATATTTAGGGGATAACTGTCTTGAAAATTGTCATTTGGGGAGGTAAATCATCGGTTTTATGGTCGGAAATTTCGTTTTACGGCGACGTGCCAGCGGAGCCGTAAAACGCAATTTGCGACCATAAAACCGATGATTTACCTCCGAAAATGACAATTTTTAATACAGTTATCCCAATTCTAATGCACTTTAACATATTTTAAATCTCAAATTGTTCTAATTTGCACCCAAAGCAAGCTCTTGTAGCAACGTAAAACCAAACGTCAGCCAATGAGAAACGACGTTTCATAATGACGTCGGGTTTGCGACAGTATATCGCAAGATTTACTGTCGCAAACTTTTGACGTTATCCAATCAGACGTTGCGTTATATTCGTAAGTGCATTAGAATAACAAATTGTTGTCCGTTCATCAAAAAAGCCTGACGGTTTCTCTGGAAATATGTCTGTCGACACATGCCTTACACGACGACACAATCTTTTGTTTAGCTTTTTAATGATACTCTTCAGTGGCAGCTATAATAATCCAGTTCCTATGGGCGATGCGCGGTTTTGTAGTTCTGTCAGTATCTATTGATATGATCAAGAAAGTAATAGTAAATCCTAGCGCTAAAATAAAAACAAAAAGAAAAAAAATAAGGGTTTCTATCTACAGATTCAACCCCATAATGCGAAAGTCTGTGCACGTACTACTGAATAACCGCCAAGAAGGTCTAAGCCTGCCCAGGAATAGTGAGGTTAGGTTAACTGACCGTCCCAACATGACCATAGCTGTTTACCGTGGACGTTAAACAATAACACAACAACAACAACAATCCAATAAAGCATCCCTATTTGAGTTCATATGAGTTTTTAAATTCAAATTGAAACATATTGTTTCTATTTCTTTAACTTAATACATTTGACATAATACACTTTTAGGTTGAGTTTTACTTTTCATCTTTGGAACCAGTTTTATTTGTTTATTATTTTTTATTGTATGTAACGATTAACGATAATTTATTTCAAATTTCATACATATCATATGCACACATACATCAGACCTCCAGGAAAGAGGGGTATTTGATGATAATTGAAGGATAATTTTCTTTTTTTCTCATTGAAACTATATGTTGTGACCCCTCATCTGAACCGTCTCGTCGAGACGCCCAGTCTGATCAGAGTCTTTGCTGTCCACATTGAGCTAGCTAAGATACTTAATTGCCCTTTAACCGCAAAGCGAAGACTCTGATAAGTCTGGCCGGCTGCCCAAGCTGATCTGAGTCTTCGCTTGACGCACATGCCACTTTGTTAGTTTTCTCCTGTCGCGGCTCAATTAAACAGTTCCGGAGGAAACATTCTACCTGTGATTAATCAATCTGGTCTCAAAGTGTCAACAACATGGGACAATCATCAAAAACTGTGACAGCCAGTCGCAGTACAGTACTGATACATTTTGTATGAAAAGTACTAATTTGATTGCCCATTGTTAGGTGTTACCTGACCCTATCTGTCCACTAAACAAAGCAAATTATCTTAGTTGACGTTTAACGAATACCAATGCAATTGAGGTTTCAGAGAAATAATATCAGTTATACCATAGGGTTTGTTTGTACACAGAATCTATATATTTACAAAGCCCCAGAGAGGGATTTTGATCAGATACTGTCAGAAAAAAAGCAACAACAAAAAATATTATCTTTACCTCGCAAACACAGATGAGCTGCAGCCACTCAGAAGATGGATTGTAAATGAGACTGTATGAGTAAATGTCGCCATATTATAAATGTATACAGAATCGGGGCGTATCCAGGAATTTCAGACAAGGGGTTCAAATTAACTGCGGAGAGGGGGGGGGGGGCGTTGGCAGGGGTCGATTTGTGCAGTTTGACCATTTTTTCCTGAAGTTCCCCATGAAAATGAAATAATTTCGGTAGAAGAGGGGGTTCGTTTGAACCCTCCGAACCCATTGTAAAACAGTTACAAATAATCACCTGATAGATGTGATTCGTATAAATAATGTTGCCTGTAAATTCTAGATAATCCCTTACAAAGTTAACCTTCAGGAAAACATTGATGCAAAGCAACAATACGCCGGAAAACTTAGTCACATTTACCTTCTGCGACCAGAAACTGGGCACATACTAAGGAATATTTAGTCTAGCAAATGTTATATCGTGTTCTCACCGTCCCTGGTAAGATTTTGCTGACTTTCTTGTATTGTTGTATTCATGTCATAAACATGTGAGAAGGTTCTTGACAAATATGCAACATAATGCTGCTCGGATTTACTTTTATTCAGATAACATTTTAGTGTAAACTAGTGTTGTGCTGATGATCGACTACAATGTATAGCCGATAATCGATCGTTTTACTGTCATGACTGATGATCGACTACCATTTTTTTATCGTCCACTAACATTAGATACTATTTTTAGTAACATGCTCGTTCACAAGTTAAAGGAGTACTCCCTCGTATTTCGTTACGATATAATCACAAAATCATGAAACTGGTTAGTTGTATGCAACACAATTAAGACTTGTACAAACAATCTTCAGCGAAAACATCTTAGTTACGGAGGCAGAGACGATATATCAGTGCAAAGCCTTGAATATTCACGAACATTCTGTCGTCATAAATTGATTTACTCCCACGTGACGATATAAGGCGTTTCTGCAAGCATGTTTTGAATTTTATGATTGGTGCAGTAAATAACTTAACAATAGCATTAACCTCTAATCCGTGCACGTGAGTTCTTTTCAGCCAATAACTGTCTGAGGTCGATTAAAGAAAGTGATTAAAATTATTCATGATATAACTTTACCCTGATTAACTATGATTGCTGGGCGTATCCAATCTTCATTTTTGGCGGGAATGGCGACCCGCCATTCCCGCCAATTTATTTATTTCATTAAATTCTCCTACTTCCAGTGACCATCACAAATTATAAATCTGGCAGATAAAAGGTCTTTTACTGGCGACCATTATTATGCTTAAGATATAGTTTTTCGTGAGAAATTTAAAATGTAGTAAAAACAATGATGGCGTATATCTTTAAGTCTTGTAGACTGATAAATATACAATGTAATACCAATTTTTTTTTGTATGCCCTAACAACTTTTACAGAATTTCTAACAAGACTTTTGAGCTAAAGTATACCCCAAAACAGACCATTTTAAGATGTTGGAAAGGTGAAAGAATACAGTTGTTATTACTTAATTTATAGTCGACTGTGGTCGATGATCGATCACTTTCACAGAAGCGATGATCGACTACAAAATTTTGGCCGATTCCCAAAACTAGTGTTAACACATTTTGTTCGGCCTTTTACTGGCAGAAACTAGGTACCTGAATGCATTACTTTTCTGGTGACGTCTATATTGTCGCAGTCGATGGCAGATACTTTGCCGTTTCTTGTCGCGGGCTAGCTGTTTTTGAGACAATACGTCATACAGTTCTTTAACTAATTTTTGTAATACAAAATTAACAACGACTTATTGCAAATTATATAAATATTTATTTCCTCCCTTGATACATGCCCAAAGAAAGTTTGTGAGGAAACAATATCTTTATGTTTTTTTATTGCTATGTAACCAAGAGATACGCGGGTTATAACAGGCATCATTCATCACTTCAACAAAATATTTCCTGTTCCTTACCATGGCAGCAGCAATTACATACTTTTTATTGTTTTAAGCTAAAAATATACATATAATATTTAGTTAAACCCATTAGCATGATTAGTAGCCCCTAAAACAAGAAAAGAAAACGCCAAGACGATCCAGATACATTAACTTCTTAGAAAGCCAACTTTAAATAGTACCCCGGGCATTGAGTATATCTGTAAACTTGAGTAAGGGCGCCTCATGGACATGTCACAAACAAGTGAGTCTTACAGAAAAGGAATCTGAGTGCAATAGGAAGAAAGCTATAAACAAGACGCTAAAAGTGCAAACAATTATATAAGAATGAGACAATTAAAAACATTAGAAAGGGAACGTCTCTAAACAAAGTCATCGTCCGATTGAGAAGATAATCGGTTAAGGTGTATGGATACATCTCCATGGTTTCTGCCATATCTATAAAGGGAGAAAAGGATTGTGACTTCCTGTTTGCTTTCCTGAATAAGGAAAACCTTTTGAAAGGGGTCTACTCTTTAAGGAAAGAATTCGCTCTTCAAAGAGCGAATTCTTTCCTTTAAAAGTTGACCAATATTGAAAAGGAAGGCGAAAATTAAAATATAACTGTGCCTGAAAGTATAGTAATTCACTTGAAGCAGTAAGAAAGATTTTAATTTGCAATAGTTTGTTTACTTGGCATCGCAAACGTTGTCATTTTCAGATGGTTTAAACATACTTAAATCGTAAAAGTTTTTTGCCTATACAGGGCTCGGGTAACAAATGTTCAGAACATAAATCGTTTTATGAGACGGCTCTAATTATTTTTTTAATTGTTTTGAGGTTGTATAAGTGAAGAAATATGGTATTATATAAGACAGCTGAAAAATCAGCGATTATTTACAGACAGACTCGATGCTAGAAAGTGCAGCCATTGATTCATTCTGCTGAGCCTCTTGAAGACCACCATTACGGGAGATGAAACAACAACACAATTGCAATTAAAATCAGGAGAAGAACTAAATAAGCAACATGCTTTCGTTCTAATCCTATAAACTTATATGTTGTAGTATCTATGTATGTTTTGAACTTTCGCCATTCGGCTTCTTTAGAGGTATATTCAAATCATAACATAAAAAAATAGAAATAATAAACTAAGAACAAGAGGACCAATGGTCCTGTAGCTCACCTGACACTTGGTCCTGGTATATATTTCAATGCTTTTATACATGTATATAGCACCAGGGCAGGGGCAGATAACCCCCCTCCCTTGGGGATTAATGTTGAGTCCCAATTCTATATACCAAGCCACAAGGTCACTGGGCCTTTGTTTCTGGACAAAGATTTCTGAAGGGTTTTTATCATAAATGGGTGTGGCGGCCACCATGTTCATACGACCATGACCATCTGAACAAACTTTGATTCCTTTGACCCAGTATTAAAGCTCCATAATATATGAAACACAGTAATCATTTGTATAAACTATGATGGGCCTGAGTGCCCAATGCTACATACCGGTACCAAGTTTCAAGGTTATAGCCTTTCGGTTCTCGAGAAAAAGACGTTTGAAGAGTTTTTACCATATATGAGCATGGTGGCCATCTTGGTCAAGTGACCAAGACCATCTGAACAAACTATGGTTCCTTTAAGCCGGTGAAGCTCCATATGAAATATGGCTTCAATTGACCCTAGTGGCCACTGAGAAGATGTTTGAAAATGTTGACAGGTGACAGAATCTCAATGACCTTGCACAAAAGTCAAAGAATGACCTTGACCTTTAACGACAAAATATCTTCATCTGGTCATTTAGTCAACCATATATACCAAATATTGCACCTTAGACTTAAATAGTTTCTGAAAAAATCCACTGTTTAAGCATTTTCCCATATAAAAGCCTACATAATGTACCAAAGTTGACAGTGTCATAAATTAGGTCAAGGTCAACGCACAATCATTTGTATAAACTAAGATGGGCTTGAGTGCCCAAAGCTACATACCAAGTTTCAAGGTCATACACCTTTTGGTTCTGGAGAAGAAGATTTTGAAGGGTTTTTACCATATACTGGCATGGCGGCCATCTTGGTCAAGACCCTGAGAACAAACTTTTATTCCCTGGTCACACTTAAACTCCATATGAAATTTGGCTTCAATCAGACCAGTGGTTTCAGAGGAGTAGATGTTTTGAAAATCTTGATGACGGACAGACCGACAAAATGACCTTGACCTTTCAGTGACATAATATCTTCATCTGGTCATTTAGTTGACCATATATACCATGTATTGTACCTAAGACTTAAATAGTTTCTGAGAAATCCAGAGTATAAGCGTTTTCCCATATAAAAGCCTAACATACCAAAGTTGACCATGTCGTAAATTAATTCAAGGTCAACACATGGTCATCATTTGTATAAACAATGATGGGCCAGCATGCCCGATGCTACATACCAAGTTTCAAGGTCATAGGCCTTTTGGTTCTAGAGAAGAAGATTTTCGAAGGGTTTTTACCATATATGGGCATGGTGGCCATCTTGGTCATGTGACCCAGACCCCGGGTATAAACTTTCGTTCCCCCATCCCACTGAGACTCCATATGAAATTTGGCTTCAATCGGCCCAGTGGTTTCAGAGGAGAAGATGTTTGAAAATCTTGACGACGAAGGTGGTCCGACGGAATGACCTTGACCTTTAGTGACATAATATCTTCATCTGGTCATTTAGTCGACCATGTATACCAAGTATTGTACCTAATACTTAAATAGTTTCTGAGAAATCCACTGTTTAAGCGTTTTCCCATATAAAAGCCTAACGTACCAAAGTTGACCATGCCATAAATTAGGTCAAGGTCAACGCACGGTCATGATTTGTATAAAATATGATGGGCCCGCATGCCCAATGCTACATACCAAGTTTCAAGGTCATAGGCCTTTTGGTTCTTGAGAAGAAGTTTTTTGAAGGGATTTTACCATATATGGGCATGCGGCCATCTTGGTCAGGTGACCCAGACCCCGGGTATAAAATTTCGTTCCCCTATCCCACTGAGACTCCATATGAAATTAGGCTTAAATCGGCCCAGTGGTTCCAGAGGAGAAGATGTTTGAAATTCTTGACGACGGATGGTCTGACGGAATGACCTTGACCTTTAGTGACATAATATCTTCATCTGGTCATTTAGTCGACCATGTATACCAAGTATTGTACCTAATACTTAAATAGTTTCTGAGAAATCCACTGTTTAAGCGTTTTCCCATATAAAAGCCTAACGTACCAAAGTTGACCATCCCGTAAATTAGGTCAAGGTCAACACAAGGTCATGATTTGTATAAACTATGATGGGCCCGCATGCCCAATGCTACATACCAAGTTTCAAGGTCATAGGCCTTTTGGTTCTGGAGAAGAAGATTTTTGAAGGATTTTTAGCTCACCTGAGCCATAGGCTCAGGGTGAGCTATATTGATCACCCAGTGTCCGTCGTGCGTCGTGCGTCGTCCGTCGTGCGTCTTGTGTCGTCCGTCGTGCGGCGTCAACAATTTGCTTTAAATGACATCTTCTCTGAAACCGCTGGACCTAGGGCTTTGATATTTGGTATGAAGCATTGTCTAGTGGACCTCTACCAAGTTTGTTCAAATGGTGGCCCCAGGGTCCAAAATGGCCCTGGGGCAGGGGGTCTTGGGTTCAAAACTAAAATATACTTAAAAATTTTCTTCTCCAGAACCGCTTGCCTCAGATGCTTGAAATTTGGTATGTAGCATTGCCTAGTTGTCCTCTACCAAGTTTGTTCAAATGGTGGCCCCAGGGTTCAAATGGCACTGGGGCAGGGGGTCTTGGGTTCGAAACTAAAAAATACTTAAAAATCTTTTTCTCAAGACCTGCTTGGCTCAGATGCTTGAAATTTGGTATGTAGCATTGCCTAGTGGTCCTCTACCAAGTTTGTTCAAATGGTGGCCCCAGGATCCAAAATGGTTTTGGGGCAAGGGGGTCTTGGGTTCGAAACTAAAAAATATTCAAAAATCTTCTTCTCCAGAACTGCTTGACTCAGATGCTTGAAATTTGGTATGTAGCATTGCCTAGTTGTCCTCTACCAAGTTTGTTCAAATTGGGGCCCAGGGTCCAAAATGGCTATGGGGCAGGGGGGTCTTGGGTTCGAAACTAAAAAATATTCAAAAATCTTCTTCTCCAGAACTGCTTGGCTCAGATGCTTGAAAGGGGAGGTGCCTATAAGGCCCTTTTTCTGCCCAAGAGCAAAATGTTTTATTTTCAGCTGATGATTAGACTATAGTGCCCGCTATACTGAATCAATAGTGGTTAAGCTCCGTAAGCCCTACTTTTGGAATAATGGGGTTATTAAAGTGGGTGGGGTAAATCAGCATGAACCAGGGGTGTCATATTATAAGCTATATTTCTCCTTCAAATTTAATGGCATTCATAAATACCTTCCTTTATAAGTTGAAGTAATGTCTTTGGTGACATCATTTCTCAAATTCTGTCTTTTAAAATAAAATCTTATGTCTGCAGAATTTCTTTTAGAGACACTGTCAATTTTCATTAATTTTGGTACTCTGAATTCAATATATTCTACCATATCTCTAGAACCAATGGATGACTTCTTACCAAACTAACATGGGTTCACCCTTGGGAGAGTACAAACTGTTGGTTAAATTTTGGTGACCTTGACCTTTGTTTCAAGGTCACAGTAAGACTTTTAATGTCAATTTTAAGTCAAGTGTTGGCCATTGTCTACACAGTAGCTCCAAAACTGACATGAAATCATGACTAAAGTGGCCTAAATTAAACATTATGAGGAGTTAGAGCACTAGTTATGATCAAATGGCCATGACATCATGATTCAAGGTCAAGGTCAAGGTTAGACTAGACAGAGTTTGACCAAAGACCTCACACAGCTAGAAAGCAGAAATTTAACAAATATGTATGTTTCTATTTGTAATGCAATGCTTAATATGCATATAATGACCTTGACCTTGATCTGAAGGTCACCGATACATTCAGAAGTTCATTATTTTACAATAGACTGTTCTATAACCTTTATGTTTAACGCAATTCTGTTTCATCATGTTTGGCTAATACTGACCTTCAGACCAAGGTCAAGGTCATTCTCTGCACATTAAACATTGATTTTCAAAAGAAAACACTCAGATTTGGTACATTTCTGCCACCTGATTGATGAAATCTATGATTAAACTCTGTTTAGTCTAGCCATGACCTTGACCTTGAAGATGATGTCATGGCCATTTAATCATGATGTCATGGCCATTTAATCATAACTGGAGCTCTAACTCCTCATAATGTTTAATTTAGGCCACTTTGGGAACTATTCCATATCAATTCAGGAACTGCTGTGTAGACAATGACCAAAACTTGACTTAAAATTGACATTATAAGTCTTACTGTGACCTTGAAACAAAGGTCACGGTCACCAAAATTTAATCAACAGTTTACACTCTCCCAACGGCGAGCCCATGTAAGTTTGGTAAGAAGTCATCCATTGGTTCTAGAGATATGGTAGAATATATTGAATTCAGAGTACCAAAATTAATGAAAATTGACAGTGTCTCTAAATGAAATTCTGCAGACATAAGATTTTATTTTAAAAGATAGAATATGAGAAAAGATGTCACCAAAGACATTACTTCAACTTATAAAGGAAGGTATTTATGAATGCCATTAAATTTGAAGGAGAAATATAGCTTAAAATATGTCACCCCTGGTTCATGTTGATTTACCCCACCCACTTTAATAACCCCATTATTCCAAAAGTAGGGCTTACGGAGCTTAACCACTATTGATTCAGTATAGGGGACACTATAGTCTAATCATCAGCTGAAAATAAAACATTTTGCTCTTGGGCAGAAAAAGGGCCTTAAAGGCACCCCCCTTTGGTATGTAGCATTGCTTAGTGGTCCTCTACCAAGTTTGTTCAAATGGTGGCCCCAGGGTCCAAAATGGCCCTGGGGCAGTACGTGATGGGTTCGAAACTAATAAATACTTAAAAATCTTCTTCACCAGAACTGCTTGGCTCAGATGCTTGAAATTTGGTATGTAGCATTGCCTAGTGGTCTTCTACCAAGTTTGTTCAAATGGTGGCCCCAGGGTCCAATATGGCCCTTGGGCAGGAGGTCTTTGGTTCGAAACTAATAAATACTTAAAAATCTTCTTCACCAGAACTGCTTGCCTCAGATGCTTGAAATTTGGTATGTAGCATTGCCTAGTGGTCCTCTACTAAGTTGTTCAAATGGTGGCCTCAGCGTCCAAAATGGCCCCCAGGCAGGGAGTCCAAGGTTTGAACCATATAGATACATAGAAAAATATAAAAAAAAATCTTCTACTTCAGAACCGCAAGGCTCAGATGCTTGAAATTTGGTATGTAGCATTGCCTAGTCGTCCTTTACAAAGTTTGTTCAAATGGTAGCCCCAGGGCCCAAAATGGCCCCCGACAGGGAGTCATGGTTTGAGCCATAGAAATATATAGAAAAATCTTCTTCAGAACCACATGGCTCAGATGCTTGAAATTTGATATGTAGCTTTGCCTTGTAGTCTTTTGCCAAGTTTGTTCAAATGATGACCCCAGGGTCTAAAATGGCCACGGCCAAGGGTTCCTGGGTTTGAACCATAGAACTACTTAGAATAATATTCAAAAATCTTCTTCTTCTGAACCACTTGGCTCAGATGCTTGAAAATTGGTCTGATGCATTGCCTGGTGGACGCCTACAAAATTTGTGTAAATGGTGGCCCTGGGATCTTAAATGGCGCTAGGGCAGGGAGGCTTGGGTTTGAAATTAAAATATACTTAAAAACCTTCTTCTCCAGAACCCCTTCATGCAGATGCTGGAAATTTTGTATGATGCATTGCCTAGTGGTCCCTTACCAAGTTTGTTCAAATTATGATGCCAGGGACAAAAATGGCCCTGCCCCAGGGGGTCCTAGGTTTGAACCATAGAAACACATAGAAAAATATTCAGAAATCTTCCTCTTCAGAACCACTTGGCTCAGAGGCTTGAAATATAGCTTTTAGCATTGCCTAGTGGTCCTTTACCAAGATTATTCAAATGATAGCCCCAGGGTCCAAAATGCCCCTGCCCGAGGGGTTCAGGGTTTGAACCATAGCAATACATAGAAAAACATTCCAAAATCTTCTTCTTCAGAACCATTTGGAAATGGTTGCAAACTATCAGGTTTGTTCAAATTATGACCCTAGTTTGACCTTTAACCTTTTTGCTTAGGTGAGCGATTCAGGGCCTCTTGGCCCTCTTGTTACCATATATGGGCATGGCGGCCATCTTGGTCATGTGACCCAGACCCCGGGTATAAACTTTCGTTCCCCCATTCCACTGAGACTCCATATGAAATTTGGCTTCAATCGGCCCAGTGGTTTCAGAGGAGAAGATGTTTGAAAATCTTGACGACGAAGGTGGTCCGACGGAATGACCTTGACCTTTAGTGACATAATATCTTCATCTGGTCATTTAGTCGACCATGTATACCAAGTATTTTACCTTAGACTTAAATAGTTTCTGAGAAATCCACTGTTTAAGCGTTTTCCAATATAAAAGCCTAACGTACCAAAGTTGACCATGCCGTAAATTAGGTCAAGGTCAGCGCAAGGTCATGATTTGTATAAACTTTGATAGGCTCGCATGCCCAATGCTACACACCAAGTTTCAAGGTCATAGGCGTTTTGGTTCAGGGAATAAAAGAAGTTTTTTGAAGGGTTCTTACCATATATGGGCATGGCCGCCATCTTGGTCATGTGACCCAGACCCCGGGTATAAACTTTCGTTCCCCCATCCCACTGAGACTCCATATGAAATTTGGCTTCAATCGGCCCAGTGGTTTCAGAGGAGAAGATGTTTGAAAATCTTGACGACGGATGGTCCGACGGAATGACCTTGACCTTTAGTGACATAATATCTTCATCTGGTCATTTAGTCCAACATGTATACCAAGTATTGTATCTTAGACTTAAATAGTTTCTGAGAAATCCACCGTTTAAGCGTTTTCCCATATAAAAGCCTAACGTACCAAAGTTGACCATGTCATAAATTAGGACATGGTCATCACAAGGTCATGATTTATATAAATTATGATGGGCTCGCTTGCCCGATGCTACATACCAAGTTTCAAGGTCATAAGCCTTTTGGTTCTGGAGAAGAAGATTTTTGAAGGGTTTTTACCATATATGGGCGTGGCGGCCATTTTGGTCATGTGACGTGGACCAAATATATAAACTTTCGTTCCCCCATCCTGCTAAGGCTCCATTTGAAATTTGGCTTCAATCCACCCCTTGGTTTCTGAGAAGAAGATGTTTAAAAGTGTAAACGCCGACGACGACGGACGACGGACCAAGGCTATACTATAAGCTCACCTTGACAGGAGCTAAAAAGTGAAATAAATATGTTTAAACCAACACAACAGCAATTACTTTGTTTTAACAACTTAATTGAACCACGACACGAGAAAACCAACAATGTGGTTGTGCGCCAAGCGCAGACTCAGAGCAGCCTGGGCATCCGCCCAGTCTGATCAGAATCTTCGCTGTCCACATGGAGGTAGCTTAGACCCTTAGCTACCTTTGATCACTTAACGAAGGGTCTGATCAGACTTGGCGGATGCCCAGGCTGATCTGAGTCTGCGCAGGGCGCACAACCACATTGTTGGTTTTGTCGTGTCGCGGCTCAATTTATTGATTATGAACAATACATATTAAGCCTCTTTCGAACGACCAAAGTCTCTTTGTCACATGAACTTGACAAAGAAAGAAGGAAAGTTTGCCAAACATTTTGCGTTCACACGGCGCAACTTATTTGTTCAAGAAAAATGTGGCATAGAATCTTTGTCAGATAAACTTTGGCAATGATATATTTGCTGCCGGATTCACATGATCAAACATTATTCGTCAAGGTTACCTGGACAAATAACTTTTGTGTTACATATACTTTATTCAAAATCAAACCGATTTGATTATGAGCAAAGTTTTCTATGTTCATCTCCATAGCTAGTATCTTTGTTACATATTTTATGGCAAATTTTTGTTCACACGGACAAATTATGTTTGTTATATAACGTTAGCATATAAATTTGGAAATCTTTGCTCGTGTGAACGAAGCTTTATAATAATGTATCTTGTAGAAAGTGATTTTCACATAATCCGTTTGTGTGAAATGGATGATCTAATGACAAACAGTGCCAAAATTAGATTGTTCGGTAACGCTGGGGATGGTGGGATTGGGCGAAGAAGCAACTTCACGGTGAAAAATTCTGCCTTGTGGCGTCCTACTGTTTTGTCTTTAGGAAGGACGATGAACGTTTGATTGCTTGAAAGTTTGTGGAGGGGGTCGTTCGTAATAATAATAATAACAACTCGATATAGACTGTAATTCTCTCCCACAGAGCGTCAAACGCAAATCAATGAATCAACCATTTAGGGTCTGGTCTACACTCCTTGCTCCGAGAATATTTATAGTCGTAACGTTTCTTAGTAAAAACTGCTAACGACGAAATCGGTTTTCAATGGAAGCAATCCTACTATGTTATTTTTGCCTCAGTTTTCAATGAGAGTCGACTCAGATACAATTTACTCGCTTTCCTTCAATCCATCATTGCTTAGCGTTCCCAAAAAGGAACATAAGCAAAATGTGCGAATACAGATTAGACGCCGAAAACGCAACACTTCAATTAAACATGATCAGGGGCCGTATTCATAAAACGACTTAAGTCGTTGCTATGCTGTTGCTAAGGCTGAATTTCTATAAAGGAGATTCCCTACAACTATGAAATTTGCTCTGGAGGAACAGTCTTTTCAGACTGTTCCTCCAGAGCAAATTTCGTAGTTGTAGGAAATCTCCTTCATAGAAATTTGGCCTTAGCAACAGCATAGCAACGACTTAAGAGGTTTTATGAATACGGCCCCAGAGATAAATAGACATGACACCCCGAAAATGATGAATGGACTCATCCACTTTATAAGAATGGAAGATTCCACTAGGTATAAATGGGTTAAGATTAAATCTAATTTCGGAAAGATTATGTAGACCTTGGAAGAAAAGACAAAAAGTCCCAAACTTTTCCCCTTTTCATGGAAATATGAAGGTGCACCCCACTCAACGCCGCGTAGCGCAATCGGTAGGCCACCTGACTTAAAAGCCAGAGGTCCTGGGTTCGATACCCGGTCCGGCCACTTACTTTCATTTCTCCTTCCGCTGATTCAAGAAGGGCAGTTGTCAGTTAGGCTGGTGAAAGTATGAGCATTTAGTACTGGTTAACCGCTTAGGAGGTCTAAGCCTGTCCAGGAATGACCAAAGCTGTTTACCATGGACGTTAAACAATAACACAACAATGCTTCCACTGTGCACACAACCTTTAACCTTATGGAAATGGTCTATAAAACCCATGAGTTTCGTCCGAATCCTTTACACGAAAAATGCACTCTAAATATATATTACATATCATAGCTGAATAAAATAGTTTAAATCAACCTTAAATCAACAATGAATCAAATCTGATTCAAAACGAATCAACTTTGATTCAATGTAAAAAAAAATAACAATCAATCAAATCTGATTCAACGTCAAGACGTTGAATCAACTTTGATTCAATGTTGTGTGCTCGCTGGGTTTCTTCGTTTTTCCAGAGAAAGAAATCAATCAATCTAAGAAATCGACAATGAATCAAATCTGACTCAACGTCAACCCGTTGAATCAACTTTGATTCAATGTTGATTCAACGTTGTGTGCCTGCTGGGTTTCTTCTTTTTGCCAGAGATAGAAATAATAGCAAATCAAATCTATGCATTGGATAAAATGGATGAGGCGGTCTTTTTCACCGTAGGCTACAGCAACAAGAGAGCACACTTTCCCAAATTGGATTTTAATGCCAATCTGGTTCTTTTCAGTAGCAGAAGGTCACTTGCTTTTTCTACGATAAGCACTGTCGAATTCAAACTTTGTTTTACGTGCAACATAAAAGACCATAAAATAAAATATCCGAAAGGTCTGAGATGAAATCAGCCGTATTATTTATTCATTTTAATTATTTATTTATCTTTCAGTTTAGACGTAACGGAGCATCCTTGGAGACTCCCGGGAACGAATCTTTATCAGGCCCACATGCCGTCCGCGTTAGTTGTCAGTCGTCCATTAGGTTCCCCGTACATCAGTCTTGATCTTTACCTTTTGAGGCTCTACGACTGGATTGCTTGTGTGCACAAAGAGTAAATTAGCCGGTTCCCGAAAAAAACGACTTATATAAGTTGTGCGTTTTTTTATAATCTTATCGATGTCTATCACGTTACCGTAAAAAATATTGGGACATATAGGTCTGGTAATACAGTGCAGTCCCAAAAGGAGCAGTCTGATCAGGGTCTGCACTGCTTGCCATTCCATCTGCTTCTTTTGGATAATCATTACATTGTAAAAAGAATTTGTTCCATTTTCAGGATAATTATGCTAATAGTTTTAGATGTCCCAATGTTTAAAAATTTACGGTATTCTCGGGCAAGCAGTCATCAGTCAATACAGTGCCAATAGTAAGTAATGATAAGACCAGCTTACTATGGGACAGAAAATGTTGCTGTTACGAAAGATCAGGCCACGAGGTTATAAAACTTTTTTCGTGCTCAACTCAGCTGATCATTAAATTTTCTCTGCTGATAAATAAGAAAATGCCAACTAATGTTGGCATTTTCTTATTCATAAGCAGAGAAAATTTCATACTCAGCTAAACTAATCAAGGAAACAACTGTACTTATCATTAATTTGCTATTTATTAGCAGGTAAAATTTCATGCTCAGCTGAGTTGAGCATGGAAAAAAGTTTTATAACCTCGGGCCCAGCTGTGTCGTCATGTGCGCAGCTATTACACCGAGCGGTTCAATTTAGAGGCAAATAGACACACAACTCTATTAGCCGCGACACGACGAAACCCACAAAGTGGTATGCGCGCCACTTACTTGAAGCGAAAACTAAGATCAACCTGGGCATTCCCTAGGTCGAATCACAGGCGTCAAGGTCTGCATGGTGGTAGATTAGACCATTAGCTACCCTTTAAGTGCACAGCGAAGACTCTCATCAGAGTGGACGGATGTCCAGACTGATCTAAGTCTTTGCTGGGCGCACATGCCATTTTGTTATTTTTGTCGTGTCGCGGCTCCTATGTTTTTGCATGCTACATGTAATTAGAAACAAGGTTATACTTATATTTTTGTCCATATTATTGGAGGTGGATGGTGGTTCAACTGAAAGTGACCCACCCGACCGGACCACCCCAGAAAGTAACAAAATTACGTCGTTTGCAAGCTTGCATTTTAAGTACATTAGAAACAGCTCTCCTTTCGTCTGTCACTTGAAGCAAGACCGGTGTCAAATCTCCAAAGTTCTTCATTAGTTTTCCCTAATAGGAGTTGATATGTTCGATCTGTCATTAATTTCTGCGCCCCCGAGAAGATTTTGTTACTCAACAGCCATTTCCAATTTTGCAGAGTTATCGACATAAATGTCGGGTTATTACGTCTACTCACTTTTCTTTTATCAAGTTTTTTTATGATAGATGACGACCGCTTCCGAATTTATTTGAATGATAAAAGACTGTACGTAACAAAAATTTTAATTTATCCGCTGCACTGACATTCCGGATAAGGATAGGTTTAGAAGTAATAAATTATAAAATCAAAACTGAATACTTTGCAATACTTTGCAATATATCATGCAGCGCTTCAGATAAAAAGGGTAACAGGGATAATTTGGGGGTAATTGTCCATATTTCTCATATTGAAAACATATGCTATGATCCCTCATCAGATTCGTCTGTCTCACGAAGACGGTTCGTATCAGCAATTACATCATTATATGTTGTTTTATTTTTTTAATAAAGTTTTTGAAAATTATCCTCAAGAAAAGCTCTAAATGTGAATAGAACAACTAGCGCATTCCTCAGCTAAATTGCCAGGCAATTCTTACGAGGGCCCACAAAATACGTTTTAATTTCAAATTATCATAAACCCTCCCAACCCCCATACACACACACCTCGCCATCCCCACCAACCCACCTACCCCACCCCCTCCTCACCCCAACCATCTTCTTATCTGGAGCCCTGTGTAACAGTCGTTTGTCTTTTCTTTTCTTTTTTTTTTTCTTGTGTATTTCCTTTCCGCTCATTCAAATATAGTTTTTTGGACATTTATTTTCAAACATAATGACGGATATGAGTGTCAAGATGATAATAATGCATTTCCTAATATTATTTTCTTTTCTTTTTAATGAGACGATTTCTTTGGGATCATCATTACTGTTTCAATGCTTATTAACCGAAATCTGAACTTAAGACAGATGAAGACATGGTTAGATACATGTAGTTTGGCCTCACATTTTTAAATTGTCATTTCGCCTGGAATAAATTTCAATTGATGACTCTTAAAGTCTTGTAAAAGTTCTAAACAATGTAATAATCATTTTATAAATTTCATGTCTGTGCCGGTAATTCCGGTAATTCCAAGGTAAGATCTGTGATTGAACCAGGCATAGAAAGCATCTTTTGCAAAAGCTTCTTACTGTTGGTCGCTTGGACATTTGGGATTATGACTTCTAAACAGAAATGTTGTTTTCGAATTCGAAAGGGAGGGCTCAACTGATGTTTTGAGAACTTGTAGTCCAACCAAGAGGCTTATAGTAATTCATAAGCCTCTGGTCCAACCCTATTGATTGTATTTATTTTTTG
Source organism: Ctena decussata (assembly GCA_963989385.1). Taxonomy (NCBI): domain Eukaryota; kingdom Metazoa; phylum Mollusca; class Bivalvia; order Lucinida; family Lucinidae; genus Ctena; species Ctena decussata. Next base: position 7,769,946 of record OZ022504.1, read on the forward strand.
TTGCTGTTGCTGTTTTTCAATTGCCAAGGAGAATCTCTGGCACCAAGACTGTATATGTCCATACGACCGGACAAGAATCTTTGGCCTTCAATATATTCTCGCATTGTTAATTCGTGATGCTTAATGCGAGTTTATATGAGCCGCGACACGAAAAAAACAACAAAGTGGTTGTGCGCCCAGCGCAGACTCAGATCAGCCTGGGCATCCGCCCAGTCTGATCAGAGTTTTCGCTGGCCGCATGAACGTAGCTTAGACCCTTAGCTACCTTTTAAGCACTTAGCGAAGACTCTGATCAGACTGGGTGGATGCGCAGGCTGATCTGAGTCTGCGCTGGGCGCACAACCACATTGTTGGTTTTCTCGTGTCGGGGCTCAATTATTGATTCTATATTTGCAAGAGTTTGAAAGCATCAAAATTAAATCAGTGCCTTGGTTAAAAGGATGAGGTTGTCCTTTTACCGGAGGCTATAAGAAAGCACTTTCTCAGATTGGATTTTTTATTGCAAATCTCGTCCTAATGAGCCATAACGGAGCAGTTGCTACTTTTCAAATCCGTTCGTAGAATTCAAGCTTTAATTTTTCTGGCAGTATGAAAAACAGTTTGAACGCAATTTCAGACGGGACATTTGTTCGACATACATCAGATAAATAGCTTACGGGAAAGGATGGTCTGTGACGTGTGGACCTTGACACAAGTATTAGCAAAGAAAAACGCAAAGCTTTGAGATTGGGTGGTACCGAAGGCTAAAGAAAGCTGCGAGCAGTCATTGGAAAACATGCAAAACTCCTGGGGCCGTATTCATAAAGCCACTTAAGTGGTTGCTATGCTGTTGCTAAGGCTAAATTTCTTTGAAGTAGATTCCCTACAACTATGAAATTTGCTCTGGAGGAACACAATCTTACAAATACTGTTCCTCCAGATCAAATTTCATAGCTGTAGGGAATCTCCTTTATAGCCATTTAGCCTTAGCAACCGCATAGCAACGACTTAAGTGGCTTTGTGAATACGGCCCCAGATCTGATCAAGAAACAAAGTCTAATGTGGTTTAGTTAAATCTTAAAGTCCTCTGATTAGTAAAGACGATCCGAAAACGACATTTAGACTGAATATCAATACTGAGGACCTGTAAAGTTCCTTAAAGCTGTGGATTAAAAGAGATCTGTCCAGTTTTCTTTTAGATGCTATAAATACGTGTACTGGTGATCATGTGTACCGGATAGTCGGACTCACCCCGACGTCAATTATCTTGCTCACATGACCATCAATACTACTGTTAATCAATACATCTTAAAGTGGATATATCAGAGGCTTATAACTACTTAGTAGTTATAAGCCTCTGGATATATTTGTTACTTATTATCTTATAAGAAAATATTTACTCGGCTGTAAGCTTGACATCCTCCGACCGTTCTTGTATATTCTCGGCCCACTGCGAAGCGTAGTTAGGTGTAGCATTATGACCGTATGCATGTTTGGTTTAAACATATTTATTTCACATTTTCACAACATACATAGATAATACAACATATGAACAGCGACACGACAAAACCAACAATGTGGTTGTGCGCCCAGCGCAGACTCAGATCAGCCTGGGCATCCACCCAGGCTGATCAGACTCTTCGCTAAGCGCTTACAGGGTAGCTAAGGGTCCATGCTACCTTCATGCGAACAGCGAAGACTCTGCTCAAACTGGGCGGATGCCCAGGCTGATCTGAGTCTGCGCTGGGCGCACAACCACATTGTTTGTTTACTCGTGTCGCGGCTCATATAAGTTTATAGGATTAGAACGAAAGAATGTTGCTTATTTAGTACGGAGCCCGGGAGGGGACATGACAATACATATACTGATTTCGTTCCCACGAAATGCATTTCGTTCCCACGCATTACTTTTTCGTTCCCTCAGTTTAGTATTTTGTTCCCTCAAATTAATATTCCGTTCCTACGCTTTACTTTTTCGTTTCCACGCATTCCTTTTTCGTTCCCTCAATTAAGTATTTCGTTTCCTCAAAATAGCTTTCCGTTCCCACGCTTTACTTTTCCGTTCCCTCAAAATAGCATTTCTTTCCCTCAAAATAATATACCGTTCCAATGCATTACTTTTTCTTTGCCTCAAAATAATGCACCATTCCCATGCATTACTTTATCGTTGCCTCAAAATAATAATTCGTTCCCTCAAAATAATATTTGGTTCCTCCAAAACAACATTTCGTTTCCACGCATCACTATTTCGTTTGCACGTTCTAATATTTCTTTCTCTTGCAAAATAAATTCGTGTCCTTAAAATAGTATTTTGTTATCTCGCAATAATAATTTGTTCTATCACTGTAGTATTTTGAGCGCACAGATTACTATTCCGTTCACACGTAATGATATTTCGTTCCCACGATTTACTATTATGAGGCCTCGCAATGAATAAAACCACATCTATTTTTAGCTTTACACAGATCAGTGTATGATTGGCGTTGACAAGAGCTCTGATTTGAATAAGGGCATTTCATAATGATAATCAGTTTGGTCAACATTATTTTAAATCTTTGAACATGACAATCGAATTACATGTACAGATTCTACCATTTTTTTTTAAAATAAGAAACTGAGAAAACGTAGCATCATTATAATTATAATAGGAAAACTTTACGCTGGCACAACGTCTACCCAACGTTGGACAAACATCAGTGGCGTTTCTGAACGTTGAGTCAGCGTTGTCCGAACATCGCGTGCTCACTCGGCAGTGTCGACCATCAGTTCGCGGAGTACTTGTATGGTTAAAGAGGGGCTCTGGGTTCGTGATCAGTAGAGCCACGATTTTGTCCACATCTGTTACATTTGGGAGGTGGCTGGAGGGGCGCAGAGATGGTGATCACAGGGTATAATCGATTCCGCTAATTTTCGCTTCCTGCAGAGACTGTACATCATATTTGGATTCCGCCGAGACTGTCCGTGAACTCTTGCTTCCTGCCGAGACTTCTGTACATGATAAATGGCTTCCTGCAGAGACTGTCCGCGTGATTCTGCTTCCTGCCGAGGCTCTCGGCAGGAAGCAGAGTCACGCGGACAGTCTCGACAGGAAGCCATTATTCAAGGACAATAGTCTCTGCAGGAAGCAAGAGTTCGGGGACAGTCTCGGCAGAAGCCAAATATGACGGACAGTCTCTGTAGGAAGCGAAAATTGGCGGAATCGATTATACCCTGTTGTGATAGTGATGGCTGAATTGCTTCCAGAGAAGGGGAGTCTGCTTTCGTGACTTCCTGTTTATTTCCTTTGGCAGTGTGACCATTTCGAGGGGCCTGCTCTGGAATGAAGAATTTGCTCCAAGGGGAGCAAATTCTTTCCTTTGAGAATTGGCCCCAGTTTTGGATTTGCAGAGACTGGGGTGGCTGAATTGCATCCCTTGAAGGTGTACTCATTCACCTTATCATTTAGGGACTTGGTAAGCCAGCTATAACTCAGGGCCCGGAAATACTCAAGTAATTTAATCATGACAGTTGGCATAATAACCTTTGAGCTATGGTAAAGCTGTGGTGTGTGGGTGTATAGATGTGATGTGTGGGCGATCTCCATATTTTGCGCCAGGTTTCAACTGGGAGACAACTGCTATGACTTCCTTCTTGCTTCCTTAGGTGACAGTGCCTTTTCTGGCAGGCCTGCTATGGAGCGAGAGCATTTGCTTCGATGGGGGCAAATTCGTTTCTTATGAGTTGGCCCCGAATTAGAGGGGCCACAGAGATTGGGATGACTGAAAGTACTAGACTGGCTGCAATTAAGAACATAGATAAAATGACAATAATAATAATAATTGTAATAAAAAGTTATAATAATAAAAATAATGAGAATGTTGAATAGAAAATATTGATAAAATAAAAAATATGGGTGGCCTTCAAAACAAACGGAGTCAAATTAAAACTTGTAACATTTAGAATAAGCATTTAGCCTGGAAACCAGGCTGCTAAAGTACACTATGGTTTTGCTTATACCATTACCGAATATTTTTGTGAGAAAACGAAAGCTATTTCATAGGAAAGAAATGTTAATTTGAGTGAACGAAATATCATGGTAAGGAAATGAAATATTATTGCGTTGGAAAGAAATGGTAACCCGTGGCCACGGAATATTATCTTGAGGGAACGAAATTTCAATCTGAGGGAACGACAAAGTAATGCGTGGGAATGAAATATTATTTTGAGGGAACAAAATGTCATTTTGAGCGAACAAAATTGTAAAGCGTGGGAACGGAATATTATTTTGAGGGAACGAAATGCTATTTTGAGGGAACGAAATAGTAAAGTTGGGGAACGAAATATCATTTTGAGGGAAAGAAATACTATTTTGAGGGAACGAAATGCTATTTTGAGGAAACGAAAAAGTAAAGCGTGGGAACGGAATGTTACTTTGAGGGAACGAAATATTAAATTGAAGGAACGAAAAAGTAAAGTGTGGGAACGGAATGTTATTTTGAGTGAACGAAATATTAAATTGAGGGAACAAAAACGCAATGCGTGAGAACGAAATGCATTTTGTAGGAACAAAATCAGTGTATATATTGCTATGTCCCCTCCCGGGCTCCGTATTTAGTTCTTCTCCTGTTTGCTGTATGCATGTTTGCTTACGTCTCTGGTTAATGAATCATAAAGAACTAGCTTTATCAGGTCATTGATAAAACGTTTTAAGAAAAAAACTTAAGAACTCCGGATATCCTTAAGAGGTGTCATCTGACATTTGCCTCACATTTGACAGGCCGTTGAACATCAAATTGTTGACAAGAACTCGAATGAGAAACTTGCCGTATACATCGAACCACATTTCTGTCAGTGAAACTGAGGGATCACTGAGATCTAGGCTGCTCTACCAATGAGCCTCGACATGACAAAACCAACAAAGTGGCATGTACGCCCAGCGAAGACTCAGATCAGCCTGGGCAGCACAACCACATTGTTGGTTTTCTCGTGTCGCGGCTCATATAATGGTAAACCTCAGTTCGAAAGGGGTTCAATGTGCAGGTTTGCAAACAGAATGCGGTGAAAACAAAACATGGGAGGTGAAACCAAACCCCTTAAAGAACATTTCTGTGCCAATATTCAGATTCATTAATATAAAATGATTTATACGGTCACCGAAACAGAAACTGATTCTTAGGCATAACCTTGGCAAAAGATAAGCCTTGCATTATATGAGATGACATGTTGAGATTTATATATTGTATATAAGAGATCATAAGAAAACCAACAATGTGGTTCTGCGCCCAGCGCAGACTCAGATCAGCCTGGGCATCCGCCCAGTCTGATCAGAGTCTTCGCTGTCCACATGAAGGTAACTTAGACCCTTAGCTACCCTTTGAGCACTTAACGAAGGGTCTGATCAAACTTGGCGGAAGCCTAGACTGATCTGAGTCTGCGCAGTGCGCACGACCACATTGTTGGTTTTCTCGTGTCGCGGCTCATATTGTATATAAGAGATCATAAGAAGCTTAATGAGACTTTTATACAGCTAACTCTGTTATTGATAGTCAATACATGTACATACATAATGGATTTATTTCAAGAATGTCTTTACTATCATGTTTATCGTCATCACTGCCGATGTTAACATATATAAATATTCTGAACCTCGAAAGTAGCACACCGCTTTTATATTTGTATATTTTCAAATAGGCAAATAATCTACTTCACAGCTGACTTTCGAACAATGAATTATTACTCAACAATTACATCCGACTGCACTGCTACAGCTGCTCTATTTCTTAAAACTTTCTATCAGATCCTGTTTCTTATACTCTTATGTAGGCTTGTATAGCTACTTTTGTGAATAAAGCATCGTAACCATACAAGAATATGTAAAACAGCAAAACTGCATCCAAGTGGACACAAATCTAGCATCTACATCGGATGCCTGCTTGCAACTGTATTCGGTAGGGACTCGAAACAGATCAATCTCGTCGACTTCTTTGTTGACGCAGTTTAAATAGCAGGCATCATTCATGTAAGCGGCATAAAATGAACCACGACATGACAGACCAACAAATTGGCATGTGCGCCCAGCATCCAGCCGACAGATGGCGTCTAAATGACGTCGCAATGACGCTAAGTGCCTAAATACACATACCGTCTTACACAGCGTATTTTCAAGGTCGTAGCCTTTTATTATTATTTCTTTTTATGTGGACTGGGTAGAATCTACCTATCCATCTATGTAAAACACCCATGCAAAATCATCTTTTATCTTTCATTATAACGACATGTGCTTTATCAATAAAAAATTATTACTATTTTCGTTTATATTTTTTTTTTTCATTTTTTTTTTTTTTTTTTTTTTTTTCTGTATATTTTCAGACAAAAAAAATGAATTGTCCATCCAGATACTTTCTCTTGACAATCTAGAAAAAGGATGGCATTGTTTATTTGCCATCTTTTGTGTAATATAAAGATTATTTGATTTGGTTTACAATCCTGCTTTCTGTGTTATCTCATGGTATCCAAAAGGCATACCCATGTGAGCCGCGACACGATGTGGTTGTGCGCCCAGCGCTGACTCAGATCAGCCTGGGCATCCGCCCAGTCTGATGAGAGTCTTCGCCGTCCGCATGAAGGTAGCTTAGATCCTTAGCTACCCTATGGGCACTTGACAAAGAGTCTGATCAAACTGGGCGGATGCACAGGCTGATCTGAGTCTGCACTGGGCGCACAACCACTTTGTTGGTTTTCTCGTGTCGCGGCCCATGTCGTATAAACGTCGATGCAATATGCCATGGTATTCATCAATACAGAGCATCACCATTGATTTCTCAAGGTTGACTCAGTTTACAAATTCAAGGTGTAATTCTACATTGATTTAATACTGAATGGCAAATGTTGAATCAATATTGAGGCCCCGAGGTTGAATCGATATTGAGGTCTGAAGGTTGATTCAATTTTCAAATTCATGGTGTAACGTTAAAGGTAGGTTCCTGTACTTTGGAATGCATCATAATTTTGATGATCTTTCATCCATGTTGTTGGAAAGCACTTAAAAAAGGGAATGAATAAGTTTCACTACAAAGTGTAAATCAAAAAATATTAGAAAAGTTGTTTTGCAAGGGATTTCCTAACTCTGCTTCGCACACCAGTTAGCGCTATTTTTAGTTCGCGCCAAAAATAGATAACGCTGCTGACGTCATGCTGCATTGCATTTTGGGATAGTTTTAACTCATCCGCCATGTCAGGACCTCTAGAAGAGCTCATGGCAAGAGAAAATTGACCTTTGGAGAATGGCATCAGAAAGCGCGCACTTATTAACATAATAAACATAGTTATTTTTAGAACTGGAATTCCAACGAAAGAAAATAAACTAAAAGGGAAAACGACTATTTTCTTCAACTTCTGACGATTTTCTCAGTAGCAACAAATTCAGAAAAATAAGAAAATTCAATACTACTCAGAAAAAGACGAAATTATTTTGTGAACATAATTTTTATCGCTAGTCCAGGAACCTACCTTTAATTCAACCTTGATTCAAAATTGAGTCTCAATATTGATTCAATTTTAAACGCCTCTGGGGAGGGTCTTCCCTCAGGATTAATTTTATTGTTGTCAAAATAAAATACATGTAAATGGTTACATTCAGTACAATATCTACATGATCTATGGCATCGAATATTGCGGTAAACTAATCGCTGCCCCTGCCTTATGTACTCGTATAACTACAACCGCTAAACTAGTTTCCATTTTGATTTGCACCCATCTTACCTTAATATCACATTTTCAATTTACTCTGGAAATAAGGATATTTTGAATTTCAAAACCAGAAACAAACGCCGTGGGAGTAGTATATGTGAGAAAATTTAAGGTGTGTGGATACACCTCTATGGTTGTTTGCGATTTTGAAAGGGAGACAATTTTTTCGGACTTTCCATTGGCCTTCTTGGATTTAAAAAAGTCTTCTAAAATGGGTCAACTCTTAAAGGAAAGAATTTGCTCCTATGGAGGAGCAAATTCTTTCCTCTAAGAGTTGACCCCAGTTGCCAAAAGGAAAGCCAAAATAAAAACAACAGAGTGGCCTCCCCTGTGAGTGTATCCATTCACCCTAAGAAAAAACTAATACGTGTACTTTTATCATGAAATATAACAAGTTTTTCAGGAGAAAGAGACAAACAGACAGAAAACAATAACATTCTTATTATGAGCCATACTCCTAACACTTGTAAAGTCTTTATTTGAGAGTGCCTTGTAAAAATGACTATTGACGTATGTGCACGCGGCTAAGACCCATGTTACCCAGCGATGCAGCGTGGTCAAGTTAGTGTTTTATTGTCGCCATATAGGGTCTGCGGGCTTTACAGATTGCTAGATGCAAGCATGGAACAGACTGGTCAGCTTGAGCGCTCTTGATATTAATTCACGGTACAAGAGTATTCTCTACTGCCACAACTCAGTGTGTCTTTATTATGCCCATAACATACCATTTTTCAATGAAACATGATCCATATTCAAACATTGAGACAAATAACTGTTTTTATTAAGATGTAAAGGAAAAAGGAAAGAGAAAAAGGCTAAATAAATTCTAAAAAATGCTTTTACCTTAAATGCTACGCAGCTTAATACCTGCACTCTTCCAATACTCTCTCTCTCTCTCTCTCTCTCTCTCTCTCTCTCTCTCTCTCTCTCTCTCTCTCTCTTCTTATTCTCTTTCTCTGTCTCTTCCAATTAAGAACTCTTGTCGTCAGAAAAAGTCAGCAAAAGTCTCGGTGTCCGCAGCTTTTCGCACTATTGGTATATCTTTTTAGGCATTTTAAACGTTTTTCACACAGAGTAATGTTGCAATAAAAACAGAATCGGTTCAAACTTTCTCATTATTTTGTGATATTAAGTTTTCTTTCTATTTTTCCTGCGGACGAATAGGTCATCAATATAATAAAATCCGTGTTTCCTTTGATTTTGTGACATTATCATATTTTTCTTTCTTTTTTTCTTTTTTTGCAGGCGAAGAGGTTGCCATTTGAACAAAATCCGAAAACATAATGGTAAAATGTAAAATATGTAAAATCGTAGATAAGCGATAAGCAAACAGCGCAACATAGGCCTACCAACCTTTTTCTTACCAACTAGGCATGCTAAAGAACATGTGTGTTAACACGGCGACACATGTTGCATGATAAGTGTGTTTACACGGCGACACATGTTGCATGATGTCTAAACACAATATTGATAACACTATGCAAGCCAAATGTCATCGTTCTCGTAAACATGTGCCACCAAGTAACAGATTATTTACAATCAAGATTAGAAACAATAATGAACAAGAAGTAAAAACTCGGCGGAAAACCACCATTGACGTCACATTGTGTTGGAATGGTGTTAAAGCCTGTAACTCTTCAAGCAACTGAGCTGAGAATTATACTATTCTGAAAAAGTAGAGTAAATAATGCTATGCTAAATTGTAATATTCGAAAAAAAATGATATTCAACTGTAGCAGTCTTTGTGGAAAAGACATGAGCCGCGACACGAGAAAACCAACAAAATGTTTGTACGCCCAGAGCAACCTCAGATCAACCTGAGCATTCGCCCAGTCTGATCGGACTCTTCCCGAAGCACTTTGAGGCTAGCTAAGGGTCGCAGCTACATCCGTGCGGACAGCAAACACTCTGATCAGACTGGGCAGATGCCCAGGCTGATCTGAGTCTGCGCTGGGCGCACAACCACTTTGTTGGTTTTCTCGTGTCGCGGCTAAAATATCTTCGCCATAGTCCTATCAGTGTTAAACAATCGCATAAACACAAATTATTATGAAAACGGTACAACCTTAATTATTTGTGACAAAATGTAGGTTAATGTGCATATATTGTGATAGATAACAGACATAAAATAGACAAAACATAATTCTGAAAATGACAAATCGCTCCGCAAAACACTATTTCAGTTTCTGGTTTCCCTTCCCGCCGAACAATGCCATATATAGGCCTAGAAAATACCATGCTGGTGTCTTTTGATATCAAATTTATCAGGCGAGACCAGAAACAGCAAAGCAATGTATTTATTATGTTTAACATAATACTTAATTACGTAAGGAATGCGACTCCCCTTATTGTTAGTAAGATTGACCACCTCATACATTGGTCAATTTTGACTGGTCAAACAAGATTCTATTGGTTCTGGGAGGTCACATGATGCACAACAAATGCATGTTGCGTGCGTGAATTTGTTGCGCGCGAAATATCGCCCGCAAATTCATTCTTCGGCATTGCTCAGCCGAGTTGACATCGACGCCGTCAGTCGAATTTTGTGAAGTGAAATTCAGTGGTTCTTCAAAGTTTCTGTGGACTCTTATATCTTGATTGTATTACAAATAACTGTCGTCAAAGATGTTCGTCTCAATGTTTGAATGGCGCAACAATTGATAACGTTCACGAACAATTTTGTTCACGAGCTATTTTTATAGTTATCTGTGTACAAACAAACTTTGGCGACCGGAGGTGCCACCAGAAAAAGTGATCGTCTGAAAGAAAAAGACGATAAAGATGAGTATGCGCTTCCTCCACCTCTGCAGCAGTCCGAAAATAAGAAAGCTGCAGTCACCAGCACTCCTGTCAAACAATCGACCGAGGAAGAGGAGCTGGATAAACAATTAGAAGAGCTCGAGAAATCTATCTGTGAAACGGAATCACAGCTTCAAGAAATGGGTCATCAGAAGAAGCTGAATGAGAAGAAAGCCAAACTAGAGCGGTTACAGAAACAGCAAAGCAGAAACCAAAGAAAGATAAAGAAAGAAAAAGAAGAAGGTGAGATTTCCAAATCAAAAGTTGAGCAAACATCTAAATCGTCATCAAAACAAAAGAAGTCTCATTTAAATTCTAATTCTTCGAGTTCTGATTCAGAGTCTGACCTGTCTGACAATCGCAGCAGGCACAAAAAATCTAAGAAAAAGAAGAAAAAGTCAACAGAAACAGCAAAGGAATGGCAAGGCTTGCCGAGCCAATCCGAAGTGTTTCTGGGCCGGCCTGATAAACTTCATATTAAATGACAGTTACATGGTTTTCTATTTATCATGCATCATAAGAAGATTTTACGGTGTAAAGAGCGTCAAACAAGAGAAAAGCAAACGCACTTTTGTTCGAACTTCCTTACGTCGCAAAGGCGTTATGCGTAAGTCGCTGACGTCATTGTCCAATTGAACATTAAAATGATTGGTCAAAGTCAGTGTGTAAACAATCGTCTTCAGGGATCTCTTCTCTCTTCTAGAGGCATTGCCTGATATCATTCGCGCAAGCACAGTTCTAAAGTGAAATGAAATCACATGTTAACATACCCCTGTTATCAGGTGGAATATGCAGCAGATGCATGACACGTGACTTTTGGACAACAGGGCTGTACAGCGTTTACTGACAGGGCTATAGTGGTTAGGCCAAATATCTAGTATCAGTAATAGTAAAAATATAATAAAAACAAATGTAAGCTCGTAAAACGGATCATTAAGGTATATGGTTGGCTGGCATGTTTTCCGCGACTTTTACAAATGTAAGCAAAATTTTACAATTTTCTGTTTGCTTCCATAGATGATGTTCTTCCTAAATAGGATTACTCTTAGAGGAAAAGATTTGCCCCTAGGACAGCAAGGTATTTTTTAAGAGGTGATCTCATTAAAACGGGTGATCTAATTGAAAATGATAAAAAAATGTATCCCTATACCTTAAAATGGGGCGTTTCTTTAATTTCTAAGTATATGTCTGAAATCGAGTACTCCAATAGTTGCAAGGGCGTATGATTAAAGGTTAATGTGCTCCTTATGAAATGAAAATAAATTCCCACATTCTCTTTTAATAACCTGTATTTTGATTAGCCTACATTTTTAACCTGAAATAGAAATATCGTTTCCCGCATGTTTACACAAAAGAAGTATACAAAAATACGATTTTATGAAATCTGGCACTACGTAACAAAACCTGTTTCTCCAGCATATTAGAATTGTTGAAATTCCATCAAGCTGATAGGTAGATTATATGATTTTCTTTAACCAACTTGTAAATACAAACTTGCATGGTCCATGTTCTTCCTTTTGAATGTGTTCTCAGCTCTTCCAGGAGCTCTTTAATTTTTTTATTTGCAAATATATACCTTAGAAGCTGAAAAAATGGGCAATCTCTATGCAGACGCCATATACTTTAGAAGCTGAAAGAATCGGGACAAGTTCTATGCAGCTTGCCCAGATATTTTCAGCTTCTATGGTGTATGGGTACAGCTGACTTCCTGTTTGCTTCCCTTGTCGTCATAGTCCCTCCCAACGGGATAGCTTATTAACACTTTAAGCGCCAAAAAGCAGACGACAAATTTTACGTCTGCAAAATTAAAAAAAAAGGTTTTGTCCAAGCTGTATCATATTGAGAATTCATAGACTAGAGTGCAAACACTGTAGATCTAGATAAGGCTGATTTGAGTCTTCGCTTGGCTCACATGCCACCTTGTTGGTTTTGTCATGTCGCGGCTCATATACCCTTGGAACAATATTCTTATGGCCCTAATGACCTACTGCAATTACAAACAGTAAGAACTTTTATAATTTCTAATATCAGTTATTGTTTCCATAACTTTCTAACGATAGTCTAAGAAAACAAATAAGGAGAAAAAAAAAACATTTATGATACAGTTATTGAATGAAACGTACCTTTTTCTCTCTGTCCTTTGCAAATTTAACTTTAATCCTAAATCTTTTCTGGAAATTATAATAAACCCAACTGGTGGTAAACTGGTAAAGATCCTTTTATATTGTTTAAACTGCGTATTATTAAGTTATCTACTGCATTTAAGTGACCGGAGATGTATTTTCAATTCATCAATACGATATTACCTCTTGAAAAAAATCAAGTTTTCTATAACAAAATCTGTAGGAAACTCTTGAAAATGATTATCTGCAGATAGATTGCTTCACGACAATATCAAGGGTTATTCCATAGCCGAGAGAGACATGAACAACGAAGATGAAACATTGCCATCCCTATAAAATAGGAGCAGAAGCGTCTGAGCAAACATGTGTAGACCCTGATCAGACTGCTCCTGAGGAGCAGTCTGATCAGGGTCTGCAATGTTTGCATGCCGCACAAGACTAATGAGGCAATACCAAAAGTTGAAATCAGCTGGTTCAAATTTTATTTAAACTACGGTAATTGGACATTGTGTCCGAATACCTAGGGCAACCACGGTAATTCAAGTCTTTTGATTGCCAGGCAGCATATGTCAGGCTATCTCATCGTTATGGAACGGAACAAATTTAATCATTATCTGAGATTATAAAGACAATTAAATCCCAGTTAAAACAGTTTGTCTAAAAGCCCCATCTGCTTTAGAAGACTATTTAGATATTTCATTGCAACTTTGATAATAAAAGCTTGTCGCATGAGAATATTTTCTTGAGTTATGTATAGGAACTGCGCATGTCCGTAGCAGTCTGCGCAGTCTTCTAAGCACAAGCGCAGTTATAAGGTCCTTTTAGTTGAAAAGCTAATTTGTCATACTTTTAACAGACCTTGCACGAAAGACGAAGATGAATATACTCGCGGCGGTTACCGCACACTTAAAGATAGATTTTCTCCGGGTGCTACAAATACGGATAAAAAGATCAAATTGGGTTCCTGTTGTCTTGTGGTTGAAGGCACAGTCTGGGTTACAGACCCACCGTATCTTACGCACAACAGACGAAAGGCAGAGCCCATCCCTCCTCTTTCGCCGCATTAGTCCTCCCTGATTCGAAAAACGTACGAGATACGGGGGGGCATTCAGAAAGTTCTGCAAGGTATGTAACCACCATAAAGACAGAACTTCTGATAGCGAAATAACATAAATCTACTATATGCCTTAACAAATCCGCAAAGGCGGTGTATTTATAATAGGAAACATTTTTACACGTCTTTGAAAAAGGTATACCCTAACGGCACTGCAGATTTTTTAATTAAGAAGGCCATGTCTGTCTATCTTTACCAGTACGGATTTATGATTTGGGTGATTTAACCGCTTTCATTTATGTATATGCAGTCTTTGAAATTTTTTCTATAATTGCTACTTAAAGACAATTCCCAGACAACGTTGTCACGTAATTATCGCGGATTTTATATCTAACCTAGGTTCCATACTGCCCCGTGAATTTGGATTATCCGCATTTTATGTAGTAGCAAAGTCTTCCTTTCTACTAAAATTCAAACAATTTCGTAACGAAAACAAGTGTTTTTAGCATTTGAACTCTTGTCGGAAAAAACCTTTGCCTGGGCCAAATAAAATTCGTTACAACTCAATGAGAAATAGTGGCTTTGTACAGTGTTTGGTACCATTGTAAAGGCAAAATGTAGTGCTTTGAACACATGCATAGCACTTGTCCCTAGCCTGCCGCTTAACAAAGTTGTGAGGCCTATTGCAAAACTTTCTGAACACCCTTGTTAATGATCATCAGAAATCATGGTTAGTCTTTGACTTTAGTTGACTTGCTTACTAGTGTCATTCAGATTTGAGCAATGTTAAACATTTTCTCTACGACTATTGCCAAAGTTCATATGAGCCGCCATGGGCGAAAAAAAAACGCAAAAGTTAAAGTCACCTGACTAAGAAGGCTGTCAGTCCCATAAGTGGTATCTCCTTTCAAACAAAACAGCAGGGGCCGTATTCATAAAGCCACTTATGTCGTTGCTATGCGGTTGCTAAGGCTAAATATCTATAAAGGAGATTCCCTTAAACTATGAAATTTGGTCTGGAGGAACAGTCTTACAAAGACTGTTCCTCTAGACCTTGTTTCATAGTTGTAGGGAATCTCCTTCAAAGAAATTTAGCCTTAGCAACAGCATAGCAACGACTTAAGTTGCTTTATGAATACGGCCCCAGATGACTTAAAAAATTTGGTTCACTGCACTTTTTGTATATGGCCTTTAAAGGCCCCATTGTACTGTTCTATCAGCATGAAAAAATTTGTCATGAGGTATCGCTGCAAGCTTCTCACAACAGTTTTGCCATTGTAAATGACCGTGATTACCCAGCCATAAACAAATAAAACATGATTGAGTTTCACATAGAAAGGATTTGAATACTCATTTTCTAAGTCGGCAACTAAGCTGACCTACTTTCGATGTCATTATGTTGAATAAAATGGTATAAATACAATGTACAAGCGTAGAGTCCCAATCACTATCCCGCCTGTGTTTATATACCATTGCTAGACGGGAAACCAGAACAGAAAATTGTATTTTGTGGAACAATTTCATATTTTTCAAAAACTTGTTTTCTGTACTTTTTGCAAGTTATATGACTCAATATATGCACATCAGCCCACATTTTATTACCAAACGTGAAGATTGAAGCGCTTTTTACAATGATTTGAGTTTAGACGTTTTTACCACTGATAGGACTATGGAGACTCTAATAGCATATAATGTTAATTATGACAAAAATATTTTTGTGGAATTTTAGACCTGTCAATTATCACACACTGAAAATTATTTCTCAATGAAAATTCTTTATTTTAAACTAATGAAACTGCAAAGCTGATAATTTCATTTTCTTTAAAGTAATAATCGTAACTGTCAACATGCATTCCTTTGCTCAGTTATTCTAAAAAGGTATATTAACACCAAAGGGTTTTATATAAACATACCGCTACTGAATGCATCAATTACAAGATATTTAAAGCCTTTTTTTAAATTATCTTTCAAACCTTCTATCTAGATTAAAGCAACCTTTAAAAAAATCAGGCTTTGTAAATTGATTATGGAAAGCAGCACATTCGCGGGACTTGCTACGGCATACGTTTGTTTGACTTTGGCTCGAAACAAAAATCACGTTTTTGCGACTATTTCCAAGGTTGGTCCACAGATAAGTCTGATCTGTCGAAATATCGACTAGATCATTTATGATACTAGAAGACATACAAAAACTGATGGCAAGTTGTTACAAGAAAGCTGCAGATAAACATGTGAAACAGCAGCCAAGTCCTAATTCGGACTACCAAATGATAGATCACTTGTCGAAGCTTACATTATATGAAACATATAAAACATAAAAAGAGAAGCTAACTTTTGGCCCAGTAATAATGATAATAATAATGATAAATTTTATCATTGCATCAAAGCATTTTTTTCTGGCGACTAAGCTTGTTCATTTTCTTTAATGGTAATGCAGAATACAGCCCCGGATCCAGGGGGTGGGCTTTGGGGCTTCAGCCCCGCCATCCACTGTGTTATGTATAATATGTTGGGATGACAGTTTTAGATAATTTATCCATGTGGTTAGATTAAAATATATGTTGTGACGTCCCATTAGAATCGCCTCAGCGAGGCGATTCTAATGAGATGTCACAACCTATATTTCAAGGCAATAAAGGCATTATCAAAAATTCTCACGAAATTGATCCCTAATTATGTCATATATTTTCAAACCAACCTCCCCTAACACATATATCTCGGCACCTCCAAGCCCCACCAGTTGTCCAAAGCCCCGCCAGTACGTGGTGGTCTGAATCCGGGTCTGGAATATTTTATTGAAACTCATATTCCATTCTTCGTGGAGCTTTGAGAGACCAGTAATAAAACCTAGCTTTCTTGTTGAGTACATTCTTCAATTTGTAAAATATGTCTTCTGTTCAAAAATATTGGTATTTGTGGTTTAAGATATGCCATTCCCAGAAAGTTCTCCGATTTTCATACTACATGTAATATTTGTAAACCAGTTTCAAATTCAATAGGGGAAATAATGTGTTTAAAATCACTTTTAATATAGAATTTCACTTACAATAACATTGGGATACAGGTTATACAAGTCGCAAGACTTTCTTCTGAATCCCTTTCAAGCTACTGTAAAAAAGTTATCTTATTGAGAATGTGTATTGTTTTGTAAATGTACAGTAATCTGAAAAAAAAAAATATTGTTTACACTAAGATTATCAGTCATTTATGGCCATTTGTAAGCAGTGAAATAGTTCGACAATAATTTAAATAAATAAATAAAAAAAACGTCTTACGAAACAAAGTCTGTGACAAACAAACGATGACTGTTGCTGACAATCCCAAGACGGATTCTAGTAAATTCAACGTACAAACAAACATAACCAACCTATGCATACCTTACTTCTATACTATGCAGATAAACATGTACTGAGAGAAACAAATTTAGAAATTTTCTTTAGGGAGGTATTCCAAGATTGTTTATCGCACATAGTCAGTTGCGACTACATCAAACTTGGACGAAAAAGGTGACTTAAGGCACGATTGACGTCACTTTAAATGGATTCACTCTTTGTGCGGACTGAGAAATAGAGGATCTTACATGAGTGCTCATGTATTATTGAATTTATTAAATGAGTTGGGGAAAAAGATAAGATGCGAGGCTTTGCCGAGCATCTTATCGTTTTTACCCAACGAGTTAAATTCAATAATACATGAGCACGAATGCAAGATTCTATTTATCATATGACGCTAAAATCATATTTTATTAGTAGATTTTGCACTTAAACGTCACAATTTCGCCATTAGAAAACGCAACGTTTTTATGGACGTCAACGCACAACGTTATGACGTAATTTGCACATTTAATCCACTAGTGGATTATCGTTTTTAATGCATGGCTTTATTACACTCTCAGATGCGACGTCATTTGATAAACAATCATACATAGAAAATTGCCAAAATGCTTTTCAAAGGTTTTAACTGGGTCCCTGAACAAAAAAACCGTAAATGAGTTTGCAAATAAACGCATAAGAAGCCGGCAATTGAGCACGTTAGTTTTACGTTAACTTGCCGTCAAATTCAACCACCAGTTTAAACATTATCAATTGACATTTCTACTCGAATCTTTTTGCGCTTTATTATTGTCATCTTGGGGAACACTATCATGCAAAAAAAATGTGAGAAAACTATTTCTGAAGAAACATCCTTTTGAAGCAAAGAATGAATCGGAGAACAGCAAACTCTGATTATTTGAGTCTGTTTATGTACAGTCGTGTAATTTGCAACAATAACCACGCCCCCTATCATCAACTTCAGAGGAGTTCTATATACGTTTGGACTGGCCAGAATGGGTCCAATGATTTCAAAGGAGCCATCACCACGGTGAGTTGCTGGAAATCATTTTACGGTCGTCACACAGCACTCAGCTCGAGCTGTCGTGAAGGAAAAATTGAGCCGCGACACGACAAAACCAACAATGTGGTTGTGCGCCCAGCGCAGACTCAGATCAGCCTGGGCATCCGCCCAGTCTGATCAGAGTCTTCGCTGTCTGCATGGAGGTAGCTTAGATCCTTAGCTACCCTTCAAGCGCTAAGCGAAGAGTCTGATCAGATTGGGCGGATGCCAAGGCTGATCTGAGTCTTCGCTGGCGCACAACCACTTTGTTGGTTTTTTCGTGTCGCGGCTCAATTAATTCTTAAGGAAGATCTTGAAAGTTCTGACGAAGTCACAGGGAATAGTCAGTCAAACAGTTTTTGTGTGGATTTTGTGTGTGTTTTATCACAGGGTATAATCGATTCCGCTAATTTTCGCTTCCTGCAGAGACTGTACATCATATTTGGCTTCCGCCGAGACTGTCCGCGATCTCTTGCTTCCTGCCGAGACTTCTGTACATGATAAATGGCTTCCTGCCGAGACTGTCCGTGTGATTCTGCTTCCTGCCGAGAGCCTCGGCAGGAAGCAGAGTCACGCAGACAGTTCGGCAGGAAGCCAATTTTCGAGGACAGTAGTCCCTACAGGAAGCAAGAGTTCGCGGACAGTCTCGGCGGGAGCCAAATATGATGTACAGTCTCTGCAGGAAGCGAAAATTAGCGGAATCGATTATACCCTGTGTTTATGTCCTTTTCTAGAATATTTCATTCATATCGAGCTGATCGTTAAGCAGAGGTGGGCGAAAACCGTAGTTCTCAGGGAAATACCACCTGACCTTCCAGAAGCTGAATGTGGCTTTCTGTGTGCGCCCAGCGAGACTCTAACCCACAGCAATGAAGACATCATGTTTAGGAGTAAGTACGGAAGCCCCGCCTGTCAAACAAATATGAGCCGCGACATGACAAAACAAACAAAGTGGCATGTGCGCCCAGCGAAGACTCAGATCAGCCTAGGCATCCGCTGTTCGCATGGAGCTATTTTAAACCCTTTAGCTACCCTGTAAGCGCACCGCGAAGACTCCAATGAGACTGGGTGAATGTCCAAGCTGATCAGATTATTCGCTTGCATTACATGCCACTTTGTTGGTTTTGTCGTGTCGAGTGTCTGATATCGAAGACTACCAGTATGAGGTATGATCCTATAAGTTTTGATTCTTAATAATGCAAGTCAGACGCTTTGTAAGGGGGGGGACTTCTAATAGACATTTCCCTCTTTTTTGGCTTGCCGTCTCGGCGGCAAGCCAGTATTCAAGTGGTTTAGTGATACCGAGTTATTTTCGGAAGAAACGATACGTCACACTTAGTCGGAAAATACCTGGAGAGTGTGTACTGCAGTGTTTATATATAGCAATAGCGCAAAGCATTAGCTTTTCCAAAAATCATGCAGCGGCGTCGCGAAAATAGGCCTTAGGGCATCGCATAATCTGACTGGTCAGAGCAGCCGGCACACTGTCCAGCGCCGGTGCCTTCATGGGATCTGATCAGTCTTTTTCGGCATAAATATTCTTCATGATGATCCATGATGCAGACATCTTTCATGCTGAGGATAGACTGATAAGACTGCGCTTCGCCGGAGTGGGCTGATACGTGTATCTGTAAAAACTGAAAGAGCAGAGTTCAAATTTATTGTTTAGATTTAGAAACAAGCGCTTTTGACGATTTTCTTCTCTTATCACATTAACTGAAAAAAATGTATTCCATCTATCTAGAGTTTATAGTTTATTAAAGTCTCATTTTGGTGTACAACATCACAGTACATACATGTTTATATACAGACATATAAAAATTCACCAAACCATTCTGTACAGAATTATAAGAGACTATGTACATCATGCATTACATATACATTTATCTTATCACCGCGGATAAAGGCTCCACAGAGGTAAAAATAATAATAATAATAATAAATACAGCGAACATTGAATATTTTTTCTACTTACGTGGCACTGCATCCATGGTGCCAGAGTACAGTCACTTCCTAAAAACTACACACTGGAATCAATGGTTTTCCCCTCCTCAGCCGCACGGCGCATGAATTTACCAAAAGCGGCACAGCCAGGTACAGAGAAACATGTGGCGGAAACCAGTGTCCAAACAGCATGCCCCCCATGCACCGACTTTGTGCACCGTAATACATGCTCCGTGAGGATGAAAAGGGGAAACACTTTGGAAAAAAAAGTCTATTATGTGGGAAAAAAATCAGAAGGTTAAACGAATAAATATGCTGGCAGTAAACAGAATTTCCGCCGTGTGCGTCCAAGATACGCATTACAATAAACGTGTGGTTTAATTGCTTGTATGTAGAACTGACCGTGTTATGTATGTAAAAGTCGGTAATGTCGGTGAGTACTTAACGCTTACGCATTGCAACAGGCCTTTCCATGGCGCAAAGCGATATATTATGTACACATTTTTAGCATCTGATAAATTTCCTTTTGGCCATCAACATGTTCATGAATAGCCTGAACAATGATACAGAAAAAGGGGACAATTCAGAGTTGTTAATATTTGAAACTCAGAATTGTTAAAATTTGAAACTGTTAGGGATTCATTGACAGCTTTATGACAAGGGAGGGGTTGGTTGGTTGGTGCGATGATGCTGGGTATAAATTCCAGTGCCAGGGCGTCCTATAACACTCTCTAATGTGGCCTTCTTAGTTCAGCTATACAAATGTACAGAGAAATATTTACACTCAACGACGATTTCCTTAGATGAACCTATACTGGACTGACGATGTTCATACATCCACGAACAACACACATTCATGCAATCTTACGCGTAAGTAACGTCACGGATAGTTCAAATAGATGACTGGCCGACGTAACGATTGATATACGTCATGCCATAGTGACGGCTGCTGTACTTCATTTCCAACACGTAACTATTATTCGTCCTTTGCTTGGCGTTTAATTAGTCAGAACTTCACGAATGAGTAAACAAAATTGATGCAAAAACATAGCATAAATATAAAAGATAATTTTCATTTGTCGGGATTCATGGAAATACGAACGCAAAAGGTTCCGTGCTTTGTTGTTCCCAAATGGTGTAAAGCAAGCTATTGTCAAAACAATAACAGCATGCATTTTCTTCTCAGATTGTCAAAGTTTTGTTCCAGTCACTGCCAGTGATGCCACTTAAACCAAAAGTAAACTTCAGTAAATATTAATTTATTTCTTCTTTTGATGTCAAGTTCAGATGTGCACACTGGTCTGGAATTCAACACAGGCAACGAAGACAACTCACATGGAATCTGCTTGTTCTTCTCATCAGGATAAGTTTGTTTCAGAAGTATAGTCCCACGGACCATCCGACCCCCTACTCTTGAAATAGGACTCAAAAGTTTTTTTCTGAATTAACATGCATATTCAAGAAATGCTTGAAAACAATTTTTTGGCTACAACGACCAGGTAACGAATTGGTGAAAAACCTTATTCAAGCACTGCATTTATACAAGACGGAATTTCTTCGAAAACCTGGTCTGACTAAGAGGTATACCAAACTGCCGGGTCCGTAAGAATGATAGTTTGAAAGTAATGTAAGAAGTATGCGAAAACAATCGTGTTTTATAGTATGTTGCCTCGTTGCCTGTGTTGAATGCCAGACCAGCGTGATGTGCCAAGATTCCATAGACATGGGTTGGAAACAGTCTTTCTGACAATACCACCATTCAAGAAGTTAGAAATTAAATACTTTGCTAAATAAAAGTAAGCAACAGAAAGTGCACTAACAATCGGGTTCACTTCAATAACAACTCATGAAAATTTCACTGTTACAGCTGTGCAAGCCTTCCTTTTTAAAGGAAATTTTATCTATATAAACTTTAAGAGTGTAAAAATGGAAACATCAAAATCAACATTTGCAAAATTAAAAAAAAAGAACGAATGTTTTGTCCACGCTATCTCGTACCGCGAATTCAAGGAATAAACGTCAAACAGTACAGATTCAGATAAGGAGGCTCACTATGAGCTGCTCATTTGGATCTACGCTTTTGCAACTGAATTTTACTATTTTCATTTTTGGCGCTTTTCAAACGTGTTCAATTGAAAATTATCGAGGCGTAAAAAAATAAAGTTTACGAATGCGCGACCTATACGAATGCGCGCCGTTTTAACATACGAAGGCGAGGCCTTTTTCCCCTATGTAAGCGCGAATTTTTCCCCCACTAAGGCCTCAGGGGACAGTAAAATCTGCCATTTCTTGTCCCTTGCCGCAAACAATTTTTGAGCGACTCTAAAACATATAAAATTCACTTCAAGCCAAGATTTCACTTGTTGAATATGTTGCCACTGTATATAAAAACTAAATGAAGCATAAAACATGTGCATCAGCATACTCAGGAACTGTCTTTGCAATGTTTACATTACCCCGCCCACCCTATTTCTAGTGCTAAAAAGTGCTCTTCTGACCAGGAGCACATCACATTCTGGAGAAATACCTGCAAGACAATGCCAGTTGGCATATATCCCCTTTTGTTCTTCAAACACATACCTACAGAAAAACAGTTCTCAAATGGGGTAACAACCATGGAGGTTTTTCAATATTTCACAAAGAAAAGCAGGCCTGTTTTCAACAGGAAGTCGTCTATTGTGACAATGACAAGCCGCTCTTCAATTTGGAGATTCCCCTGACCATGGGAGCTATCAGAAAGTTTCGTATCCTTCTCCAGCTGACATAACTAACCTTCCTACCAGCTTACAAATTAAAGAAACATTCATATACCTCATTTAATTGGAGCAACCATGCTGTTTTTAACCCTCTATCTAAAAGTATGATTTTTCTGACCACTGCCAATACGAAACTGTCCCCTGATGCCTAATACCTGCCAATACGAAACTGTCCCCTGATGCCTAATACCTGACTAGTAAAGTTCATTAAACCTCCGATATTTCGTTGTTCGGAAGTTTATCCCTTCCGCCAGCCAGATGAAATATACATTATCTGTTGAGAAAATACATCTTATCTATTGCCTCCTGTTCATCGCGCAGAGGTGGAAGTGGGATTTGAACAGGCTACTATTATTGTTTTAAGGAAACTCAGCTAAAATTCGTTAAATACCATCTCGAGATTTCAGTTGCGCTTATTAGAGGTTGGGCTTTGAATGACATTTTATTTTAACATGCTCCTGTCTGTCTAAATCACTTGTTGAATTTCTCTCAAATTATCAAGAAGTTTCGTTCCGTATTTTTTTGCATGAGGAGAAGCCGTTCGCAATGAGCGAACTTTTAGATTATGTTATTGTCTCCACAGCTTTAAGTTTCCCCATGGAGTCAAATATAGATTGGTGTGAGTGATATCACCAAGCCAGTTTGTAGAAGCTTTCACATTCATTTGTGTTACATTTACTGTCAATGTCCGGCTCTGCCAACCTATCCGCGTATTTTGGTAAAACTCGCGCAAACGAAGGCACATTTCGGGAAAAAAAAGTTGCGCAAACGTACCTCATAAAAAGTCGAGCAAACGCAGGAAATTCTTCAGGTATAGTCGCGCAAACATGCTGCTCCCGCCACGGACCATGTACTTGTTTAACCGTATAATTTAAAAAAAAAATATATTGGACACCTAAAATAATAACCAATTTTGTCATAATAATGGAAAAGGTTGGATAATAGGCAGTGATACGTCCAAAAGATTTATATGGAACGACAAACAATGTAGACCTTGATCAGATTGCTCCCAAAGGAGCAATCCGTATTGGATCTCCACTGTCACGTTGCTCAGATCCTTCTGTTCCAATACTTGAATAGTCGATAAATGAATTATTTTCGATAATTGTTTTTGCAAAATTTATAAGTTTCTAGCTGTTACTGCATATCAAAAATAATTCTTCAAAGACAATTTCATTATTTATTTATTAATTTCCATCAAATTTAATAACGCCGAATTTATTATGAAACAAATCATTTTGTACAAAATTAAAATTTGATAATGTGAGTGGCGTGTGGCTTTTCGCTCATTGGTTATGAAAAGGTTACAGTAGTAGATTTCAATTCTCGTATCGACGTGATCCCTGCACCTCAGCGGAACGAATCCATAGCCGCAGTAACAGGGCGCCGAGCGTCCGTCCCTGTCCTCGTCGAATGTCGTTGGTAGCCGCGACTATAGGGAGACTCTTCCTGGAAGCACCACGCATCATCAGGTATTCTTCTCTAGCAACAACGACCCTTGTTAGGGCCACACCGTTGATACATGTTAGCCGCCACGTGACTGGGTTGCCACGTGGCGTTGCCGCTCCTTCACCGCGTCGAGGTCTGTATCATCCGAGTTCCGAATTAGTGAAAAGGTTACATTGACATCTAAAGAATTTATATTCACATGAGTAGTTATATGAAACTAGAGAATTGTCACGGTTTGTAAGGTACAAATGAGCCGCGACACGACAAAACCAACAAAGTGGTTGTGCGCCCAGCGCAGACTCAGATCAGCCTGGGCATCCGCCTAGTCTGATCAAAGTCTTCGCTGTCCGCATGAAGGTAGCTTAGACCCTTAGCTACCCTTCAAGCGCTTAGGAAAGACTCTGCTCAGACTAGGCTGGTGCCCAGGCTGATCTTAGTCTGCGGTGTGCGCACAACCACATAGTTGGTTTTGTCGTGTCGCGGCTCAAATGTATATAAGACGCCCGCGTACTGTGGCTGTACTCTTCTCTCTCCATGATAATTGAGCCGCGACATGAGAAAACCAACAAAGTGGCTGTGCGTTCAGTGAAGACTAAGCTCAGCCTGGGCGAGATGCCCTGTCTGCACAAACTCTTTGTTAAGCACTTTGCTTTGTCCAGGACAAGTCTGAGAAATGCCAAACAGAAGAACAAGAGATTCTCAGCAGACTGAAAGAATATTGCTCAGAGTTTTACAACCATGAGATTTATGGTGACAATACATTTATGGACTGCACTCTGCACCCATAAGTATGTTCGTGAAGTTGGCTGCCAGTTGCCAGTTGCCATTTGCCTATTCAATTGGCAATTGGCAAATGGCAGCTAACTTCACATTCTAGATGCCAATTCGCCAATTCTCGCGAACTGGCAACAGGTAACTGGCACCAAGATGCCAATTCGATTTGAGATGCTTTTAAAAAGCTAAATAGGTAACAGGCAAACGGCAGCCATATGTCAATTCGCAAATTTAAGTGAATTGGCAACTGGCAACAGGCAGCCAGATGCCAATACGACTCGATAGGGCTTTAGAGCAGACGAAGTGAATAGCCAACTGGCAAACGGCATCAAGATGCCAATTCGCAGAATCTAGTCAGTTGGCAACTGGAAGCCAGATGCCAGTTCGCAAATTCTTGTGAATTGGCAACTGGCAGCTACGTGCCAATTCGATTTGATAGGGTTTAAGACGATTAAAGCTACAAAGGAAACCGGCAAATGGCAGCCAGATGACAATTCGCTAATTCTGAACTGGCAACTGACAGACAGATGCCATTTGGATTCGAAAGGGGTTAAGACGATTAAAGCTAAATAGGAAACCGGCAAACGACATCCAGATGACAATTCAAAAATTCTTGCGATATGGCAACTGCCAACTGGCAGCCAGATGCCAATTCGATTTCCGAGGGGTTTAAGACGATAAAAGGTACATAGGAAACCGGCAAACGGCAGCCGGATGCCAAATCGCAAATTCTTATGTATTTGCAACTGGCAACTGGCAAATGGCAGCCAGGTGACAATTCGATTTGAGAGGGTTTAAGACGATTTAAACTGAATAGGAAACAGACAAACGACATCCAGATGCCAATTCGCAAATTCATGTTTACTGGCAACTGGCAACTGGCAGTCAGATGCCAATTCGATTTAAGACAGTTTCAGCCGATTAAAGCTACATATAGATCCGGTAAACGGCAGCCAGATGCCAATTCAAAATTTTTTATGAATTGTCAACTGGCAACTGGCAGCCAGATGCCAATTCGAATTGAGAGTGTCTAAGACGATAAAATGTAAATAGGAACCATGCAAACGACATCCAGATGCCAATTTGCAAATTCTTGTGAACTGGCAACTGGCAAATGGCAGTCAGATGCCAATTCGATTTGAGACGCTTTCAGATGATTAAAGCTACATAGGAAACCGGCAAACGGCAGCCAGATGCCAATTCACCAATTCTACAGAACTGCCAATTGGCAGCCAGATGCCAATTCACCAATTCTACTGAACTGCCAACTGGCAGCCAGATGTCAATGCGATTCGAGAGTGTTTATGACAATTAAAACCATATCGGAAATCGGCAAACGGCAGCCAGATGCCAATTCGCTAATTCTTGTGAACTGGCAACTGGCAGCCAGATGCCAATTCGATTTGAGAGGGTTTAAGACGATTCAAGCTTAATAGGTATCTGGCAAAAGGCAACGGGATGCCAGTTTGCTAATTCTTGTGAATTGGCAACTGGCAGCCAGATGCCAATTCGATTAGAGAGGTTTTAAGACGATTACAGCTACATAGGAAACCGGAAAACGGAAGTCAGATACCAATTCGAAAATTTTTATGAATTGTAAACTGGCAACTGGCAGACAGATGCCTATTCGATTCGAGAGTGCATTAGACGATTTAAACTAAAAAGGAAATCATCAAACGACATCCCGATGCCTATTCGCAAATTCCTGTGAACTGGCAACTGGCAGTCAGATGCCAATTCGCTTTGAGACAGTTTCAGGCGATTAAAGCTACATAGGAAACCGACAAACGGCAGCCAGATGCCAATTCGCTAATTCTACTGAACTGGCAACTGGCAGACAGATGCCAATTCGATTTGAGAGTGTTAAAATCGATTTAAGGTACATGCGAATCCGGCAGCCGGATGCGAATTCGAGAATATTTATGAATTTTTATGATTTGTCACCTGGCAACTGGCAGATAGATGTCAATTCGAGCTGAGAGTGTTTAAGACGATCAAAGCTAAATAGGTAACCGGTAAATGATATCCAGATGTCTGTTCAAAAAGTCTTGCAGTAATATACCAATTCGATTTGAGACGGTTTCACACGATTAAAGCTACATAGGAAACCGGCAAACGGCAGCCGGATGCCAAATCGCAAATTCTTATGTATTTGCAACTGGCAACTGGCAAATGGCAGCCAGGTGACAATTCGATTTGAGAGGGTTTAAGACGATTTAAACTGAATAGGAAACAGACAAACGACATCCAGATGCCAATTCGCAAATTCATGTTTACTGGCAACTGGCAACTGGCAGTCAGATGCCAATTCGATTTAAGACAGTTTCAGACGATTAAAGCTACATATAGATCCGGTAAACGGCAGCCAGATGCCATTTCAAAATTTTTTATGAATTGTCAACTGGCAACTGGCAGCCAGATGCCAATTCGAATTGAGAGTGTCTAAGACGATAAAATGTAAATAGGAACCCTGCAAACGACATCCAGATGCCAATTGTAAATTCTTGTGAACTGGCAACTGGCAAATGGCAGTCAGATGCCAATTCGATTTGAGACGCTTTCAGATGATTAAAGCTAAATAGGAAACCGGCAAACGGCAGCCGGATGCCAATTCACCAATTCTACTGAACTGCCAATTGGCAGCCAGATGCCAATTCACCAATTCTACTGAACTGCCAACTGGCAGCCAGATGTCAATGCGATTCGAGAGTGTTTATGACAATTAAAACCATATCGGAAATCGGCAAACGGCAGCCAGATGCCAATTCGCTAATTCTTGTGAACTGGCAACTGGCAGCCAGATGCCAATTCGATTTGAGAGGGTTTAAGACGATTCAAGCTTAAAAGGTATCTGGCAAAAGGCAACGGGATGCCAGTTTGCTAATTCTTGTGAATTGGCAACTGGCAGCCAGATGCCAATTCGATTAGAGAGGTTTTAAGACGATTACAGCTACATAGGAAACCGGAAAACGGAAGTCAGATACCAATTCGAAAATTTTTATGAATTGTAAACTGGCAACTGGCAGACAGATGCCTATTCGATTCGATAGTGCATTAGACGATTAAAACTAAAAAGGAAATCATCATACGACATCCCGATGCCTATTCGCAAATTCTTGTGAACTGGCAACTGGCAGTCAGATGCCAATTCGATTTGAGACAGTTTCAGGCGATTAAAGCTACATAGGAAACCGACAAACGGCAGCCAGATGCCAATTCGCTAATTCTACTGAACTGGCAACTGGCAGACAGATGCCAATTCGATTTGACAGTGTTAAAATCGATTTAAGGTACATGCGAATCCGGCAGCCAGATGCGAATTCGAGAATATTTATGAATTTTTATGATTTGTCACCTGGCAACTGGCAGATAGATGTCAATTCGAGCTGAGAGTGTTTAAGACGATCAAAGCTAAATAGGTAACCGGTAAATGATATCCAGATGTCTGTTCAAAAAGTCTTGCAGTCATATACTAATTCGATTTGAGACGGTTTCACACGATTAAAGCTACATAGGAAACCGGCAAACGGCAGCCAGATACCAACTCGCTAGTTCTACTGAACTGGCAACTGGCAGCGAGATGCCAATTCGATTTGAAAGTGTTTAAGGCGATTAAAGCTACATAGGAAACCGGTAAATGGCAACCAGATGCCAATTTACTAATTCTTGTGAACTGGCAAATGGCAGTCCGATGCCAATTCGATTTGAGACGGTTTCAGATGATAAAAGCTACATAGGAAACCGGAAAACGGCAGCCATATGCCAATTCGCTAATTTTCCTGAACTGGCAACTTGCAACTGGCAGTCAGATGTCAATTCGATTTATGAGTGTTTAAGACAATTTAAGCCACGTAGGAAACCGGCAGACGGAAGTCAGATGACAATTCGCTTATGCTTGCGAATATTCGCCAATGCTTGCAAATTGGCAACTGTCAACTTGCAGCCAAATGCCAATTCGATTTTTTTATTCATTGTCAACTGGCAACAGGCAGTCAGATGCCAATTCGATTTCAGAGGGTTTATGCCAGTTAAAGCTATATGGGAAACCGGCAAACGACATCCAGATGCCAATTTGCTCATCCTTGTGAATTGGCAACTGGCAGTCCGATGCCAATTCGATTTGAGACGGTTTCAGATGATAAAAGCTACATAGGAAACCGGAAAATGGCAGGCAGATGCCAATTCGCTAATTCTCCTGAACTGGCAACTTGCAACTGGCAGTCAGATGTCAATTCGATTCATGAGTGTTTAAAACAATTTAAGCTACGCAGGAAACCGGCAGACGGAAGTCAGATGCCAATTCGCTTTTGCTTGCGAATATTCGCTAATGCTTGCGAATTGGCAACTGGCAACTTGCAGCCAAATGCCAATTCGATTTGAAAGGGTTTAAGACGACTAAAGCAACATAGGAAACCGGCAAATGGCAGCCAGATGCCAATTCGAAATTATTTATGAATTGGCAACTGGCAGCTGCCAGATACCAGTTCGATTTGAGAGTGTTTAAATCGATTAAAGCTATATAGGAAACCGACAAACGACGTCCAGATGCCAATTTGCATATTCTTGTAACTTGGCAACTGGCAGTCAGATGCCAATTCGATTTGAGACGGTTTCAGATGATAAAAGTTACATAGGAAACCGGAAAAAAGGCAGGCAGATGCCAATTCGCTAATTCTCCTAAACTGGCAACTGGCAGTTAGATGCCAATTCGATTCATGAGTGTTTAAGACAATTTAAGCCATGTAGGAAACCGGCAGATAGAATTCGCTTATGCTTGCGAATTTAGCTAATGGTTGCGAAATGCCAACTGGCAACTTGCAGCCAGATGCTCATTCGATTTGAGAGGGTTTAAGACGATTAAAGCAACATAGGAAACCGGCAAATGGCAGCCAAATACCAATTCGAAAATTTTTATGAGTTGGCAACTGGCAGCCAGATGCCAATTCGATTCATGAGTGTTTAAATCGATAAAAGATACATACGAAACCGGTAAACGGCAGTCAGATGCCAATTCGAAAATTTTTATTAATTGTCAACTGGTAACTGGTAGCTAGATGCTAATTCGAGCTGAGAGTGGTTAAGACGATAAAATGTAAAGAGGAAACCGGCAAATGATATCCAGATGCCTATTCGTAAAGACTTGTGAACTTGCAACTGGATACTGGCAGTCAGATGCCAATTCGATTTGAGACGGTTTCACCCGATTAAAGCTACATAGAACCGGCAAACGGCAGCCAGATTCCAATTCGATAAGTCTGCTGATTTGGCAATTAGCAGCGAGATGCCAATTCGTTTTGAGAGTGTTTAAGACAATTAAAGCTACATAGGAAACCGGTAAACGGCAGCCAGATGCCAATTCGATTTTTTTTATGAATTGTCCACTGGCAACGGGCAGCCAGATCCCAATTCGATTTGATAGGGTTTATGCCGATTAAAGCTATATAGGAAACCGGCAAATGACATCCATATGCCAATTCGCAAATTGTTGTGAACTAGGAATTGGCAACTGGTAGTCAGATGCTTATTCGATTTTAGAGTGTTTTAGACGATTTAATCTAAGTAGGAAACCGACAAACGGCATCCAGATACCAATTTGCAAATTCTTGTCAACCGGCAACTGGCAACTGGCAGTCAGATGCCGATTCGATTTGTGACGGTTTCCGACGATTAAAGCTACATATGAAACCGGTAAACGGCAGCCAGATGCAAATTCGATTTTTTTTTATGAATTGTCAACTGGCAACTGGCAGCCAGATGCCAATTCGAATTTAGAGTGTCTAAGACGATAAACGCTTAAAAGGAAACCTGCAATCGACGTCTAGATGCCAATTCGCAAATTCTTGTGAACTGGCAATTGGCAACTGGCAGTCAGATGCCAGTTCGACTTGAGAGTTTTAAGACAATTTAAACTGAATAGGACACCGACAAACGACATCCAAATGCCAATTCGCAAATTCTTGTGAACTGGCAGCTGGCAGTTAGATGCCAATTCGATTTGAGATGCTTTCAAACAATTGAAGCTACATAGGAAACCGGCAAACGGAAGCCAGATGCCAATTCACTACTAAATTGGCAACTGTTAACTGACAGCCAGATGCCAATTCGATTTGTGAGCATTTAAGACAATTAAACCATGTCGGAAATCGGTAAATGGCAGCCAGATTCCAATACGCTAATTCTTGTGAACTGGCAAGTGGCAGCCAGATGCCAATACCATTTGAGAGGGTTTACGACGATTAAAGCTAAAAAGGTATCCAGCAAAAGGCAACCAGATGCCAGTTCGATAATTCTTGTGAATTGGCAACTGGCAACTGGCAGCCAGATGCCAATTCAATGAGAGAGGTTTAAGGATGATTGCTGCTACATAGGAAACCGGTAAACGGTAGGCAGATGCCAATTTGACAACTTTTATGAATTGTAAACTGGCAACTGGCAGACAGATTCGATTAGAGAGTGTTTTAGACGATTTAAACTAAATAGGAAACCGATAGGCAACTGCCAGTCAGATGCTAATTCGATTAAAGACGGTTTCAGGCGATTAAAGCTGCATAGGAAACACTCAAACGGCAGCCATATGCCAATTAGCTAATTCTACTAAACTGGCAACTGTTAAATGGCAGCCAGATGCCAATTCGATTTCAGAGGGTTTCAGATTATTAAAGCTACAGAGGAAACCGGCAAACAGCAGTTTGCTAATTCTCTTGAACTGGCAATTGGCAAGTGGCAGTCAGAAGCCAATTCAATTTGAGACGGGTTCAGATAATTAAAGCTACATAGGAAACTGGCAAACGACAGCCAGATGCCAATTTGCTAATTCTCCTGAACTGGCAACTTGCAACTGGCAGTCAGATGCCGATTCGATTTGAGAGTGTTAAAGACAATTTAAGCCATGTTGGAAATCGGCAAACTGCAGCCAGATGCCTATACGCTAATGCTTGCGAATTGGCAACTGGCAACTTTAAGCCAGATGCCAATTCGATTTTAGAGGGTTTAAGACGATTAAAGCAACACAGGCAATCGGCAAACGGCAGCCGGATGCCAATTCAAAATTTTTAGTGAATTGGCAACTGGTAAGTGGCAGCCAGATGCCAATTCGATTTGAGAGTGTTAAAGACGAATAAAGCTACATAGGAAACCGGTAAACGGCAGCCAGATGCCAATTCGAAATTGTTTATGAATTGTCAACTGGCAACTTGCAACCAGATGCAAATTCGATTTTAGAGGGTTAATGCCGGTTAAAGCTTAAAAGGATACCGTGAAACGGCATCCAGATGCCAATTCTTTTATTCTATTGAATCTGCAACTGGCAGCTGACAGTCAGGTGCCAAATCGATTTGATAGGGTATCAGACGATTATATCTACTTCGGAAAAAGGCAAACGGCAGCCAGATGTCAAATAGCCTATTCTCTTGAATTGGCAACTGGCAACCGGCAGTCAGATGCCAATTCGATTTGAGAGTGTTTAAGACAATTAAAGCAATGTAGGAAATCGGCAAACGGCAGCCAGATGCCAATTCGCTAATTTTCCTGAACTGGCAATTGGCAACTGGCAGTTAGAAGCCAATTCGATTTGAGAGTGTTTAAGACAGTTAAAGCCATGTAGGAAATCGGCAAAAGGAAGCCAGATGCCAATTCGCTAATTTTTGCGATTTGGCAACTGGCAACTGAAGGCCGGATGCCAATTCGATGTGAAAGGGTTTATCCCGATTAAAGCTAAATAGGAAACCGGCAAACGATATCCAGATGCAAATACGCAAATTCTTGTAAACTGGCTACTGCCAACTGGCAGTTAGATGCCAATTCGATTTGAGAGGGTTTAAGACGATTTGAACTAAATAGGAAACTGGCACACGACAGCCAGATAGGAAACCGACAAACGACATCCAGATACCAATTCGCAAATTCTTGTCAACCGGCAACTGGCAGTCATATGCCAATTCGATTTGTGACGGTTTCCGACGATTAAAGCTACATATGAAACCGGTAAACGGCAGCCAGATGCAAATTCGAATTTTTTTATGAATTGTCAACTGGCAACTGGCAGCCATATGCCAATTCGAATTTAGAGTGTCTAAGACGATAAAAGCTTAAAAAGGGAAACCTGCAATCGACATCCAGATACCAATTCGCAAATTATTGTGAACTGGCAACTGGCAACCAGCAATCAGATGCCAATTCGAGTTAAGACGGTTTCAGACGATTAAAGCTACATAGGAAACCGGCAAACGGCAGCCAGATGTCGATTCGCAAATCCTTGTGAACTGGCATTGGCAACTGGCAGTCAGATGCCAATTCGATTTGAGAGTGTTTAAGACGATTTTAACTAAATAGGAAACCGACAAACGACATCCAGATGCCAATTCGCAAATTCTTGTGAACTTGCAACTGGCAGCCAGATGCCATTTCTATTTGAGAGGGTTTTAGACTAGAAAATATCAATAGGGAACAGTTACTGGTAGCTGGCAGTGCCAAAAGCTAAATAGGCAACTGGCAAACTGTAGCCAAATGCCTTTTGAGTCAGTGGCCAATTCAGTTTGAGAGGGGTTTTAAGCTTAAAAAGTCTTGAAAGCGGGAGATATAAATTCGTTACTGGGAAGAACCAGTACCAATCTTTCATCCTCCGTAAACAACTGCCTACTTTTTTCACATAAAGAAACATAGTCGGTATCTGGGGCTCGATTCCACGACCCTTAAGCAGTATGAGTCTATGTCCGAATGGATGAACACACGACCGGACAAAGGAAAAGTAATATCCCTCCGCTTTTGACAAGCGTTGGGGTGACATTCACTAGTGTTTGACGTTAGAAGTAGTAAATCCTTTGCCGTGTTTGTCGTTGATAAGAGGGCGGTTTGCGGTTCAGATGCATAGTAATTATATCACTCACCCTACGGGCATGCATCTGAACGACTAAACATGCTCTAATAACATTTCCACACTCGGCAAATAGTTTTATTTCTTTTGATTCTGACATGATGATTTCTGTTGTTTCCAACAATTATGCTGGTGTTGATATATCTGCCGCTACGTTATCACTGACGTTATGAGGTCAAATGACGTAATTTAAAGCAAGTTGAGTCATTTGCACATGCACGCCAGGCCGGATCTAACATGAAAGTTATCATGCCAAATTTCTTTTTTGTCTGTATCGGGCAAATAACGATCGTGTTAAAATGTAATTGCATAAGATTGGTATGTTTACGCAGTGGGCTACATGTTTACAGCAGAAATTTGAAGAGAAAACACACTACCTACAATGTGTTATTGCGGTATTCTGCGTGCGAATGTAAACGTTATGGTTTTCACCGGTTTTACAAAGAATTGTGGGAAAGCGTCATTATTAAACCGTGTAAACAATGTATAAAACTGGTGTAAAATTTGATAATTACTGGTATATATGCCTTTATTCATATGAAACTTTGCCTGTTATAAGTTCTACCATAATAATGCATATATTCCGGGCTGATGAGTGCTATATTCTTCCTTAAATTAGCTTTTCATCATATGTTTGTAGAATGTAATCCATAGTCGGTGCTTAAACATAAGAATTTTGTCCGCCAACCTTAAATCTCTTCCCGGAAAGTCACTTTTGTGCCGTAATTTGCCTTTTTCATTCATTTCTTGTTATAGTATTCGGCAGTAGATGTTATGGTTTCTATCGGCTAAGATATATCATTCTACGGTGAAATGGTTATCTATGATACAGTATTCTACGGTTTTTGGCGGTGGTATTCATTCTCACCTTCTTGGAAACATTACGAATTTTGTGAGTCAGATTTCAAAGAATGTCAATATAAATGAAATAAAATGCATACAAACTTCTTTGCTGGCCTAAGAAAGGGGATTTAATGGGTATGACTCTCTCCTTTGCATCTTAATTGTAATAGTCATGACTAAATCCGTTTAAATTAATCACTTTTAGTACAAAATAGTCTTAGGGGCAGTGGGAGTTAGAGACCCACTGTATCTTGGGTACAGCTGATGAAATGCGGAGCCCATCTTTCTCCTTTTGCTGCCTTATCCTTCCCTGATTCGAAAAAGGTACCCATTTACTGCTGGGTTGACAGAGAGAGTTTTCCAGTCGTCGGATGGCGACGGTGAGCTGCGAACCCACGACCTTCCGGTGACTTTCTGCATAGTAAATGAGCCACTCTAACCACTCGACTACAGCGCCTCTAAAAAATAAATGCTTCTTCAAATTTTTAGAGGAAAATTTCATTGCTACCACTGTTTCAAAGACAAACCAACTTTGGAAGATTTCATAAATCAATAAGTTGTTATTATTAGGCACAGCAATAAACCACTCAGGCCCATATTCGCAAACACAACTCAAACTCATACTCGACTCATACACCAGTAAGGTCGGTTGAAGTGACGCTCGAGTAAGCCTTGAGTGCGTGAAGTTCAAGTACAGTTTTGGTATTGACTTTGACTTCGTGGAGGAGACACTAGCTACACTCCAGCCAGACTCACATCATGTAAAGGACATCCTGGACCCATGTCGGACCTCCTAAAACATATAAACTGTAATGACTCTAAATTTTGAGACATGGTTGACTTAACAGTGTAGAACTAGATCATACTAACTGTAAAATTCGTAAAATTATAGATATACCGCGGGAACTATGCTTTTCTGCTTGACGTCTGAGCGTCCGTCCAGTTTACGTTGCTGTGTCTACAGAAGCGTTCGTGGTGTAGTGGTTGAGCTACCTGCCTGTTAAACATCGGTCATGGATTCGATCCTGTCCTTCTCCAGTATTTTGGCTGAAACTTTAATCGATTTTCCTATTCTCGTATCACTGTATTTATTGTTTTATTGTTGTTTAATCATACCTCTTGTTAATACCATGTTAATACCCGCCCCCTCCCTCCCCCCGCCCCCCACAAAACCACCCCAACCCTTTCCCCCGCCTTCACATGTCGAAGGCGCTTTTTTTAGTTGTTTCGTGAACAGCATTTCCTCGATTTCCTTTCGTTGACTGGGCGGTGCTTATTTCTGACCTTATTTCTGCTCGATTTTGACATTGAATGGCAAGCCTCTAACAGCACCGCCCAGTCAACGAAAGGAAATCGAGGAAATTTTAAACCCTCTCAAATCGAATTGGCATCTGACTGCTAGTTGCCGGTTCAGGAGAATTAGCGAATAGGCATCTGGATATCGTTTGTCGGGTTCCTATTTAGCATTTATCGTCTAAAACACTCTAAGCTCGAATTGGCATCTGGCTGCCAGTTGCCAGTTGACAAATCATAAAATGTTTCAAATTGGCATGTGGCTGCCGTTTATTGGTTTCCTATGTACCCTTTATCGATTTAAACACTCTTAACTGGTTGCCATTTGCCATTCGCCAGTTCAGTAGAATTAGTGAATTGGCATGTGGCTGCTGTTTGCCGGTTTCCTATGTAGTTTTAAACGCCTGAAACCGTCTCAGATCGAATTGGCATCTAACTGCCAGTTGCCAGTTGCCAGTTCACAAAAAATTGCGAATTGGCATCTGGATGTCATTTGTCAGTTTCCTATGTAGCTTTAATCGTCTTAAACACTCTCAAATCAAATTGGCATCTGACTGCCAGTTGCCAATTGCCTGTTCAGAGAATTTGCAAATTGGCATCTGAATGTCATTTGCCAGTGTCCTATTTCGCCTTTATCGTCTTAGACACTCTCAATTGGCATCTGGCTTTCAATTGGCATTTGACAGTTCATAATAAAAAATTTTGAATTGGCATCTGGGTGCCGTTAACCGGTTCCATATGTAGCTTTAATCGTCTGAAACCCTCTCAAATAGAATTGGCATCTATCTGCCGGTTGCCACATGCCAGTTCACAAGAATTAGCAAATTGGCATCTCGATGTCGTTTGCCGGTTTCCTATTTAGCTTTAATCGGCATAAACCCTCTCAAACTGAATTGGCATCTGGTTGCCAGTTGCCAATTCGCTAAAATTAGCGATTTATCATCTGGCTGCCGTTTGCCGATATCCTACATGGCTTTAATTCTCTAAAACACTCTCAGATCGAATTGGCATCTGACTGCCAGTTGCCAAGTGAGGAAAATTAGCGAATTGGCATGTGGCTGCCGTTTGTCAGTTTTCTGTGTAGCTTTAACCGTCTGAAACACTCTAAAATCGAATTGGCATCTGACTGCCAGTTGCCAGTTCACAAAAATATGCAAATGGGCATCTGGATGTCGTTTGACAGTTTCCTATTTAGCTTTAATCGGCTTTAACACTCTCAAATCGAATTGGCATCTGGCTGCCACTTGCCAGTTGCCAATTCGCAAATATTGTCGATTTGGCATCTGGCTGACGTTTGCTGATATCCGTATGCTGATATCAATTCTCTTAAACACTCTCAAATCGAATTGCCATCTGACTGCCAGTTGCCAGTTCAGGACTATTTGGCAAATTGGCATCTGGCTGCAGTTTGTCAGTTTCCTGTGTAGCTTTTAACGTCTGAAGCCCTCTCAATTCAAATTGGCATTTGACTGCCAGTTTACAAGAATGTGCAAATTGGCATCTGGATGTCATTTGCCAGTTCACTTTGTAGCTTTTATCGACTTAAACCGTCTCAAATCGAATTGGCATCCGGCTGCCTGTTGCCAGATGCCAATTCATAAAAAATTTCGAATTGGCATCTCGCTGCCATTTTTCTGCTTCCTATGTAGCTTTAATCATCTGAAACACTCTCAAATCGAATTGGCATCTGGTAGCCAGTTGCCAGTTGCCAATTCACAAAAAAATCAAATCGGCAGCAGGCTGCCGTTTTCCGGTTTCCTTTGTTGCTTTATCGTCTTAAACGCTCTCAAATCGAATTGGCATCTTGCTGCAAGTTGCCACTTGCGAATTTGCAAGAATTAGCGAATTGGCATCTGGCTTCCCTTTGCCCGTTTACTACATAGCTTAAATATCTTAAACACTCAGGAATCGAATTGGCATCTGGCTGGCTGTTGCCAATTGTCAGTTCAGAGGAATTAGCGAATTTGCATCTGGATGTCGATTGCCGGTTTCCTATTTAGTTTTATCGGCATAAACCCTCTTAAATCGAATTGGCATCTGGCTGCCATTTGTCAATTCGCAAAAATTAGCGAATTGGCATCTGGCTGCCGTTTACCGATTTCCTACATGGCTTTCATTGTCTTAAACACTCTTAAATCGAATTGCCATCTGACTGCCAGTTGCCAGTTCAGGAGAATTAGCGAATTGGCAACTGGCTGCCGTTTGCCGGGTTCCTATGTAGCTTTAATCATCTGAAACCCACTCAAATTGAATTGCCATCTGACTACCAGTTGCCTGTTGCCAGTTCACAAGAATTTACGAAACGCATATGGGTGTCGTTTGCCGGTTTCCTATGTAGCTTTAATCGGCATAGATCCTCTCAAATCGAAGTGGCATCTGGCTGCCAGTTGCCAGTTGACAATTCATTAAAAATTTTCGATTTGGCATCTGCCTGCCGTTTAACGGATTCCTATGTAGCTCTAATCGTATTAAACTTTCTCAAATCGAATTGGCATCTCCCTGCCAGTTGCCAGTTCAATAGAATTAGCGAATTGGAAATTTGCTGCCGTTTGCCGGTTTCCTATGTAGCTTTAATCGGCTGAAACCATCTAAAATGGAATTTGGATCTGACTACTAGTTGCCAGTTCAGGAGAATTAGCGAATAGACATCTGGATATCGTTTGCCGGGTTCCTTTTTAGCATTTATCGGCTTAAACACTCTCAGCTCGAATTGGCATCTGGCTGCCAGTTGCCAGTTTACAATTTATAAAAATTTTCGAATTGGCATCTGGCTGCCGTTTACCGGTTTCTATGTACCTTTTCTCGATTTAAACACTCTTAAATCGAATTGGCATCTGGTAGCCATTTGCCAGTTCAGTAGGATTAGTGAATTGGCATGTGGCTGCCGTTTGCCGGTTTCCTATGTAGCTTTAAACGCCTGAAACCGTCTCAGATCGCATTGGCATCTGACTGCAAGTTGGCAGTTGCCAGTTCACAAGAATTTGCGAATTGATATCTGGATGTCATTTGCCAGTTTCTTTTATAGCCTTTATCGTCTTAGACACTCTAAATTGGCATCTGGCTTTCAATTGGCATTTGACAGTTCATAATAAAAAAATTTGAATGGGCATCAGGGTGCCGTTTACCGGTTCCATATGTAGCTTTAATCGTCTGAAACCCTCTCAAATAGAATTGACATCTATCTACCAGTTGCCACATGCTAGTTCACAAGAATTAGCGAATTGGCAATTGGCTGCCGTTTGCCGGTTTCCTATTTAGCTTTAATCGGCATAAACTAAATCCTCTCAAACCGAATTGGCATCTGGCTGCCAGTTGCCAATTCGAACAATTAGCGATTTGGCATCTGGCTTCCGTTTGCCGATATCCTACATGACTTTAATTCTCTTAAACACTCTCAAATCGAATTGGCATCTGATTGCGGGTTCAGAAGAATTAGCGAATTGGCATCTGGCTGCAGTTTGTCATTTTCCTGTGTAGCTTTAACCGTCTGATACCCTATCAAATCGAATTGGCATCTGACTGCCCGTTGCCAGTTTATAAGAATTTGCAAATTGGCATCTGGATGTCGTTTGCCAGTTTCCTATTTAGCTTTAATCGTCTTAAACACTCTCAAATCGAATTGGCATCTGGCTGCCACTTGCCAGATCATAATTTATGAAAATTTTCGAATTGGCATCTGGCTGCCGTTTGCCAGTTCCCTTTGTAGCTTTTATCGTCTTAAAACTTTTCAAATCGAATTGGCATCTGGCTGCCAGTTGCCAGTTGCCAATTCATAAAATTTTTGAATTGGCACCTGACTTCCGTTTTCCTGTTTCGTATGTAGCTTAAGTCGTCTAAAACACTCACAAATCGAATTGGCATCTAGCAGCCAGTTGCCAGCTGCCAATTCATAAAAAATCGAATTTGCAGCAGGCTGCCGTTTTCCGGTTTCCTATGTTGCTTAAATCGTCTTAAACGCTCTCAAATCGAATTGGCATCTGGCTGCCACTTGCTAGTTGCCAATTTGCAAGAATTAGCGAACTGGCATCTGGCTGCCCTTTGCCCGTTTCCTACATAGCTTAAATTGTCTTAAACACTCATGAATCGAACTGGCATCTGACTGCCAGTTGCCAGTTGCCAGTACAGTAGAATAAGCGAATTGGCATCTGGGTGCCGTTTGCCGGTTTCCTATGTAGCTTTAGTCATCTGAAACACTCTCAAATTCTATTGGCGTCTGACTGCCAGTTGCCAGTTCACAAGACTTTTCGAATTTGCATCTGGATGTCGATTGCCGGTTTCCTATTTTGCTTTAATCGGCATAAAAACTTTCAAATCGAATGGCATCTTCCAGTTGCCTAGTTGGCAATTCATAAAAAAAATCAAATTGGCATCTGGCTGCCATTTACCGGTTCCATATGGAGTCTGTATCGCCTTGAACACTCACAAATCGAATTGGCATCTCGCTGCCGGTTGAAAGTTGCCATTTCAGTAGAATTAG
Source organism: Ctena decussata (assembly GCA_963989385.1). NCBI lineage: Eukaryota > Metazoa > Mollusca > Bivalvia > Lucinida > Lucinidae > Ctena > Ctena decussata. The sequence goes on from OZ022504.1 coordinate 7,810,411, forward strand.
CGAATTGCCATCTGGCTGCCGTTTGCTGGTTTCCTATGTCGCTTTAATCGTCTGAAACCCTCTCAAGTCGAATTGGCATTTAACTGCCACTTGCCCGTTGCCAGTTCACAAGAATTTGCGAATAGGCATCTGGATATCATTTGCGGGTTACCTATATCTTTTGTCGTCTTAAACACTCTCAGCTCCAATTGGCATCTGGCTGCCAGTTGCTAGTTGACAATTCATAAAAATTTTCGAATTGGTATCTGGCTGCCGTTTACCGGTTTCCTATGAACCTTTTATCGATTTAAACACTCTCAGATGGAATTGGCATCTGACTACCAGTTGCCAGTTGCTAGTTCACAAGAATTTGCGAATTGGCATATGGATGTCATTTGTCAGTTTCCTATGTAGCTTTAATTGTCTTAAAGACTCTCAAATCAAATTGGCATCTGACTGCAAGTTGCCAATTGCCAGTTCAGAAGAATTTGCGAATTGGCAGCTGGATATCGTTTGCCGGTTTCCTATTTAGCCTTTATCGTCTTACACACTCTCAATTGGCATCTGGCTGTCAGTTGCCATTTGACGATTCATAAAAATTTTCGAACTGGCATCTGGCTGCCGTTTAACGGTTCCATATGTAGCTTTAATCTTCTTACACCCTCTCTAATCGAATTGGCATCTATCTGCATTTTGTTAGTTGCCAGCTCACAAGAATTAGCAATTTCCCATCTGGATGTCGTTTGCCTGTTTCAGATTTAGCTTTAATTGGCATAAACCCTCTCAAATCGAATTGGCATCTGGCTGCCAGTTGCCAATTCGCAAAAAATAGCGATTTGGCATCTGGCTGCCGTTTGCCGATATCCTACATGGCTTTAATTCTCTTACACACTCTCAAATCGAATTGGCATCTGACTGCCAGTTGCCAGTTCAGGAGAATTAGCGAATTGGCATTTGACTGCAGTTTGTCAGTTTCCTGTGTAGCTTTAACCGTCTGAAACCTCTCAAATCGAATTGGCATCTGACTGCCAGTTGCCAGTTCACACGAATTTGCGAATTGGCATCTGGATGTCGTTTGCCAGTTTCCTATTTAGCTTTAATCGCCTTAAACACTCGGGCTGCCAGGTGCCACTTCACAATTTATTAAAAACGTCGCAGTGGCATCTGGCAGCCTTTTGCCAGTTCCCATCGTAGCTTTTATTGTCTCAAACCTTCTCAAATCGAATTGGCATCTGGCTGCCAGTTGCCAGTTGCCAATTCATAAAAAATCGAATTGGCATCTGGCTGCCGTTTTCCCTCTGTTTACTGTGTAGCTTAAATCGTCTTAAACACTTTCAAATCGAATTGGCATCTGGCAGCCAGTTGCCAGTTGCCAATTCATAAAAAAAAATCGAATTTGCAGCAGGCTGCCGTTTGCCGGATTCATATGTTGCTTTAATCGTCTTAAAAGCTCTCAAATAGAATTGACATCTGGCTGCCATTTGCCAATTTGCAAGAATTAACCAATTGGCATCTGGCTGCCCTTTGCCCGTTTCCTACATGGCTTATATTGTCTAAAACACTCATGAATGGAATTGACATCTGACTGCCAGTTCCCAGTTCAGGAGAATTATCGAATTGGCACCTGGATGCCGTTTTCCGGTTTCCTATGTAGCTTTAATCATCTGAAACCCTTTCAAATTGAATTGACATCTGACTACCAGTTGCCAGTTCACAAGAATTAGCGAATAGGCATCTGGATGTCGATTGCCGGTTTCCTATTTAGCTTTAATCGGCATAAACACTCTCAAATCGAATTGGCATCTGGCTGCCAGTTGCCAGTTGACAATTCATAAAAATCATCAAATTGTCATCTGACTGCCGTTTACCGGTTTCCTATGTAGCTTTAATCGCCTTAAACACTCTCAAATCGAATTTGCATCTCGCTGCCAGTTGGTAGCTGCCAGTTCAGTAGAATTAGCGAAATGCAATCTGGCTGCCGTTTGCCGGTTATCTATGTAGCTTTAATCGTCTGAACCCCTCTAAAATCGAATTGGCATGTAACTGCCATTTGCCAGTTGCCAGTTCACAAGAATTTGCGAATTAGCATCTGGATGTCGTTTGTCTGTTTCTTACTTAGTTTAAATCGTCTTATACACTCTCAACTCGAACTGGCATCTGTCTGCCAGTTGCCAGTTGCCATTTCGAATGGGCATCTGGCTGCCGTTTACCGGTTTCCTATGTAGTTTTAATCGTCTTACACCCTCTCTAATCAAATTGGCATCTAACTGCCAGTTGCCAAATCACAAGAATTAGCGAACTGGCATCTGGCTGCCTTTTGTCGGATACCTATTTAGCTTTAATTGTCTTAAACCCTCTCAAATCGAATTGGCATCTGGCTGCCAGTTGCCAGTTCACAAGAATTAGCAAACTGGCATCTGGCTGCCTTTAGTCCGTTTCCTATCACACTAGTATCGTCTTAAGCCCTCTCAAATCACATTGGCATCTGACTGCCAGTTGCCACTTCTTAATTCATTAGAATTAGCGAATTGGCATCTGGGTGCCGTTTCCCGGATACCTATTGAGATTTATTCGTCTTAAACCCGCTCAAATCGAATTGGCATCGGTCTGCCAGTTGCCAGTTCAGAATTAGCAAATTGTCATCTGGCTGCCGTTTGCCGGTTTCCTACGTAGCTTTAATCGTCTTTAACCCTCTCAAATCGAATTGGCACGTGTCTGCCAGTTTGTAGTTGTCAATTCACAAGAATTTGCGAATTGGCATCTGGCTGCCAGTTGCCAGTTGTCAGTTGAGTTTGCGAATTGGCATCTTGATGGCGTTTGCCAGTTGCCTATTCACCTGGTATGCTCTCGAGTCGAATTGGCATCTGGCTGCCTGTTGACAGTTGCCAATTCACTTGACTGTGCGAATTGGCCTGTGGCTGCCGTTTGCCAGTTACCTATTCCGCTGTAAAAGCATCTCAAATCGAACTGGCATCTAGCTGTCAGTTGCATGTTGCCAATTCGCGAGAATTGGCGAATTGGCATCTAGAATGTGAAGTTAGCTGCCATTTGCCAATTGCCGATTAAACAGGCAAATGGCAACTGGCAACTGGCAGCCAACTTCACGAACATCCCATAAGTACATTTACAACCGATCCTTCGTGAGATTGCAGTACCTGCACTGAAGAGGGGGAAGTCCGTCAGGTTGGTAAAATACCAGAACTTGTTATATTTGTACGTGCATTAGAAGAAGGTGTTTCTTAAACCTACGTGAAAGACAAAGATGTCTGTAACTACTGTAATTAGTGACCTATATAGATTTATATCATACAGCCAGGGGGTGGGCTTTTGACCTTCAGCCCCACCATCTTGGCCTCTGAATACGGTATGTATAATATGTAGGCCTCCAAGTAATATCTGATGACAGTTTGAGATAATTTATCTGTGTGGTTAGATTCAGAATCATTGCAGAATCAGAATCAGAATCGGAATTGTTTATTGGTGATACGTTCAAGGACAATTATTCACCAGGACCTGTGATCAGGGAAGCTAGTCCCTAGCCCTTACAAGAGAAGTAAACTTAGTAACTGAATCCTCTGCACACTCAGCAGCAGTAAGGGAATCTTCCAGGGAATTCCAATCTCTAACAGTCTGGGGGAAGAAACTGGACTTTTAAATGTCAGTCTCAGCCAATGGGGTTTGAAAAGCCAGGGAATGATGATTCCCTGTAGGCCTACGTGGGGGAACAAGATCATTTATGGGTATACTGGCAGCACCATTCAGACCTTTGTATAGCATTATGAGTCTATTGTCTTCCCTTCTCTTTTTCAGGGACTCCCACTTAAGTTTCTCCAGAATGCCAGCCATCATGTGACTCCCAGTTTCATATTTGTGTATATCCCGTTACCAATCTCGTTGCCCTTTTCTGCACCTTCTCAAGTTCATCTTGAAGAATTATACTATGTGGGTCCCAAACTGAACTACCATACTCCAGGACTGGACGCATCAGTCCCTTGTATGCTGACTCTTTAACATCTTGTGGACATGCTGCCAAGTTACGTCTGAGGAAGCCAAGGGTCCTATTAGCCTGTGTGCAAATATTGCTGACATGTGTGTTCCATTGCAAATCATTGGTAATGGTTATGCCGAGATACCTGATAGTTTCTACATTACTGAGGACCGTTCCCTCTAAGGTATAGGAAGCATTGATCTTCTTGATCCGTTTCCTTGTAATCTGCATTATATTGCATTTGACCGGTTGGAATCTCGTGCCCCAGCTTATTGCTCAACAACCTAAACGATCTAAATCCTCCTGAAGTTTCACCGTGTCTTCACTATCTCACATGTATCTCTAATTTCATGATAACAAACACATTTCCGGTGTTCCGTTGGACCAGGACGGATGCCTCTCAAAAAGATCTTAAAAGAGAAGTCTTTTTTCATACTTTTCCCTTGTGATCTTGACTGAATTTCTTATCAGACAAGATCCAACCAACATCCTTTAGTTGTTGGTTTTTGTAATTTTGTGTATTTTGCTTTTGATTTCCGAAAAAACTTTGTTGACATTTGTTTCCGCCATTAACTACATCCAGTGGGTGGGGTAAAGTGTTGAATTACTAAACCCCATAGCATTAAATGAAAGTTAGGGCAGAGTATAGCCTGAAGTATAAGATTAAAATATATGTTATGACATATGACAAATTCGTGGTGGTCTGGATCCGGACCTGCTATAATGACACAAAATACTGCACGGAAAGGATTCAATAGCTCTCATTGAAATAAAATGTAACGGCCCTAAATGGTGCTTGAAATATACTGGACAAAAAAAGTTAAGGATCAAACATTTGACTGAAGCTTAAATCATGAAAAATAAATTATTCAAAAATAATTTTCTTTCATTCAATACATCTGTTGAAGCGGCACAGGACTGCATGAAAAATATTGGAATCGGATCACGTGACACGCCAGTAGAAACGAATGAACAGATATACCCCTAAAATTGAAGTGAAAATTGGCACCACCACAAAATTGAATGTCCACGATTCTTGGCTTTGTCCATGCAAAATCATTCCCAGTGCTCATTGATACCTCTGGGGGTCTGAATAACTGCTAGGCAGCTACTCGGTATGCTTTTAGTAAGGCGCTTGAGGCTCATTTGGGGACTCGTTTGCCATTTTTCATGACGGGTCTGAATTAGCTCTCCAGGAGGTTTCTGAAGCCTTTGATGAATAGAAGCGGGGTGTTGCAACATCTGTAAATCATGTTCAATCTGATTTAAAACTTGCGATCGACTTGACCTGTCCATTCTGACGATTTTCTCTGTCTAAAGCTACTGCATGGTTTATCACAATAACACTGTTAGTATGCGCTTTTTTGTGCGTTAAATGTTTTAATCGGCCGGTGTAAGCAAAAACGGTTACAAACAGACTTTACACAGCTAAATTGTGCATTGCATGCTGGTAATGAGGCCAGGTATGACGCGATTCCATAGAAAAACGAGGAAACAGTTGGCAACAGGTGACGCCAATTCGCAACCTGTTAATTGGACCCATGTTCTTTTCACATATGAGTCCAGATTGTGTGTAGATATCCACGATGATATGAGAAGGGCATGATGTCTGCCAGGCTCACGTCGTGTGGACTATAAATCAAATCGTCATGTGGAATATGACATGTCTTGAGGAGGGTGGGTGATGGCATGGGCCAGCATCTGGATTTGCAGCTGAGTAGACTTGCGCATGCCAGACAGAGGCGCCCAAATTGGCGTTCGAGCTAAGACTGACATGTTTTGTTCAATTACGAGACCGTTTGCTGAAGTTTATGGCAATGGTACCATCGAATCACGGGGCAAATGTGGTGGACAAGAACCTTCCAACAGAAACAATCGTCCGCAGTGACATGTCAATTCCATAACAAGTTTTAAATTCGATCGAACATTCTTTTAGACATGTTACACCGCCAATTCTAATCACCAGAGGCTTACTGAAACTCATGGAGAGCGCATCCAGTCCTTTCATGAAAAATGGCAAACGAGTCCCTAAATGGGTCTTTGGGGATTTAGCACAAGCATACCGAGTGGCTATCATGCAGTTACTCAGGCACTCAGAGGTCACACTGAGAAGTAAAACTCATTTTGCATGGATAAAGCCAAAAATAATGGACGTTAAGTTTTGTGGCAATACTATTTTCACTTTGATTTTAGGGGTATGCCTGTCTATTCATTTCTGCTGGTGTGTCACGTGATCAGATTCCAATATGTGTCATGCAGTTTTGTGCAGCCTTGACAGTTGTATTCAACAGAAGAAAATGATTTTTGGAAAATTATTATTTTCGATATAATAATTTCACACAAATGTTTGATATCTAACTTTTTTGGTCCAGTATATATGCGTTCGTGCGAAACTGAACCCTGAAAGTTTTTCTTGCTCACCAAACCAGTACACTCTTTTTTTAAATAAAATCTTCAGTCTGAATTTTTTCAGGAAGTAATTACGATTCTATCAAAAACATTTGTCAGATTTTTATTACACCAAGAGTAGATTAAATGTTGTTACTGTTTTGCGTCATTTTGATGTTTACTTCATAGTAAAAGCAATTTATGCTTTAAAAATGTGTTAGACAATAGGCTTCAAGTATGTGAAATTAGTTCTACTTAAAACACTTATTCCGACAAAATAGGGAAATTCCGGAAGTGACGAGCGTAATATCTGCTTTTCTTGAATCTTTTAACCATTTATGCCAGCCGTCGACTCTTCTATCTTTACAAATTGGATGATTCCATTTATCTTTTTAGGAATGTCACTTTATTTTCTATCACATTCTTAATATTGCTTTAAATCACATGCAAAAAGTGTAGACCTTAATTAAACGACGCGTAAAGCTCGTCAGGTCTGGGGCCGTATTCATAAAACGACTTAAGTCGTTGCTATGCTGTTGCTAAGGCTAAATTTCTTTGAAGGAGATTCCCTACAACTATGTATTTGCTCTGGAGGAACAGTCTTACAAAGACTGTTCCTCCAGACCAAATTTCGTAGTTGTAGGGAATCTCCTTTATAGATATTCAGCCTTAGCAACAGCATAGCAACGACCTAAGTGGTTTTATGAATACGGCCCCTGGTCTGCACGGTATGTCCTTATAAGTATATGAAACTAGGTATTAATGGGCTATTGCCTAGCGTTCCATAACTGGGACATAGGCAAACAGTGCAGACCCAGATCAGACACCACAACTCTACCATTTGCATAAAGAATGCGTATTTCTCTAAGAAATAAAAAAAAATCATTTACAATTAAGTTAACATGACAGATCTTAATTGACAAAGGACTCGTCCATTTGTTAAGGATAGACTAGTGCATTTGGCATACATGGGTTAAACAAATCGTATACATGTACTATAAATTTTATGGTGGCATAATCTTGTTGAGACTGTCTCTGTTTAAGCTTTCCTGCACAGGAGGTCATCCAACCACTGACTGAGTAAAGTTTAAAAGGTTACTAGATCAAATTTGAATTAACGCCTCGTTTACTTATACTTATTGACGTTAAAAAGCCGTATCCATGTATCGGTACCTGTTAATTACTATTGTACGAGGGGACATTTCAGAAACAGTGTAAATGAGTCTGTCATTCCTAGGAAAGTTTACCGATTTTTGAAATTTTTATGTCTTAACTTTGAGGTTTACATATCACTAAAAGACTTGCGCTCAAAAAATTTTAGACACTGGTATTTTCTTCAAACTACACCTTTGCAATTGTTGTTTGGGTACAGACACTGAGTAGAAACAGACGAAATATTTTTGTAAAGACAAATTCTCAAGATACGAACATCTCTAGATTGATACCTATATTATCTGTTATACTGAAAGTATTCCAGCCTGACAGTCATTATATCAGCTTTGCTAAAATATAATATTTGCCTTGCAAGATGGGCTAATAATGAAATAATGTGCACTTCTGGCGTTTCTTCCTGTGCTTAATTAAAATGTATATTAAAGTTGTTTAAACTTCGGTTTTGAGATCAATGTATGTAAAAGTGACTGTTTGATGACAAATATGAAACAAAAAATAAAAAGAATTTAATTTGTCATACCTGCTTTTTATTATGTTTTTTTTAAATATATAATCTTTTACGGCACCTTATGCTCTTTTGTCAGTGGCCTGCCTGATTTTTAACGACAATTTTCCCCAAACGCCAACATATTTCAATGTCAGTATGTCATATAGAATAACAAGTCTTTCAAGTCTTTATGTATGAATTTCACTTTCGATATGCCACTCTAACTTTTGACAGCAGACAAATTTAAATATATTTAGCCTGTGTCTTTTTATTAGCAGATAATTTCATTTTTCGGTGTGAGGTTTGCACATATATATTCCAGTTTCATCAGTAATATGATGCCAATCGTAACAAAACATAGTGACCTTATCATTTTAACTAAAAATGCCCTGTCATTTGTTGATAATGGATGTGTATAAGTAAACACAATTTCTTGATATAATGCAATAAACCGTCTGTCTGTCTATCTGACTTTTTTATAACCCCATAGCAGAGAAAAAAAACTCTTTTATTGTGTTACTTGCGTAGAATCTGTAAGTGATTTCAGTAGAACTTTCTTACTTTACATTTAAAGAACAATGTTGCATGTTTCTTTATAAAATATAAAATTGACTCACTAAGAGAAATACCAAAGAAAACAAGAGACTGGCAATTTCATAGAGGGCGGAAATCCATTCCACCGTATACGAGTTTCCATTGCGCACATCCTTTCATTTTCATCCTTCCATCATCCTGATATGACTGAAATAATTTTGAAAATGACGCAAGTCCCCCATCCATCCCTAGGGTGCCCATTCAGACTGTCTTATTGAAATCTTAAATTAGCAAAAAATAAATAGAACTAAATGTTTACTTTCTGTACTAACAGTGAGAATCAGTCATCAGTGATTAGATAACGCGCTATCTAGTACCCTTTATGTACACGGACATTGCAGTTTTCCAAAATAGTTATAAACAGATGTCATGGCCGATAAGATAATTATTCGTGTCTAGGCTATCCAGTTTCGGCAACAAAATGTCTATTTTGGAACAATAATTGCATTCGATGCATGTTTCTAGTTTTGACAGTCTTTGTAATACTGCCCATACATATAATGTAATAAAAGGATTTACTTCTGCTCTGTGAACAAGTTCTGATATGTTATCTTGTAAGAGACTGTTTCAAAATGGAGATTACGGCCAGTGAAAAGGCATGTCTTCAAACATGCTTGATCAGAAAACTGTCTGGTCTGATCGGTAAAGCTCTGTTTATTATACTTTATATGAGTGTTTTTAGACAATATGTAGCGAAAAACTGCTGCATTTTTCTACTGAGTGGAATCAGCCTGAGGCGTCCGTAGTCTTTTAAAAAGCCCACAGCTCTGTTTGTTGGAATCCTCCTCTTTTCTTTTCTCACAAACTATTCTTTTCCACGATTATTGGTCCAAATAATGTATTGAAATAAAGTGGACAGACGTATCGACATAATTTGTGAGCGCATTGATTTTACGCGTAAGCGTGTGATTGGGTTTTTTATTCCTCTGACTATCTAAACAATGTTTTATTTATGTTTCTGGAATTTCCGGTAATTTGGGCATTATATTACAAAAGAACATTTTCTACAACCTTTTTATGTAATTTAATGTTTCCGTTCTCTCAATGTTTCTCTTTTCAGTGTGAGCTATGAAAAGTCCAGCAACTGGGGTAAACAAGCGCTGTCTCGTACTGGGGTAAATAAGCGCAATCTCGTAAATAAAAAAAGTCCATTTTCAGTTTAACAATTTTCTGTCGTCGTACCGCAACCTATTTTTTTCGGCCAGAAATATTTTTCAGGTTTGTATACTATTCTAATTCATGTTTTCTCTACTATATCCTAAGGTCTATCAGAGACGAGGTAATATGGCGACATTAAGAATCGCAGCTTTAGTTCAGATAGGCATAGAGTTAACTCTTTAAGCCCCAGTGACGAAATTAGCAAAATTTGCAAACAGCGTAGATCCTGACGAGGCGGCTCATGATGAGCCGCCTCATTAAGATCTACACTGTTTGTCCTCCAGTCTTTTAATTGTAAATATGAAATGTCTTGGACAAGGCATTTTTTTTTTTAATTTTTGAAGACGTAAATTTTGTCGTCTGCTTTTTGGTGCTTAAAGAGTTAAAAACAAGATTTTTTTCTGCCGGGTGGCAAATATGTGTACTCGTTCGAACTTTTGTAAGAGAAGATGTGAAAATTCTTAGTGACGTATCAAAAGTGGGTCCCATTCCGCTGAAAACCCATAAATTTTCATGCATTTTGACAATTGCTTCTTATTTTTATTTGGACAAATACCTCAACTTAAAACTGTATAATTACTATGACTTTGAAGAAAAGTGATTGGAGAACTGGAAAATGTATTTCTGTTTCTTTTGTTGACAACAGGACCTAAATAAAATATACATGTATTAGTTCAAAAAATAGGCTGAGTTTGGAAAACCAAAATTGTATTGACGTTAATAGTGACTTGCTAAAATTTAAAGAAAAGTATGAGTATTACATTTCATTCAATTGCATCTTCTATTTTAGTGAATAAAGACAAATAAAAAAATGTATAAAAAAAGTTTTGATTTCCCCGATCATTTTAGCTTTCTGTAGGTGTCATTTTCCTTAAAAGGGATACGCAAAGGAGGCCAAAAAGTGGATCACTCTGACTCTGTGATGGTTTTATGACCATGTTTAATATGTCATTACCTATGTGAGGCGTTTTTTCTGATGATATAGCAGTGCCACTGGACTTTTGTATGATATGATTATGACACCCAATAAACAAGAAATTTGTCTTTAAATGGAACAGAAGGCAGGAGAGTAATTTATTTTCTTGTACAGAAAAATTGCATTAAGTCAATGGAAAGTCAAAGACAGAATTCAAAGACAGTGGGAAGACGTAAATTTGAATATGTTCAGTAGAGATGGAGAAGTAGGCAAAGACCAGATTTTGATCATCAAATGATACAGTTATTGCAGAGACAATGACATGATGTAACCCTTTGTGAAGTTTCATTACAACAGGTCACCTAGTTTCTCAGAAAAGGGGCTAAACGCAGTGTTTAAACATTCAACGATTAACCATAGCAAGGACCACGCCGATAACGATGCCGAAAACTGATCCCTATGTCGCTCCTGCTTGTTTTTAATTTAAAGCAGTCGCGACAATAGAAAGTTTCCACAAACACTCATTATTATTAGTCAGGTATCCAAAAGAATATATACATGTAATTAAGGACAAAAGTTCTGCACGGATGTTAATTTAACATCCGTGCAGAACTTTTGTCCTTGAGTATACGTGTATACTTAACGCGATTTTTTTACGCAAACTATAAAAGAGCCCGCGCAAGCGCGGAAATATTTCATGATGGTCAAGTTTATATAAAAAAGCGAGTTTTAATTTTTCAATTTAAATGGCCTTAGGCCCAGGTGAAGATATGACCTTCACCATGAATACTCACTAAAGCTTCATTTACCTAATTAGTTGTCTGCATCTACAAACTTTCAGGTAGCAGACTGCATTGTTTCTAAAAAAATCAACTTTTTTCACTTTTTCCTATAGAAAAACCTAAGTGACTCAAAAGTTGACTTTGCCGTAAAACAGATCAAGGTCATCCCAAGGTCATCATTTATATAAATTTTGTTGAGCTTTTGAGTCCTTGATGCGACATGCTAAGTTTCAAGATTATAGGATTTGTGGTTCTGGGAGAGAATTGGTTGATTTGATGCTTACGTCCACCGTAAACAGCTAAGGTCATGTCGGGACGGTCAGTTAACCTAACCACACTATTCATGGGCAAGCTTAGACCTCCCAGTGACCTATATATGTATTTATAGGTCACTGGACCTCCTAAGCGGTTAATCAGTACTAAGTGCACATACTATCGCCAGTTACTGACAACTGCCCTTATTGAATCAGCGGGTGGAGAAACAAAAGTATGTGGCCAGACCGGGTTTCGAACCCATGACCTCTGACTTATGAGTCAGGTGCCCTACCGATTGCGCTACGCGGCCCGGCGTGGTTCTGGGGGAGAAGATTTTTGAATTTTTTACGATAATAAATGTTTGCCATCTTGGTTATGTGACCTGTCCTGGGTATTTTTTCTGGAAAAATTGGGTCCTGGAACGTTTTTGGGGAAAATATTCAAGCCCTCTGAAGACTAAAGGCTTATTTAGCTTCGTTGAATCATTGAAATTGATTTGTCTGCTTCGCTGGAAAAAATGCCCTTTCTTACCTGGCGCATGTGTGTTAACCTTAGACATTTTTAATTTTTGTCTTTTCGAAAGTTCAGTTCAGTTTGAATTCTCCTAACGACGCTCCCCAAGTGGCTCAGCGGTACGTAACCATAGCCGCACACACTTGGCGCCGTGTGTCCGTCCAACTTTTCGAAAGACCATGTGCGTTGAGCTTTATTCTTCAATGGGCGAGTTCGATTGGCTACTCGTATTGACTATCGTTCTGGAAGAAAATGGGTCGTTTCGAGCCAGGGCCGTCGGGACTATGACCATTTAGTTCTTCATCCGTTTAGACATATGAGCAAAAATACATAAATAAATCGTTATTTATGGGGAATGACGTACGTTCATGGGTCGGATTTTTGCATTAGAACCTGCTAAATTTGGACTTGCTAAGCAGCGCGCCGATATAACGACGCAGAACCGAAACGACCGGATTAATTTAAAACGTGTATTCGAGTACACGAAAATTTCACTCGAACGCACCCATTGTTGACATCGAAGTTTCTAGAAAAATACTTGGGAGAATTTAAAATGAAAGACGAATTTAATTCCCAAATTCTTTAAATCTACGTGAAACTAAAACACACGCTAACCGAAATTATCAATGATAGTAAAATGCGAAAGAACCAGTATAGAAATTACGCTTGAAAATGCCACCAATTTTGCAGTTTATGCGTTACTTCGTTTATTTAGTATTATAGATGTTAGAGAAATTGTAAATCAGTGGCCTTGATATGTGGTAAGCAGCTGCACCAAAATGTCAATTAATCTCTATCAGCATAAAAATAAACTTAGTCACAAATAAATAGACATTTTCGAAAACCCAGGCAAAAAATACAAATTTAAAGAAAACCTTAAAGCAAATACTAACGGGACTTACAAACTGACAAGAAGGCTTAAAATATATTCGACAGGGGTATAAATAGTAAAAAGAAATATTTAATACGTTTTGGATATTTCAGCCGGTTTCAAATATTTCACAGGACCGAGAATACATATGACCAACGGTTACAATCTGAATTAATTTGGTTGGGTTGGTGTGCTTTTGCCCATCCACCATGTTACCAGTTTAAACAGCTACCATGTTATTCTTAGTATGTTTTATTAGCTCATACGTAACTTGTGTTATCTGAGCCTTAGAAATAAAAGTATTTGTATTGTATTGTATAAACTATCAGATTATTCGCTGCAGGGCTCTAGAGAAGACTCTAGAGAAGACGTTTCAGCTTAAAGAACTTAAGCTCTGGCGACCATTCAGAATAATCAAGTAAACTTTCTCTCCACAAAGCCACAGAGTTGTCTAATAGTGCTGATGGACGGATAACGGAATACGACGACCGACAGAGACCGCCTATCCTAAATGCTCCCAAGGGATTTAGCTCAAGGAGCTAAAAGGTTTCTATAATATCTGTTTACATGTTTGAAGATCGGTTAATCAAAAAAAAAATGTCCTTCAATTTCTACTGAACTTGAAAACCATTTGCACCTACAAACGTAAATCAAACGTACATAATATTTTTTCAGCTCACATTACATCTTCAGTACGGTTGCTAGGGCGAAACTACCGTAAAATCTAAATATTGGGGTAGAGAATCTAAGCAAACAGTGCATACACAGATCAGACTGCTCCTGAAAAAGCAGTTGTTCCGTCTGCACTTTTAGACGCATACCTGCAGTGAAAAGCTAAACTGCTAAATTTTAGGATAGCTACGATATCATTTTAGTTGTTCCAATTTATAGGGTTTTTTATGGTTCATCATACATTGTAAGTGTAACTCGCCCTTAAGGTAGATGGATACTGAATAGAAATATTTCTATTGACGGGGCATTCAAACCATTATTACATCTAAATAACCCAAAGAGCTATAAAACATTTGGATAAGAAGAAAAAAAAAACATTTTTCACCGTTTTGTTTTCCTAAAAAACAATATTTTGTACTTCTACATACTTTTTTTTACACATTTTCCATTAAAATTCATATCTCAGGCACATGAAAGCGTTTTCATTACAGTAAATCATATAATCTATAATACGGAATATTTGAAACAGACTGGTAACAAAAACTGCAGTTACCTTGTTAATAAGAAAATTTTTACAATTTTATTTAGAAAAATGCAAGAACATTGAACTTCATGAAAAAAGTCAAGAAAACTATATCCAATTGATGGGGCATTCTTATGCATATTATTTTAGTAAAACTTACTTTGTAAGTTACAGAATTAAACAAAAAAGCAAACATTTAACCATTTCGTTTCCTAGAAAAACAATGTTTAAGTTAAAAAATATCCCCAAAACAGACTGCCCAATTCTGCACCTGCTGCAAGCACAGCCGATCACTGCCCTGTTATTTATTTCCCTGTTATTCGGTTCTACCATAGAGTATTGCCGACAAAACTACGCAGATGAGATGGCAACTGTGAAGACCTTGATCATTCTGGTTCCTAAGGAACAGTCTGATCTCGGTTTCCACTGTTACAGACCTATGTACCCGAACAGTCTTAGGATCTTAACGGTTGACATTGTTAGCGTGTGTTATAACTGTATATACTCCCTAGTTGAATGCTTTCTTCATGAATAATAACTCTCTTTTGTTTAAAAAGGAAGTAAGAACAGAGTTGTTCCGTATATGACTACCTTAAGGTGGTGATAATCACTGATTTTGGGCGAAGTAAAAAATCTGCATAAAATGTTGAAATTATAACAAATCTTCCCCCAAATTAGCAGATGCCTTCCTTATGTTGTTTTTCACGATTCAGAATCCAAAAATGTAGGACTTGTTGAGGTTAAAAAGGGTTTATATAAGAAAATGTCAAAGGGTATTTTTGTGCGCAAAAATCTGAAAAATAACCATCGTTATTAAAAATGTAATAGGGTCTGAAGGTTCTTCAATACATTATGGAGAGCGTCCTAGCAATTATTTTTTCCAATTTTTGTCACACATTTTCAGGCTGGGCAGATAAAAAATGGTCTTTTCTGGGTCAAAATATTTGCCAAAATACACAGTAGAGTCCATTTTCAAGGTTGAACAATTTTATATACACATCTGTGTCATGGTGGTAAAAATTCTAAATATTGCGACATTAAAAATAATTACCATAACTGTCCTAAAATTGGAACAGTTTGGTTTTACAGTACAGTAATGTGCCCCAAAAATGCAATGGGATGGCAAATAGTGTAGACCCTGATCAGACTGCTCCTGTCTGATCTGGGTTTGCACTATTTGCTCAGACCTAACTGTCCCAATATACAGAATTTTTATGGTATACTGTGAGTATGATAAAGGTATAACTGTTTTACCTGTATTTAATTAATGCATGCAGTGTATATGCACCATACACAGTCAGACTCTTGAGAAAAAGTGACTGTTTTCATCTGGTCTACCTTACAAATTTGAGAAAGAGTTGGAAAAAATAATTGCTGGGACGCTCTTTTTAATGCATTAAAGAAACTTCAGAGCTAAGTATATTTTCAAGAATAAAGTTAATTTTGTAGATTTATGTGCACAAAATTACCCTTCGATTTTTTCCATATAAAACACTTTTTTTAACAGCATGTCCCTCTATTCTGCATTCTAAACTGTAGAGAACAACAAAAATTATAAGAAGTCAGCAAACTTTCAGGGAGGTACGTTATTTTTTTGTGGTTTTATGCAGATTTTTGTATTTACCACAAATCACCACATTAAGTCGAATTGGCCCTATAATCGCACAAAGAAAACTGTGAATATTAATACGTCATCTTCGTGGATCACCATCTGATTTGATACCATACGTTACCTCATCTAGCCCCGGATCCAGAGGGTGGGCTTTGGGGTTACAAACCCATTTGGGCTTCTGTGTTGTGTATAATATGTAGGCCTCCAGAAAAAAGGCCTTTCTGATGACAATTTGAAGAAATTTATCCATATAGTTAGATTGAAATAGATTAAAATATATGTTGTGGCATCTCCCCCCCCCCCCCCCCCCCCACTTTCACCACACACACACACACACAAACCGGCACCTCCCGGTCCCATCAGTTATGCAGAGCCCCAACAGTTCGTGGTGGTCTTGATCCGGGCATGTAATCTTTGAACAATACGCATGAAAGACTCCAAATTATACAACACGCATTATCACACAACCAGCTGTCGTCGCAACTTATCCAATCGAGCTCTTTTAAGTTTTCATTTATTTTTCAAAAATACTTCCTATCACATGAAAAGAAGATTCTCAGTCAACGATATTTATTATTTAGTAAAAATAATTTGTGGCTTCTTAATGCTCGAAAAGATTAACATTTATTGGCCAAAGGAAGTAAACTCTACCAAATTTTACACGTTTAACTCAAACCTATACTTTGCCATTGAGACGAACACCTACTCGCCTTGAAGTTGAACACGGACATATACAGGTAGTTTCGAAGATGGTTTACTCACTGTATCACTGACACGAACATTCAGTCTCAGACTATCTTTGCCGGTCTCTTTTTATCCACGCAACAGTGGTCTACGATTATCATAGGTACTTGGTACACATGGTAAATACGCCCCTTAAATAAATGAGCTGCGACACAACAAAACCAACAAAGTGGCATGTGCATCCAGCGAAGACTCAGATCAGCTAGGACATCCGCCCAGTCTGATCAGACTCTTTGCTGGGCCCTGAAAGTGCAGGTAATGGTCTAAGCTACCTCTATACCGACAGCGAAGACTGATCAGACTGGGTGGATGCCCAGCTTGATTTGTCTTCGCTAGGCCCCCATGCCACTTTGTTGGTTTTGTCGTGTCGCGGGTCATTAATGTTTTACTACAAGTACCAGGAGTCACAAGGTGGATCCGTCTGCATTTAGGTACACTGCCGTGTGTCTCATTTTCTTCTATAGAGTGTTTGAATTATCACCAAACAAAAACGATTTCGAAACGTGATCTAAAAAATGCCGATTTTCTGGATATCATCTGGATATATGAGGTTTTCCTATAATGGCTGGATCTTTATAGCTGTTCGAGTCAGGGCTTAAGGGCTAATTTAGGTAGGTGGACAAAACCCTTTGTCTGGCCCTTCTTTCACGAAGTATGGCTAAACGTTTACAGGTAAACAGTAACTATTGCATCATCCAAACAGGGAGAGGATCAATAGCCAGGGTCTTTCGGCGCAAGGCAATGCAAAAAGTGTTCCAGTCAAGGGCAAAATGCCCTGGTCGTTGATAAATCGTTCAAAGGCATCTCTTCTGGCCAAAGAGCAATAACTAATGCTTGTCGAAAATCACAAAATTGCGATTATTAGTTTATCCTTAACTGAATAGGACGGACGGATGGCTGACGCGATTTTACGTCCTATTTCAGTCAGATCAGGACCATGTCATCAGATACTGATTATCTGCATTATCCGGAGGCCAACATACTCGTATTATACATAACACAGAGGCCCACATGGTGGGGCTAAAGCCCCCCCCCCCCCCCACCCACCCCCGGATCCGGGGCTCCTTGAAATCAAGGTAACATAGTATCGCAATATTTCTCGACTTATTTCGAAAAAAAAACATGGCAGCCTCCATCGAAACCATATGTGGCCGAACTTTTTCATAACATCATTGGTGCCGTTATGCATACAAACTCCATGTATCCACTTCTAAAATGGCTAAAAAGTGTAATTATAGCAATTATTGTGATTTTTTTTTCTTTTTTTCTTTTTTTATTGAAAAATTTCGTTTGGACAATTTAAAACCTAGGATTGATAATTTGAAACCTTACCCAGGATCGACGAATCAGAAACAGAACTTTGAAACTCAACTGTATGATAGTTGAGCTGCGACACAAAAAACCAACAAAGTGGCATGTGCGCCCAGCGAAGACTTAAATCAGCCTGACATCATCCACCTAATCTGATCAGAGTTTTTGCAGTACGATTAAAGGGTAGCTAAGGGTCTAAGGTGGCTCCATATGGACAGCAAAGACGTTGATAAGACTGGGCTGATCTGAGCTTTTGCTGGTGCACATGCCATTTAGTTCATTCTTGTGTGTCGTGACATATTGTGCATTGACTTGGCATACATGTTGTTTAGGCCCTTTGCCTCTGGGTGCAGCTAAATTTATATATCAAAACAAAAACTAAATGTAGCATACAACTTTAATGTATAAACATAACAACAAAAAAGGTAACCAAGTTGGAAGTGTATCACAGATTTGACTAAAAAAGTAATAATACTCCTAATTTCGGTATATTAAACATCACAACAATAATGATTGCTTACAAATGCAGGCGTTATAAAAACATCATAAAATAAGCCATGGAATGCTAGGGTAAAGTCGGGTAAATTCGGACAGCGGGTAAATTCGGACAGTGACAGTGTTTCCTTTATATGTCAGTTGTTTGGAATTGTAACAAAATTAACTGAACAAACAGTAAAAATCCTGATGAGACGGCTCATTATGAGCCGTCTCATCTGGATTTTCACTGTTTGCAATGGTATGTCCGAATTTACCCGCTGTCTGAAGTTACCCGACTCGATCCTATGTCTCGCCTGTCTGCATACTGTTAGAAGAGTGCTAACGCAGAAAGATGGACCAAAGTTTACGCCAATTATCACGGTGCCAAGTAGTACCTCTGGCTTGCTTCTGCTGTTTGTAAGCAAGAACAACAACTAAACAAGGAAACAACAAGAGAAAAAAAATGAAAAAAGTTCATTTCCATGTGTATAATATCTTTGACTAGAATGCTTATATAGCATACCCTTATTTAGTTATGATAAACAAAAAACATTTGAGCCACAACATGCAAAACCAACAAAGTGGTATGTACGCCGAGCGAAGACTTAGCTCAGCCTGGGCATTCGCCCAGTCTGCTCAGAGTCTTTGCTGAGCGCTTAAAGGGTAGGTAAAGGTCTAAACTAGCTCAACGTTGACAGCAAAGACTCTGATCAGACTGGGCGGATGCCCAGGCTGATCTGTGTCTTCGCTGGGCGCACATACATGTACCATTTTGTTGGTTTTATCATGTCGCTACTCAATTTTTGTTGCATAATGCAAAAAACATTTCACAACAACAACGTTTGCTGTGACAAAACAGCCTCATTTTAAAGTAAACAACAATAAGGAAATAAACCTGTGAAACAACAGTGGACGTCAATCAGCAATGAAGGACATGAACATATTTGACTAGAATATTAATAGCACATCCTTTTTCACTTTTGTTGAAAAATACACAACAACAGGAATTTATGTGACAAAAACAGCTTCATTTAAAAGCAAACATCATGCAGTGACAAAACGTGATAGATCTACAACAGCAGGAGTTCATTAACAATGAAGAAAAGGTAAACCATTTCCATGTATAATATAACTGAGCCACAACAGGAAAATACAAACAAAGTGGCATATGCGGCCAGCAAAGACTCAGATCAGCCTGGGCATTCGCCAAATCTGATCAGAGTCTTTGCTGTGCGCATGGAACTAGCTAAAACTCTTAGCAACCCTTTCAACACATAGCAAAGACTTTGATCAGACTTGGGGGATTCCCAACAGCCACAGTAATAATATTGGGTATTTGTGGCTTCAAGCATTGCTTTAAGCCATGTGTTAACAGTAAAAACGAATCTCAGTCAGCGTATATGCACAACATGACCAGAGTCTTAACTATCCAATTTCTAGATCTGCCAAAGCGAATACGTTGAGCATAGGCTCCGATCTCTGCAAAATTACTAGATATATCAAACAAAATAATTACACAAGTTAACAAATGTGAATCAACTGCATTACACCATCTTGTGATTATAAGACATAACAAATGCCAAACACTGAATATATGAAAGTCAACGAGTTTTATCTGAGATTGAATAAATAATATGAGACTCTACCAAAAAATTATTCCAAGCTTATTTACCCTTCTTTGATGCTTCAACGCATGAAAATATGCTTAAAAGCATGCCTAAAGTCGAGAGTTCTGATAAGGGGTTTTACGTTATAACATTTTAAGGAAAGCTTATATTAATGCTACGTTCGCTGTTCTTATTCAGCTTTTCTTAAAATGCAAAAGTAAAAATCCTTATTAGATCTCCTGACTAGAGGCAGTTCCAATTAATGGTCATAATAAACGATTCATACAGATTAAACAACATATGTCACCCAACAGCGCATAGCTTGCTCTGGTGTTCAGTCTGTGACTTTGTCTTTAAGATATTGGGATCTCCGATAGCTCAGTTGGTTATAAACTGTCCTAATAGTTTGATCCTCCCTGGAGGCGGAAATCTTATCATATGTTAATACGATCCCATTGCACGCAGTTTTTTTTATCATCCTTCCGTCGGTACGATATGACCAAAATGCTGTTGAAAGCACCACTGCAGGCTATCCATCCATCAAAGGCATGGCTTACACAACGTAACCTTTAGTCAGGCAAGTATTGTCAGCCCATGAATAAACTAAACATATACATGTACAAGCAACCTGATACAGTGCGGACGCGATAACCTGGCAATATTATTGTTTTGTGTTTATTTTGATTTGGTGACTGATTAGCTATATAAAAGAGTTCAACTTATGCAACCCAAGGAAATGGAAGGAAGGAATTTGATTAATTTTGTTACTTTCGCTTTTGTTCTCGCGGATATTCTTGAACTACAAACATTTCCTGGTTTAAAGATTCCACATGGTATTATTTAGATATAGCAGAACTGCCAGTTATCCGTAATGTTCCATCATGACCATAGATCAAACAGTTACATGAACTGCACTGTAAGGATTGTATAGGTACTGTTGACATTAAAATGTAAACAAAACACTGCCACTTAAGCGCAGCTGACCTAAACTTTATGCATTAATGTGTATAGATATACCTCTATGATATTTGTCCATTGAATTCTGTTGGAAGGCAGACAACGGAATCTTTCTTCCAGAAATGCTTACTGTGAATTATCGTAACATGTACAAGAGGCTACAGGGCAGACAATAAGCTATTACTGCCAGAAATGCTTACTGTCAATTATCGTAACATGTACAAGTGGCTAGAGGGCAGACAATGAGCTATTCCTGCCAGAAATGCTTCCTGTGAATTATCGTAACATGTACAAGTGGCTAGAGGGCAGACAATGAGCTATTCCTGCCAGAAATGCTTCCTGTGAATTATCGTAACATGTACAAGCGGCTAGAGGGCAGACAATGAGCTATTCCTGCCAGAAATACTTACTGTGAATTATCGTAACATGTACAGGCGGCTAGAGGGCAGACAATGAGCTATTCCTGCCAGACATGCTTACGGTGAATTATCGTAACATGTACAGACGGCTAGAGGGCAGATAATAAGCTATTACTGCCAGAAATGCTTACTGTGAATTATCGTAACATGTACAAGCGGCTAGAGGGCAGACACTGAACTATTACTGCCAGAAATGCTTACTGTGAATTATCGTAACATGTACAAATGGCTAGAGGGCAGACACTGAACTGCCAGAAATGCTTACTGTGAATTATCGTAACATGTACAAGCGGCTAGAGGGCAGACACTGAACTATTACTGCCAGAAATGCTCACTGTGAATTATCGTAACATGTACAAGCGGCTAGAGGGCAGACAGTGAGCTATTACTGCCAGAAATGCTTCCTGTGAATTATCGTAACATGTACAAGAGGCTAGAGGGCAGACACTGAACTATTACTGCCAGAAATGCTTTCTGTGAAATATCGTAACATGTACAAGAGGCTAGAGGGCAGACAATAAGCTATTCCTTCCAGAAATGCTTACAGTGATTTATCGTAACATATACCAGCGGCTAGAGGGCAAGCAATGAGCTACTCCTTCCAGAAAGGCTTACTGTCAATTATCGTAACATGTACGAGAGGCTACAGGGCAGATAATAAGCTCTTACAGCCAGAAATGCTTACTGTCAATTATCGTAACATGTACAAGTGGCTAAAGAGCAGACACTGAATTATTACAGCCAGAAATTCTCACTGTGAATTATCGTAACATGTACAAGTGGCTAAAGGGCAGACACTGAGCTATTACTGCCAGAAATGCTTACTGTGAATTATCGTAACAAGTACAGGCGGCTAGAGGGCAGATAATAAGCTATTCCTTCCAGAAATGCTCACTGTGAATTATCGTAACATGTACAAGCGGCTAGAGGGCAGACAATAAGCTATAACTGCCAGAAAAGCTTACTGTGAATTATCGTAACATGTAAAAGCGGCTAGAGGGAAGACACTGAAATATTACTGCCAGAAATGCTTACTGTGAATTATAGTAACATGAACAAGCGGCTAGAGGGCCGACAATAAGCTATTCCTAACAGAAATTCTTACAGTGATTTATCGTAACATGTACAAGCGGTTAGAGGGCAGACAACGAGCTACTCATTCCAGAAATGCTTACGGTGAATTATCCTTACATGTATAAGCGGCTAGAGGGCAGACAATAAGCTATTCCTGCAAGAAATGCTTACTGTGAATTATCGTAGCATGTTATAGCAGCAACAGGGCAGACACTGAACTATTACAGCCAGAAATGCTACCGGTGAATTATCGTAAAATGTACAAGCAGCTAGACGGCAGACAATAAGCTATAACTGCCAGAAAAGCTTACTGTGAATTATCGTAACATGTAAAAGCGGCTAGAGGGAAGACACTGAAATATTACTGCCAGAAATGCTTACTGTGAATTATAGTAACATGAACAAGCGGCTAGAGGGCTGACAATAAGCTATTCCTAACAGAAATTCTTACAGTGATTTATCGTAACATGTACAAGCGGTTAGAGGGCAGACAACGAGCTACTCATTCCAGAAATGCTTACGGTGAATTATCCTTACATGTATAAGCGGCTAGAGGGCAGACAATAAGCTATTCCTGCAAGAAATGCTTACTGTGAATTATCGAAACATGTATAGGAGGCTAGAGGGCAGACAATAAGCTATTACTGCCAGAAATGCTTATTGAGAATTATCGTAACATATACAAGAGGCTGGAGGGCAGACACTGAACTGCCAGAAATGCTTACTGTGCAATTATCGTAACATGTACGGGCGGCTAGAGGGCAGACACTGAACTATTACTGCCAGAAATGCTTACTGTGAAATATCGTAACATGTTCAAGAGGCTAGAGGGCAAACACTGAACAATTACTGCCAGGTACCAGCGGCTAGAGGGCAGACACTGAACTATTACTACCAGAAATGCTAACTGTGAAATATCGTAACATGTACAAGCGGCTAGAGGACAGACAAAGAGCTACTCCTGCCACAAATGCTTGCTGTGAAAAATCGTAACATGTACAAGCTGATCGAGGCAGACACTGAACTATTACTGTCAAAAATGCTTACTGTGAATTATCGTAACATGTACAAGCAGCTAGAGGGCAGACACTGAACTATTACTGCCAGAAATGCTTGTTGTGAATTATCGTAGCATGTACAAGCGGTCAGAGGGCATACACTGAACTATTACTGCCAGAAATGCTTATTGTGAATTATCGTAACATGTACAAGCAGCTAGAGGGCAGACACTAAACTATTACAGCCAGAAATGCTTGTTGTCAATTATCATATCATGTACAAGCGGCTAGCGGCAGACAATACTTTATTCCTTCAAGAAATGCTTCCTGTGAATTATCGTAACATGTACAAGAGGCTAGAGGCAGACACTGAACTATTACTGCCAGAAATGCTCACTGTGAATTATCGTAACATGTACAAGTGGCTAGAGGCAGACAATAAGCTATTCCTTCCAGAAATGCTTACTGTGAATTAGCGTAACATGTACAAGAGGCTAGAGGGCAGACACTGAACTATTACTGCCAGAAATGCTTACTGTGAATTATCGTAACATGTACAAGAGGCTAGAGGGCAGACACTGAGCTACTCCTGCCAGAAATGCTTGCTTTGAAATATTGTAAAATATACAAGCGGCCAGAGGCAGACAATAAGCTATCCCTTCCAGAAATGCTTACTATGAATTATCGTATATGTACAAGAGGATGAAGGGCAGACATTGAACTATTACCGCCAGAAATGTTTACTGTGAATTATCCTTACATGTACAAGAGCCTAGAGGGCAGACACTGAACTATGACTGCCAGAAATATTTACTGTGAATTATCTTAACCTGTACAAGCGGCTATAGGGCAGACAATAAGCTACTCCTTCCAGATATGCTTATGGTGAGTTATTGTAACTTGTACAAGAGGCTAGAGAGCAAGCAATGAGCTACTCCTTCCAGAAATGCTTACGGTGAATTATCATAACATGTACTAGAGGCTAGAGAGCAGACAATAAGCTATTCCTGCAAGACATGCTTACTGTGAATTATCGTAACATGTACCAGCGGCTAGAGGGCAGACACTGAACTATTACTGCCAGAAATGCTAACGGTGAATTATCGTAAAATGTACAGACGGCTAGAGGGCAGACAATAAGCTATTCCTTCCAGAAATGCTTACAGTGATTTAATGTAACATGTACGAGCGGCTAGAGGGCAGACAATGAGCTACTCATTCCAGAAATGTGTAATGTGAATTATCATAACATGTTCAAGCGGCTAGAGGGCAGGCACTGAACTATAACTGCCAGAAATGCTTACTGTGAATTATCGTAACATGTTATAGCAGCAACAGGGCAGACACTGAACTATTACTGCCAGAAATGCTTATGGTGATTTATCGTAACATGTACAAGCGGCTAGAGGGAAGACACTGAGCCATTACTGCCAGAAATGCTTACTATCATAATTATGAATGAATTATCATAACATGTACAAGAGGCTAGAGGGCAGACTATATACTATTACTGCTAGAAATGCTTACTGTGAATTATCGTAACATGTACAAGCGGCTAGAGGCCAGACACTGAACTATTACTGCCAGTAATGCTTACTGTGAAATATCGTAAAATGTACAAGCGGCTAGAGGGCAAATAATAAGCTATTACTGCCAGAAATGCTTACGGTGTTTTTTTTCCTAACATGTACAAGAGGCTAGAGGGCAGACACTGAACTATTACTGCCAGAACAAAATGAGAACAATTTTTGCTTACTAAGATTAATCTCAACATCCACCCACGGATGGAGGGTAGACTGTCAACTATTTCTTCAAGAATTATTTCTGCATACTGTGAATAATCATGGTCAGCAGGCGCAGTTGTAGTAAAGACCAAGAATTTTTAAGAACATATTTTGCTCTATCATGAAGAATCGTTATCAGCACACCATACCTGTCAACTTTGAGAAATTTTCATGGGGGAGACAGCGCGCGAACCGAAATTTTCGACCACTTTTTTTGACGACTAAGCGCGCGGAGAAAATCGCTAAAAATTTCCATGGGGGAGACTTTTTTTCTAATGAAAAAGAATTAAGGCTTACAATTTTTTGTTTCAAAAGATAAATTTATTTTTCAAAACAATGCATTTGTAAAGTCTGAAATGAAGAAACACTCAATGCTTAAAATTCTTTATCATTGTAACTACATTAAAATCTTACAGCATAATTCAATTATGACTGATTAATGCTATAGAAATTAAAGCCTAAATATGTCCCAATCTAGCTAGCCTTTGCCGATTCCAGTGCTTTCTGTGATCGTTCTTACCACCATTTCCCGGGCTGAAATGTCTCTCGCAACAAGCACAATGTGTAAAAATGACCCTCTTTTCGCTTTTCTGTATGCAGGGAAACTCGATCGCTTGCGTATATTGATAGGAGACGCTTGAATTTTCTCATTTTTGCGTTTTTCGTGTTTTTTTACTGCAGGAAAAATACATTTTCTGGTTTTCCGAATTCACTGACTATAATATGTAAGATTTACGGATGTTTCGCTACCTTGCGGTTTCGCACCAGGAGACTTCGCACCTTCTCATTGGAGAGTTCGCTACTCGTTATTTTTCGCACCTTTTCGGCCCAAGACGTTTCGCTACCTCGTTTAAATGTTGTGTGCTCGGTGTGTTTAGATTTAGATATATCTTAAACAATTTTTATACTCGTTTATTTGATTACGAATGTACAGAATATATAGACTTTTAATTTCCTTTTCTTACTTCTTAATTTTAAATTAGAATTAATGAATATCCAGAATAGAAGATTACTGCATAATTTACACTGTGCTAGATACAGAATGTTAAGGGAGATCCCCACTAGGCAGAGATAGATTAATGATACCCACTGTACTTACAGAATAAATTTTGGACCTTTAGGGACGAGTCATTTTATTATCAGGAGTATGTGTGTGAAGGGGAGGTCGAGTACATTTTCATATGGTTCACCAATTTTTTTCGACCCCCCCCCCCCCCCCCCACCAGTCTAACCAGATTTATTTTTCTGACCCCCCACCCCCCCAGATAGGTGACACAAATTTTTATGACCCCCCCCCCCCCCATCCCAGCTACCGTTCACACACACACACACACGCACACACACACACACACACCATATTATTTAATTTACGTCAGGGTGACCAGTCAATCAAAACCTGAATGAAGCACAAAGGACATTTTCTTATTTTAATAGGTTAATAATCATGGTCTGTTTGCATTTTTTGCACTTTCTTGTGTTTATGGGAATCCAGAAACCTGTTGTTGAATACATCATAATTATAACAGTTAATAATATAAATTGGGCTTCTGTGGGGCGTGGGTCTGGTGGCGCAGTTCCCAAAAGCCACAGCACTTTTGCTGATGAAAAGTCACTTTCAAAAACACAGGCATTAAATTTAATTGAGAACATATCTTCTATTCGACATGATTTTATAGACAATTTTCATACTGTTCTTTCTAGCAACTCAATGAAAAGATCTGTTTTTGGATATGATGCTGTGGCAAGTTCTGTAGGTCATTTCCATAAGTGCCTATAAGTTTTGAATTTGAAAGAAATGAGGCTGAAATTTTATGAGTACGGGGGGTCTAGGGGCAAAGCCCTCCCCCCTCCCGTAAGCTGAGACATTTTTAAAAATGAAGACTGATTGAGGAATTTTGCCCCCCTCCCCAATAAGCCTAATAAAATATATGAACCCCCTGCTCCAAGGCTGTTTGATTTCCGACCCCCCTCCCCCCAGTACATCACCAAAAAAAAAATTCGATACCCCTCCCCCCCCACCCCCCACACACACACCTGATAATAAATGACTTGTCCCTTAATTCGCTTTAATTCCATTTTCTAAGGTCTTAATTTTTTCTGCTATTTTATTTTTTTTAATTAGGATCAATGAATGTTTTATTGATTTTTTTCATCTGCATTATAAAATTAAATATTGACATAAAAGTTTAAATGACAAAATTTGTTAAAACTATATCTGTCTGGCTTATTAATCCTTTTTTTCTTCCCCGAACTTCTTAATTCCGGGTAGCTATAATTTGTTGGGTAGCGAATATGCAGGGTAGCGAAAGCGTACAGGTAGCGAAAACGTTGGTAGCGAAGACGTATAGGTAGCGAACATGTATAGGTAGCGAAGTGTAAGGGCGCGAAACATCCGGCAACCATATGTTATCGGTATGAAACCGAGAACCAGGTGTAATAATCTATTTTTAATTGTTGCGCGCGACCGGTTACGGAATTTCCCGATTCTTCTTTCTGCAATCCTGCCTCAGCAGGACAACCTACTATAATGACCGCTTGCGATGGGCGAAAACTACCGGAACCAATCGGAAACTCGCGAGTCCAAGCGGAAGTGAGACTGACCTTCACCTTGGAAAAACTATAAACACTATGCCACACGGGTTTGAAGGCAGACTGTTGACTGTAACTCCCAGATTAATTTAAGAACACTTTCTGCTTACCGTGATTAACTGATATGAAAATATTCTTGGAGGGTAGAAATGTCATTTCATAATGGCTACTTTTATTTCGCCTCAAGAGTGTTATTTCATCCAGATGCAATTTGGCTGAAATGACTAAAATACAGTTTAACCCATTAACCTACAAAGCAGCCTTCAGCCCTTAATACTGTTTTCAGAGTATTCACAAATAACCCAATATGTCACCTGAAAGAAGGTTTTGACCAAATTCACTTTAAGTTCCGCAAGCATTTGGAAAACTTTAATATTTCTGTGACACTCAAGTTTAATTCCGACTTCAAAACATTGTAGAAGAACTCTGGTGCTCTTCCCTGTATGTGTTGTAGTTCTGACAGCAGGGGTCCATCTAGGGTAGGTAACCTGAAATAATGAAAGGCAGTATGTTCCCTCGTTTGATCCAAGAAGTTATAATAAACGTAAATATTTTGCAAAATAAAGAAAATTTTACGACCCCCTATATGAAATATGAGCCGCAACAAGACAAAACCAACAAAGTGGTACGTACGCCACGTGAAGACTGGGATCAGCCTGGGCATCCACCCACTCTGGGGAGAGTCTTCTGCGCTTAAATGGTCTAGGCTAACTCCAGGCCGATAGCAAACACTCTGTCCGGACTGGGCGGATGTCCAAGCTGATGCCTGTTGACGCTTTTTAATAAGTTTTGGCATTTTTCTCGACTAGAAAAGCAAACGTAATGGAGTAAATAAGACTTGCTACAGCTTAATCGTAAAATAAATATAAAGTTATCTGAAACATCACTTACCCAAGCCGCTTTACCGCTATCAAGGTTATTGCTAAATTAGATTTGCAACACTAATATATTTCATGATAATTAACGATTTTTTTCCATAATACTGACAAAATTACCCGGATCTGCGCTGCCTCGCTAAGGTGATTGGTAGTTGTGAAGAAAAATTAACTGTAAAAAGATAAGCAATGATCAGGAACTAATACAATCAAATCCAATATCCGGTCTTCAAAACCAACAGAATATATACTGGCAACAGTTCACGAAAGGCATCTACGATAAAACGAATCAGTGACATAGCTTTTTCCCAGATAGAAGGAAATTCGTCTACTTTCTACAATACAGCGAATATGTAACCACATATGAAATTTTCTCAAGGTTAATCTACAAGTAAAAATGACCTGATGGCTAAAATATACAGGTGCTATGAATTTCGAGGTGTATCAAGAATAATATCCACTTTTATTCTGAATTACAGAAATAATCATTACATATGCACATCATATATATATATTTGTATTATTGAATGAAACATAAAAATCTATTAAATTAGTCAAATATTACCTTGAACTTCGCCAAATTTTGGAAATCTAGAACGCCATTTTTTCATGTGAAATATAGATTTTCTGCACCAACATATGGTGTAATCCGTGATCTAGCACAGTCAAAATGTAAAATTTCCAAAATTTATTTTACAAGCCCACTATTTCTGCATTTTTGATAGTGCCCAACATTCAGATTAGCCACTTGCAAGTATACATGTACACATGAGGGCTAGTTTTACACGCAAGTTTACAATAAATATGTAATATGTATACATGACTGTCACTGTGTGTTGTTGGTGGGGTTCTTTAAACCATGAAAGTTAGTTTTTGATGACCTTTTGTTGAAAAAATACATTTCGGCTGCATTAGTTCATGGATTATGCAATCTACTGGTACAAAAAATTATAATGGAGCTCTACATTTCCAAAATTTGGCCATGTTCAAGGTAGTATATGGCTTATTTAATCATTATTTATTTTTCATTCAACAACAAAAATATAAACTGTAAAATGCATATCTTATGATTATTTCTGTAAATCAGAACAAGAGTGCACATTTCCTCGTTACATCTGAAAATACAAAGCAACCATATATTTTAGCTATATTTTAGCCATCAAGTCATATTGGCAGGGCTGTAGATAAGAGTGAGTATTTGGTGATAATTAAGGATAATTTTTTTTTATTTCAGCTTAAAAACATATGCTGTGACCCATCATCTGAACCGTCTCGATGAGACGGTTCAGATGAAGGGTCACAATATATGGTTTTAGTGAGAAATAAAAAAATTATCCCTCAATTATCATCAAATACCCCTCTTATCTAGAGCTCTGATATTGGTATTTAGAATTACCTTAAATGATCTTTTTGGGATGCCTGCGACAGAGAACACAACAGACTTTTACAGAATGCAACAACTTCCAGACCCATACCTTTCTAGGAGTTCTTCACAACCTGAAGCAGCAAGCCAGTTACGGACTTCAGTCTGGGACCAAGCTATCACCTCCATACTACGGCTTGTTAACAATGGCGCAGCCTCTCGTGACAGCATTCTTGTTGGCACGATCATACCTGTTAAGACACCTCAAAATTTCAACATCATTCATTTATCAATGAATACTCGTCACCATCTTGTCTTTTCAAAAAAAGTACGTCATTGAACAACAAGTTTGTAAACTAAGTCTCGGAAGTACAGTTTTTTTCAAAAGTACATAAAGTACATATAACTGCAAATGTGACCAAGTACATATAACTGCAAATGTGACCAAGTACATATAACTGCAAATGTGACCAAGTAAATATAACTGCAAATGTGACCAAGTACATATAACTGCAAATGTGACCAAGTACATATAACTGCAAATGTGACCAAGTACAGCCCAAAGTACATTGATGATCCCGGTTTGTGCGTTGTCCAAAGATCTTTTACCTAAAATTTGTAAGCATTTGATTTACAAGTAGAGCGAGGTTGGTCTGTGAGTCAAACTGACCCAGTTTCCCATGTGAGTGAGTAAGTAAGCTCGAGTTTAACGGCTAAACAATATACAGATCAAATGATCTTCCATTGGAAGTCTCATCCAAAAGACCAGAAAAGGCGGGAATCCAAATTATATTTCACAATTCAGTAATCTGCCTAGTTTCTCCAATATTTTTAACAGATTAAGTATTATAACACTATCGCATGTATAAAACAAATCCGTTAAATAGTATTGGAGATAAAAGGCAAATGACTGAACAATAAATTATAGTTCTTTGCGACATACAAATACTATTAGGTCCTTTCCAGCCACTCCAACTCAGTGTAATGCAAATTGGTCAAACAGTTTTGGAAATAAAACGCAAAACCACTAAACTATGCGATGCAGGTCCTAGTGATTTACAATTAGTGTGAACATTTAAATTCTGGCGATCTCCGCCACAAAAGAGTCCATTAGAAAACGTCGCAATATCCTTGCATTAATCCTAGAATCGAAATAATTTTTCTTTACCAGAAATTATCGCTGATTAACACGTGTTGTCGGGCAGAATACTAATATTAATTCACGACAACGAGTTAATTCACTCCGACTTTGCTGTCATGAATTAAAATTACTTGATTCTGCCCTCTAACAACATGTATTAAGATTTATTAAATAGTTGAATATGCAAACAGGGTAAATCAAGATGAGGCGGAGCATGATGAGCCGTTTTATATGGATCTCTAGTATTTGAATCCACAATACCACACAGCCTGCACGAAACTGTTTTTGAAATTTTGCGAACTTAAATTTTGTCGTCTGCTTTTGGAGCTTCAAGGGTTAAACAAAATGATGATCCAATGACCATTCTGGACTATTGGGGAATTACCAGTAGGGGGTTCACTACCTTTACCTTGGTCCACTGTGTCGAAAATTGGGTTTATTTTGCCCCTATCTCTCAGCTCTTTCACCAGTCTTGGAATCTGCAGGTCTATAATTTCTTCTGAATGAATATCAAAGTACAAGCGAGTTCCGATCATAATGCCCAACCAGCCATCTGGAAGGTAGTCTTGTTGAAGACGAAGTGGAACAAAATCTTTTCGAAGTCTATAGACGTATTCAGCTTCTGAAGTAACATTTAAGCATATAATGATTACACTTGTCACAGACATCTAAAGTTTGTTTGGCCAAGTGATTTCGTCAGTCGAGTAAATTCAGCTGGGCAACGTCAAGCAACCTTAAGTTTCCAGTACTCCAGGTAATAAGAGTGACAGGGATAATTTAGGGATTTTATCCATATTTATCCATAGAACGTACCTTGTGAACCAACATTAGATCTGCCTCACAAAGACGGTTCTAATGAAGGGTCACAACATACGTTTTTGATGAGAAATACGAAATATTATCCCCTAACTTTGGAAAAAAAAAAAAACAATAAATACAGCATGCAAAGCAAGACAAGAAAAAAAGCCAAGAATGCCCAAAAATTTTAACATCTCAAATTCACAAAGAGTCTCACTACCGGAGATAAGCCTTTGAATGCTTGGAATGAATAATTCAACGTTTGGATGCTACAACCTAGAAATATTTTATACTTGCTAGGTGTACCGCTAAAAATGTTATTAAAAGCATATGAACGCTTATAAGAGTGAATATTTGAAAAATCTCTCTATATGTCAATATCAACTACTAGCATCGCAACACTTATAATTAAATTGTTAGAATGAATTTCTATGTTGCCATGCTATCTTTGATATACTGATAAAGAGAGACAGTCGATTACATAATGGAAAGAGAAACATTCAGACCAGTTTCTATACTCACCCGTTCTGCAGTTAGGGCTATCCTTGTACTTCTGTGACATACATATTAGCACCACGGCAGCTCTCTCAACAGCAAGAGCCATTGCCTCTAAAGTTGACCCAGCTGAAAGCAGAAAAAGACAATCAGAAAAGAGGAGAGGGGCTTCATAATTATTCTCATATAATGGCTAAAGGATTTTGGCCGCTGAATGCCTGTCAATATGAAAATCCATCATCCATGTATCAATACAAATTCAAGGTTATGTCTTAAGTTGTCTGTACAGTTTAATAGCAAAACATCAGTAAAGTGATTGCCATCACAGTGTATAAAGCTATCCAATTTCGTTGTTCCCATACTGGTATAATACTCTTCTTTACCACACTGACGGAGTAAGTACAAACTAATGCAAGCCGTGATGTGGTGGCAGATGCTTGACAAATCTTCAGTAGCCATCAGCAGCCATATTGGTGGATAAACAAAAAAATGTGCGGCGATACGACAAAACAATCCAAGTGGCATGTGCACCCAACGAAAACGCAGATCAGCCTGGGCATCCGCCTAGTCTGATCAGAGTCTTTCCTGATCGCATGGAGCTAGCTTAGACCCTTAGCTTCCCTAAAAGCAAACAGCAAAGACTCTCATGAGACTGGGTGGATGCCCAGGCTGATCTGAGTCTTCACTGGGCGAACATGCTACTTTGTTGGTTTTGTTGTGTCACCGCTCAAATTTGATTTCTGTGATAGAATGTATACTTGCATGCTATATATGTTGCAGACCTCAGAAAAAGGCGGTACTATTACTTTTAAGAGTTAGATGAAACAACTGGACAGCGGTGGCGAGATGAGGACTCTCTACATTTCCATGGTGGGTTAGTGGATGTTATTTACAATTTTCAGATGTCCGCCAGCAGGTTTTCCGTCATTTAAGAACTTCATATGCCTACAGTTCTGTTATTTGTGAACAAAATCATAAAGGGTTTTCTTATCAAGAGTTAGAGGACAACTGTTGTAGTAAATAAGTACCATTTTGTTGTATTCTCTCTATAACAGGCAGGTGGGGTAAGCTTATAATTAAAGGTTCTCCGCGCAATTAAAGACATAGATGGCAAAAACTGACCTTCTATGTAAACAGGGTATTAATGTGCTTCATAGAAGGGTCAGTAAGTAGCCATCCAACTATATATTAGCAGATTTATGCCAGTGACAATTATGTCATCAGTATTATGCTTAATGCGTGCATACGTTAGCATTTTGTTAATGCTAAGAACGTGAAACTAAAGGATTTTAGACTAAATTACTTGCTTAGGAAATGTTACTGTTTTATAATGTGAATTTCTATTACAACTGTACTTGCAATAATACCAACCAACTATGGCGTCATAGCTCAATTATCATAGACTCCAATTGGGCCCTGTTTGACTGCCTTTTGTAAAAAAAATTATAGCAGTACGAAACAAGATGTTTGTTTGCTGTTTATTTGACGTCACTATTAACACAGAATTAAATGACGTGAATATTTATTTGTTTTAGAAGATCTGAAGTTTCTGTTGAAAGCATTTCAGTTTGAAATGTCATTGAAAAAATTGGCGGAGCATGGCATATATTGTTTTCCATGCTCCGGAATGAATAACGTCATATATATGCTACCATAGCAACTAAAAATTCATATTGATGTCTACTCTGGCAGGGTACTATCAAAACAGTTGGTAATTCCATAGTTGCTATGGTAACAAATCCATGGCATCATCTCACTTATAATTAGAGAGGAGCATGGCATACAATTGAAATTCATACAATGGAAAGTGTGATTTTCTCAAATCTGTAATTCATTCTCAAAAATTTAATTCTATGTTTGTTAAGTGAGCCATACGTGCATCATACGCACTCTTCGATACTTTTGACCAGCTAGGTTGTCAATTGCATGGTCAAACTCACTCATATGTTCAACATCCATCCATACTTTATAACCAGCCTGTCTCAACTTATCCTTGACCTTCACCATGATAGACTGGGAGTCCCACTGGTAGCTTATCATGATGTGCGGAAGCTGGGAATCTTTTTCTAAAATGACAAAAATGTGCAATTAACAGTGATTGAAAATTAAACTGCAATGTGCCTAGGGACATGTGTGTTAATGCTTCAGGTAAATACTTGCAAAACCAGACCATAGCAAACATTTGAAGCAGCCTGTCAATGTAGTCCAGATAACTGTTTATAAGCTTCCAATAATCCCAACTTATCTCGGATAAAGCAACACCCCAGATAAGGTGAGTTTCTGAGGATTATTCTGAAATATTTTTCTTGACCACTTATTAGAATCGTCCCGGCGAGATGGTTTTAATAAGGAGTCACTACATGTACATGCTTTTGTAGCAATTTATGGAAATTTATTCCCATACTGTCATATTATCTCTGTTCAAATCGAGCACTAGGATATAATAAATGATTTTGTTTCAGCAAGTAGGCAATCTGTATATAAACTGAATAAAGCATGTGCTCCCTTGACGAACTCTTTCAAACTGAAAAAAGTGACCACTTGCTATTCTTCCTTTCCGATAAAATAAAGAGGAACAAACTGATCTGTTCCAATTTTGTGATAATGCACTGGCAAGAGCTTATAACAGTTATTATATGACAGTGCTATTATAGTTGGACTGTATTAAATCCCTAAACTGTTAAAGGTAACTAAGAGGGTTTTATTTCTTTCTCTTACAGTATGAATGCATAAAATGAGCCCAAACTGACGGATTCATCCAAAACTATTTGAATTCCCATTTTTAAGGATCAGTCATCCGTCTTAAGTACCATAAAGTACTTCAGAGCTCTAGATAAGAGGGAGTATTTGGTGATAATTAGGGATAATTTTTGTTAATTCTGCATAAAAACATATGTTGTGACCCCTCATCTGAACCGTCTCGACGAGACCGTTCAGATGAGGGGTCACAACATATGGTTTCGATGAGAAATAAAAAAAATCCTTAATTATCATCAAATACGCCCTCTTATCTAGAGCTCTGCAGTATGTTTTCAGAAAACAAAATTTACCTGATGAAGAAGAGTAGTTTCTATCAATGGAAGCTGCAGAGACGTTCTCTAGCTCCCAGACTGCTCCTCTGGCTGCATGACAAATCTCGTCGTCATCCGTCAACTCAACAGGAGATTCCAGTTCATGAAGCTCTGCAAAAATCATTCTGTAAAATTTACTGCAACTTAAAAAAGGTCAAAGTACCTTAATAATAAGTCCGAACTCATAAATCATAACAGAGCCGCGACTCGACAAAACCAGCAAAAAGGTATGTGCGCCCAGTGAAGACTAAGATCAGCCTGGGCATCTGCCCAGCCTGATCGGAGTCTTCGTTGTGCGCTTAAAGGGTAGCTAAAGGTCTAAACAACCAATATGATGACAGTGCAAACTTTGATCAGACTTGACAGATATCCAGGCTGGTCTGAGTCTTTGCTGGGCCCACATGCCACTTTGTTGGTTTTGCCGTTTCGCCGCTCAAATTTATTATAAGCATTGAGAGTTCCGAAATATTTTTCATACACAGAAATGGACCCCTGACCAGGTACTCGCGACTACTAGGCATCGCCTGCCTATACAGCCACCATGTGTATGTATCTGTGGGAAAAGTCATTGAAAATGAAAACCTGGAATTTGAAAGCATTACTATGTATCAGCTGAGACGAGATGGTTTGACGAATTCTATCAATCTGAAAAAAAGTGATCACTTGCTATTCTTAATATTCATCAAATCGGAAATTTATCAGTTAGAAACGGCCACATTGTAGGGATAAAACGAGGACATGGTGTCTCCCACAGATCTTAGTATATCGCGCACACACACACAAATCTATTTAAAATAAATCTAATACGTGTACATGTAGTTCAAAGTGCACTCCATCCACAGAATATTGACGCTTTATCAGTACAAAACCTTTCAATTGAATTACTTTGTGTAGAAAGCAAACTATACACTGTAGGTTATTACTGATTTTTGAGCCGCGAAACGACAAAACCAACAATGTGGTTGTGCGCCCAGCGCAGACTCAGATTAGCCTGGGCATCCGCCCAGTCTGATCAGAGTCTTCGCTGTCCGCAAAGAGGTAGCTTAGACCCTTAGCTTCCCTTTAAGCGCTTAGTGAAGAGTCTGATTATACTGGGCGGATGCCCAGGTTGATCTGAGTCTGCACTGGGCGCACAACCACATTGTTGGTTTTGTCGTGTCGCGGCTCATTAATGATTCTCAACAGGAATGAAGTAAAGCAATGTCAGCAAAGTCATATTCAACTCTTTCTATACATTTCGGCTTTCAGACTTTTCATTTTTTTATGTTTTCCTTGCTTCCAAAGGATCTAACTTATCATAGCTTACATAGTATTTATCTTCACTGCAGCTGGTGTTTGTGTCGTGTGGCGATCATAAAACGTCTCTCGTACATCGTCATAGTACAGCTTATATTTTCTGGTCCTTAGGGATCACTGAGGGATTTTTGAGTCAAATTCAAAATAGAGTTCTGCTTAAGCCGGTGCTAGCTTGCTCGGCCAGTGTTGAACATTTCACTACCGGCTATGAACTAACTCGCCTGCTATTTTCATTTTTGATGTATACCTTGCTTCCAAAGGATCTAACTATTCAGAACTTATTGTACTGTAAATGGAACTTGAAAAAGGATTACATTTAAGCAGCCATTACATTTGATAAAACGGAAATAACAACGTAAAATTGGATGTGTACCCCCAACCAGCGGCATAAGGCATTAAAGAACGTCCGTTATCCTGAAGAACTGAGGAGTTGGTTGGTTGGTTGGTTGGTTGTTTTGAGTTTAACGACTCTTTGAGACAGTACTTCAGTCTATATCGAACTGTCTCCCAGAAAGAGGGAGGCAGAATATGACAGAGGAGAGAAAAAATGGCTAAACAACTCCAACCTGCACCTACTGCAAGCACAGCAGGCGCTTGCCCTTCTGTTATCGCACCGGCACTGAAAGTTGCCCGGTACCGTCAGAGGCAAACAACTATGCCGACTAATACAAACAATTAAGTTGCGTGGACTATCTCCCTTCCACTTACACAACAGGCAGATATCAATCAGGGGCCGCATTCATAAAACGACTTAAGCTGTTGCTATGATGTTGCTAAGGCTAAATTTCTATAAAGGAGATTCCCTACAACTATGAAATTTGCTCTGAAGGAACAGTCTTTGTAAGACTGTTCCTCAGAGCAAATTTCATTGTTGTATGGAATCTCTAACATAGAAATTTACCCTTAGCAACAGCATAGCAACGATTTAAGTCGTTTTATGAATACGGCCCCAGGCCAAGCGCATGTGTACCCCTGACAGGAGTTATAGCAAGATATATCAGGAAAGATACGCAAGTGGCTACTTCAAAACTTTAATTGACAGCATTCACTGTGAACATCAATGCAGGCGCAAATGCTGACGTCTATTAAAAGGGTATTATATGATGATTGTGATCCACACTAAACCATATCCTGTAAAAATATTTGCTAGAAGGGCGGTTTGACTAGCAAAAGGGCAGCCTAAAATGACTAAGTTTTAAAGTCTGTAATTTTGTCAAAAATAATTTTATCTGCACCAAAAAAGACATATGCACATCTGCAAACATGTGAAAAAAGTTTGCACAGAATCGGCAGAAGACTCTTCCTATAGGAAGAGTTGATTACACAAATTCAACACCCTAAGGTAACGGGGCATAATAAATATTTTTGTGCGTATATTATCTTTCCTGGAAGTAAAGCTTGTCTCCAGCAGAATAGATTTACTTCCTGAAGACTGTCGTAGTCATACGTTTTCCGATTCCCTGCTTTTCCTAGACTTTTGAAGTCCTTTTCAATTTTCTTTGACCAGTCACAAAATTCCCTAAATCTTTCCCTGACCTGGAGAAAGGCACATTT
The DNA here is from genome assembly GCA_963989385.1 of Ctena decussata. NCBI lineage: Eukaryota > Metazoa > Mollusca > Bivalvia > Lucinida > Lucinidae > Ctena > Ctena decussata. The sequence continues at coordinate 7,848,875 of OZ022504.1, forward strand.
TCCATATGGTTTCCCTGACAAAGGCGACCCTGCTGGTTATGTAGGTATGCAATCACACAAATCTGATATGATATACAGTGAAACTGCATGTATATTGTATTGATAGTAAATGGTAACATAAAATTCGTATATCAAAAATAGAAGTTTTCTCAAACTGTTTTTTTTTTTATATATAGAATTAACTTATTTTTTTAGTGTATCTGCAACGCAGCATGGCAGACTAGGAATCCTCAACTGGCACGTTTATCATATTAGGCAAGCGTCTGATACTTACTTTGCATTAGTCCTTTCGAATCTCTCATTTTTTGCTTGTTGTAATGGTGGAAAGCAAGACTCCATAGACTTGTAATTGCGAGTTTCTTCTCTTCTTTGTTTCCAATTTCTAAACATTGTTCATATAAAGGAAGCGCCCCATTCTTAACAATGCGGATCTTATTTTCATCGTTGACAGCTAAATTACACAAGCCTTTCAAAACCTCAAGTGAGTTCATTCCATATTTCAGAGACGTGTGGTTGGCGGAGCTCAATGCATCACTCAAAACGAGGATAATAAATTGAAAATTTTCATCATCTGAATTTATTATTTCATTTTCAGTTTCACTAGTTATGTATGAGAGGATTATAAGTGCTTTGACTCGGACCATAGCTTCGTCACAGTTCAGAAATATACGTAAAATGGAAACTAGTCCTTCATTTCTAAAAACCCATTTACTACTTGGAATATGCCTTGTAATATTATGAAACAGTCCGAGAATTGCTTTCAACAAATATAAACTTTTCTCATTAAGGCTATGGCTAACTGCAGATAAGACTCTAAGCTCCATCATCAAATATTCAAACACTTTTGAGTTTAGTGTGTACTGGCAGAAGTTGACTGAACTGTCGCACAATATCCAAAATAAGTTTAAAATGCGCTTAAAAGATGGCCAACACTTCAGTGAATCAATTTCGTTTTGTTTAAGTTTAGCCAAAAATTCGAAATTGTTTGCTTTAATAAACATAATGAATTTATCAACAATCTTGTTTTTCACAAGCACAGTTACGACTTCCTTTTGATGTGTTTTACATGCTGTTCTTGTACATTTAGACAGGTCAGCTACTGACTGGCTCCAATCTGTATTTTCAGCATTCATTGCCATTAACGACTTCTCAAGAGTATGTAATGCATAAATGGTAATATTCTTTTCTTTCTCAACACCTTCACGACATGTATCTGTGTCTTGTGCTGCCTTTATAGTAACGTTTTGATTTGATACGAAACTATCTATCGTGGTCTCTAAATCTGAACGCGACTTTGATATTAATTTACTATCCTGCTGACAGTCATTGTCTTCTTTCTTTGAATCACCTACATCCTGGTTGTTTGTTTTTTGTCCATTATTCTGACTTTTAAGTGTTTTGTGTGCCTCGAGCTTGGTATGTCTGTCATCACTTTCCACGACTGTATCAATTATACTTGAACCTTGGTGGTCGGTATCAACAGTATCTGACTTAGTAACACAGTTTGTTTCTCTCGAATTATAAGAATTATGTTCTTCTAACATCAATGCAGCATCTAAATTTTGATTCAATATCACGTTTTCCTTTTGCGAGGTATGTGGTGATATTACCAATATTTTATCACAATCGGTAACGACGATATCCTGGTTAACAATCAACGGCTCCTCCGTTGAACAGTCAGCAACATGATTGGGTACATTTCTCCACAAATTCAGTATTGGATCCTGGAAGAATGTCTGACTCTGTTTTAGTCATATTCTGTGACACCTCATCTTCAAACACCAGGACATTCTTCTTGGCCCTCTTCGACCCTTTCATTCCCATATTGACTTTTCTCTCAGAGTTGTTGATGTCATTAGCTTCGACTTGTTTTAACTTCTTATTTAAGTCTGAATCCATGACGCAGCCACGTAAGTTTCTTAATTTCTGTTGAATTGTTGCTTGACATACTTGAACCTGCAACTGAAATAAAACTGACAAATAAAATGAGTCCCAAATACATGGATGATCCGAAGGAAATTGATATACTTCTGCAGAAAGAAGGTTATAACAAGAAATCTTTATTTATTTTTTTTTTTCGGAGAAAAACAGAGCCCCACAATCAGCCTATTCTTATCCCCTCTTATTCCACCCAACTTAGTGCATTTCCACTGACTCGTTCTCTTGCCCTAAAACTTTTCTGTGTTGATATTATCTATCAAGTCTGGTTTATAGATGTCTATATTCAAGAGCATTTAAAGTCCTTCTGTGACTTTGAAAGTGCTCAAAATCGCCTGAAGCCTCATCATCTCTTCAGCTTGTCATAATTAATTATCCATACAAGTCTGATTGTATTCCACCAAGTACCACTGGTTCAAGAAATATATTCCGAGTGAAAATTACTTATTGCTACTATGACCTTGAAAATGGAGTCAGGTCGCCAAAATCTAATTAGTTCTTAAGCTTGTCCCAATGATTCTCTGCAAGTTCGGAGAAAATTCATCTTCTGGTTCCAAAGACATCCTTCATAATTGTTACGAAATGAATCGCATCGTCGACTATTATTTTAATCCTTTCAACCAGTAGGGCTACAGTTTTTAGGGTAACTGTGGTAATAAAACATTTACGGAAATTGTGGCTACGTCATGCACGGGTTATTTGTGAATATCTCACGTGGCAGTTTTCACTGGACGGCGTGTTGCATGATTTAAAAGTGAGACGCATAGTATTTATACTCCTATTCTTTAATGAAAAATTAGACGTGGCTGTTTAATTCTTATACTGAGGACGTTATATTGTCGTGTGCCTAGTTTCAGTGTTAAGACCTGAGGGGTAAGAACTTATTACATTTATTCAGAATAGTTTTGGCTAAGAATGAAAAATGTGACTTCTGATTGATATGGTGTGATTATATGTGTCGACTGATTTTGTTGACAATGATCAGGCTGCGCATGAGTCGCCTGATTTTGTTAATTATCATGCTGCACATAGTATTTGTATATTAGGATTATCGACTGATTTTGTTGGTATTGATCTGGCTGCGCATAATATTTGTATATTAGGAAGTTTTGTAAATTACGGAAATAGTTTATATCACTGATGTTGGTTGCAATGGTGTGCGTCTATTTGACGTCCAGTGACGTCAGTTGCATTCATGTTATTCATGTGACGTCAGTTGCATTCGTGTTGTTGCGACGTCAGTACTGTTTATATTAGTTTCACGTATACGTGGCCTATAGAAGTAGACTGATTTGTAATGGGACTAATTTACATACTCGTGACGTCAATTGACGCCATAGCAAGCACCGCATTAAGGGTCTTTTCCATAAGTTATAATGGTAACATTTGGTCGTCATGCGTTAGATTTGCCTTCACTACATGACGTCATATGGTATAACATCATTGGCGTCATGATGTCAGATCAAACGTTATGATCCCAAATGTGTTAGAAACGCTTATTAAGTTATTATATTCTATGGCAAATGGTAATACGCTTAGTTTAAAGATATGCGAGTTAGATTTTTGGTAAATCAATTTAATGAAGATAGGTCATTGTTTAGATTATTCATGTTTTATGTGGGGTATGTCATGGTAATACCTGTTGACGTCAGTATACTTCTTGACAATGTTTGACGTCAGATCCTTCGACGCACATGCGTAGTAGGATCTACGTTTCTTCATTTACGGAAGTGGTAAGCACAATTTTGGCTTTACAGCGTGAGCGCGAGTTGTGTCTAGTGACACGGCTGGCGTGTGCACATTATGCTCGGCATTCGCCGAGGGCGTTGTATGGTATTTCCAAGACAGGCCCAAGTCTTACGTATTGTTATTATGTAGTTACAATGTATTAAGTGTAAGTTCGTTATTTTTAGGCACATCAAGTCCGGCAGTCAGCTGTTTGGGCTAGAGCCACGTCTCACCTGGAGATTGAATACACATCTCCAGGTTAATACCAACCCAAGTAGAGGCAGTTACAACGCCGCTTGTGCATGTTTTCCCAGCCGAGGCGGGAGGCACAGAATATAGGCGAAGTCTATGTAATTACTGCGGAGGTGAAAGTGGGACATTGTTCGTCCACTCAAGTGGTTGTTATTATATATAAACTGGTCCCTGGTACGATCCAGGGAGCGACCAGTATAACAGCGTGCGCGAATGATATAAGTTGGTGTTCCTCATAATATGGACTGGCCCATGGTGAGATCAAGGGAGCGACCAGTTGATGTCAACCAACATAAGGCCTTGTTTTTTTATGAGCTCAATTAACGTTTTCGTTCTTTGTGTTTTCCTTTAGTTCATGGCGCTGAGCCGAGTACGGTGTTGACGTCAGACGGTAATCTATTTGCGTATTGTACGCAAATCGATTACAGATTAGAAACAAACACCTTACTTGGGCCAGCGACATGAACTGATATGTGTTGTGTATTATTGTAATTGTGATAGTTGTGAATTGTATTGTCTGTATATAGAATTTACATTACTATATATATAAACTCCAAAAATTCTAACGTTGTTAAAGTTTCTTTGTTAATGTATTACACTGGTCGATAACCCTTTAACCGGAAGTCACCCTCCGCCGTCCTGGCGACGCATAAGGCTCTACACCAGTGTCAACCGTGTGTAAAACCTTTTGCGTAACAATAATGGACTATGACCTTGGACAAGAGCTGTCGTCTGACAGCATAGCTCGCCTGAATTGGTGCTTGCCCATCGCAAAGTCGCTATGGTGGTGTGGACTGCTAGGCATAAAACTTCAGGCAAGCATGTCCAAAATGACAACACATTTATAAACAAAAGCTATCTCAGAAATAAGTCTTAAAATAAAATTCAAAATTAAAAAAATCCACATGAAATTTCAAAGTCCGTGAGCTTGAGGTAAAAAACTGAGGAGTAGGAGTAGGGGTGGGGGGAGCGGGGGGAGTAGGATGTATCAAAACCCTTAACCCTTATCTAACATCAGTCCAAGTGTTAGTATCAACTGAGTCCATCGTGGCGCTGTGAAATTATGTCTTCATAAATATAAAACTTTAACCCAAATTTTTAAGACAAAATTCTTAGTCTATGACCTTGATTTCAAGATCATCTAGTGGGGTAAGTATAGAAGGTTTTGTAAAAACTCAAAACAGTGTCTAACATCAGTTCAAGTGTAAACTAAAATCTCTGCCAAGCATTATGAATCAGTATGCAATTAGAAACCTTTAATAAAGACCAAAACTTCCTAAGTCCCTGACCTTGACATCAAAGTCACTGAGTGGGACTGGGGTAGTACTCTGTAAAACTTTGGACTAATATCTAACTATAGTGCAAATATCAAAAGAATGCATCCATATGTTCAGGAGATATGGGTATTTCAAAACCTTTAACCAAAACATCAAACAATAAAAAGACAATCTTCTAAGTCCATGACATTGACATCAAGGTCACTGAGTTTGGTGGGGGTAGTACCTTGGAAAACTTTGAACCAATATCTAACTACAGTGCAAGAACCAAAGGAATCCATCCATGGGTTAAGGAGATATGGGTCTTCAAAAAACTTTAACCAAAACAGCCAATCAATAAAAAGACAATCTTCTAAGTCCATGACCTTGACATCAAGGTCCTGAGTGGGGTGGGGTAGTACCTTGAAAGTACCTTCAGAAAACTCTAGACCAATATCTTACTTAAGTGCAAGTATCAAAGGAATCCATCTATGGGTTGAGGAGATATAGGGCTTTAAAAAACTTTAACCAAAACATCCAGTCAAAAAAAAAAACTCCCAATTTTCTAAGTTCACGACCTTGACATCTAGGTCACTGAGTGGGGTGAGGGTTGTCCCTTGTTAAATTTCGGAGCAATATCTAACTACATTGCAAGTATCAAAATAATCCATCCATGGGTTAAGAAGATATAGGTCTTTAAAAAACTTTAACCAAAACATCCAATCCAGACGCGGACGCTGATGTGGAAGCCGACGCCAGGGTGACAACAATAGCTCTTCCTGAACTTTTGTTCAGGCGAGCTAAAAATGGGTCAATGTCACCAAAACTAAACATGTCTTAAACCTGTCACAATGTCATACTCATGTAAATCTAATGAATATCCATCCGTTGGCTCAAGAAATATTAGATTTTTTGGGAAAATTTAATATTTATAATTCAGCTAATGACCTTAATATGGGGTCTAGGACACCAAAACGTACCAACTAATGGCATTGCCTTAAAGGTGCATATATGCAAATTTGGTGGGAATCAAGATACAAGCTCAAACTCAGTGATAATTTCACTCAAGACCACTTGTGACTTTGACAATGACGTCAAGGTCACCAAAATCTGATTACTTCTTAAGCTTGGTTTAAACAATATTTATTCAATGTAAATTACATAATTACAAGAAACGTACAAAAGCTTGTCCCAATGATAAATCCATGCAAGTTTAGAGACAATCTGCCTATTGGTTCAAAAGATATTTTGGGTTCAAGTAATTGTCAAATTAAAGCAGAAATTTAAGCTTTAGACCTCCGGTGACCTTGAAAATAGGGTCAAAGGCACTAAAACCTAATCAATGATGTATCCATGCAAGTTTTGCAAAAATTCCTCCCACTGAATCAAAAGAAATTTAGAGGGATAAAAACTGTCACACTGATGCTGACACAGACGCTGACACCACAGTATTTAAGCCTGTATCAAGGAGGATCACTATAATGCCACCTTTCAGAGGAAATACACATTACTTGGTTCTGTCCGATGAAGCAATGACACCTTTCGGAAGAAAATGTCTTGCTGCTAATTAATCCCAAAATCAACAGTTGAGTTTTTGGAATAGAAGTTCCGCACCCAATGAATTAAGCTTTGTTACAAAAAGAATGCCTTTCTCCAACTGCATCATGAGACCCATTTCAGTGACTTGAAGTCCTTCATTTATGTTTTCCTAAGAAAAGAGTACAATATGTTTTTGCTCTTTATTGTTACTTCCCGCATCACTTTCTGAACTCTGTGGTTGTAGCAGAGAAATTATACATTGCTATATCAAAACAAGACAAACTTTTATTTACTTATGCAGTAGTTTGCTAAGATAAAAACTTTCAGTTAATCCTGAAGAAATATTGACAGGTATCTGTTCCTTTCAAAGAACATCCAAAGTGGAGATTTAGCATCAGATTCATAAAGTTTCTTCTATAATGACACGGTTTGTACTTAAGCAGTAAACAGATAAAGTGGAGTCTGTTTTAAGGGAGCCATTGCACAAAGACAGGTTTATAAATCCATGTAACAGGCTACTGTTGAAAATCACAGTTTAGCTCCAGTTTGATTGTAAAATGTCATGCTAAGCATGCATAGAATGGCTATGCCAGTTTACCATTGAACAGTCCCAGAGTCAGTAAGATTCCATGGCAATGAAAGACTCTTATCTTTATCGCATTGTGTTATTCTAGCCAAGGCAGATGAAGAAAGCTTCTTGATGGTTGCACTCCCTCCAAAAGGGAAACAAGCAGTTTGACTGACATACTATCAATATCAGGGTTTTCTCAGACTCGAGACCCCCAAAATGGCGTCTGGGACCCTCAGAAAAAAAATCTGTGCATCCACTGGGACTCTCAAAACAAAATCCAAGTCCCAATTCAAAGTGATGAATTCTCATTTAATTATGTTATTCTTGGCACAATACAATGTAATGATTTTCAAAATAAAGTATTTATGAACTTCTGATATTTGATTTGGACATTTTATAACATTTTTCAGAGTACAGGACCCTCTACTTTTGGCATAGGAATCTTGAAAAAATGGTATGTGGGTCACAAAAACTCCTTAAATACAAGGGCGAGGGACAACCTTGCAATATCATTAAATTCCTCATGGCATCAAGTAACATACTATGTAAGGCAAATTCCAAAACCTGTCAAAAACCATCCTTCTCCCAAATTTCCACTCTAGATCTCATGTGAGAGAAAAAAATAACCTTGCAAATAATGCTATATTTTTATGTTATATTTCAAAACCAAATTCTCTCAGTGGTATTAGACATCTATCTATCTATGTTTACTGTGTCACCCTCTACTGAGTGTTATGCGCAGGGTTAGTAAGAATAAAAGTAAACAAGAGGCCCACGGGCCACAAAGCTCACCAGATCTCTAGCTCAAAATTGCTATCAAAATTACTGTCACATTTGTACAGGCTAATACAAAATATACAACTACAAAGTCTCAGTCTGACAGTCTGTTGAGTTGATAACAAAATATATAACTATTTTCCATATTTTGATTGCAGTAAATGCCATTTTTCAATTTTCCCCAGTATAAGTCAATGCAACTCTAAGTTGCCATAGCATCCAAACGAAAGAGCCGATTTTCATCAAAACACAAACTTTCAACCCCCCAGCCGAAGGATACTAAAGATGAAATCTGGGCCTTATTGGCCCAGTGGCTTCTGAGGAGATAATTTTGTAAGTATTTTTTTTTTCCATTATTTTTGCATTTTGGTTTCCATGACAACCAGTAAAAGGATCAGTGGGTCCAAAAACAATAAAGCTAATAGAAGACTTCTTAAGGAAATTTCTATAAAAGTTTTGTCAACATATCTGCAATGGCTAGGCAGTAAATGCCATTATTCAATTTTCCCCATTATATGTCTATGGGAATTCTAAGTTGCCATAGCAACCAAACTAAAAGGCAGATTTTCATAAAAAACACAAACTTTCAATCCCCCAGCCTAAGGATACTACAGATGAAATCTGGGCCTTATCAACCCAGTGGTTACAGAGGAGATAATTTTTAAGTATTTTTTTTTTCCATTTTTTTTTCATTTTGGTTTCCATGGCAACCAATAAAAGGGGCACTGGGCCAAAAAACATACAGCTGATAAAAAACTTCTAAAGAAACATTTCTATAAAAGTTTTGTCAACATATCTGCAATGGCCTGGCAGAAAATATCATTTTTCAATTTTCCCCATTATAAGTCTATGGGAACTCTAAGTTGCCATAGCAACCAAACTAAAGGGCAGATTTTCATTAAAAACACAAACTTTCAATCCCCCAGCCCAAGGATGCTACAGATGAAATTTGGGCCCAATCGGCCTAGTGGCTTCAGAGGAGATGTTGTTTAAAAGTGTTGACGGACATACGACGACGGACGACGACGACGGACACTGCCTATCCTATAAGCTCCCCCGGAGCCTTCGGCTCTGGTGAGCTAAAAATTACAATAGCCAGAGTAACCATTCTTGTACATGACACATCATCATAACCTGTTCTTCATAACTGTGAAGTGTCATAAAAATATTCCAAAGGGAATTCAAGATATAGAGCAGCCAAGAAAATGTTTACGGACAAACGGATGCTAGGCTCATCACTATATCCCCCGAATCTTTCAGTCAGGGGATAAAAAGAGCAGTCGGCCAAAATCCATACCTAATAGGAGACTTCTCAAGGAACATTTCTATAAAAGTTTTGTCAACATATCTGCAATGGCTTGGCAGTAATTGCCATTTTTCAATTTTCTCCATTACAAGTCAATGCAACTCTAAGTTGCCATAGCAACCAAACTAAGGTGCAGATTTTCATAAAAAACATAAACTCCCATTTCCCCAGCCACAGGATACTACAGATGAAATCTGGGCCTTATCAGCCCAGTGGTTTCAGACGAGATAATTTTTTAAGTATTTTTTACTTTTTTTTAGCATTTTGGTTTCCATGGCAACCAATAAAAGGAGCAGTGAGCCAAAACAACATATGGCTGCTAGAAGACATCTCAAGAAACATTTCTATAAAAGTTTTGTAAAAATATCTGCAACGGCTCGGCAGAAAATGCCATTTTCAATTTTCCCCATTATAAGTCTATGGGAACTCTAAGTTACTATAGCAACCTAACTAAAGGGCAGATTTTCATAAAAAACACAAACTTTCAATCCCCTAGCCCAAGGATTATACATATAAAATTTAAGCCCAATTGGCCTATTGGCTTCAGGGGGGATGTCGTTTAAAAGTGTTGACAAACGATAGACGACGACAGACCACATCAGACAACTGCCTATCCTATAAGCTCCCCCGGAGCCTTTGGCTCTGGTGAGCTAAAAAAAAAACCCATAAATTTTCAATCATCCAGCCTACAGATACTACAGATGAAATCCTGGCCTTATCGGCCCAGTGGCTTCTGAGGAGATAGAAAAAAAAAATTTAAGTATTTTTTTTTTCCCATTTTTTTTGCATTCTGGTTTCCATGGCAACCAATAAAAGGAGCAGAAGGCTAAAAAAAAAAAAAAAAAAACACATAGCTAACAAGGCATCGCAGGCGATACAAATCCCCTCACACAAGACTACTTGCTCGAGATATTGTCATACCCTACATTTGTGTGAAGTTATTTTAAAATCCATGGAGAAATGTAGGCGCTAGAGCGATGACAAAGTTTTTCTAAAAATAGCTACAGTGACCTTGACCTTTTAAGTGCAGCACCCTGAAAGTCGAACTTGCTCGAGATATTGTCATGCCGTACATTTGTGTGAAGTTATTTCAAAATCCATTGAGGAATATAGGCATTAGATCGCTGACAAAGTTTTTCTAAAAATAGCCACAGTGACCTTGACCTTGGGCGCAGAGCCCTGAAAGTCGAACTAACTCAAGATATTGTCTTGCCCTACATTTGTGTGAAGTTATTTTAAAATCCGTTGCGAAATGTAGGTGCTACAGCAATGACAAAGTTTTTCTAAAAATAGCCACAGTGACCTTGACCTTGGGCGCAGCACCCTGAAAGTCGAACTTGCTCGAGATATTGTCTTGCCCTACATTTGTGTGAAGTTATTTTAAAATCCGTTGAGAAATGTAGGCCCTAGAGCGATGACAAAGTTTTTCTAAAAATAGCCACAGTGACCTTGACCTTGGGCGCAGCACCTTAAAGTCGAACTAGCTTGAGATAATGTCATGCTCTAGAATTGTGTGATGTAACTTCAAAATCCGTTGAGAAATGTAGGCGCTAGAGTGATGACAAAGTTTTTCTAAAAATAGCCACAGTGACATTGACCTTGGGCACAGCACCCTGAAAGTCGAACTTGCTCGAGATATTGTCATGCCCTACATTTGTGTGAAGTTATTTCAAAATCAGTTGAGAAATGTAGGCGCTAGAGCAATGACAAAGTTTTTCTAAAAATAGCCACAGTGACCTTGACCTTGGGCGCAGCACCCTGAAAGTCGAACTTGCTCGAGATATTGTCATGCCCTACATTTGTGTGAAGTTATTTCAAAATCCGTTGAGAAAAGTAGGCGCTAGAGCGATGACAAAGTTTTTCTAAAAATAGCCACAGTGACCTTGACCTTGGGCGCAGCACCCTGAAAGTCGAACTTGCTCGAGATATTGTCATGACCTACATTTGTGTGAAGTTATTTCAAAATCCATTGGGAAATGTAGGCGCTAGAGCGCTGACAAAGTTTTTCTAAAAATAGCCACAGTGACCTTGACCTTGGGCGCAGCACCCTGAAGTCGAACTTGCTCGAAATATTGTCATGCCCTACACTTGTGTGAAGTTATTTCAAAATCCGTTGAGAAATGTAAGTGCTAGAGCGATGACAAAAGGTGAACATACGTACGTACGTACGTACGTACTTACGTACGCTCTTACGTACAAGACAAAACCTATATCCCCTCACCACTTCATGGTGTGAGGGGATAATAAGAGACTTCTCAAAGAACAATCTATAAAAGTTTTGTCAACATATATGCAATGGCTTGGCAGTAAATGCCATTTTTCAATTTTCCCCATTATAAGTCAATGCAACTCTAAGTTGCTATAGCAACCAAATTAAAGGGCCAATTTTCATAAAAAAACACAAACTTTCAATCCCCTAGCCCAAGGATGCCACAGATGAAAGCTGGGCCTTATCATCCCAGTGGCTTAAAAGAAGATTTTTTTAAGTATTTTTTTCCATATTTGTAACGTTTCGGTTTCCATGGCAACCAATAAAAGAAGCAGTGGGCCAAAAAACATATAGCTGATAGACGACATCTCAAGGAACATTTCTCTGAAGGTTTTATCAACATATCTGCAATGGCTTGGCAGAAAATGCCATTTTTCAATTTTCCCCATTATAAGTCAATGGCAACTCTAAGTTGCCATAGCAACCAAACTAAAGGGCCCATGATCATAAAAAACATAAACTTTGAATCCCCCAGCCCAAGGATGCCACAGATGAAATCTGGGCCTTATCGGCCCAGTGGCTTCAGAGGAGATAATTTTTCAAGTATTTTTTTCCATTTTTTGTGCATTTCGTTTACATGGCAACCAATAAAAGGAGCAGTGGGCCAAAAAACATACAGCTGATAGAAGACATCTCAAGGAACATTTCTATAAAAGTTTTATCAACATATCTGCAATGGCTTGGCAGAAAATGCCATTTTTCAATTTTCCCCATTATAAGTCAATGGGAACTCTAAGTTGCCATAGCAACCAAACTAAAGGGCCAATTTTCATAAAAAACACAAACTTTCAATCCCCCATCCCAAGGATGCCACAGATGAAATTTGGGCCAAATCGGCCTAGTGGCTTCAGAGGAGATGTCGTTTAAAAGTGTTGACGGACGACAGACGACGACAGACGACGACGACGACATACGACGACGACATACGACGATGACGGACCACTGCCTATCCTATAAGCTCCCCCGGAGCCTTCGGCTCTGGTGAGCTAAAAAGTGATAGTGAGATCTAAAAAAATGATAGTGAGATTAGAAAAAAAGATGAAAGTGTTAGTATTGTTAGCAAAGTAATGAGATAAAAGCAGGGTAAAAACAGATCTTATTTTCTACGGCCTTTGATGATTTATCTTGCTCACTTCTGACTTGAAGGAGTCAAGATCTTTTAAAAGAACTGTGCCTGTAGGGAGCTGGTTCCACAAAAACAACAGTCATTGGATAACATGAATACCGATAATAATCTGTAGTAGCATGTACCTAGCGGAAACTTAGTGGATGCATGTGACGAGATAATCTGATAGGACGCTCAAAATATGGTGGCATTGGCATGCCAACAAGACCATACGTGATCTTATAGAACATCGCGATACGAGAAAACATTGCGAGATGAGAGAACATCGCGAGACAAGGGTATCCATGAATTAGGGACATAACGGTCCACGGACAAAACGGACCACGGACAAAACGGACCACACTTGGGACAGAACGGACCATGTTTGGGACAAAACGGACCATGTTCAGGACAAAAAGGACCACGTTTAGGGACAAAACGGACCACGTTCAGACCTTCTGTTAACTTGAAAAAGCATGTTTCATTTTAGTTGCAACACTAATAAAGCAATTTGCATGCCCTTTATCAACGTATTGAATCAATTATATAGTTGCAACAATCAAAGGTAGTTGAGGTCATGAACAGTAGTCAAATAACTGTCACTTAAAATTGTCTTTGGTAATTATATACTCTTTAATCTTTTAATTGGCACCAATTAATGGTCTGGATTGTCTTCTAGCGAAGTCTGTCTGGTCCTAAAACGTGGTCCGTTGTGTCCTGAAACGTGGTCCGTTTTGTCCTGAAATGTGGTCCGTTTTGTCCTAACCATGGTCCGTTTTGTCTGGTCCGTTTCGTTCATGGTCCGTTTTGTCTTAGTACCGTATCCATAGGGTACTCAGAGACATCTCTCATATGAAATGCTACATTTGTTACCTATTGCCCAGATATCGTCTAAAGGAGAATAATTTGAATGAGTTTAACACTGCACATTGTTGCAAGAAATGTCACCTGGCTGCGACCACTCTCTTGTTGAGGCACTCCAGCAAGTGGTTTTTTGAAGTTTATGCTTAAAGGATAAAGATACAGCAAATTCCACTTACATGGTTCAATTTGCTACCATTTCTCGTAGTCAGATTTGTCCAGTAGAGTTTTTTTAAATTCATTGGCATGCTCTCAAGCTTGAAAAGTAATCTCTTGCAATGTATTTTTTTCAGTTTCAAAATGGCGGCCTCAAGATAACCCATATTGCTGTAGGGGTGGCATGTTTCAAGCACATTCTTGAAATTACCATTTCATATAAAATTAACATGAAATCAGTTCAGAAGAATTTATTCTTTGTCTTATAGCAGTTATTTTCGTAAGTAATATCTTTTTGGAAAACAAAAAGATGCATAAGTGTAGCTGACATTCCAAGCAACCCTTTGCTGAAATGATCATATTTCAAAACAGATCAGGTGAATAGTGACGACATCATTTCTGTTGTGATGTCATAATGGGTGGTTCCCAGCTTCATAAAAATTAAAATGAACCTCATCAAAGGCTGGAAACCAGAAGGAATATTTTTACTATTGGAAAACCCACCTCCAAACAAAAAATGATAAAAATAGTCAAAAGAGGTCATGCAATATACTGCAAGTCAGTATTTAGCTACGAGAAATGGTTTTGGGTATGTTAAACCTAAAATTTTGATATTTAAGCATCTTTAAAGAAAAAAGTTCCACTAAAAACCACTTGCTGGAGTGCCTCAACAAGAGAGTAGAGTGGAAAGTCGCGTCTCCGAATGTTTTAGGACAATAGGAGTCACATAACCCATCAGTACCCTGTGGATACCCTTGAGGCTATCCCTATGGACAGTTCAGCTGGCCACTAAGTACAAACATATACAGCAATAGCTACATTATTATACCTCTGTCAGGTATTCAGAAACTTGCTGTCCGGTTACTAGTACTGTATGTAACTGTGTAAGTTGTCATGTCAAGAGCATGTATCAATTGCTTAAATCCGCTAAAACTGCAGAAATTTGCACCAGATCGAATTCTGCAAAATAGTAATACTAAGTGATAGCTGGTATAAACGTTAAAGTGATATTAGATTCAATATTTGTGCTAGATAATTATTTTCATCTATTTCTCGTCGGTTTGGTTTGTTTATATTTGACCGGTGTATAGGTATAACATTCATCTCCCTTTTCCATCCGGCCTGACACTGCCGGTCATACTAAATACCGCAAAGTAGTCTACTAAACCAGCCACTTCACATAGCATGCCAAGCATACATCGGAATTCAATGCGAAGAGGCTGAGACCACATCCATAGTCAGAGCGAATTCTTCCAGCAGTAAAGAGTTGTAGACCATTACAGAGCATTACAGAGAAGGAAGAATGCAATGCTTTAAGGAAGATGAACAATAAAAGGCATGAATGACTTTGGCCTTACCAATAAACACTTCAAACCTGATCAGTATTTCCTTACTTACTGACTTCCTGGGGCCGTATTCATAAAGCCACTTAAGTCGTTGCTATGCTGTTGCTAAGGCTAAATATCTATAAAGGAGATTCCCCACAACTATGAAATTTGGTCTGGAGGAAAAGTCTTTGTAAGGCTGTTCCTCCAGAACAAATTTCATAGTTGTAGGGAATCTCCTTCAAAGAAATTTAGCCTAAGCAACAGCATAGCATCCACTTAAGCCGTTTATGAATATGACCCCAGAACCATATCATTGCCGAAACACATCTCTGTTGTCCTGAAAGAAGGCATTTAAACCCTATCTACAAGAAGGGTGAGGTTTCTAACCCGAGGAATCACAGGGGGTATCCAGTAACTGGTTTAGTTCCGTGCTTTCCTTTTTTCTTATTTTGTGCAATTATTTTTGCTTTTTATGTTCTAGTTCATGTTGGCAGGTCTATCTTTGCTTCTTGCATTTTTTTTGTTTTGTTTCTTTTGTTTTGTTTGGGGTTTGTTTGCCACTTTCGCTTTTTCGGCTCAAGAATCTTCGTTTTGCAACTTGTATCTTCTGCAGGGACACTTGATGCATGAATAGCTTTTTTCGCATTTACATTAGGATAAAAGGCAGGCTGCAAAAGTAGATTATGTTTCGTAACTTTCGTTTGGTTGGGTCTGGTCTGGCATATTGGCTGGATGGTGGGGTGGAGCCTGATTTTAGTAATTGAGCTGCCACTCGCGAAGCGCCACCATCTGGTTAACCCCACCATCTAACACAATGCCTTGGCATACAGACTATTGATCTGGTGGCTCTGGCCAAACACAGTAGTAATAGTTTCAGGTTCTGATATGTGCTTTATAACATTTTAGTGCTTTCTGCATCTAGCTCTAATTTATTGTTTTAACTTGTATCTGTATCAATGAATATATTATATTGAATCATTTTAGTAAACTATCCTAATATTTCTTACAAGTTTCTTGTCTTTTTTTTTTTTTTATCTGTTTACAATTAGTATCTGAAATTTTTTCTCTGGTCAAGACGTTTGGCGCCAAAAATGTCACGCCATTGAGGGAATGCCATACTGCCTTCCTTCAGATACCAGCAAGCAAGTCATAAAGACAAATGTACCGATGCAACTGAAAAAAGCGTAAAAATAAATCCCCAACTACCGTTGCAAGGGATTTCGCGAGAAAACAGAGTCAGAGGTTTTGAAAAAGAAAAACTGTGCCCAATATTCTTCTCTGAACGCCCGGTAAAAGTCAGGGGATACCATTCTTGAACAGGAAAATTTCATTCATACAGATTCGGCATTTTCTGGCGTTTGTAAAAACATTTCCAGTCGTTTTGTGGTACCCAGTGAACTGCTTGGCACTCTTTGCTGCAAAACATGCATTTAATTAAGCGGCCTGAACTGGGCCTCAGGTCAACTTTGTTTCCTAAGAAATAACAGTTTGCACAGTACTTAGTCTGAAGAGTTATCATCCGGTTCTATATAATAATCTTAGGACGATACTCTTTTTCCGAACTCAAAACAACAGGACTCACAGATGAATGAACAAGTTCGTTTAAGTCACTTTGAATGGGCAAATGGTCAGTCACCTCCGGTAGCATCTCATCTCAAATGCCTGCGTTCCACCATTCACAAGCATACAGACATATGGAAATGAAAAGGAAGCGACTGGGTTAAACGGTTTCAAAAATGTTTCACTTAGAAACTCTTCATTTCAGAAGTATCGAAGCTAGAAATTTGGAACTTGGTATACATACTGGTGTCAGATGAGTTGTTGTATTACAGGATTGAGAATCGGACTCATTCAACTTGGCTTACATTCTGGTGTCAGATGAGTTGTTGTATTACAGGATTGAGAATCGGACTCATTTAACTTGGCATACATACTGGTGTCAGATGAGTTGTTGTATTACAGGATTGAGAATCGGACTCATTTAACTTGGCATACATACTGGTGTCAGATGAGTTGTTGTATTACAGGATTGAGAATCGGACTCATTTAACTTGGCATACATACTGGTGTCAGATGAGTTGTTGTATTACAGGATTGAGAATCGGGCTCATTGCTCTTATTCTTCCCTTCATATATCCATTTTTCTGTCTTTTCAAGGTAAAATTGTGTCATAGTTTTCTCAGGAACTAATTAAGCTAGACACTTCATATTTGGTATACAGATAAACGATGAGTTGTTGTATTGTGGGATTGATGAACACGACTATTGCTCTTATTCATTCTATATCTAACCATTTTCTTTTCTTTAGAATGTTGAAAATTTGTGTAGCAGCTTTCTTTGCCACTTATTTATTCACAGGGTATAATCGATTCCGCTAATTTTCGCTTCCTGAAGAGACTGTACATCATAAATGGCTTCCGCCGAGACTGTCTGCGAACTCTTGCTTCCTGCCGAGACTTCTGTACATGAAAAATGGCTTCCTGCAGAAACTGTCCGCGTGATTCTGCTTCTTGCCGAGGCTCTCGGCAGGAAGCAGATTCACGCGGACAGTCTCGGCAGGAAGCTGCAGGAAGCGAAAATTGGCGGAATCGATTATACCCTGTGTTATTGCTTTTTTTACATGGTAGTGTGTCACTAAAGCAGTGCAGCGGGGCTACAGTAAGAGCCTCTGACAGTTCTAGTTTAGTTTATTTTTATCAGTTTTATTCTGCTTTAATGAGAAATACCCATTTGTCTAATGCAAATAGTGTAGACCCCCATCAGTTTGCCATGGATGCTTGTGGACTCCGTGTAGGCTTGGGCGCTATAACTTTTATGAGTCCGTGACTTTTTGCAAAGGAAAACGAAAACGAAATACTTACAGTAAGGTACTGCGTTAATTCAGATTATATCTGCTTTTCCTCTGTCACTTTTATTTGTAATTTATTTCTCTCGAAACTGAACATGTGAAGAATGCAGATTTGATATTTCATATCTTAATTCTAATTCCATGCCACGAAATATCCCAAGACATAGCTTTTTCATATAGCCCACTATTGATTCTGATTGTTTCATCAGTAATTAGCATCTCTGACAGATTGTTATTTGAGCCACGACACGACAAAACCAACAGAGTGGCATGTGCGCCCGGCGAAGACTCAGATCAGCCTGGGCAGTGCCCAGTCTGATCAGAGTCATCGATGTGCGCTTAAAGGGTAGCTAGGGGCCTAAGCTACTTCCATGCTATCAGTCAAGACTCTGATCAAACTGGGCGAATGCCAAGGCTGATCTGAGTCTTCGCTGGGCGCACATGCCACTTTGTCGATTTTGTCGTGTCGCGGCTCAGTTATCTGAGCTCCGCCACAAGCTAACGTTACTCACAACATGTGCAAACGGCTAAGACTCAGCCCAACAGGCACACAACGATGAATCAAAATTTAATCAACTTTGATTCAACGACATGACTTTGAATCAACATTTCTTCAATAATGATTCAACGTTGGCAATCTTAAAATTCTCTGCTTGTATCAACAGTCCATGAATATTGAGAGAGAAATGATAAATTGAAGAATGTATATAGTGAGAGACTAAGACTGATCAGACTGCTTGGATGCACAGGCTGATCTGAATCTTTACTGTTTTAACATGATATAATAATTGAGCCGCGACACGAAAAAACCAACAATGTGGTTATGCGCCCAGCGCAGTCTCAGATCAGCCTGGGCATCCGCCAAGTTGAATCAGACTCTTCGCTAAGCGCTTAAAGGGTAGCTTAGGGTCTAATCTACCTACATGCGGACAGCGAAGACTCTGATCAGACTGGGCGGATGCCCAGGCTGATCTGAGTCTGCGCTGGGCGCCCAACCACTTTGTTGGTTTTCTCGTGTCGCGGCTCATATATTTTTCTCACAGTTCGGCTTATACTGTGTGATGCATATGTACAGCACTGCAGGTGCAAATCACATTGGTCGCGTAATTCGCGCGGTTTGCATTCTTGACATCTTAGAGCAGACAAAGGAAGGTCTTAAAGATTAGTTACAGAATCACAGGGTATAATCGATTCCGCCAATTTTCGCTTCCTGCAGAGACTGTCTGTCATATTTGGCTTCCGCCGAGACTGTCCGCGATATCTTGCTTCCTGTAGAGACTACTGTCCTCGAAAATTGGCTTCCTGCCGAGACTGTCCGCGTGACTCTGCATCCTGCCGAGAGCCTCGGCAGGAAGCAGAATCACGCGGACAGTCTCTGCAGGAAGCCATTTATCATGTACAGAAGTCTCGGCAGGAAGCAAGAGGTCGCGGACAGTCTCGGCGGAAGCCAAATATGATGTACAGTCTCTGCAGGAGGCGAAAATTAGCGGAATCGATTATACCCTGTGACAAAGGAAGTTCTTAAAGATTAGTTACAGAATAACGACTTGCGGTACACTGTAAAAAAAATTGTAGATTTTACGGTAAAATACCTGGAAGCTGGCTGCCAGTTAATTTACCGTTATTTTTACGGGCGTTTGCCTGTAGAATATTTTTAGAAATCACGATTTGGAAGTGTTTTGTTGACTGTCAGCACTCAAAAATACCTTTATAGAATTGAAGGGCTTTATGACCAAAACAACATCTGTTCTATTCTATCCTACTCTGCTTGATGATTCCTGCAATTTTTACGGGCGACCATAAAAATAACGGGAAATGGACTGGCAGCTGGTTGTCACTTATTCTACCGTAAAAACTACACTTTTTTTTACAGTGTACGTGTGCATTTTTTGTTGCGTATGATATATTGACTGTTGAAAGACTGAAGGCTGCATGGCTGTTTCAAATTTATTTCAATCAAGAATGAAGCCTGGAGGAATTGGGAATTGAGATGGCAAAGTTCTACTGTAAAAGACTCTCGTAGATTTTTTTAGGGTAAAAAAACATGGCAGCTGGTTGCTAGGCCTTTACCGTAAGAAGTACGGGATTGTACGGGATTGTACCGTAACTTTTTAAAGTGGAAAATAACTGCACTGCATAAAAACCTTGCTTTAATTCCGCATACAATTTCTTTATAATCAATAATCCGAAGAAAAAATGCTTTTTTTTTATACAATGCAGTTATTTTCCATATTAACATGTACCGGGTACTATTCCGTTCTTTTATATATGTTACAAGGTCTGGCACTGCAAGTTGACCTGTCTTTTACCGTAAAATCTACGGATTTTTTACAGTGTAGACAATGGATTGCAGTAAATGAGCGAGACATCTTTGCACTGATAATGGCCGATATCATTTTGTCATTTTGTGATCATTTCTATTGCAGTTACGTAATTCCACAAAAATAAAACTTTCAAATGCTTCATGATATAAAACCGTAAATGTGTTCAGAAGATACATGTATACGTTTGTTAAATACTTAACCAAAATGTTGATCATGACATGTCTAGTTCAATGTGGTTTTGGTTTCATGAATTGTTTGTTTTATCTAATCTTTGGACAAGTAAATCCGTCCAGGGCTTAGCAAGGGCGTAGCTACCTATAAGGCAAATACGCAAGTGCGTATTGAAATTTTGTCAAAATTGACAAAATTTCAAAACGCACCTGCATATTTGCATGCTGAAATTTTTAAAAGGAGTCAAGATTTCAATACCAACTGCAAAGTGGCTGAAAAACTACTTTTTCATTCAAGGAGTCCAGTTTAAAACATGAGTGTGCGTAACATGAAAATGCTCCTAGTTACGCCCCTGCTTAGGACCTGAGAGCTTGACAGTTGAAAACTTTACTTTCAGCACTGGGTGGACCTGAGAGCGGGGGCCGTTTTCATAAAACGACTTAAGTGGTTGCTATGCTGTTGCTAAGGCTAAATTTCTTCGAAGGAGATTCCCTACAACTATGAAATTTGCTCTGGAGGAACAGTCTTACAAAGACTGTTCCTCCAGAGCGAATTTCATAGTTGTAGGGAATCTCCTTCAAAGAAATGTAGCCTTAGTAACAGCATAGCAACCACTTAAGTCGTTTTATGAATACGGCCCCTGGACTGTTGAAAATTTTAACTCTAGCACTGGGTAGTATGTCCGAGCGTCTGTTTATTCACGCAGCAGTTTCTGATTATGAAAATACAGTGATTTTAAATAGGTTTCAAAACAGCTTTAAGCTATTTTAATGACATTTCAATGCAATCTTTCGGAACCAGTTCTTTTTATGAGTATACAAACTGAAATCACAAGTTAGAAACCTGTAAGCCATTACCATATGTAAATCTTGCGACAAAAACTGTGTCATCATCTTTTGAAATGACAAAGTTTATTATTAAAGGTGATTTCTCATCCTGCCATGTTGCTACAACATACTGCTCATTAACTAATCCCTCTTTGACGTATTTCACTTCGATCTTCTCAACGTAATGTTTGTCAGTGCCAGCCTTAAAATTACGGTAAACATCATTAGAAACCGCGTCGGTCTCAGCGTCAGTACACCATCTTATAAACACTGCTTGGTTTACATGCCCATTTCCATCTATATCACTATGGAGAGCTTTAGTGGTATATCTATGAGCATGAGACGCAACGGGAATATCCTGAAGTCTATCAGGTGCTCTGGCATTTTGTAAGAATGATAATTTTGATGCTGCCTCTCTCACCCACTCTGGAAACTGTGCTGGCTTCCTAGTGTTTTTATCAATGTACACAAATGCCACCATGAGCGAGCAAAGCTGTGTTCCAGTTTTATAATCATACAGGACAGTATCAAAAGTAACAGAAGATTTGCCAACGTATACCATTCTGACCGTTCCAAAGATAGGCGAATATTTCCCCCAGTGAGTGTTTGCTCGCAATTTGTTCGCAGCTTTTGATATATGATAAGTTGTGTTCACAACATAGAAAGCGTGGTCCTTATCATACAATTTTTCATAGTAGCAAAATCCAGCATTGAAGAAAATGACACGTGTGGACTCGAATATGTTTGCTATTGACCAGAGACTCCATCTTCCCACACCTGCAACAAACATGGAATGTCTGTTAGAATCCCCTGAAAATGCTTAATAAACCCAGAACAATTTAGACAAAATGTTAGATACAGTCAAACCTGTCTTAAGTGGTCACTGTATTAATGGGCCACCTGTCTTTAGCAGCCACCCTTCGGGGGTCACTTGAACCGAAATTCAGTGCAAATGAACCTGTATTAAGGGGCAACCGATATTGGTGTGTCTCTTGGTCCCTCAATACAGGTTTGACTGTACTCTTACTCTTTTTTTCTCTCCACATAGGAAACCATATAAACATGCAACACATTAAGGTGGATTTACATAACGCATGCAGCGTGTGTCGCCGTGTAACCCCGCATAAAATAAGTTGCATTACAAAAATATGTTGCTTGCAACATGTCTAATCGTCTAAACGTAACTTAGTGTGACAAAATGGTGTCATGCAACATGTGTCGCCGTGCAAATCCACCTCAAGTCAAGGCATACTGGCACAAAGGAACAAAATTAATAATAATAGTGATAATAAATGAGCCGCGACACGACAAACCAAAAAAGCGGCATGTGCGCCTAGCGCAGACTCAAACAGCCTGGGCATCCGCCCGGTCTGCTCAGAGTCTTCGCTGTCCGCATGGAGCTAGATTACACCCTTAGCTACCCTTTAAGCGCAGGGCAAAGACTCTGACCAGACTGGGCGGATGCCCAGGCTGATCTAAGTTTTCGCTGTGCGCATATGCCACTTTGTTGGTTTTGTCATGTCGCGGCTCGAATAGTCATCATTATGATCTTCTTGATCACGGACACGTCAGTGGCACTTTCAGTGGAAATGGTGCCGTTTCTTATTGATATGAATTAAGGTTTCCAAATAGCATCCGCAAGCTTCATCGGCATGAATATTTGAGCCGCGACACGACAAAACCAACAATGTGGTTGTGCGCCCAGCGCAGACTAAGATCAGACTGGGCATCTCCTTGTTTTGATAAGACTCTTTGTTAAGTGCTCAAAGGGTAGCTAAGGGTCTAAGCTACCAACATGCGGACAGCAAAGGCTCTGATCAGACTGGGCGGATGCCCAGGCTGATCTGAGTCTTTGCTGGGCGCACTACCACATTGTTGGTTTTGTCGCGTCGCGGCTCATTTGTAAAAATGTACAGCCAGCAGGCACACAAAGTCTACCGTCCAATCGGCGCTGACTCAACAAAAATGCAGAATCACAGAATTATAATTATTTATATTTTTTTCTTACAATATATTTTTACATGTCAAAACGCATCTATGTATGCTGACTGTATACTGTCTGTTGTGTAATATTTCCTGCTAAATCTAATACTGTTACTGCCTACTGTATTCTGTCAGCCTGTGAATATGCAATGTCTATATAAACTCTCCGCAAGTGCATGTGCATGAACACACACGGAACCGGCGGTGCTAACTTGAATTCTGTTACTGCCTACTGTATTCTGTCAGCCTGTGAATATGCAATGTCTATATAAGGTGGTGATAATCACTGATTTGGGACAAAGACCAAAATCTGCATAAAACACTCAAAATAACACTGATCTTTCCAAAACTTAGCATGTGCCTTCTTTATGTTGTTTCTGACAATTCAGACTCCCAAAATACAGCATTTGTTAATGTTAAAAAGTGTTTTTATAAGGAAAGATCAAAGGGTAATTTTGTGCGCAATAATCTGAAAAAATAATATTGTTATTGAAAATATACTTAGTGCTGAGAGTTCCTTGTTGCATAATGGAGAGCGAGCTAGCAATTATTTTTTCAAACTCTTTCACACATTATCAGGCTGAGCAGATGAAAAAAGATGTGGTCTGTGTCCAAATTTTTTTCTCAAAACACACAGGTGAATCAGGTGAGACTATTTTAACAAGGTTGAACAATTTCATCTACACACCAGTGATCATGTAAGTAATGTATTATTTATACTGTAGGTGTTACATAGGTATGCTTGCCTACCCTATATTTAATAAATGCATCCAGTGTACATTACCTTGTTCATGGTTGAACATTTGAGAAAAAGCTACCATTTTCATCTGGTCTACATTACAATTTGAGAAAGAGTTGGAATAAATAATTGCTAGGTCGCTCTTCATTATGCAATAACACACCTTCAGTACTACGTAAATTTTCAATAACGATGTTAATTTTTTTGATTATTGCGCAGAAAACTACCCTTTGATCTTTCCTTATAAAAACACTTTTTTAAGCAGCATGTACGTCTATTTTGTATTCTAAACTGTAAAGAACAACAAAAATAAGAAGTCTGCTAACTTTCAGGGAGATACCTTACTTTTTTATGGTTTTATGCAGATTTTTACATTTACCCTAAATCACCACCATAAACTCTCCGCATGTGCGCGTGCATGAACACACACGGAACCGGCGGTGCTAACGTGAATTCTGTTACTGCCTACTGTATTCTGTCAGCCTGTGAATATGCAATGTCTATATAAACTCTCCGCATGTGCACGTGCATGAACACACACGGAACCGGCGGTTCTGTTACTGCCTACTGTATTCTGTCAGCCTGTGAACCTATATAGACTCTGTGCATGTGCAGGAGCATGAACACACACGCAGCTAGTAAGATGCTTGACACAGACCGCCACACTGACACATGGACAATAAATATTTGTACGTCACAGACAGTCATACCGGGTAGGCGGCAATCGAAAATTCTCATGCAATCGACGAACGCGGATCAAAAACCATTAGAAACAGCGTTTTCGATTGCGAATTGTCGCCAATTTGCAATCGAAAACGCCGTTTCTAACAGCTTTTGATCCGCGTTATTCGATTGTCGAGAGCGTTTTCGATTTCCGCCTACCCGGTGTGCAGTATACCGTCAGCATATGCCCATTTGGTCGCGTAGGCAGCACACATCAGAAGTCGTTTATGTACATGTAATTTCATATATTTCATCCTCATTTCCAACTATCCGGATTGGATAGAACAAGACTATACAGAGAGCTCTTTCTAACATTTATTGCTGATTTTGACTAAAATAAATATTATGAAAGCACAAGGGAAATCGAATATGTTTTGTAAAAAAAACTTGATAAGGCATAAACAATGAAAATAAACACAATCTGATCGGGTATGCTACTATGGCCCAGACAATATACTTTACATGAACATTTCACATGGCTCGTCTGTTCTCTTGGTTCGCCTGTTTGCAAATGTCTGAAAGTGAAATGGATACACATTCAGAGAAAGGAATTCTGCAATCATATATATTTTGCCTCTCCTCTTAATAGGGGCATTTCCTAAGGGAAAGACTGCTCCCCTCGGAGCAAATTATTTCCTCTGAGAGAAGACCCTATCTTCGAAGGGCTACGACGTTCAGAGAAGCAAACAGGAAGTCACAAAAGTTGTTCCTCTTTGTAAAACTGGCAGAAAAACGTGGTGACATACCAATATGTCTTAACGTTTCCTCATGACAAGGCTCATTTCAGTAAGCAACATTGTGTTTTCATATATGTTATTATTTTAGTTTTTTCTATAGAAAAATCAACAATTCTTAATTTCTTTTAATAAAATCCATGTATAAAGTATCGTAGATTTTTCCGTTGAACGTTTCAAAGTTTACTGATAACATTGTAATAAATTTTCACTTTTTCAAAATCATATAAACACAGTTTAGCATTGAAGATTTGTTTTCCTTCTCCATTTACTATAGCAAACAGAATCTGATCGGATGTTACCCAAGTATACACAATAATACTGTCATTGACCAAAGCTTCTCCTATATACTGAACTGTCATTTCCTTCAGCTGTAATCTTTCATTTTCATTGTTTTCTGCAAAACTAAGGTAGCCTGATTCTGAGAGGTGATGACAAAGGGCGTCAGAACACCATCGGACGTATGTAGACTGATTGACGTGTAAATTTCTGTCACAATCGCTGTGTAGCACTCTCAGTTTGTATGGTAAAGCTGACTTAGGAATATCAAATAGTCCCATCTTTTCCACGCTTTGTGGTGTGATTTTACGACTTTCCATAAACGTCTTGGCACCACTGATTAACTTTTCTGGTAACCTGACAGGTCTTCTAGTCTTGGCATCAACATATACAACCTTTGAAAGGCACCGCCCATATCTGACACCGGTACACCGGTCAAACATTTCAACAGTGTAAGTAAATGATGTGTTTCCAATATGGCTGATATATAACTGGAACTTGAATGGCTTGTTCAAGCCAAAGTATGAGTCGAAACATATGTTCGATGCTTCTTTTTCCATCTGAATAACGGTGCTTGCATTAAAGAATGTGCGGTTTCGTCCTGACACCAGCTCATAGTAGGAGAATAGTCCGTTCATCCAACCGTACCATCTCATTGCTTCAAATGTTTTAGATATGGACCAGAAAGTCCATTTTCCTGAAAATAAAGCGTTTAGATACACAAACCTGCATGGACCCCTATACAAACGCGTGATCAGGTGCTTGCGAATTGTAAGCATCATCTGCCTATTATACTAGCAATACAATCACCATCTTTATGCATCTGAGGAACTAGTTGGTCAAACTGAAAGTCCCAAAACTGACTATCTGAAAGCCTTGCTATTTTTCGGCTGTGGCCATCATCTCTTCATCTACAGAAAAAATTAATCGGACCGGTCAGATATTTATCAACTGAATGTCAGGCTCATGGACCCCTTACGAGACCGCTAGAACTAGTCCGTGGTCCGTAAAAAATCTACTAATGAATATTGGGACAGACAGGTCAACGAATAATAGTGCAGAACCAGATCAGACTGTTCCTTTCTGCTCAGGGACTACACTATTTGCCATTACAGCACCAACAGCCAAACTGTTCCATTTTTATAACAATTACGGCCAGTGTTTTAGGTGTCCCAATTTTATAAATTTTGGCGGTAGATCCAATCATTCTGCTCAAAACGTTTTTCACATTATGTTATATATATATGCCTTGAAATTAAACTCCTTGTTATTAGGTTTGAAAATACGATGAGTCTGTTAAAATCGCTGTTCTCATGCCGTTAATCAACGTTGATTCATTGCTGTTTC
Source organism: Ctena decussata (assembly GCA_963989385.1). Classification (NCBI taxonomy): domain Eukaryota; kingdom Metazoa; phylum Mollusca; class Bivalvia; order Lucinida; family Lucinidae; genus Ctena; species Ctena decussata. The sequence goes on from OZ022504.1 coordinate 7,875,936, forward strand.
AACGTTTTGTGCCTGCAGGGTGTTACGCATTCTTTATGACTTCGTATCTTTAGCATCCTAGCTCAAGGGAGTGTGTGTGTGTGTGTGTGTGTGTGTGTGTGTGTGTGTGTGTGTGTGAAGGTGGGGGGGGGGGGCATTTCTTTAACCTAAAAGAGGAAAATGTTTGCTATCATGAATCGGATCAGCGTTTGATTTCATTGATCGAAAACACAATTTCAAACAAAGAAAATCACAGTGGCTGGTGTTTGAGGACGGCTCATTTTGAGTCATAGTTCCAATATTGCGACCTCTCAAGAACTTAAGTTTTACAGTGGTTTCAAAAAATCCCAATTGGTCCTGTCAAAAATTCTGATCACATTGCACAGGAACTTAAATTTATTTGCTCCTGCATTGCATACATGCATTAATCAAACCGCATTTTTGAAGTTTTAACTTACATGTACTTATTTATCATTTTTAGGAAACTGACTGAATCATGTTTCTAATTCCTAATGCAGTCAAACCTGTTTGTAAAGGCCCAAATCTCATATCCCAAACTGGCATTTTTCAGTGTAAATTGACTTGCACCTAGCCTTAAGCAAGCTGATTTTGCCCTTCCCTTGGGTACTTGCTTAAGACACGTTTGACGTTCTGTCAATGGACCAGGTTTCCATTTCAGATAAAAGAAATGCACCACAGATCTAACTTAGCAGGCACATGATGCCACAATGACGTCGTACTGATATCGATGTGACGTCAATACGTCGCATCGACGTCAATACGTCGCCATTATGATTTCAAGTGCCCAATGGGAAGTGACTTGCTGTCGTATTACCTCCTATTTTTCTATCAAAGTCTGTATACCATAATCCTGGTAGTAGAACCTCGCCATAGAATCTGTCATCACTTATACGATATTTTATAAGTCTGTCCGGCTGAATGGTGGCTATATCTGGTACCGTTCCTTTAGTCTCAGACATTTTACACTGAAATGAATGTAAAATTCAAGCTGAGTTCAGAAAAAAAAAAACGCAAAAGTGATTTGAAAACCAATTCTGCACGCGGTATATCTAAGTATTGAAATACAGGGACACTGTGTCTGTTTTCAAGGACGGCCAGAATAGACGTAATAAAACATCATTTGGTAATAATTATGCATGGAGAAACTAAGTGCATGCTATACATTTAGAAATATTCTAGATAGATAGGATCGCATATACATCCACCCATCATCAAATGAAAATTTGTACTTGACTCAGCGGATTGGAGTCACAAAATCATGCAGTGGCTAGGGCTGGGACGATCGAGTACCCGGGTACCCGAGTCCGGGTCGGGTAGACCAATTACGGTGATTACCCGGGTACATATTTACTACCCGTTACCCGAATGCTTATTACTATGTAATTTGAGAGTATTCTATTAGCAAATAGAGCAAAGTTTGGTGTGACTGTCTTGTATAAATTGCCATCATATTTGCCAAACTGTTTCTGTCTATTTTAACAGGGACATTTCTACATTTTCGTACCCTTCCCATGCATAAGCAAATGCTATATACCTTCTACTTATTATTTGAGCTAAACGTATATTTTTCTTACTGTGGGCATGCTGAAAATGCTATGGTAACGGGTACCCGCGTGTGATAGGGACTCGAGTACCCGTGTACAAAATCTCTACCCGTCCCAGCCCTAGCAGTGGCCATTCTCTGTTTGCACTGAAACACCAATGTTTAGGCGAGAAATGGCCATTAATTGTTAATCCTGATCAAATACTACGGATTAATTAGGTTCTACACTATTAATGGCCGTCACTGTTTGAAACCGTGCTACTGTCCTGAGATGCGTAAGAGCTGTTACGACACTAACAATCGGAACATCGCCTCAGCCAATTCTGTAGTTCACGGAATTGGCCGAGCGGTGTTCCGATTGTAACACTGACAGTTTGTTCATTACGCAAGGGAGTTTGACAGGACTCCTCGGGGAACGAATCGTTTGCAATAAAATCACGTGATCCGCTACTGTCGCACACGATCTGTTATTGTTGTGTGAGTAAGATTGTAATTATTTTGACACACACAGACGGCAGAGATATTATGCAATAATAAGGTCTCATGCCAACATAATTTTAGCGGTAGCCTAAAACTTTCATGAAACTTGATGCGATACTGACCTGCAAAATGAGTCCTTTATCATATACATTCTATATTTTGACCTCAAAGGCAATCGGAGCACTCGGCCAATTCCGTGAATCAGATTCACGGAATTGGCCGAGCGGTGTTCCGATTGACCTGTGAGTACTGAGTCGATAAAAGCCGATACCTGACTCCATACCATAAATATATTGCTTTATGGTCTAAATACAGGCACCACATTTGAATATTAAGTCAAGCACTTGGTCACAAAAGAGTTACCAGAGGAACAATTGACTAGCCGATTCTAATTACATGCAAAGCAAATCAAAACAGCCAACCGCATAATTCGGGTTAATTGAGTCTGTGCATGTGGAGTAATGTAATGTTTGAAGGATTAACACTCTATATATATACCCACATCTCCAAGCACCGGCTTCAGCGGAAGTCTACCTTCGAACTGACTCAGAGATGTGGACTAGACAATATATGCTGGTAAACTGCCCCATAATGAAGTATTGGGAAACCTTTTACGGCCGCCACGTGGGACTTAACTTGGGCACCAACTGCAGTGAAGTCAGAATAAATGAGCCGCGATACGACAAAACCAACAAAGTGGCATGTTCCATTGCACACAGCCTTTCATTATCACCTACCAATCGCCCTGATATGACTGAAACACTGTTTAAAGGGATGTGAAATCGCAAATCATCCATCCATCCATTCCGTCACACCCACCTATGTGACCATCCCTATTAAAACTTTGAAATAAAAAAGTGTATTCCTACAACCCATGTAGTAATTTAAGCGCACCCTATAACTGCTTAGATCGAGATACCCGGCTATACTCACAAGTAGTAAATATATCAGGTCACTATGCGGTGTAGATAAATGCTATAATGACCGATAATGAAATGTAGGACGTGATTAAGCATACTAAACTTTAACACATGATGTGTCTAAGGTACATCTTCCATGTTTTTCCGTAATTTTTATAAAGAAGAGCTATTTCAGTGCCTTCTTCTTAGCTTCCTTGGGCATGAAACTCCAAAGAGTAGCCCATTCTTACAGGAAAGTATTTGCTCAGGGTAGCGCATAGTTTTCTCTCAGAGCTAAGCCAAACATAGAGGAGAGACAAATGAGCCGCGACGCGAGAAAATCAACAAAGTGGTTGTGCGCCCAGCGCAGACTCAGATCAGCCTGGGCATCCGCCCAGTCTGAACAGAGTCTTCGCTGTCCGCACGGAGGTAGCTTAGACCCTTAGCTACCCTTTAAGCCCTTTGGGAAGACTCTAATCAGACTAGGCGGATGACCAGGCTAAACTGAGTCTGCGCTGGGCGCACAACCACTTTGTTGGTTTTCTCGTGTCGCGGCTCAAATATGGAAATGACAGTGTTGGTCCGACTGAAAGTGTAAACATTCACGTTAATTGTCACTCGCTGGTTTAGCAAACGGAGTCAAACAGGTCAGAATACACTGAAGTAAGTTTATGTCTTTTGGGGATTTTATTATTTGAGCCGCGACTCTCGACAAAATCAACAGTGGCATGTGCGTCACGCGAAGACTCAGATTAGCCTGTGCATCCACCCAGATTGGACAGTCTTTGTTGTCAGCATTGAGTTAGTTTAGGCCCTTAGCTACCCGTTAAGCGCACAGCGAAGACTGATCAGACTAAGCGGGTGCCCAGGCTGGTGTGAGTTTTCGCTTGGCATATGTCACTTTGTTGGTTTAATCGTGTCGCGGCTCAATTTTCAAAAGAAAATATGAATCTGCCAAAAGAACAATAAAAATGACGACTGATGCTCGATAAGTGTGTGTGTGTGTGTGTGTGGGGGGGGGGGGGGGGGGGGGGGCAATGGATGGAGAGGGGCGGGAGCTGATCGATGCAGAATTCTGGGGCAAGCTTCTATTTTGTTGGTCTAACCTGTGCATAGCTATGCTCAGTTTGAGAGACATGAAGGCTTTAAGACGTACCAGAAACGTTAAATCTTGGCTTGCGATGTAACGTTTTTGCAAAAGAAGGAAGTATTTGACTTTTGTCCAAACACGTATGAGGGAAGTATAGCTATTCAGCAAAAGGGGAAACTAATTCAGTTAAGGAAGTAGATCATTGCAAAGATTGTGTGGGTTCCTGCATTTGCATAAAAGTAACTTCCCTTTATTTACTATTTTGTCGAGGGAGGTCCTCCAGTTATGTCTCAAGTTCAGCATACCTGGGACCCACGGGCGTATTTATAAAACGGCTTAATTGGTTGCTATGCTGTTGCTAAGGCTAAATTTCTATAAAGGAGATTCCCTACAAATATGAAATTTGCTCCGGAGGAACAGTCTGAAACAGACTGTTCCTCCAGAGCAAATTTCATAGTTGTAGGAAATCTCCTTTATAGAAATTAAGCCTTAGCAACAGCATAGCAACGACTTAAGTGCTTTTATAAAAACGACCCCTGGAAATTAATGTGAATGACTATACTTTCAGGGTGGCAACAGTGCTAATTTAGTTTTTGCCACCCTTTTAAATAGGAGTCAACTATTAAAAGGAAAGAATTTGTTCTTTTAAGAACAAAATTCTTTCCATTAAGAATTGACTCCATTTTGGAAGGGTTACCTCTCCCAGGGAAGCAAATAAGAGGTCACAAAAGCTGCACTTCCTATCCCTTTGTTTGTAAAATGGCATTGAGATATACACATGTATCCATACACCTAATTTTCTTTCATTTTTTCAGCCAACAATGTCAAAGTTTAAAGAAACATTGCCTGACATAGCTATTACACAGCCGGACAGGCTGATAAAATATCGTATAAGCGAAGACAGGTTCTACGGGGAGGTTATGTTGCCTGGTCTATGGTATACAGACTTTGACAACAAGATAGGAGGTATTATGTACTGTTTGGCATTATAACTTTATATACATGTAATAAACATTTTGTTGTTCTATATGAGATTTTATATACCCTGAAACAATTAAAAGGTGTCAAAATTATGATTTTTTGAATCATTTAATAAAACACATAACGATGCCCCTTTGTATATTTTCGTAAAATTGCTGTTTCTAATGTATTTTGGATTAATATGAATCTGGCATGTTAAGTAATATGGCACGATAAGTAGCATATCTGTAGATAAACAGTGACAGTAATTTCAATTTAGAACTAGAAATGTTTTTCAGAGAAAAACTGATGTCCCCCCCCACCAGCCAATTTCCCATCCCTCTAATGAATAAAAAGCCTGTACAAATAAAATATCTATGCAAGTTTGGACAAAATCCATCCACTGGTTCTAAAGATATCCTACATAGAAGACTATGTCCTTCAAAAATGGGTCAAGGTCACCCACTACTAAACATGTCTCAAACCTTTTACAACGATACATTCATGCAAGTCTGATGAATATCCATCCACTGGTTCAAGATATCTCATTTTTAAGAGAGAAAAATACGCATTTGCAAGATAGCTTTGACCTTGAAAATGGGGTCAAGGTCATCAAAACTCAGTACACTCTTGAGACTGTCCCATAGGTATATCTATGAAAGTAAAGTGGAAATCAAGCTAAAAGCTAAAGAGATACATCAATTTTAGTGAAATTTTCACATATCTAGATCCTCCTGTGACCTTGAAAATGTGGTCAAGGTCACCAAAATTTTATTCAGCTCTTAAACTTGTCCGAATCATGTATCCACGAAAGTTTGGCGAAATTCCATACATTGGTTCAGGAGATATTGCGGGTACAAGAAATTGCCATGTTAGTCCTCCAGTGACCTTTAAAATAAGGTCAAGGTCACCAAAATCTAAACAGCTCATAAACTTGTCCCAATCATGTATCCAGGAAAGTTTGGTGAAATTCCATCCATTGGTTCAGGAGATATTGTGGGTACAAGAAATTGTCATCCAAGTCCTCCAGTGACCTTGAAAATGAGGTCAAGGTCACCAAAATCTAATCAGCTCAAAAACTTGTCCTAATAATGTATCCATGCAAGTTTTGTGAAATTCCATCCATTGCTTCAGGAGATGTAGTGGGTACATTATTGTCATCTAAGTCTTCCAGTGACCTTGAAAATGAGGCCAAGGTCACCAAAATCTAATCAGCTCTTACACTTGTCCCAATGATGTATCAATGAAAGTTTGGTGAAATTCCATCCATTGGTTCAAGAGATAATGCGCATACAAGAAATTGTCATCTAAGTCCTCCTGTGACCTTGAAAATGAGGTCAAGGTCACCAAAATCTAATCAGCTCTTACGCTTGTCCCAATGATGTATCAATGAAAGTTTGGTGAAATTCCATCCATTGGTTCAAGAGATAATGCGCATACAAGAAATTGTCATCTAAGTCCTCCTGTGACCTTGAAAATGAGGTCAAGGTCACCAAAATCTAATCAGCTCATAAGCTTGTGCCAATGATATATCCATGCAAGTTTGGTGAAATTCCATCCATTGGTTCAAGAGATATCGCGCATACAAGAATCTGTCACGCCGACGCAGACGCAGACGCCGACGCCGACGGGATCCGCACTGAAAACAATATGTCCCCCCTCACCTTTGGTGGGGGGACATAATTTAAAAGGCTTCCAGGCCGAAGACATGGGTTAAAATATTATTTGTACGAGTCTTCCGGGATTATGTATAGAGGAACGCTTTAAGTTCGTGCAGGTACGAACTAGCTATGAATATTTAATTATGTTAGCGAAGACTTACTCGAATTTCAATGATTTATGGTAATATTGTACCCGAAAAGCCTTTTACTCTGGAATCAGTTTCATCTTTTTGATCATCTTAAGTATTTGAATTGACTGGCATTCGTTTTACTTTTCTTGACACTTTAAGCACCAGTGACGAAAATAGCATAATAGATCTTGATGAGCCGCCTCATGTGGATCTACACTGTTTGCCCTCTAGTCTTTGAATTCTCAATATGAAATGTCTTGGACAAGACATTTTTTGAAGTTTTGCAGACGTAAATTTTGTCGTCTGCTTTTTGGTGCTTAAAGAGTTAATACAGGTTAATGAATATATACCCTGTTTGTTTTCAGGTAAATGGACAATGTACTCCATGATAAAGTACTTGGAAATAGTAAGATACTCTACCTTGATGCGAAATGGAGCATATTATTTTCCAGAACTGTATAATGATGGTTCGCGTACCATGTTTATCGCGAGCCACGCCTTTTCTGTTGACAAGGAGACCCATAATGTCTGCCGCGATCATACTTGGGGTTATAACACTCCTTACTTGTTTGCTTCTTATTTAAGCAATATCGGGAGATCGTCTCTAACATACACTCTAGATATGTTTGACCATAAATCGGGACAAAAACTGATGTCAGCCTCAACTGTGGTAGTACACGTCGACCGTAAGTTACGTAAACCGTGCCATCTCCCAGAATGGTTCCTCAAAAAGGCGCAGACATTTCTGACTGCAAACAAGTTATTAACCCAGTCTGTTGAAAGAGTCGATGTGCCATCCGTTCCAAAGAATGCCTTCAGATACGAAATTAAGACATTACAAAGTGACTGCGATAGCAATTTGCATGTAAACCAAGCCGTTTACTTGAGAATGTGTTCAGATGTCGGCGCTTTGGCGACCGAGGCAGGAACGTACAAACATTTCACAAAAGACATAGGCATGTATGATTTAGAAAGCATGTGCATTCAGTATTTGGGCGAGGCAGCTATGGATGTGAAGATACTGGTCTATACTTGGGAAGATATTGATGTAGAGAAAACATTGCATTTTGTAATGCAAAATGACAGCAAGCTGATATTTCATGCAAAACTAAAGTATCATATAGCTGATGGTTCTGCATCGAAACTGTAGACACAACTTAAGTTTGAATGTGCATGTAGTTTGTGGTGAAAATTTGTATAGTGATAGAAATGCCTGTGCGACATGAAATATGATGAAACCTTATATACTGAACACAAATAAAAACTTGAGAGTTTTTATTTCACAACTCCGGCCAATCTAGCCAAGATTTAATGTAAATATGGACAGACGTCTTCTACTTAAATCATGGAAAAGTGTTAGTTCATGTCGGTCCTGTCCTGAGTTATCTCATAAAATTTTATTTCTATTTCAGTAAATCAGGCGTAACTTTAATTTGCGCTTACGCAGAAACAAGTGTCCATGCACACAATATACATTAGTTCCAGTACATACAGAAACATATGACATCAAACGCTTGTGTTGATTATAATTATACCCTACTCTAGGAGCCAAATGAGCTAGAAATTGAAAGAGGTGACACCCTCTGCTACACTTGGTTTGACTACATTATCTATTTGCCATAACCTTCTGAAAGAAGCTTTTATCATTCTGCTCTCAAAATTTTATTATCATGTTATAATTCACATGTAGTCCTTGGTACCCTATGGCTGAAAACAACCCCATTAGTGCATATGTCTTAGTAATAGATATATCCATTCGTTTTTAGATGTATCAGTAAATATCAGGACTGATTGTTAGGAGTACAGGAAAGTTGACGAGCCCTTTAGGACGAGTCCAATTATCCTGTACACCTAACAATCAGGTCTGATATTTACGAAAACATCTAAAAAAAATGGATATACTTGTTTTAATCCACAGTTTTATTGATCTTTTCACCTAAAAACAAATAATAAAACCAATAAAAAATATTTTTTTCCTATTTAGTTATTCTAGTTTATCTAATTCAACCTGCCTCACCTTGTCTGGAAAATGGACCTTCCTGCCTGATGCATTAAGGTCATCAGTTACCTGACCAATCAGAAACAGCTTAGTGATCAGAGGGAAATTTGAATCAGAATGAATATCTCATTTTAACATTCTACACAGAAGAGGAAAGACCAGAAAATTGAGCTGCAGTTTCAACAATTTTTGTTGGTAAGCTCTGCTGTTCTTTTTCATCACAAAGAAAATGTTTGTTCAGGGTATTCATTAATCTCATATTGTTTAGGTTATTTCAATAACGTATGTTTTAGTGCTATTATTTTTTTTTTTTTTTTTTTTTGCGATTGCCACTTACCGGGTCAACTAAAACATATGTTTTCTACTGAAATAACGTCGCTGGCGTACCGTTTTTATGGATTACTAGGGCAACAAAATTGCACTCCGGGTTTTTTTTTGTTTTTTTTTTCATTTTGTCTTTTTCTGATCAGTCAAAAAGTAAAATCGGAGTTACGTCAAGTTATTAGACTATATGGATTATCAACAAGTTTCAGTGGTTAATTTTAACACTTTCTACTAAAACATATGTTGTAGGGACTCACTTAGTTGATGAGTAAACACAACATTTGTTTTAAGATATATGGGTACACATCCATGTTTTTCTGCCATTTATATAAAGAGAAAAATTGCTTCTCTGGATGACATAGCTCTTCCCAGTGGTCTATTCTTAAAGGAAAGAATTTGCTCCTAAAGGAAGCAAATTCTTGTTTCCAAGAGTTGTCCCCCAATGGGAAGGGAGGCAAAAATGAAAATGGCAGAGTTACTTACCCAAACAGTTTACTGTGACCTTAATTCAGTGCTCAATTTCCGCACACAAAAGTTGGTAACCATTAATGACCTCTGAGATGAGTCTAATGCAATCATATGGTTAAATGGATTATTTTCGTATAACATATGTTGTGGAGACTCGTCTAAGCGAGGGGAGTCAAATGAATACCCTTAACAAATATTTCTATGGCCAAAAGGAAAACAGCAGAGTTTACTGAAACAGAAGTTTGTGTTATTGCGGCTCTGTAATGAATGGGCTATTAAAAACTGTACATGATAACTGTAAATGATAACAGCACATAATAACTATACAGTTATCAGAATTTATCAGTACTGGCAACTTCAAAGAAAAGTACTGTCAGTTGTGGATTAAGCATTGTTACGCTTCAGTGGAAGTAATGTTTTGAAGCATTGTCATTCTTTTTTCCGCTCTAGTGGTATCGTTTCAATACAGGTATTACTCATTAGAGCAATTAAGCATTAAAACCATGTTCTGTTTTATTTTTTCCATATGATTTTACCCCAACCACTCGAGAAACTGTAGGCTATATTGTTCACTGAGTTAATCCTCAATAATTTTGTTCATTAAATAACAACATAGTGATAGTTTCAAATGTCCAAGAAACTAAAAAAGTATGTTTCGCACTCAAAACGGATTGACATGGTATTGTATATATACACAATAATTCATGCTACCAATGCAGAAAAAAACAACAACAAAGAAATATCAGAAATATGTAAACACACATCCTTTGAGGTCAAAAGTCTGGTCTTTGACTTCATATTACTTTACTGTGGTCAGCAGGTATTTATTAAACAAATAAATGCAATAAAACAGACCATAGGCTGCAAGTTTATTTTACTACCCCATAGTATCGTCTTACTACTTGTTTTGTGACTTTATCATGCTATTTCCAGTTTGGTATCATGGGTGCGTTGTTTCACAGATAGAATCAATTCCTAAACGTTGCCTTTTACACTACTTTATCTGTTTGACCTTTTTTCATAAAGGCTATATATAAAATCACAGATTAAATTGTTTTGTCTTATCGCATGTATTTTCTCCACAGTAACGTATTTAACAGGTTAGAAAGTAAAAGTCATTTTGCTCTACTGCAGTAAGTGCAAAGTAATGTGTTCATAGAGTGGAAAGTTCGCTCTTACTTCATCATAATGAAAACCATGTTTGGAATCATTTGGACTCATTCTGAGTCAATTTTTAAAAAAGGAACTTAGGTCATTCTGTTGCTAGGGGCCATTGACAGTGTAGCAACATTACAATACGAACCGCACACTCTGCTAAACCAAGATAACTGTTTGTGTTTTCTTTTATGCATAAATTTCTTCCAGAGAACCTTCCTGTGGAATTTATTAAGGATTTATCATTTCACCAGTCTTTAAAGTGAACCAATATTCAGTTCAAATTTCATCTTAGACTCCCTTCTTAATGCGGGGAAGGCAGAACGGGGTTGGAGAAAAGCGTTTCCATTTTTGGAAGGGTTTCGTAACCTTTTGAAGCAAACCGGAAGTCACAAACGTTGTCTCCCGTCAAACTAATGGCAATGTAACATAGAGGTGTGCCCATTCACATCTACACAGTACTGTTTCCTTGACATGCCAGAAGATCATCTAAAGGCAAAGACCACTTGCGAGAAAGAAATTGCAGATTCGGTTTAATTGATTCTGTTTAAGTGCAGATGATAATGAACTGAAAGAAATAACAATATGTCAGCACCATATTACCCATAATGAACTGAAAGAAATAACAATATGTCATAACCTTATTACATATAATGAACTGAAAGAAATAACAATATGTCATAACCATGTCACCCATAATGATCTGAAAGAAATAACAATATGTCATAACCATATTACCCAACTGAAAGAAATAACAATATGTCATAACCATATTATCGACTTGAAAGAAATAACAATATGTCATACCCATATTACCCATGCGACTGAAAGAAATAACAATATGTCATAACCATATTATCCATGGGTAATATGGTTATGACATATTGTTATTTCTTTCAGTTAGTTCATTATGATGATAATGAACTGAAAGAAATAACAATATGTCATAACCATATTACCCATGGGTAATATGGTTATGACATATTGTTATTTCTTTCAGTTAGTTCATTATGATGATAATGAACTGAAAGAAATAACAATATGTCATAACCATATTATCCATGGGTAATATGGTTATGATATATTGTTATTTCTTTCAGTTAGTTCATTATGATGACAATGAACTGAAAGAAATAACAATATGTCATAACCATATTACCCATTATCAAAATGACTTTTGGATCACATATCTAAACTCCTTGTTTGGTAGTTAAAAAGGTAACGTATACAACATTCAACCATGAACGAGTCGTCCGATTACTCTTTTACTGTTAAGAAGTTTTTATATAAATGCTTGAGTAACTTGTAACAGAAAGTAACCGTCCTAAAATAAAACTTGAATGTTGAAAGCAAAACATTAGGCTGCCGAAAGTTAACATAACAGCAGTATAAATATAAATCTTGAAAGAGATTTAAATATTTGATATACCTATTGCATTGCTTCAAAGTGCCATAGTTACAAACAAACGTGAAGACAGTAGACTAAGTATTAATTCACAAAAATTCTATATATAGTGCCTACTTTGCATTGGTAGTATGCATGCTTAAGATGTTTTACTTAAAGACGGTTATTTTCTGAACCTGGTAATGAGTAGTAATATGAAAAGTAAACAGATAGGCAGTGATCTAGAATTAATACAATCAGATCCCACATCCGGCCCTTAAACCAAAGAGAAAGAAGCACACAAGCAGATTGATAAAAATTCAGGAACGACACGCACGGTAAGCTGCACGAAAAGCTCCTTCCCAAACAGGTGGTCATTCAGCAACCCTTATTGAAAACAGCCGCAGCATCTATTTTCACCTATTTCATATTACATAACGAAAGGCAAAATGGGCAACTATTCAAGTGAACATATTGGTAGATGGCCGTAATCAAGCCAACTTCCTAATAGTAAAAGAGTTCGTTCCAAGAACTGAGGCACCTAAAACGCTTCACCTTACTGAAAACATCAAACAGATTACCGGTATCATTAAAATCATAATGTCTTACCTCAGGAAATGACTTGATAAATAACCAGGAAATGACTTTATATATAACCAGAAAATGACTTTATAAATAAGCATTTTACTTACTGTCAAATCCTGATACTTTTGAAATTGTTTTGTAGTATATGTATGTAATTCATAGTTAATAAAATATCGTTTAAACCAATGTCTAATCTGACAACTCGTTTACATTTGACTGTTGTATACGTTACCTTTTTTAAATTCAAAATGAGTCAAAGTAAGTGAATTATCAAGGCTTCCATCAAAAAAGTAAAGGGGAAAATTCTCAGGAACTGACACAATTTAATTTCTAAAATGGAACAATTTGGTTTCATTCTGCAGTCACATGGAATAGCAATGTAGGAGCTGTCTGATCTGTGTCTGCAGTGTTTATTCAGACCTATCTGTCCCAATATTCAGAATTTTCATGGTGGTGTCATTCTGAAGCTTCATGTAGCGTTCCATGTCTTGTCACTCAGGTTAGTGATCAAGGCTGGCTTAAGCCAGTTTCGACGATTGTTTCGAAAGAAAAGTGTTATCGACGGATAAAAGCTGAAGCATTTGAAGGTTGCTCAGAGCTGGTAAAGATCTTCTTTGCAAGTCGAGCTATTTTCCAAAAAAAAAAAAATATTAGTGCACTTCCCCGACCACCAAAGATCCTTTGCAGGTTGCAATATTCGTATGGAACGAGATCAGACGCCACGGAACTCTGTGTTGGATCAGTGGCTACACTGCAATAAACACATGAAGTTCTGGTGGGTAAAAATATGAGAGGGGTCCAAATCACGAGCTGCCGCTGCTGTCCCCAACAGCAGCTGCTGATCTCCCAACAGCAGCTGCTACTGCGACAATAGCTGCTGCTGAGGATTTCTCTGTAAATTATAGTTTTTGACTAAAATTCATGCAGGAAAGTATTTGTGAAGCCGTCATAATCTAATATATTGCAAATTCTACCTAATGAACGATTGCTACATGCCTGGATTTGAAACAAAAACAAAATTGCCAATCTATTGATATTTGAGAGTGCAGCTGCATGTATAGAAAGTGTGAGACATAAGCAGTTCTCGTTCATTTTACAAGTATTCGCTTTTTAAAAAAAATGCCAACGCTCATTGGGCATACCGTTTAAAAGACAAATTTATGTGTAGGGAAAGAGTTTTTTGTGTGTTTTTAATCAGCTAAGTGCTTGGGTGAAGCATTAATGCAAAACAATATCTTGCAATGATTTATGGTATTTATACACAAGAAAATACTGAAAAAATACGGAGAGTCAAACGTCATGTAACATTTTCAGTAGTGTTGTCATTGGGTTTTTGCAAATTTCAAACTGTAAATTCTTCAGTGAAAAGGGTTTATCCTACCATCGGTTGTCTCCTCACAGCAGGCACACAGAGTTGAATCAACACTGACTCAACGTTGATTCCACGTCGTGACATTGAATCAAGGTTGTGTCAATGTTGATTTAACGCGAGGTGCCCAGCTAACGCTTTTCTGTCCAGTCGGAACGTATAGGGAAGCTAAATGCAGCGAGTTGGATTCACGGCATATATTTCATTTATTTTTTTTTCTTTCTTTTTGCGATAAATACACGTAACACAGACCAAGGATTGATTCGGAGACAAGTCTTAGAATGTTCGAATGGGTCATCTGCTTAAGAAATGACATTTTCAGGTTATATTTTTTATTCTTTTCTCACTTTTTTCTCAGAAAAAACCTGCGATTTTACGATCTGTTCAACAGGTTTCAGTCATACATGTACATGTATCCGGTCGATGGGAGGGTGATGATGATAGGTTGTGGGCTATGGAACCCCGTTTACGATTAAAAACGACTTTTTTTTTGCGAGAACTTAGACGTTGAAACTATGTCGCCTGATCATGTCCAACTGGCCAGAGCTCACAGTTTTAAGAGTTTGATTTTGAGAGAGTCTTTATTTAAAGATTGACAATTATAAGCAATTCCAGCAATGCACCATGTCAACTAGACTATGAAGCTTGCTTAAGGGTTCTTGAGGTATATGATAATATATCCCGCAACACCTTTTGTCCATCCGCCAGTCTATGCGTCCGTCTGTCACCAGCGGATTTCCTATATCTTACGTAAGTAATATAAGATAGATATCACCTAAATTCTATGGGGTGCCGGTTAACTATTCATTATCGTTTTATGATATCGATAAGTGAAAAAGTGCTGTCCACTATACAAATAAGCGACATCCATAAGTATTCATGAATATCCGTGATTCGACTTATAGATGTACAGTATTCGAAGTATGAATATCAACTAGTCTAACTACTTTATGGATATCACCGATTCCATTCATGAATATCCATAAATCGATTTATAGATATCAACAAAATTGCCCATTTATGGATATCACTAAGTCAAATTATTGATGTCAATAAATCGAAATTGTGATATTTATAATTCGAATTAGTGCTATCCATTTCTCATTTAGATTATTGGATATCCACACTTTGGATTGTTGATATCCATAATTTGTGGACTGCCTGCTGTTGAAGTTAGGTAGTGATAGTGGTATCTGCTGCTACTACTGTAATGATATCTGTATTTGCCATCTATTGGTGGACTGCTTGCTGTTAAAGATAGGTAATGCGAGTGACAGCTGTTGATACTGCTGGAGTGATATCTGTATCTGTCATCTGTTGGTGGACGGCCTGCTGTTAGAGATAGGTAGAGAAAGTGACATATGTTAATACTGCTGTAATGATATCTGTATCTGCCATCTGTTGGTGGACGGCCTGCTGTTAAAATATAGGTAATTAGAGTGACTTTAGTTTTATTGCTGAAATGATATCTTTATCTGGTGATGGTAATGATAACAGGGGCTGCTACTGGAACAAAATTTACCGTTGATAGTGCTACTGACCACCATCAGCAGCTGTCAAAGAACCATCAGCAGCTGTTGCTTTCATCAAATGATGCAGCAAAAACTATTCTTACTACTTATAGTAGCCGATGATGCCCCTCTGTTCTTCCATATCGTCAGATGATGCGGTAACTTATGATAACAGCAGGAGCTGCTAATGCCACCACCATCAGCAGCTGCAAAACCACCATCAGCAGCTGCAAAACCACCATCAGCAGCTGATGCTTTTATCAGACGCAGCTGCAGTAGCAGCTGCCATACCGCCATCAGCAGCTGATGCTTTCCTCAAAAACAGCATCAAAAGTTTTCCTACTACTAATGGCAGCAGCTTATGTCCTTTTTGTTCTCCGATATCGGCAGATGATGGTGTCATTAACAGTAAGAGCAAAGCTGCTTATGTCACCACCGTCAGCAGCTGCAAAACCACCATCAGCAGCTGCAAAACAACCATCAGCAGCTGTTGCTTTTATCAGACACAGCTGCAGCAGCAGCTGCCATACCGCCATCAGCAGCTGACGCTTTCCTCCAAAGCAGCATCAAAAGTTTTTCCTACTACTGATGGCAGCAGCTTATGTCCTTTTTGTTCTCCGATATCAGCAGATGATGGTGTCATTAAAAGTAACAGCAGCAGCTGTCAAAGAGCCACCTCCATCAGCTCCTGTCACACCTTCATCAGCAGTTGCTTAACCAACATCAGCAGCTGATGCTTTTATCAGACGCAGCTGCAGCAGCAGCTGCCATACCGCCATCAGCAGCTGATGCTGATTAACAGTAACATCAGAAGCTGCTTATTGTACCACTGATAATAACAGCAGCACCTGCTAATGCCACCAGCATCAGCAGCTGCCAAACTACCATCTGCAGCTGCTCAACCACCATCAGCAGCTGATGCGTTTTTCAAAAGCAGCTGCAGCAGCAGCTGCCATACCGCCATCAGCAGGTGATGCATTCCTCAAAGCAGCATCAAAAGTTTTTCCTACTACTGATGTCAGCAGCTTATGATCATTTTGTTCTCAGATATCGGCAGATGATGGTGACATTTACAGTAACATCAGCAGGTGCTTACGTTACCACTATCAGCAGCTGCCAAAGAACCATAAGCAGCTGTTGGTTTCATCAAACGATGCAGCAAAAACTATTTTTACTACTTATAGTAGACGATGATGCCCCTCTGTTCTTCCATATCGGCAGATGTTGTAGTCACTGATGATAACAGCAGCAGTTGCTTATGCCACCACCATCAGCAGCTGCCAAACCACCATACAGCAGCTGCTAAACCACCATCAGCAGCTGATGCTTTTATCAGATGCGGCTGCAGCAGCAGCTGCCATACCGCCATCAGCAGGTGATACTTTCCTCAAAGCAGCATCAAAAGTTTTTCCTACTACTGATGGCAGCAGCTTATGATCCTTTTGTTCTCAGATATCGGCAGATGATGGTGTCATTAACAGTAACATCAGCAGCTGCTTACGTTACCACCATCAGCAGCTGCCAAAAAATCATTAGCAGCTGTTGTTTTCATCAAAAGGTGCAGCAAAAGAAAGTCTTACTACTTATAGAAGCAGTTGATGCCCATCTGTTCTTCCATATCAGCAGATGATGTGGTCGCTGATGATAACAGTAGCAGCAGCTTATGTCATCACCATCAGCAACTACTAAACCACCATCAGCAGCTGATGCTTTTATCAGACGCAGCTGCAGAAGCTGATGCTTTCATCAAAAGCAGCATCAAAAGTTTTTCCTACTTCTGATGACAGCAGCTTATGTTCTTTTTGTTCTCCGATATATGGTGTCATTAACAGTAACATCAGCAGCTGCTTATGATACTACCATCACTAGCTGCCAAAGAACCATTAGCAGCTGTTGCGTTCATCAAAAGGTGCAGCAAAAACTATTCTTTATATTTATAGTAGCAGCTGATGCCCCTCTGTTCTTCCTTATCGGCAGATGATGTGGTTACTGATGATAATTATGCCACCACCATCAGCAGCTGCCAGACCACCATCAGCAGCTGATGTTTTTATCAAA
Source organism: Ctena decussata (assembly GCA_963989385.1). Taxonomy (NCBI): domain Eukaryota; kingdom Metazoa; phylum Mollusca; class Bivalvia; order Lucinida; family Lucinidae; genus Ctena; species Ctena decussata. The sequence goes on from OZ022504.1 coordinate 7,893,553, forward strand.
CGCAGCTGCAGAGGCTATTCTAACTACTAATAGCAGCAGTTGATGCCCCTCTGTTCTTTCATATCGGCAGATGATGTGGTCACTGATGATAACAGCAGCAGCTGCTTATGCCACCAACATCAGCAGCTGCCAAACCACCATCAGCAGCTGATGATTTCATCAAAAGTAGCAGAAAAAACGAGTCTTACTCATGATGACAGCAGGTGATGTCCCTCTGTTCTCTGATTACGGCAGATGATGTTGCCAATAAAACTATCGTCAGTAGTTGCTTTGTACACCAATATCAGCAGCTGCCAAGCCATCAGCAGCAGCTGATGTTTCCATCAGCAGAAGCGGCAAAAGATATTCTAATTTCTAATGGCAGCAGCTGCTGTCCCTCTGTTCTTCGACATCGGCAGACGATGTGGTCACTTATATTAACACCAGCAGCTGCTTATGACACAACCATCAGGAGCTGCAAAACCGCCATCAGCAGCTGATGCTTTCATCAAAATCAGCATCAAAAGTTTTTCCTATTACTGATTGCAGCAGCTAATGTCCCTTTGTTCTCCGATATCGGCAGATGATGGTGTAATTAACAGTAACATCAGCAGCTGCTTATGTTACCGCCATCATCTGCTGCCAAAGAACCATCAGCAGCTGATGCTTTCGTCAAAAGATGCAGCAAAAGCTATTTTCACTTCTAATAGGTAGCAAGTGTCCTTTTGTTCTTTCATATCGGCAAATGATGTTGTCGCAGATATTAACATCAGCAGCTGCTTATCACATCACCACCATATCACCACCAACAGCTGCCAAACCACCAACAGTAGCTGCTGATGTTTTCATAAAAAAGCAGCAAAAGCTATTCTTTCTCATGATTGCAGCAGCTGATATCCCATTGTTGTCCAATATCGCCAAATGATGTTGTCATTAATACGAAAATGAGCACCTGCTTACGACACAACCATCAGCAACTGCTAAACCACCATCAGCAGCTGATGCTTTATCAAACGCATCTGCAGAAGCTATTCTTACTACTAATAGCAGCAGCTGAGTGTCAGCTGTTGCTGCTGTTGGATTAAATATCTGTATCTACCATCTGTTAGTGGACTGCCTGCTGTTGAAGATAGGTAGTGAGAGTGTCAGCTGTTGCTGCAGCTTGATTGAATATCTGTATCAGCAAGCAGCTTGTGGATTGCCTGCTGTTGAAGATAGGTGGTGACAGTGACAGCTGTTGCTGCTGCTGCATTAAATATCTGTATCTGCCATCTGTTTGTGGACTGCCTGCTGTTGAAGAAGGGTAGTGAGGGTGACAGCTGTTGCTGCTGCTGGATTGATTATCTGTATCTGCAAGCAGTTGGTGGACTGCCTGCTGTTGAAGATAGATAGTGAGAGTGACAGCTGTTGCTGCTGCTGGATAAAATATTTGTTCATGCAATCTGTTGGTGGACTGCCTGCTGTTGAAGATAGATAGTGAGAGTGACAGCTGTTGCTGCTGCTGGATTAAATTTCTATATCTGCCATCTGCTTGCTGTTGACGATAGGTAGTGAGGGTGACAGCTGTTGCTGCTGCTGTACTAGATATCTGTATCTGCCTTCTGTTTATGGACTGCCTGCTGTTGAAGACAGGTGGTCAGAGTTACAGCTGTTGCTCCTGCTGTATTAAATATCTGTATCTGCCATCTGTTGGTGGACTGCCTGCTGTTCAAGAAAGGTAGTGAGAGCGACAGCTGTTGCTGCTGCTGGATTAAATATCTGTATCTACCATCTGTAGGTGGACTGCCTGCTGTTGAAGATAAGTAGTGAGAGTGACAGCTGTTGCTGCTGCTGGATTAAATATCTGTATCTACCATCTGTAGGCGGACTGCCTGCTGTTGAAGATAGGTAGTGAAAGTGACAGCTGTTGCTGCTGCTGGACTAAATATCAGTATCTACCTTCTGTTGGTGGACTGCCTTCTGTTGAAGATATGTAATGAGAGTGACAGCTTTTGCTGCTGCTGGATTAAATATCTGTATCTGCCATCTGTTTGTGCACTGCCCGTTTTGAAGATAGGTTTTGAGTTACAGCTGTTGCTTCTGCTGGACAAATTATCTGTATCTGCCATCTGTTTGTGGACTACCTGCTTTTGAAGAAGGGTAGTGAGAGTGACAGCTGTTGCTGCTGCTGGATTAAATATCTGTATCTGCCATCTGTTGATGAACTGCCTGCTGTTGAAGATAGGTAGTGATAATGACAGGTGTTGCTTCTGCTGGATTAAATATCTGTATATGTCATCTGTTTGTGGACTGCCTGCTGTTGAAGGAAAGTAGTGAGAGTGACTTCAGTTGCTGCTGCTTGAATTATATCTTTTTTCTACCATCTGTTGGTGGTTATACTCATGATACCAGGAGCTGCTTCTGGAGACGAAACTAACCTTTGCTGCTGCCTTCTGTTACGAGGGTGATAGCTGCTGCTGACAGTGGACGGAGTGATATCTGCAGTAAGTTTTAGTGAGACTTACTACTTCTTGTGGTGTACGTGACTAGAGTGATATATTGTGCTGTTGTTTATCAACGAGTGAAAACTGATGCTGATGGTTTCGTTGATATTTGCTGTGACAACAGCAGCAGCTGTTGTATCTTCAAATTAACAGCAGTAGAAGTTATTTAATTCCTCCCCTCAGACAACAACAGCAAATCTTACTCTCCACCTAGGTTGCAGGATGCGGCTCTTTTACAACCAGCTGCAGCAGCGTGTGAATTAAAACCCCCCATAAAATCTGCTACTTCTATCATCAGAAAAGAATAAGACAAAAGCGATAAGCCGTACTAACTGCAACTGCGGCATTCGCAATTGTACCAATTAAAAACCACCATCAACAGCTAATGCTTTCGACAGATGGTGGTGCCACTAAAACAACACCAGCAGCTGCTTATGATACCACCATCAGTAACTGACACCACCATCAGCAGCCTATGCTTTTACTTACAGCAGCAGCAAAATGTACTCTAAACACTAGTGGCAACAGCTGACATCCCTCTGATCTCCGATATAGGCAGATGATAGTGTCATTTACTAAAAGCAGCGGCTGCTTATGACACCACCATCAGCAACTGACATCACCATTAGCAGCTAATACTTAATCAACAGCATCCGTAATGGTTATTCTCAATACTAATGACAGTAGCTGATATCCCTCTGTTCTCCGATATCGGCAGATGGTAGGGTCACTGTCATTAATAATAACATCAGCAGCTCATTCTGACTCCACCATTTGCAACTTAATCAGCAGCTGATGCTTTCATCAACAGCAGTAGTTATTCTAAATACTTATGGCAGCAGCTAATGTCCCGCTGCTCTCCAATATCAAAAGATGGTGGTGTCACTATCACTAATAAACAACATCAGGAGCTGCTTATGACACCACCATCAGCAACTGACTACATTATCAGCAGCTGAAGATTTCATCAACAACAGCAGCAAAAGTTATCCTGAATACATTATGGTAGCAGCTGATGTCTTTCTGTTCTCCGATATCGGCAGATGGTGGTGTAACTATAAAAAAACACTAGCAGCTGCTTATGACACCAGCATCAGGAACTGACTTCTCCATCAGCAGCTATTGCTTTTACTTACAGCAGCAGCAAAAGTTATTCTCAGTACTAATGGCAGCACCTGATGTCCCTCTGATCTTCAATATCGACAGATGATGTGGTCTCTGGTACAAACATCAGCATCTGCTTATGAAAACTGGCGGAGCAGCAGATGTTACTCCTGTCAAACCACCAACATTAGTGTCTGCAAATACTACACACGGCAAAAACAGTAATATAAGCCTAAACCCTTACTATAAACAGTGGCTGACACTTTTAATAACACCATTATCACAGGCAGCATATATCAATCTTAAAAAAAAGAAAAGTATATTGAAAACATCAGCATCAGTTGTCACTATCATACCACGAACAGAAGCAGCAGTGTAACAGCAACAAAGTAGAAAAAGTTGCAACACTCTCTATCAACAACTAGAAACAACAAATATTAGGCCCCAGCACAAAATATCAAAAGATGTCAGTCTTGCAATAAAAAGAGTGTCAGGAAGTGTCTCTCTCACCACCAAATGTTGCATCACAAATTCTTTTCACACCCGTAGCATTTATATATATATACTATGCACAATATATTTAGCAAATTTTTATATTTTGCAATTTTTCTCATTACTGAATTGCAACATTGAGCGAAATAAAAGTGAAATGAAAGGAACCGTATTTGGAGCTTAAGAGACCATGGGATTACAGAAGCCATCTTTAAAAACGATATTGGGGAAAAGCGATAAGCGCGGAAGGGGTCATTAGCTGAAATTCGCACCCATTGAAAAGCAACATAAAAATGGTAAGCATGTGATTTTTTGTACGGTATTTCTCAACATTTTCATGCTCAGTTTTCTTGTAAAAGCTATTGATTGTAAACAAGATATGGTCAAGCTTAACAACTGACGAATCTTAGCATGCGTCATTGACGTTAAAACGTGTTAATTCGGTCCAATGTGCAATGATTCACGGGTGCTTCAGTTCTATGCAGAATCAAAACCCGAGAAAAACAATAGGCTAAAATTAAAGGTCACACCATGATTAATTTAACTGTGACGTTTCTTCATTGAAGTATAACGTAACTGTGAGAAAATGATGACGTTAGTCTGAGACTTTTAACTTATGCTCAGTAACCGGGAAGAATTTTCTTTCTGAATGGTTTACAGTAACATATTGGTAGCTACCAAACAATCATACACTCAAAAGAGATTCAAGAAATACCGATTAGAAACATGTTTTTAAGACGATAACACAAAAACAAGGGAAAACGTCAAGTTTCCGAACTTTGTAAACCTCATACTCGTAGCATATTCAAATGTTATAGAGCGTTTTCCTCTATTTTAACAGCAAACCAGCCGCCTCATTATGGTTGTAGCTTTTGTACATGGTCATAAATGTCGTTCAGATACAATGTTTATAAAAACTGACGTCACGATAGTTCAAACGCTTCAATTGAGCAATCTTGATTCTTTTACCTGCCAGTCCATCTCGAATGATCGCCCTTTATTCCTTTATGCAGTAAAGTGACAATAAAACCCTAATATGGTGGGTCTGACACATACAAAAAAATTGCTATATTTATTGTGCATAGTATATATATATAAATAAAATAAGGTTTGACGTTACATGTTTAGATTTATTAAAATAAAACTATGCAAAAAAGTGTCAACGCGTTTCGCTCAGCTCGTCAGGGGACGTCAGGGGACGAGCTGAGCGAAACGCATTGACACTTTTTTGCATAGTTTTATTTTAATAAATCTAAACATCCCCCTGACGAGCTGAGCGAAACGCGTTGACACTTTTTTGCATAGTTTTATTTTAATAAATCTAAACATCCTGACGAGCTGAGCGAAACGCGTTGACACTTTTTTGCATAGTTTTATTTTAATAAATCTAAACATGTAACGTCAAACCTTATATATATATATATATATATAGGTAAAAATACAAAAATAATGTCCGGAACCAGAACTCTGTATATGAAAAATCAAACTAACGAGATGGAACGTCTGTAAATAATTTAATTTTCCCTATGCATTTCACTGTATAAGATCATCAGGTAGTACAATAAGTGCATAATATCACCTTAATAAATACAGAATAATATGTGAGTCAAGAATCATTAATACTTAAAGCTATTAATTTCTTTCCTCTGAGCTATATCCTAACCTATCCCACTTAGACCTTATCTTTGCTTGGTGAAAACTGTGTGACTCTTCTTGTAATATCCCTTCGGGCACTATGCCTAACCTGCATTGAACCAACGTCGATTCGACATCATGACGTCGAATCGTCTTCGGTTCAAAGTTGATCAAACCCCATGTGCCCGACGGGTTATTTGTAAGGTAACTTAATTCGTTGCGAGCCCTAAACTACATATAAGGCACATCTGTCATGCGATTTGGAGAGAACTGTGTGACTCTTCTTGTAATATCCCTTCGGCACTATGCTTAGCCAGCATTTGACCAACGTCGATTCGATATCATGACGTCGAACCGACGCTGGTCCAAACTTGATCAAACCCCTTGTGCCCTACGGGATATTTGTAAGGTAACTTAATTCGTTGCGAGCCCTAAACTACATATAACGCACATCTCTTATGCAATATGGAGAGAACTTTGTGACTCTTCTTGTAATATCCCTTCGGGCACTATGTTTAGCCAGCATTGAACCAACGTCGATTCGATATCATGACGTCGAACCGACGCTGATTCAAAGCTGATCAAACCCCCATGTGCCCGACGGGATATTTGTTAGGTAACTTAACTCGTTGCGAGCCCTAAACTACATATAAGGCACATCTGTTATGCAAATTGAAGAGAACTGTGTGACGCTTCTTCTTGTAATATCCCTTCGGGCACTATGATTAGCCAGCATTGAACCTACGCCGATTCGATATCGTGACGTCGAATCGACGTTGGCTCAAAGCTGATCAAACCCCATGTGCCCGAAGGGATATTTGAAAGGTAACTTAATTCGTTGCGAGCCCTAAACTACATATAACGCATATCTGTCATGCAAAACACCCAAAGTGGCTATGTGAAAACGCAAACACCTGTTTGAGTACCTAAACAAACAAAACAGTTTTGTGTCTACACTGAAAACACATATTTGAAGGAAAAAAGAGAAAAAAAAGCTTACGTAAATATATGGCAGCAGAGGGACATCAGCTGCTATATATTTTTTTTCGTTGATGCTGACAATGGCTTTCTGAACAACCCTAACGACCTTGCATATTCAAGGATTCTGTTGTTTTTATTCCTCTGTTTATACCAGTACCATGGTCTTGCATGCTCTTAGTATTAGTCCTCAAACACATACATTGAGATGACACTAGAAGCTCTAAATGCAGGAAAAAATAATTGTAATTAAATAAACTTGAAAAATTAACTTCTGAAAATTAACTTTGACCTTGTCTTTTTTTTTTTCAAACATCTTGCTGATCTTACCCAACAAGTAGAGCCAAACTAAAAACAGGGGATAAATGAGCAATAAAAAGGCAAATAAGAAGAGAGGGAAAAAGAGAAAAGAGTGGCCAAGATCTGTAGGAAAATTTAAAAACGATGAGAAAAAATAAATGTCATGTTGAATAGCTAATTATAGTATCTTCTGCGGGAGTCTCAGCTGAAGTTGCGGACCTGGTGTTGTCTCAGAGGCAGCAGCAGTTGTTTCTTTCTGTACAGCTGCAGTTGATAGTTGACGCCAGAGGTACTATTGACCTACCTTAAATTAACTTGCAAGCTGAGCGAAAACGGATTTGCGATATATCGGTATTACGGTATTGTGAGACAACTTTATCATGTTTTTTTTTTTAAGATACGTTTTCTGTAATAAGTACTTTAACTCCGAAATTCAACGCTGTTTAAGATGTTAATGGTCATATTTAACTCTGAGTTTATTTCATTTATAATAATTAATAACATTAAATAATACGCGGACTCTCAAACACTGTACAAGTATCCTAGTGATAATTCGAATTATGAACATCAATATTTTTATAGATATCCATAATTCGAATTATCGATATCCATAATTCGAACTCAGGATATCCGAAAATTATAATTATTAATAGATATAATTTGTATCATGGATATCACAAATCCGATTTTTGGATATTCATAATTTGATTTATGGATGGTCATAAATCGAATTATGGATATCGGATATCACTTATTACTAATGGATATCAATAAATCAAATAGGTGATACCAATGTCGAATTAGTGATATCCATTAATCATTAAGATTATTAGATATCCATAATTCAAATACTAAGTAAAATCCATAATTCGGGTTACGGATATCAATATTTGGGCCCGTATATGTATAACACTAATTAGAATTATGGATATCATATATTCTTCGTTACAAATATAGTCCGAGAGCCCGTGGTAGGTTTATTCATGTGGTCGAGGCCAAAAGGTTTGAAGGTGTTTTCTTATGTAAAAAAGTGTGCTGAATTCAAAAATCAAAGTCTTAAAAAAATCCATTGATGCACAAAGTTGGTATACTCAAAAGATTACACATGGGGTGCTCCAAATCTCGAAAGAACGTCAAAATGGGGGTACCCTTATATTTAGTAATATTTTCAGCCTTTTGCATGTACTGGAATATTAATTTTGATATCAAGCAATACTAAATAAATGTTAAAACAGATCAAATATCAATTTCTACATTTTCTTTGCCATATTATGGGAAGCTGTACTTTCAAAATGAAACACATTGAAAAAAGCCACGAAAACTGGTGATTTCAATATTCAACTCATAGGTAGATAAAATATTGATAAAACACCGAAAGTAGCAGTAATTATACCCCCGGCAAAATATGAATGTCGAGGGGTAAATTGTTTTTCCTTTCCATCCGTTCATCTGTCTGTCCGTCCGTCTGTCTGTCCATTTGTCCGTCAGTCCTTTCGTCCGTTAGTTAACATTTGCGTTAAAGTTTTGCGTTAAGTGTATTTTCTTTGCTCTGTTTTCCTGCAAGTCTTTACGAGAACTTGTTAATATGTACTAAGTGTTACCACAGGATGGATATAGATCAGCTTGCATCACCTGGAAGCTGCTGCTGGCCGAAGGTCAAGGTCACAGACTTGGGAAATATGTTACGTTAAAATTTGCGTTAAGTTTTTTGCTCAGGTTTCTTGAAAGATTTTACTGGAACTGGTGCATATGTCTATTGTTACTACAAGATAGACACTGATCAGTTTGTTTCATCTGCATACTGCTGTTGGCCAAAGGTTAAGGTCACAGATTCAGAAATTTGTACAAAAGTTGCATTAAATTTTGCGTTTAGACTGATGATTTTGCTTTTGCACTGTGTTCCTGCTAGTCTTTACTGGAACTGACTGAATGAATATGTGTTAAGTGTTACTATAGGATAGATACTGATCAATTTGTGTCACCTAAAGGCTGCAGCTGACCTAATGTCAAGTCACAGACTTTGAACTTTATATACATATAAAATATATCTGTAAAAATTAGACTTTCAAGAGTGTATTCTTTTGCTTATGGCCAAATCATGGGATGGAACGTTTTGATATATATGTGACTGGGTCTATTGCTGTGTAAGATTGAATATATGCCTGTCTGTTTCTTAACATTTTACATTAATGTATTATGTAAAGTTTATTTTCTGTAGGTGTTGGCCCTGGTCGGAGGTATACGTGAGCCCCTTCTTATTGCACTAAGGGGATTTGAAAAACATTTCTAGCCACAAATTATTCGAGTTATTTTTCTTTGGACTTTGCTTCAGTCATTTGGGGAAGAATGAGCTCGAAACAAGATAAAATCTGACAAATTGGCGATATGGCAACCTCTGTTCTTTTATATTGTTCGTCTATGCCGTATAGTCTTTAAAAGTCATTTTAAATACGTTTCAAATACATAATTACTGTTTTAATTTTTTTTTTCAGGTAAAATGGTGGAGACAGTCGTATAGAAAGGAGGTTAATCAGTTGAAAATGAGCTAAACTGAGCCTTGCCAACCAAACTCAAAAGAACAGCGAAGGGTTTCAAAGTGAGCCTGTGCATATGGTCAGTCTCAGATGGACGTTTGGTCTGTTGACATACACTATTGGCCTTCACAAAACTTCGGCCAAAGACACAGATCCCTGATTTCTGTGAAGGGCCGCGCATGCGCATTTAGATATCTACATGATGGTTTCTGTAAAGATACTTAATCCCTTGGCGAAGTCCGTGTACATGTGAATATCGTTCCTCTTTTTTCTTTTCAGGTAGAAGATGGAAACAACTGACGAGACAAGAGAACAATCAGTAAAGCGTGAGTGCATTATGTATGGCGATTCTAAATAGAAAAGAATTGCTCTAGATCTGATGGCCTCACCCAACAGCCAGGACTTGGAAAGAACATTGCTTGGGATAATTACGATGAAAGCATTGAAACATTGTCTGGGATCGGTACTCTTCATGATAATGTCGGTATATGTTATCAGAATGTTTGTTATCAGAATGTTTGCAAATCCAAGGGTCAGATCCCTCAAAAAAAGAAAGACATCATTTGATTCATCACTTAAAACAGAGCCTCCGCCACATTGAAAGAAACCTAAGATCAGGTCCTTTGATTTCGAATCAAGACTTCAGCTCAGCCTGAACATATTCTTCAGCTGGAAAGGCGAGACCAAACGTGACCTGTATTGTGAACTTTGTTTGATGGTACCCAAAGAGGGACTGTAAAAGAGACTATCTTCTGCATCCGATTTCGTTTAGAATCGCCAATATAATACCCTCACGTTTCACTGTTGTGTAGTTCATTTGTCTGATCAGTTGTTTCCATCTTCTTACTGAAATGAAAAAGGAATGAAATTGTAGACGTCCTTGGATATTACCATATATGCGGACTTCGCCGAGCGAACAAGGTTTTTTAACCATTAGGCGGCTATTTAAATGCGCATGCACGGCCTTTTACAGCAATCAGGGATCTGTGTCTTTGGCCGAAGTTTTGTGAAGGCCCTTAGTGTGTGTAAACAGACATCAAAACTACAGATGAGACTGAGCAGAGGCACACGCTCACTTCAAAACCCCTCCCTACTCTTTTATGTTCACTTGGCAAATTCCCATCAAACTCACATTCAACTGATGTTTTTACTTCTGTACAACTGCCTCCCTTTTACTTGAAGAAAGAATGAAAACAGAAAGAAAAAACATATTTAAATGTATCTAAAAGTAAAAAGTATGCAAAGACCAGGAACTGAAACAATCAAAATCCAAATCCAGCCCTCAAATCATAGTTGGAAACAACTAAGATTACAAATAATCAAGATACAGAGAACATATGGCCAACCGAGTGAGCAGCTTGTTCCCGAAAGGTGGCCACTCAGCAACCCAAACCGAACCAAAAATAATAAGAACATACATAAGGTAAAACATCACAGAAACTCTGACACCAAAACCAGGCAACAGAGAACCACAACAGAACTACCGCCTTGGAACGGTCAGTAATGAATTACTGGGGGGCTTAAATCGATTTTACGGGCCCAACCTCACCCTCAGTTTCTGAAGTGGTACAAAACATTTAGTTGGTTGTTCGGTTCGCATGATAACCCTCTAACTCGTCAATGAATCATCACGGTAAACACATAAATCAAATTTCAACACCACGAAGAAGCAAAGACGAGGACTCAATAGATACAACGGGCTGTCTGACAGGTGGAGATCCCTGGCCTGCCAAACAACCCCACTGGAAATCTGAAGCAAAAGAAGGTCACCAAATGACGGGATAACGAATATGTGGGTGAACAAAATAAAAGTACAGAGGTTGCTATATCGCCAATATGTCAAGCTTTATCTTGCTTCGAACATGTTCTTCCCCAAAAATAATTAAAACAAAGTCATAAATTATCACGAACAATTTGTGATCAGAAGTTGTTTTTCCTGCCCAACTAGAACAAATAAGCAAGGGCTAACGTATACCTCCGACCAGAGCCACCGCCCATAGAAAATAAACTATGCATAATACATAAATGCAAAACATGTTAACAAACAGACAATCAGTCAAGCCCAGCAATAGACCCTGTCACATTTCAAAAGGTTCTATTCCAAGATACACTCTTCAAAGTAAAACTTTTACAGAGGTATTATATAAAGTTCAAAGTCTTTGACATTACCCTAGGTCAGCAGCAGCATCAAGGTGACACAAACAGAGCAGTATATATACTGCAGTAACACTAAACACATATGTAACAGTTCCAGTTTAGACTTTCAGGAAAACAGTGCAAAAGCAAATAACGCAAGCGTTAACGTAACTATTATATGAATTTCTAAGTCTGTGACCTTGACTCAGGCCAAAAGCAGCACCCAAGTGATGCAAACTGATAAGTATCTATCCTTTAGTAACACTGAGCACATATGGACCAGTTCCAGTAAAATACTTTCAAGAAAACTGAGCAAAAGCAAAAACATAACGCGAATTTTAACGAAACTGTTTTACAAGTTTCTAAGTCTGTGACCTTGACCTTAGGCCTGTAGAACCTTCCAGGTGATGCAAACTGATCAGTTTCCATCCTGAAGTAATACTAAGTTCACATGAACAAGTTTCCTAGAATAATCTCAGGAAAACAGAGCAAAGATAGAACTTAACGCAAAACTTTAACGCTAATGTCAACTAACGTACGGCAGGACTGACTGACAAATGGACAGACAGACGGATGGATAGACAGAAGAACAGATGGAAAGGCAAAAACAATTTACCCCGCGACATACTTATTGTGCAGGGGGTATAATAACCGCTACTTTCGGTGTTTTTATCAATATTTGTTATCTACCTATGGGTTGAATATTGAAATCACCAGTTTTCGCAAAACTTTAACGCAAATGTTAACTAACGGACGAAAGGACTGACGGACAAATGGACAGACAGACGGACGGACAGACAGATGAACGGATGGAAAGGAAAAACAATTTACCCCTCGACATTCATATTTTGCCGGGGGTATAATTACTGCTACTTTCGGTGTTTTATCAATATTTTATCTACCTATGAGTTGAATATTGAAATCACCAGTTTTCGTGGCTTTTTTCAATGTGTTTCATTTTGAAAGTACAGCTTCCCATAATATGGCAAAGAAAATGTAGAAATTGATATTTGATCTGTTTTAACATTTATTTAGTATTGCTTGATATCAAAATTAATATTCCAGTACATGCAAAAGGCTGAAAATATTACTAAATATAAGGGTACCCCCATTTTGACGTTCTTTCGAGATTTGGAGCACCCCATGTGTAATCTTTTGAGTATACCAACTTTGTGCATCAATGGATTTTTTTAAGACTTTGATTTTTGAATTCAGCACACTTTTTTACATAAGAAAATACCTTCAAACCTTTTGGCCTCGACCACATGAATAAACCTACCACGGGCTCTCGGACTAATATAAGTTTAAATAACGACTGCTCTGCGATTATTTATGGATATTTACTATTCAAATGGATATCAATTATTCAGCCCGATTTCTTGATATAACTTATTTAAAATATGGATATCCCTACTTCGAATTACATATATGAGCCGCGACACGGGAAAACCAACAATCTGGTTGTGCACCCAGCGCAGACTCAGATCAGCCTGGGCATCCGCCCAGTCTGATCAGAGTCCTCGCTGTCCGCATGGAGGTAGCTAAGACCCTTAGCTACCCTTTGGGCACTAAACGAAGAGTCTGATCAAACTTGGCGAATGCCCAGGCTGATCTGAATCTGCACTGGGTGCACAACCACATCGTTGGTTTTCTCGTGTCACGGCTCATATGTATTTCCATAATACTGCCCATAGCTATCAATAACTCTAATTATGGCTATCCATAAATCGAATTAGTGATATCATAATTCGAATTGGGGATATCCAAAAAAATCGGATATTTGACATCCATAATTCGAAGTTGTGATATCCATTCTTTGAATAAGTGATATCAATAAATGGGCTGACCAAGACCTGATAAATGTAACAATTTTCTACTTGCTCACTGCGCACTGGGAAAGCAAATACTTTTATTAGACCAGCAAAATTTCTTGCTTCTCCAGAATTATTGTTGTAACAAATTTCCGATGAAAGAGATTACAGGTGTGACCTACGTACGAGACAAGGCTGAGATATATGATAAACTTTATTTTTCAGCATTTTTTACATGTATCAACCAAATGAAAGAGTGCTGAAAATGTCTCCTTCCCCACCCCAACCTGCATTCGCACTGCTGATTTTTTTTCATCTCTCGTAACGATGTTCCCGAAGTGGCTCAGCGGCTTCCATCTGTTGGATTTTATTGTATGTGTATTTCAATTCTCGTAACGACATTGGATTTTATGTACTGTTCTGTTTCAGTTCTCCTAACGACGTTCGCCAAGTGCGTACGTAACTATAGTTGCACACCCCTGGCGCCGAGTGTTCGTCCAAGTCCTATGTATATTGTTTTGTTCTCTTCTCTTCTCCTAACGACGTTCCCCATGTGGTCAGCGATACGTAACTATGACTATAGTTGCACACAGCCGTCCAAATTTATATTTTGTAATCGGCCCTATTAGCGCACGTGACCCAATAAGCGCAGATCATGGGAAGTTCTGAGGCATATGATTTTTAGCGCACATATTTTTACTGGTTTATCCCTTTGATTGCTTGTTACAAGTGCTGAAAACACTATAAAATCTTACAGTTTTCACTTACAAAGCATCTCCATCCTGCATGACTATATGCAGCTTTTCTCTAATGATTCAGTTTATTTCTATATATAATGCCAGGCCGGGTAGCGCAATCGGTAGGGCACCTGACTCGTAAGTCAGAGGTCCTGGGTTCGAATCCCGGTCTGGCCACATACTTTCGTTTCTTCTTCCGCTGATTCAAGAAGGGCAGTTGTCAGTTACTGGCGAAAGTATGTGCACTTAGTACTGGTTAACCGCTTAGGAGGTCCAAGCCTGCCCAGGAATAGTGTGGTTAGGTTAACTGACCGTCCCGACATGACCTTAGTTGTTTACCGTGAACGTTAAGCATCAAATCAACCAACCAAATCTATATATAATAATTCTTTGAAATGTGCGTTTATTAGGAAGAATGTCTACTGAAAGTATTTAATGTTTAGCGCACAGTCGAATACGGTACACCTCTTATTTTTTTATTTATAATTTAGAAGCTTATTATATTTTGTTGGTATGTAAGGGAAGCAAACTATTCCAATTCAGTCTCTTATATGTACCATGTTTTAATCTTTGCCAAGGAAATAGATTTATTTTATTTTTTTTGTATTTATTTATTTTTTTATTTTTGTAGCTATTCCATTCTAGTATATATTATTCTCGCAAAGGAAATAAGTTAACATGTCTGTAAACTATATATAGGCACAAGGGAGAAGCCTGCGAAAGATAAATCCTATTATTGTATAACTGCAACTACAGTTATTCATTTTAAACACAGACGTTATTCTTATTATTATTATTATTATTATTATCATCATTTGTCATTATTATTTTGGGCTTTACAGCCCTTACAAGAACACTTACCTATATCGAGCCGATCTTTCCTAGAAAGTGGGCTAAAACCAAACTTACTGGGGTAAAACGTCATCAGCTGCTGCGAGGCTATCAGCAGCTGCTGCGAGGCTATCAGCAGCTGCTGCTGAGGCTAGCAGCGGCAGCTCGTGATTTGGATGTTACTGAAAAATATAGTCAAAAGTTCTAACCGGCCACTTAGTTTATATCATTTTCCTCAATGCTATTAGAAATCTCTCAGTCGAGTTTACAGTCACAGTTAGGCAAACCATATCACTAAAAAGTTTAGCAATTTTCAGTACACTGTATCCAGGAGGCACAGATGAATACGGGTATACTCATTTTCAAAATTAACAAGAATTTGCATTGAGTGGTGGGGTAAATTTTAACATTTTGGCCCAAAGCGATCACTGTTATGCAAGAAGAGTGTTCATTTCTGCACGTTTTTTTTTGTCATTTGCCTTAGTAATAAAGTGGTTTTGCTCTCGTAAATTGGATATTTCAAAAAGTGATTTTTCACAAATTGTTACGAAACGCTGAATTTTGTGAATTTAGAAAAGAGGATACTTGTGTTCAGCGGAGCACCCTGGATGCAGTGTTAAGAATTTTGTCAAACCTTTTAATGGCTAAGTTGACTGACACAGCTGCCTATTTGGGGATGTAAATAGAACTGTAAAATTGTGTGGGGCTTTGAAGAAAATCGGTAAAATGTAAGTGGCCGGTTAGAACTTTTGGCTAGTAACCTGTCCTAACTGGGGTAGAGCAGTCTATTAACCCATTTATGCCCAGTGGACAATTCTATCCTTATCAAGTATTTGTCAATTAAGAGGTGTTTGGCTTAGTTTGTGAGTATTACCAATGTGTCTTATGCGATTAGGGTAGATCCTGATCAGACGCCGCGTTCTGCTCTCGGACTGCACTGTTTGTATATCTCCTTTTATGGGGCGCTAGGCATTCGGGGGTTAATTACGCATTACCAGTAGTTGGATAAAGTTAACCGTTTTATGCATATAAAACATTCCAAACTTGGAGTATTTTTTTTATATTTTCTCGCCCTCAAATAGGAGAATGTCAAGACCATTTTCCTAACGGTAAATCCTCTCAAAACTGGAGTCGTATTAATACTAAAGCCTGACTCAATTATCAAGACTGTCGATAGAGGGGAGCTATTCATCACAGGGTTATTGCAGAGGGAAACGTGAGTCAACTCTTAAGAAGTTCTATGGGAGACACCATGACCTCGCTGATCCCTATAGTGTTGCCGTTTCTAAGCTTATTTCTGACTTGATGGCTAGGGCCGAAACATCGTATGGTTTTCATTTACCGGACTTCCATTTTCACTGACTTTTCCATCAGATACATTGACATGGCGGGTGTATTATAATAAGTGGGTGATGCTTACTACTCGCGGTACCTGACCACACTTCTGTTTTTGGGGGAGTCCATGTCACTGTATCAAAATAATTCAGATTTGTTGATATTTGCATCATACGAGTTATGTGAGTTCGGACTCAGTATGAGTTTGGTACTTTGACCGCTCTACTTTTAACGGTTCCTGCTCTTATACATAAGAAATACCATGTTTATTACTCTAATAAACATTTAAAACAAATGGAGTATTTTTAACATTTCCTTATTTAGGAGAAACATCAAGATTATTCCTCTGGTAGAATATCTTTAAGTCGGCGAGTTGTGTTGAATACAAAAATTGACTATAACCGTAAACCCCGGGGGGGGGGGGGGGGGGGGGGGGGCGTGGGGACTTATCTCCCAGCCCAAAACTTAGCAGACCTTTTCTTTATTTTCTATAGTTTAGATTACGAAAGCGCGCGATATGCTGATGAAAAAGAGTTTATATATGAAAAGATCAAAGGGAATTTGCGACGCAACAATCTATAATATAACCACCATTATTGAAAAAAAAATAAGGTCTGAAAGTACTCCATTAGGAGTAATGTCCTATCAATAACTTTTTCCGTATCTTTCATAGATTACTAGTTTTATGGAAAAAAAGCTGTAGTTCTCAAATGTTCAACCATGTGTATTGTTGGGCAATAGATGCAATTAAGCAGGTATATATTTATACAGTATAACGGATAAAGCGTGACGTTACTGCTAAGCAATCTGAGGGGATTCCCGGTATGGTTGTCAGAAAGATTGATATAGTATAATCCGTTTGCTCCCAAATGCAAACGGCATCCCCAATATTTTCTCAAAATTGGTGAGAAGTAAAAGATTTTCGAATTGCTCATTCTTAATTTTTATCCTATACATAACAAAATCATAGTTTTGCAGAAATGTGAGGTTTTGCATAAAAAAGTTTCTATACAAAAACAGGACCTAAAATATGTCACTTTCACCTTTTAATTACAAGGGAGTAAAAGTTGGCTGTTGGAATTCCCGTTTAGTTTTGCGTGTTAGAGCATGTGACCAATGTATGCTATCCCTAGAACAAAATTTGCATAATTAATTGAAATTTCATTCTGAATCCCTTTTTTTCTACTTTTTGTCTCACCCATAAATTATCAAATTTTAAAAGATACATTTTTTACTCGCAAAATAAAATAATAGTTCCATGTTTATTTACAACATAGTATCACCTGACTAGTGATACCATGCATTACGCGTGCGGACTGCGGACAGGTGAACACATTTTACTATTTCATTCATATACGCCCACACCTGTAGTAAACAACGAGTTTACGCTATTGCCTATCAACAATATTTTGGCTGTTCTAACAAGCACACGACGCCCTTTAGGGAAACCGTGCTCAGTTTTTGCATTACTGTCAATGGAAAATATTTTACAAAAGCATCCAAAAACTTGGACTTTTCGTATTCTGTTATGTATAGTTATAGGAATCATTAGGACATCAGAACATTTGATGGAACTTTCATCGTTTTCGAGAAAATAAGCAAAACCCCGTTTGCATTTGGGAGCAAACGGACTATACTACAGTATATACTTAGCCAGCTTTGAGTAAAGTGGGAATTTAAAACTGCATATGGTCTACCGTAAGCACAGTACAGGTTTGTCCTGGTGAATGATTGTCCATGGACGTATCACCAGTAAACAGTTATTCTGGGTGTTTAGGGTATTTCGATGACCCGAACAAGAAGTATAAAAGTGTTCATTCATCTATTCACATGTGCATGAGTGCGCAATGTCTTACATCTTAATGTCTGATTTACCCAACTTTACTCACCTCTGATATAAAGGTAAATGGGAGTCATCTCAGGTACCGCTACTCGAGCGGTACGTAAATTCACCGGATCGGATCGGATCGGGCATAATCACCGGATCGGACCGATTTTTGCCATTTGTGGCTGTTTTATCACACTTTCTTTGGCTGTTCATGTTTATATTTTGCATAAAATAGTGTATCCAACATATATATTACAGTAAGATTTGAACTTAATTAACTTACAGCTGCTATTGGGTTAGCATGTTTGACCTTTCACAGAGGCAGGTACGTCAGAATCAGAATCAGAATTGTTTACTGGTGATACGTCCAAAGACAATCATTCACCAGGACCTGTGAATCAGGGGAGCTAGGCCCTAGCCCTTATAAGAGAAGTAAACTTAGTAACTGAATCCTCTGCACCCTCAGCAGCAGAAATAAGTGAATCTTCCAGGGAATTCCAATCTCTAATAGTCTGGGGGAAGAAACGGGACTTGTAAATGTCAGTCCCAGCCAATGGGGTTTGAAATGTCAGGGAATGATGATTCCTGGTACGCCTACTTGGGGGAACAAGGCCATTTATGGGTATACTTATATATTTCACCATGCGTGTAGTCATTACAGGTAAAATTGCCGCAGGCTATATGTACATTAAAAGATCATTGTTAAAAGTTCTCACTGCCTATTATCAAGATTTCTTTGTTGCTGTTCTTTGTGCAGCAACAACAGAACAGGCAAATTTATGGACTGACCAGTTCTCACGTTGACAAGCAATACTACAATACTGTGATATTTGACAGCGGGAGCATTTTTTAATTGTCCTTCTGCAGGCTGACAATTACATTTAGCGCAGAAATTTGCTAACTCAGAAACACTGTCATCATCACTGTCAATCACCACGCTGGAATCACTGCTCTCATACGGGTTAATATCCATAATATTTGCATGTTCCCCTGCTGTAGCGGCAACAGCAGCAGCCTGATCAGTTAAACGTCGTCTATTTTCCGCTTGGATTTCCACATGCAGGGATGACTCCCGGACGGCACTGACAGTGTCCTTATCAGAGATGATAGGCATTTTCACATTCGGGGATGACTCCTGAACAGTACTAGCGGTGTCCTTATCAGAAATGAAAGGCGTCTCCAGCATTTTAGCAGGTTCCAAGTTGGCTTTCTTCTTACTCCAACGGCCCCATTTCTCCCTATCTCTTTTCGTCTGAGAGGGTGACTTCTTTTTCCGCTTAGAAGATGCTGATTGTGGCTTGGAATAGTTCCCCTGAGTTGTCAGACTCTTGGAGGCATTGTCTTTGGGTACTCCAGTTTTCTCGGATTGAGCGGGAAAATGGTTAATCCCCAAGAAAATGTGTCCATTCAGAGATTTGACAATTTCCATGCAATAGGCTGTTTTTCCTCTTGCAACAACTTCAGCACACGTTGGAAAACATCTGGCAACACGTTTGGGTGGCTACTACAATCCGTCTCCATTATATTCCAGATTTTTTATCACAGTGTGTTATCCATTCAAGGCGGCATCCATTCAAGGCGGCATATGATAAAATAGCTATAAATGATAAAATTTGGGTCCGATCCGGTCCGATCCGGTGATTATGCCCGAGCCGGTCCGATCCGGTGAGTACACGTAACCCTACTCGAGTAATGATATAACTCGGCAAACTTTATTGAAGTCGCCGAATGAGCCCTTTAACCGGTGTAACCGTACTTTATTGTTCAGCAAGAACATGTTGGCGTAAATAAACTCTTATAATTGCAGCTGAGATGCTTGCCAGAAGATTCTGTAGTCTCTGTACAAAAGAGCCACTCCTCATACATCCTTTGAAAGGCAAACGTAAAACATATTTATATTCGTTTATCTGTTTATCTTTCTTTCTTTCTTTCTTCCATTTACGCCTTAACCCCCGAAGGGGACACAGACGGTGTACTTCAGGTTCTGTATAAGTGCAAAATCGAAGTACAGTACCTAGAACTAGGTTTAAAACCTCGATCAAGGTTCAAAATGTGTGCCAAAAACTGTATAATACCTCCGTTTGTTCCTTTCTGCTCAAAATTGCAGATTTGTGCCTGTCGAATATTGTGAGCACTGATAAATGTTTCTGATTTATCAACTTTATTTGGAAATTCACCGAGGCAATTTTTGCGTAATTTATTGCTAAAATTTGTGTTTTTTATGTTTATTGCAATCTGTGGTCATTCAAACATATTTTACCCAGTTATTTTGGCATAGGAAAACGTATTTCCTTCCTCTGGAACAATTTCATTGCAAACGGAATGGATACGGCGTGCTCGTCTGGTACAGCAGCTGCTTCGTCAAAATTTGACTTTTTCACCGTGTACAACCAGGCTCGGTTACTGGATCTTTCAATATGACACAGACATCCTCGATGTCAAGAGAGATAACTCATAAGAACTTGACACTCCGGTTATGCGAAAAGCTTCCGACGCCAGTTATGTCAAACACCAGCCGAGATGGCAGAGCTACTGGAAACAGATTGCTTGGGTCCCCCTAATCACCGGATCCAATTGAACCCCTCAGCACTGACCGTCCTACAATTTTCACTACAAATTCATTTTAGTTGCAGCTCAGATAGTCTTACTACCTTGGGTTATTATGCACCCATTAGTCAGCACGCATCTTTTCCATTGCTTTTCCAGCTACGCACTGACCTTTAGCTATACAATTTTCGATAATGTGATACTTTATGAAGCTATGAGTCCACCACTGTCAGTAGAGAAGATGTTTATCCGAGCTGGGAATAAGATAAAATTTGATTGGCTGATTGATTCAAATTAGTTACTGTAGATTAACAATCAGCAACTGGCAAGAATGAGCACCAAATCGCCTTCAAATTATTTAGTTTATTTCTTACTTTCTGCTTAATAATTATATTATTTCTTGTAACCTGCTAAGGTACAGTTCCAAAGAAATAAAAGTAAAATAATAATAATACTTCAGAGTCAAAATAATGGCATATCAATATTGAAGATCTACGATGTGGGAGAGTAGGTTATCACTTCTTAATTTTCAAGCACCGTCAGTGAAAACAGGCCCATTTAGCATAAAATGAGAAATAAAAAGTCCTTTTCAGTGCTGGAATGGTCTTTTCGGTCCTTTTCTGTGGCGTAAGTCCTTTTCTGTCTTTAAAAGGACCGAGCTCACAGTGAGCGTAATTGAAAGTTAATGTGTGCCCAGCATCGGATCCAGAGGGGGTTCGGGGGGTTCAAACGAATCCCCTCTTAAGCCTGAATTATTTCATTTTCATGGGGAATTTCAGGAAAAATTGGTCAAACTGCACTGAAAAGACCATTTCGGCACTGAAAAGGACTTTTTATTTCTCATTTTATGCTAAAAGGGCCTGTTTTCACTGAATGTGCCTGAAAATTACGTTTGTGAATAAATATTCCATCATTATTTATTGTTAAGCATACTTTTTAAAGCATATTATGGCAAACAAAAAATTGTATGATAATACGACTCTCTGAGGTATCTGTCCTTTAATGGTACAAGAAGAAGAAAAATAGATCTACTCCTGTCCCATCTGGTAATTGGTCTGTTCTAGATCTCCTGATTCATATACACACTTTGTTTATAAAACGTAAAACAAGATATGAAATTATCGACAATATCCAAGGACCATTTTGAAAACTTCCGAGTGGAATATTTTTGTTGTACACGGTGGAGAAGCTGACTTTGTCAGAAACAGCTGCTGTGCCAAACAAGTGCAGCTCATCATTTCCGTTTCCTGCGAATTTGTTCGAGAGGAAAGAAAGTTTGTTTTTATTGGCAAAATGACTAGGCAAATGGCACTTGTATGAGCGCAGATGGCAAATAACTATAAAACTCACAACTTTTTGTCATTAATTTAGATGATTTTGCAAAAATTGCCACGTTGAGTTTTCAAATAAATCTGATTATTTGTAAACTTTTATCAATGTTCACAATATTCGCCGGACACCAATCTGCAATTTTGAGCAGAAGGGCAAAAACAGAACTTTTATACGGTATTTTGAGCATGTTTTGAACCTCGATCGAGGTTTTAACCCTAGTTCTAGGTACTTTACCTCAATATTGCACTTATACAGAACCTGTACTTTTGTACACTCCGGTGTTGCAGGATGAAAGCCTACGTATAGCCATGTAGCTATAGTAGGGATTTTTAACCTGCACAGGGGATGACTCTCCCTGCACAGGGGGCCTCCAGTTAACGTCCCGATCCGAAGGACGGCACACTTGTTAGCATCATCCCTGCAAATGATGCTAGAAAAACGCGTTCGGACATAGGAAGATTTCGCCTCGGGCGGGATTCGAACCCACGACCTCTGGCTTCAGAGTCAAGTGCACTAACCACTGAGCCACCGCGCTGTTTATCTTGCAAGAACTTAAAAGTCACAACAAAATTAGTGGGTGGGGGGAGCTGTTATATGCACGATTTACCAGTTATCGGTGGCCTTACACTTCTCTTGCAATCTAACTTTTGAATAATAACAAATTTTATAAATGAAAGCTTCACAAAAGTTAGTTGGGTGTTGTAATTTGTTGTAGTAGTACGGCCAGTTAGTGATGTGTAAAATACTTATATATAGGTATCAGGTTAGGGAGAAGCTCAAATGGAGCTATATAGCCCGATCGAGCTATATAGCCCGATCGAGGTATAAAAATTGCATTAGAATTTGAAGATTCTTCACCTGAATCCATTTTGATTATATTTGCAAAATTTTGAGTACTGTGCTTTCAATATTGATGAAAATCATGTTGGAATGCAAAGGAATTTGACTTTTCTGCCGTTGCGTTTTTGTGAAAGAACCACATGTTTATGTAAACATGTTTCTTCCCATTCCCCTGACATTTCTATGAATTATTAGTAATTAAGTATAATTGCAGTCCAATGATACCTCTGAGATGATCCCAGCGTGGCAGGTATGTAAACCATGACACAGAGGTGGATATATCTGTCCAGTTTGAGGGGGCATCTCAAAGATATTCTTGTATTTAAATTTTCCTCAATTTGCATAAAATGCAACGGTGGAAGTTCATTTTTTTTACAAAATCATAAAAGGTATGTCACCCTTTATACTGTTGTTCATAACAAATTCTGCAGTTCAGCTTCAGTGCAATGCAGAAGCAATAATGCTTTAATTTCCACTCGTTTTTATACCTCGATCAGGCTATATAGCTCGATCGGGCTATATAGCTCCATTTGAGCTTCTCCCTAACCTGGTAAAAGAAATGAACTTCCACCGTTGCATTTTATGCAAATTGAGGAAAATTTAAATACAAGAATATCTTTGAGATGCCCCCTCAAACTGGACAGATATATCCACCTCTGTGTCATGGTTTACGTACCTGCCACGCTGGGATCATCTCAGAGGTATCATTGGACTGCTTATAAGCCATCGGGTAAGTATAAATTGTTACTGGATACCTTGTTTGTCGCAATAAAAGCTCTACAGAGCTTATGTTGTCTGTTTCTAATATGCGACGTTAAATAAAGCTTCTTTATCTTTATCTTTATCTTTACATGTAGGCCTCAGTCAATATTTGAAAATTTTACGCCAACGTTCAAGGCCGTCGGAAGTGCTGCGGCCTTGGCCGTCCCAAATTTTCGGCCAGAAAAGCTGAACATGCCAAAAAAAAAAAAAAAAAAAAAAAAAAACGGCAAGGAAAAGAATGAAAAT
This sequence comes from Ctena decussata, assembly GCA_963989385.1. Taxonomy (NCBI): domain Eukaryota; kingdom Metazoa; phylum Mollusca; class Bivalvia; order Lucinida; family Lucinidae; genus Ctena; species Ctena decussata. Next base: position 7,917,463 of record OZ022504.1, read on the forward strand.
AAAAAGAAAGAAAAAAACGAGGGAAAAATCTCCAGGAACTGCTTCTCAAGGCTTTGACATCAGTTCCTGTGATGTATCAGTATGAACTGGACTTTGTTGTGGACTTCTGTCGCAATGACTTTCGGAAAAACAATCTTAAGGTGTAGCTTGACTTGAAACTCTCAATTCAGCATATAACAGACTGGGGGCGGAACCTACACTGTCTCGTGTGTTTAAATATTTTCGAGGACTATCAAAACCTATGAGAAGTATGCAGTCTGAGGTTATTACACTAGTAAAACTGATACTTGTGATGCCAGCTACTAACACTACGACTGTCGCTTGAGCGGACATTTTCTGCTCTACGTAGAGTGAAATCGTAAATGAGAACTGCCATGATGCAAGCTCGTCTTTTAAATTATGCTATAACATGTACATGAGGATAGTACTGATTAATTGGATATATCCTGTGTGGCAAATGACTTAAAATGTCTTTATCCACATGACTTGTGGTGTCTTTTTCCCACGTGGTGTCTTTTTCCCATGTGGTGTCTTGGGCGGGATCTGGGATTGAAACACAGGCGCTTGAAGTTTAGATCGTGAAACTCTTCAAAATGTCCAAAATCTGAAAGACCATGTGTCATTTAAAGGTAGGTTCCTGTACTTTGGAATGCATCATAATTTTGATGAACTTTCATCAAAGTTGTTGGAAAGCACTTATAAAAGGGAATTAATAAGTTTCACTAAAAAGTGTAAATGAAAAAAATATTAGAAAAGTTGTTTTTCAAGGGATTTCCCAACTCTGCTTCGCACACCAGTTAGCGCTATTTTTAGTTCGCGCCAAAAATAGATAATGCAGCTGATGTCATGCTGCATTGCTTTTTGGGATAGTTTTAACCCATCCGCCATGCCAGGACCTCTAGGAGAGCTCACGTCAAGGGAAAATTGACCTTTGGAGAATGGCATCAGAAATCGTGCACTTCAAGACTTAATAAACATAGTTATTTTTAGAACTGGAATTCCAACTAAAGAAAATAAACCAAAAGGGAAAACAACTATTTTCTTCAATGTCTTACGAGTTTCTCAGTAGCAACAAATTCAGAAAAATAAGAGAATTCAATACTGCTCAGAAAAAGACGAAATTATTTTGTGGACATAATTGACATCGCTAGCCCAGGAACCTACCTTTAAAAATGATTGTACAGTATTGTATTGGATACTCAGTGGATGACAAGGTTTAGAAATGTTTCTAAGCTTGAACTTCAAGCTCCTGTGGACTGAAATGTGTCAGTTCCTCAGAATTTTATTAATTACATTTGTATCAGGAATGGAAAGACGGGCAACCATTTCTGGGAAATTTTAATCAGTAGTGTTTTATCTTTCGGGTATAATGATAATAGCTGACATTTACAAATACAGGATGCCATGTGAACTTTTCAACCGGACTGGGCGTATGGATCCACTGTCAGTTTTGGGCATGTTTATCTGGATTTTCTCTCTCTCTATCAGAAATGCCTATGTGACGTGCAAATGACCAAACAGCGTTACGTTAACAAGTCCAGAAGTGATAGTTGCACTGAGATGGTCAATGAAATTATGCTGAAAAGATAATATTGTATTTTCATATAAAGAAATATATTGATCTGTTGTTGTGTTTTCATGGTTGCAACATAAAAATACAAATAACTTTCTTTCTTTTTCACAGACTAACGAAAGCATTAAGAAAGCAAAAACTTTATCCAGCGCGTTTTAGCAATACATAAATCTGATTCAGAATGCTACAAAAGGGCTGATTATTTAAATCAGAATGAAATTGCTCTCTTTCTGCTTGTATTTGTCAAAACGGTTTCTATGACAGTCACAAAGGTTAACAGGTCATCATGTAAAGAGGTCCATGTAATAAACAGCCAAACTGCTGTGGCTTCATTGCAATTTTAATAGCCAAAATGGCTGCAGATCGCACCAGAGAGCATCTAATTTTCATTTTTTTCCCGGGGTAGCAGGCCCCCGGACCCTCTAGCTTAGCTTCGCATTTTCGTCGCTCGCCATTGGCCGCACCAAAGAGAATTTCCTTCCGACGGGCCTGACGTTACTATGTAGTGTTGACATGGTTGACACAAACGTCATGATGTCATTTTCATCATGTTTATTTCAAATTTTCACTCGGAAGAAACGTTTTGACCGAAATTAGGACAAACCAAATATTGAAAATACATGGAATCAGTGATACCGTGTATACACCGACATTGGTCATATCTAAAAGAGTAATTGAATGATTTCGCTGATGTGTGATTTTCAAAGCGAGCAAGCACATGCTCAACTTTGGCGCAGCACAGTAAACCGGAAACTGGACACCTTAATGGCGACGAGATTTTGTGGCAAATTTTGGATTCAGGATTACAGCACCGCATAAACCATAACTGAACAAATTTATCATGTTTGTAGATACATTTTCAAACGATGTTTACAGGTAAGAAGTTTGCTTTTGTTGGGGTGTTTCTAACTGGCAGTTTCAGCAGTCAAAAAAATCGAGGCATTTTTGCTTGCATTCCTGGCCATTTCTTACCAAATGGCCTACAGACTGCGCCAAGTATAAAGGGTTTTGAGGAGGGGGGGGTGAGCATAGAACTTCAAGCGCCTGTGGTATAACTGACCAGTGTAACTGGTCCGGACCTTTTAGCCTGGTGGTTGTGTGCTCGCTTTAAAATCTTGGGGTCGCAGGTTCGATTCTCAGTCGGGGCGCTCAACAAAATTTTCTATACAGATTTTTCTCCTCCTACTACATTGGTGCCGTGACCAGGATGATTACCGTTGGAGCCCAAGGGCGAAGCAATGGCTGCGGAGTCAAAAAGAACCTGGATTATAATTATTTCATTTCCTTAACATTTGATACTGTAATGTTCTTTGGTAGGATGGAGGAGTGTAGTAGTACGGCCAATTAGTGATGTGTAAATATGTATATAGGTATACAGAGTGTATAACTGACCAGTCTAAATGGTCCGGACCTTTTAGCCTAGTGGTTGTGTGCTCGCTTTATAATCTTGTGTAAATATGTATATAGGTATATAGAGTGTATAACTGACCAGTCTAACTGGTCTGGACCTTTTAGCCTCGTGGATGTGTGCTCACTTTATAATCTTGGGGTCGCGGGTTCGATTCCCAGTCGGGGCGCTCGAAATTTTCTTACAGATTTTTCTCCTCCTACTACATTGTCAACTAAATTATAGCCGCCGATGAATTTTAATACATAGAGTACACTTTTATGACTTTTGCAGCATTTGCTGACAAAGCTTGTAACATAACGCCTGTTTCTTCATATTATCATATGCCTTTACTCTTTCTGGGCATTAAGAATTAAAATATTTGGTCTCAGACTCTGACGTCATAACTAGCATGTGCGGTAATATATAGTGCAGCTCTACGAGATATTTTGGGTATACGGGGACATGGCTTCGCACACCTCTTCTAGCAGACCTGCATACTGATTAAATTTTACCTTATCTTTGTGCAATCAAACCCTGTTTATAGTAGGAAAGATCCTCTTCTTAAATGGGGCTTGAACCTGGGTCGGCGAGATCAGTAGGCCAGAGCTTAACCTACTGAGCTACCGGGGCTCCACCAGTATTGGGCAAATACTGTTGTTTTTTTTTGTCTTTTAGGCAAAAATAGCAGTGGAAGGAAAACATAACAGACTGGGGGGTTAAACAGCAGTGGTTTTACAAACTGTTGTCCACACAGTATGGGGCTTATAGTGGGGATTGGGATTCGCTGGATAAAAATCAAAGTGTTTGCTTTTACCCTGAGGTGTAGGAGCTATATGATAAAAGAGTGGGATGTTTAGTTACTTTCTTATGTGCCAACCAATTGACTTGAAATTTGACAGAGAGGTGGGAGACAGATCATTAACATTTAATAGTATATACAGAGCCTTAGATATGACGGAGTATTTGGTGATAATTAGGGATAATTTTGTTAATTCCGGATAAAAAATATGTTGTGACCCCTCATCTGAACCGTCTCGATGAGACGGTTCAGATGAGGGGTCACAACATATGGTTTCAATGAGAAATAAAGAAAATTATCCCTCAATTATTATCAAATACCCCTCTTATCTAGAGCTCTGTATATAGGCATTTCACAAATTTTACCTTGAGTGCCAGTGGTTTTGACCTCATTTTCAAGGTCACAGGAGGACTTAAACTGTTAAATTTCATGTGTTGTCATGACAGTTTCAGACAGAAAATAGTTGTTTACCTGTCACACGCAGTTTCCCCTAGTGTCTCAGAACACATATTTTCGTGTGTGTAATTTGCCTGCATACCGTATGACCAATACAACGATAACTTAGCATGTGACATGGTCCCACAAACAAATTGCATGTATTGAATGTCCCATAATAAGTCTGTGATTTTACTTTATAGTGAATGAAGAGATATATTCCTGTTTAAAGTAGCATGGCTTGAGAAAGATAAATTGAAAATAAAGGCAAAAAAGCTAGAGTTGCTTCCACTTAAAGTCTACCCATTCACCTTAATTATAACTTAGTCACAACACAACAACACTAACAGAGTGGCATGTGTGCCCAGCAAAGACTAAGATTACACTGGGCATCAGTTCTGCTCAGTCTGAGCTTTGCTGTCAACATGGAAGTAGCGTAGACCCTTAGCTATCCTTTAAGCTCGCAGTAAAGACTGATCAGACTTTTAAGCTTGCAGCAAAGACTGATCAGAGTAGGTGGATGCCCAGGCTGATCTTAGTCTTTACATAGTTCCTATTAGTGCACATGCAAAGTTGTTGGTTAAAAAATTGTCATGTCACAGCTCAATATTTATCTTTTTCAGAGCTCTAGATAAGAGAGGTATTTGATGATAATTGAGGAATATTTTTCTTTATTTCTCATTTAAACCATATGTTGTGACTCCTCATCTGAACCGTCTTGTTGTGACTCCTCATCTGAACCGTCTCGTCGAGACGGTTCAGATGAGGGGTCACAACATATGGTTTTATCCAGAATTAACAAAAATTATCCCTAATTATCACTAAATACTCCCTCTTAGCTAGGGCTCTGAAAAAAGATAGGGCTCTGTTTTATTATTTCAGGAGTGTGCACCACAAACAGTAGAAGTCTAACAAACAGCGAAGTAAGGAAGAAACGCAATGCCCTGTTTGAGGAAGAGAAGACTCGACAGTTGGGATTTGTGAAGAGAATAGAGAAAGTGAAAGTTAACTATATTGGAGAGCCTGAGAGCTGTACCTTGTTAATGAACAAGAATCTCTCTACACCTTATAATTGTGCAATGCGTAAGTCAGAGCTCTAGATAAAGTGTCTACTGTATTAATCCTAATAAATGCCCCTGTTCCAATAAATGCCACCTGCTGCTTTTCCAAAATAATGTTATATTGACTTGCAAGCCTTCTTGTTTTCCATCTGTTTTACAAAAGGGGAAAAAAGATGAATTCCTGTTTGCGTCTCTGGAGGATGTAGCTTTTCTAAATTGGGTTGACTCCTAAAGAAGGAAGTTGCTCCAAGAGGAGCAAATTCTTTCCATTAAGAGTTGACCCTTTATTGAGGCAAAAATGGGGAAATTACATGTAGTAGAATTATTTCCTTGGAAAGTATATCCATTCACCTTAATACCATTTATCAGAACTAAGTGAGCAGTGGCTGATTTCCTACTCTTTAGGCTCTAATTTATGCCCCCTTTCGTAAAATGCAACACCTGTGGGGCATTTAATAGAATTAATACAGTATTCGATAATAATTCTGGGATAGTTTCCTCGTCTTAAACTGGAATCCGAAACCTCAAAATCTCAAAATTAGCAACTTTCTGAAATCCGGGTTGTTGCTAAAATAATGAATGGAAAAAACAAACAAGACCTTTAGTGGAAAAGAGATTACTCACATATCATATATTTAAGAATTATTACAGAAATTTGGATTTTTGGAGGGTTTGCATCACACAAGTTATGTATGTAAAATTCATTAGAACTTCTGTGACAAGATGTCAAGGACCTTAATGCTGATTTTAAGGTACTGGGATCTTCTTGGGCCTGTCAAAAATCAAACGGAAAAATTCAAGTAACAATACAAGCTCGAGCAAACAGTACCAAGCTCTGATCTGACTTCAAATCTTCCACCCTTTAAAAAAACAATGCATAATACGCAAAAATTCAGCCACTTTTGTCTCGCCTGCAACTAGCAGATTAATACGAGACAGAGACATTACTTTCTAGCATCGGCGGCGCCAACTTTGCGTCAAGTTTTCTGGTTTAGCTCGGTTTTTTGGCAGTTCACAGACATGCCTGACACTGTGTATTGCAGAATTCTTGTTTGCTGAAGAAATGTTAGGAGGTTTTGCTCTTCACATTTTTATTGCAGAAAAAATAGTAGCACACTTGAGGGTATGTGTACTAGAGGACTTACCAAATCCTTGACTGATGATGTCATTAAGCTGATGATGCATTGCTCCAGATAAGAAGGGGTAACGGGGAGAATTTAGGGATAATTTGAGATATTTTGCCATAAAATCATATGTTGTGACCCCTCATTAGAACCGTCTTGGAAAGACAGTTCTAATTAGGGGTCACAACATATATTTCCATTGAGAAATAAGAAAAATTATCCTTGAGTAATTATCCTCAATACGTCCTCTTATCTGCAGCACTGTGGAGGTTTGAATATCTGAGTTGTGCTTTCTTTACAGATGTACAGGAGTTTCTGATGCAAAGGAGCGTTGTAGCGTTAGTAAACAACAAACTTTGGGATATGCACAGACCACTGGAAGATGACTGTGATTTACAACTGTTACATATGCTTAATGAAGATTGCCAAGCACAAAACAAGGTAATGTACCATATTTATTTGCTTAAATGACAGGGTTTTTTTCCCCGCCCAAAACAGTCCCAAAAAGCCAGATCTGGTTTACAAGATTGTTTCAGAGGAAAAAAAACAACACCTTATATCTGAATTACGCGAATTATGTTTATATTTTAGTGTAAGTTTGAATGGAAAACCCTGGTCTTTTAGCTAAATAAATATGGTATACAATATATCAGATTTACCTATGAAAGTGAAGCTGATGCATTGCCTTGTCATGTCCATATTTCTGTATGCATGTGAGTCATGGACCTTGAAAGAAGAGTTATGAGGGTTCACAACATATGTTTTCATTGCTGGTGGCAGCTGTAATCTCCTCTTGAATTTAGGTAGCATAGAAGTTAAGAGAAAAAAAAGCAAGGCTTTGAGATTAGATGCTACTGAAGGTTGCAGAACATCTAATAGTTTCAGTTAACTATGATTAAAAGTTGACCCCCATTTACAAGAGAGTAAAAGTATTGGAAATTGAATAATCTGATTGGTGTAAGCACCAAAATTGACTTTAATATTAGTGTCTTCATATTTTGTTCCAGCGCTATAGACCACAGTCACTGTATAAAAATAATAACATTGGCTATGACTTACATCAAGGGTAACTTGATACAGGGCATTTGAAAGGGCAATAATACTCCAAATTATCCATCAGTTAACCAACAGTATATAGTAAATTGTCTGAATCTGCACTGTTTATCAAAAATTCTTAGTTGGCCTCCTAAATTAAAAGGTTCAAAGACTGATTCTGCGACCCTTGGCCTGAGTATAAACCTGGGCCCAGTTGTTCAAAGCATCGCAGCCTTAACCAAGTCATCAGTCAAGGGACTTGTTATGTCTCATTGTATACATAAATCAAGTGTGCTGATATTTTTATACCCCGCCACACTGTAGTGGTGGGGGTATTATGATATACCTTTCAGTGTCTGTCCGTCTATGCTCACCATTTCCGATTGATAACTTGAATATTTTTCAAATTTTGCATATATATAGTTATCAGAGATGAGTGGTATGGGATTGTTAATGGGCAAAATCCGTCCATTTTTAATAGAGTCACTGCCCTTGTTCATATTGGAAAAATGGTTTCTGGCCTGTTATTCCTTTACTGTTTATGATATCTGAATGAAACTTCATAGATATGTTTACATCAAAGGTTACATATTGTGATCAATGGCTTTCACTCTGACCTTTCCAGTTCGTGAGTTATCTGCGCTTGATAGGTCTGAAAAATAGCTTCTGACCTGTAGTTCCATTACTAAAAGGAATATTTGAATGAAACTTCACAGATACGTTGAACATCAAAGGTTACATATGGTAACCAAGGGCTGTCACTCTGACCTTTCCAGTTCGTGAGTTATCCACCCTTGATAGGTCTGAAAAATAGTTTTTGACCTGTACATGTAGTTCCTTTACTTTCATGATATTTGAATGAAACTTCACAGATATGTTGAACATCGAAGGTTACATATTGTTACCAAGGGCCATCACGCTGACCTTTCCAATTCGTGAGTTATCTGCCCTTGATACATCTGAAAAATAGTTTCTGACCTGTAGTTCCTTTACTATAAGGAATATTTGAATGAAACTTCACAGATATGTTGAACATCAAAGGTTACAAATTGTGACCAAGGACCGTCACTCTGACCTTTCCAATTTGTGAGTTATCCACCCTTGATACATCTGAAATTAGTTTTTGACCTGTAGTTCCTTTACTGTTTATGATATCTGAATGAAACTTCACAGATATGTCGAACATCTAAGGTTACACATTGGGACTAAGGACCGTCACTCTTACCTTTCCTGTTTTTGAGTTATCCCCCCTTGATAGGTCTGAAAAATGGTTTTTGACCTGTAGTCCCTGTGCTATATGGAACATCTAAATGAAACTTCACAGATATGTTGAACATCAAAGGTTACATATTTTGACTAAGGACCATCACTCTGACCTTTCCAGTTCATGAGTTATCCACCCTTGACAGGTCTGCAAAATGGTTTTTGACCTGTAGTTCCTTTACTATAATCAAAGGTTACATATTGTGACTAAGAACCGTCACTCTAACCTTTCAAGTTTGTTAGTTTTCTGCCTGTGATTGATCTGAAAATGGTTTTTGACCTATTGTTCCCTTACTATATGGAATATTTGAATGAAACTTTACAGGTATGTTGAACATCAAAGGTAACATATTCTGACTAAGGATGGTCACTCGTACCTTTCCAGTTTATTAGTTATTTGCCCTTGATAGTTCTGAAAAATGGTTTATGACCTGTTGTTCCTTTTCTGTATGGAACATCAAAATAATATTTCACAGATATGTTTAACATCAAAGCTTACATTTTGTGAATAAGAATGGTCACTCTTACCTTTCCAGTTCATGAGTTATTTACCTTTGATAGTTCCTCTACTATATGGAATATCTGAATGAAACTTCACAGATATGTTTAAAACCATAGAATAAGAAACAGAGTTTCTCAGCACAAAGAAATGCTTTACTGCCTGATCTAAATCTACACTGGTCTGAATGCCCCACATTGTTAAAAATCTCACAAGACTGCTATGTATGAGTGGTTTATATATTAATATCTATTTTTAGTAAGGACATCATATCTCTGTCTATCCGGGTTCTGTGGCTATTCAGCTATTATATATCTCAAAAAACAAGTTACGATGTTCAGCGGTGGCGGAGTATCATGCAGTGCCTGCTGTGCTTTTATTTGCTTAAAAAATGTGAGGAGCTTTTGCACTGCAAAACCTCTTCACATTTTTTCGGCAAAAAATGACAGTTTTCTTCGCGTGCGATACATTTGAAAATAAAATGTTTTGTTAACCAAGGACATCATTAGTTTCGACACCTTCTGTTGATTCAAGAAGGGCAGTTGTCATTTACTGGCAAAAGTATGTGCACTAAGTGCTGGTTAACCGCTTAGGAGGTCTAAGCATGCCCCGGAATAGTGTGGTTAGGGTAACTGACCATCCAGATATGACCATAGCTGTTTACTATATGGATGTAAAGCAACAACTCAACAATAATCTTGAACAACTGGACTCAACCGTATTGTGCATCCTCTCTGCCTCTTGAATTTGCTAATTTAAACTTTTTGATATTGCACAGATATTTTGGCGGACATGCTCGTTCCTGTTGGGCCACATTTTGGAGACATCTTTTAAAGATGAGTATTATGTTGAGCTTTGCAGTTTTCCAAAGGCAGATGGTGAGTACAGTGCAGGGCTTTACATGATGATGAGTTGCAAGGATACCATGTTTCTTTGATTTAAGATGGAGGTTTTAACCCGTCTATAGCAGAATTTCATAAGACTGATTTAGATATTTGGGCTCATTTTAGAGAGGAGAAAACACAGTTTTATAGCCGAATAAATTTGGCATTGCTTTTCAGAAGAATTCTGTCGGTGACAGCAATTAGCAGCATAAATGTTCTCCAGGTTTCTGGGTTAGGTCTGTACAAAATCGGATAAAAGCTTTTTTGTCACAATGCATAGGTGACACAGCATTCCGCAGATTTTTTTTATTCTCAGGCTTTCAAGTGGCCCTAAAATTCCTAAAAAATCCTAATTTTTTTAGGCTTCCCTAAAATTCCTAAAAAAACACTCAAAAAGGGACAAAATCCTAAAAAAAGCCCTTATTTTCTAAAACTGTCCCTAATTTTTAGCTCGCCTGAACGAAAGTTCAGGAAGAGCTATTGTTGTCACCACGGCGTCGGCGTCCGCGTCAGCGTCCGCGTCCGCGTCAGCGTCCGCGTCCGCGTCAGCGTCGGCGTTCGGATTGGATGTTTTGGTTAAAGTTTTTTAAAGACCTATATCTCCTTAACCCATGGATGGATTCTTTTGATACTTGCACTGTAGTTAGATATTGGTCTAAGGTTTAACAGGGTACCACCCCCACCCCACTCCGTGACCTTGATGTCAAGGTCATGGACTTAGAAAATTTGTAGTTTTTTTGGACTGGATGTTTAGGTTAAAGTTTTATAAAGCCCAATATCTCCTTAACCCATTGATGGATTCCTTTGATACTTACTCTAAAGTTAGATATTGGTCTAAAGTTTTCAAAGGTACTACCCCCACCCACCTCTGTGACCTCGATGTCAAGGTCATGGACTTAGAATATTGTCTTTTTATTGATTGGATGTTTTGGTTAAAGTTTTTTAAAGACACATATCTCCTGAACCCATAGATGAATTCTTTTTATATTTGCACTGTAGTTAGATCTACAGAGTACCCCCCCCCCCCCCCCAACCCCGCTCAGTGATCTTGAGTCAAGGTCAGGGACTTCGGACATTTTTGTCTTTTTTAAAGTTTTGTAATTGCAAACTGATTCATGATGCTTTGCTGAGATTTAGTTTATACTTGAACTGATGTTAGACTCTTTTTTGAGTTTTTACAGAACACCTTATACTTACCCCACTGGATGACCTTGAAGTCAAGGTCATCGACTTAGAATTTTGTCTTAAAGATTTTGGTTAAAGTTTTATATTTATGAAGACATAATTTCACAGTGCCACAATGATGGACTCAGTTGATACTAATACTTGGACTGATGTTAGATAATGGTTCAGGGTTTTGATACATACTAGCCCCCCCCCCCCCCCCCCCCCTCTCCCCCTACCCGTCAGTTTTTTTACCTCAAGCTCATGGACTTTGAAATTTCATTTCATTTTTTTTTATTTTAATTTTATTTTAAGACTTACATGTATTTCTGAGATAGTTATTGTTTATAAATGTGTTTTCATTATGGACATGCTTGCATGAAGTTTTATGCATAGCATTCCCAATTATTGCCCCCCCTAACCCCCTCCCCCCCACCCCCTCACCCCACCCCCTCCCCCCTACCTGTCTGTTTTTTTACCTCAAGCTCATCATGGAGTTTGAAATTTCATTTCATTTCTTTTATTTTAATTTTATTTTAAGACATATTTCTGAGATAGCTTTTGTTTATAAATGTGTTTTCATTATGGACATGCTTGCATGAAGTTTTATGCATAGCAGTCCACACCATGGACATGCTTGCATGAAGTTTTATGCATAGCAGTCCACACCACCATAGCGGCTGTGTGATGAGCAAGCACCAATTCAGGCGAGCTATGCTGTCGGGCGACAGCTCTTGTTGGTATTTTCTGTCTGAACTTAAAAGAATTTTGAACAAAGTCATGCAATTAATGAACCAATTACCAAGTTTGTTCAAATGATGGCCCCAGGGTCCCAAATGGCCCTGCCCCAGGGTCCTGGGTTTGAACCATAGAAATACATAGAAAAATATTAAAAAATCTTCTTCTTCAGAACCGCAAGGCTCAGATGCTTGGAATTTGGTATGATGCATTGCCTAGTGGTCCTTTACCAAGTTTGTTCAAATGATGGCTCCAGGGTCTGAAATGGCCATGCGACAGGGAGTTCTAGGTTTGAACCTTAGATATAGAAAAATAGTCAAAATCTTCTTCTTCAGAACAACTTGGCTCAGATGCTTGAAATTTGGTATGTTGCATTGCCTATTGGTCCTTTACCAAGTTTGTTCAAATGATGGCCCCAGGGTCTAGAATGGCCCCACCCAGGGGGTCCTGGGTTTGAACCATAGAAATACATAGAAAAGTATTCAAAATCTTCTGCTTCAGAACCACTTTGGTTTAGATCCTTGAAATTTGGTATGTAGCATTGCCTTATAGTCCTTTATCAAGGTTGATCAAAGATGGCCCCAGGCCCATTGGCAGGGAGTCCTGGGTTTGAATCATTGAAATACATAGAAAAATGTTCAAAAATCTTCTTCAGAAGCACTTGGCTCAGATGCTTGAAATTTGGTATGATGCATTGCCTGGTTGACTCCTACTAAGTTTGTGTAAATGCAGGCCCTGGGATCAAAAATGGCCCTGGGACAGGGGGTCTTGGATTCGAGATCAAAATATACTTAAAAATCTTCTGCTCCAGAAAACCTTAGTACAGATGCTTGAAATTTGGTATGATGCATTGCCTAGTGGTCCTTTACCAAGTTTGTTCATATGATGGCCCCAGGGTCTAAAATGGCAGCGCCCCTGTGGGTCCTGGGTTTGAACCATAGAAATACATAGAAAAATATGCAAGAAACTTCTTCTTCAGAACCCCTTGGCTCCGATGCTTGAAATTTAGTACCTAGCATTGCCTAGTGGTCCTTTAGTAAGTTAATCCAAATGATGGTCCCTGGCAGGGTCCAAAATGGCCCCACCCCAGGGGGTCCTGTGCTTGATCCATAGCAATACATGGGAAAATATTAAAAAAATCTTCTTCTTTTAATAGGACCATTTGGAAATGGTTGCAAACTATCAGGTTTGTTCAAATTATGACCCTAGTTTGTCCTTTAACCTTTTTGCTCAGGTGAGCGATTCAGGGCCTCTTGGCCCTTCTGTTGTTGACTAGGAATCAATGAGAAACTAGCTGTTAACAAATGAGTAGATAATAAGGTTGTAGCATGTTTTCTCTATTATAGTGAAAAAAAGGTATTTGTCAACATTTCATATCAGAACAAGTCCCTAAGTTTTGTTTATGTATCACTGATTTTCCTAATTTAGCCCTTATTTTTTGGCGAAAATAGCCCTAATTTTTTGCAAAAATAGCCCTAATTTTAGCCCTAATTTTTTGCCAAATAGTGCTTGAAAGCCTGTATTCTTATTTCTCCTTAAAATGTCATGGCATGGCACAGTGCTCCAGATGAGATAAAGGGCTAATTCCATAAAAGCATACATTGTGACCCCTCATTAGAACAGTTCGTCCGAGATGGTTCTAATGATGAGTCACAATATAGGTTTTTATTTAAGAAATAGATCAGCTCTAGCAGTGAATTGTTGAGTAATAATTCACTGTTTGGAGGTCAGTTGTAAAGTAGATCATTTCACGAGCGCGGAGTGCGAGTGATATGTCTACTTACAACTGACCGACAAACAGAGAATTATTACTCAACAATTCAATGCTATATAGAGCTGAACTATTTCAATTCTAACACTCAAAAACACTGAAAAAGTATTCTTTTCATTCAAACTCTCCAAACCTTCCTGCCAGCGCGATCATGCTCCCGCCAATTTTCATAACTGTATCTAAGGTAAATATACGTTGTTTTGGCGAATTTAAAAAGAAAAATAGATGTTTCACCGTCTATTAAACGTCTAAAAACGTCACAAAATTACATCAGCAATGCCAGTGACGTCAGCAATTTGACACACGCGCTCCGAAACAGTGAATTGTTGCAGAATAAAACACGGAAAATTTCCATTGCTTCTATAGGCGCACTGTGTTAGAATGAGAAATAAAAAAAAAAACATTATCTAGAGCTCTGTCTTTAGAACCGTGCGAAAGATTTCTACAACATATTTTTGCATGCAGTATTAAGAAATATTGTCAAGCACTTTTCTTTTAAAAATCTCAGGGACTAATTTCCATGCCAATTTAAGTACCTTTATAAGTTTTCTTATTTCTCAATAAAACCTATTTTGTGGCTAACATTAGTTACAGCACTGCGGAGTGATGATTTGCCTGATGTTCAGAAAGGCATGGAATAGTTCTATTCTGTTCTAAAGGAATAATATATAGTAACAAGATGACCTGGGCCCGGTTGTTCAAAAATTAAACTTCGTTTGTAAACAAAATGTAAAATTTTCAAATGTATATTACCAAAAAAAATGCTACTTTTTGCCCAAAAAAATTTGAAAATCTTTGCAGTGCAAAAGCTCCTGACAATTTTTTGTCAGGGAAAATATTACTGCAGTTATAAATGAGTACTGTAAGGCTAAGGATGCTTTGAACAACTGGGCCCAGGGGCCGTATTTATAAAACAACTTAAGTCGTTGCTATGCTGTTGCTAAGGCTACATTTCTATGAAGGAGATCCCTACAACTATGAAATTTGCTCCGGAGGAACAGTCTTTTTAGACTGTTGGAGGAACAGTCTTTTGAGACTGTTCCTCCAGAGCAAAGGACCTGGTATGATAAGGGCCATTTTTGGCCCCCATTCAAATTCTCTTAGAATTGCATGGTTTCTATTGCTTATCATTTGTGCGTATGGGAACAAACAGAAATAATATGTTTCATTTTTGTAAATTCTCAGAATAACATGATTTCTGACATGCCTATGTTGGCTCAATAATATGAAGGAAAATTGCAAGAAAAACTGAGTTTAATAATTTTTCCTGTAAAGAAACAAGTCATTTACAATACCTTTTGAAAGCTCTTGATAATACGCTTTTGATGAAATGCTTATACGTTAGGTACTATGGCTAATTACCTGTGCACTGCACAAGGCCTGTTAAGGACCCCACCCACTCAAGTTTGCAAGTCCAGAGACGCTAACCAAAAAATTCAAACAGATCAAAATGAAATGTATACCAAATTATTTCTTGTGTTCTAACTAAGAAAATAAATACCCACAACATATGTTTATAGATATGGGCGTGTTTGTGTTCAGAAAACAGAGAAAATGTTCCAAACGCTGCCAGTTTGGTAACAAAATGTTAAAAATAAACATAGAGCCCGGTTTCCAGCACATTTAATATTTTCATGGCATGTAAATACATCAAAATTATGTCTGCATATAAAATATAAAATGTGCTGGAGGCCGGGCTCATATATTTTGAAAGCCGCAAAGGTTAACAAATTCGTCAATTTCGCCAGAATCCGCTGGGGGTATGGGTATGTTTAAGATTAAAAACACAAATATTTTATGCAAGAACTGGTTGATTTTGTATTTGCTGTTACATTTTAGGATAGAACTTTCCTATGAATGCATTTTAGTTATCGAAATAGAACTTTTGAAAAATGAGTTTTCTGGGGGCCAAATATGGGCCTTATCATACCAGGTCCTTTCAAAGTTGTAGGAAATCTCCTTCATAGAAATTTGGCCTAAGCAACAGCATAGCAATGACTTAAGAGGTTTTATGAATACGGCCCCTGGTCTATAGGAACAGTATTTAGGAAAAGGCTGTTAAGGATCTGCACTTTATGCCATTCAGCCATTAACATTTGACACATTGCTGACTAGTAAAATAATTCTAGCTAGTATGTTACCATATTGGTTTGGATATAACACAAGAGTTTTTCCTTTCCAAGCTATTTCCTTCATTTATAGTAAACTTATCAGCAGAATTTCTGAAAGTAGATTTTATGTTCTGATGATATGACTTCTTGTTCATCTTTCAGTTCAGTCCGGTAGTTTTGTTCATGATGTTGATTTAAACATACCAAACTGGGCCCCAACTGAGGTAAGAGCTTCAGATATGCAAATATTTGGGGTCAAAATTTGGGTAAAATTGAGCCGCTACACAAGAAAACCAACAATGTGGTTGTGCGCCCAGCTCAGACTCGGATCAGTCTGGGCAATCGCCAAGTCTGATCAGAGTCTTCACTAAGGACTTAAAGGGTAGCTAAGGGACTGAGCTACCTCCATGTGGACACTGAAGACTCTGATCAGACTGGGCGGATGCCCAGGCTGATCTGAGTCTGCACTGGGCGCACAACCACTTTGTTGGTTTTGTCGTGTTACGGCTCATATTTTATTTCTACAACATGTATCCACAAGAAACAGATGGGACAATTTCTGTCGTTCAGATTCATAGCAGTGCTCCAGATAAGAATGGGTCACAGGGATCATTTTGGATTATCTTCCATATTTCTTCATAAAATATATGTTGTGGCCCCTTATTAGAACTGTCTTGCTGTGATGGTTCTCATGAGAGGTCACAAAATATGTTTTCATTGAAAAATAAGAAAAATCATCTGTGAATTATTCTCGAAACCCCACCTTATCCGTAGCTCTGTCAGATGACTTGATATTTGCCATGTACTGTGTAAACAGGGTCTGTCTCTTTGGGAGTCACTTTCTGTAATCAGATTTTGAAGAAAAATACTTTGAGCAAAGGAACGTGTAACACTTGCAAAGGGAATCAGGGCAGGAAAATTCCCCTTGTCTCTTGCAATGACAAATGGCTAATGTTGGAGTAAGAGGAAATTTTTTGACTGTTTCTAATGTAAATAATTGATCACCTCACCTCTGGTCATGTAGGCTGAGTGAAAACTTAATGCACCAAAAAAGCAGATGGCAAAATTTACGTCTGCAAAATTAAAAAAGAAATATGTTTCATCCTAGCTTATTAAATGGAGAATTCAAAGAATAGAGGACAAGGAATGTAGATAGATTCTTAAAGTGAGCCAGCAAATTTGTAAATATTAGCAAAGATAAAGTGTACAAATATTAAAGATTTTACAGTACTATTTTCTTCTTAAGTTATAGAACTTATTAAGGCAAATGGGTGCACTTTCAGGGGAAGCGACTCTACCATTTTCTTTTTTGCCTCTCTTCCTGATAGGGGTCAACTCTAAAAAGAAAGAATTTGCTCCCTTAGGAGCAAATTCTTTCATTTCAGAGATGACCCCATTTTAGAAGAGCTCCATGGAAGAAGACAGGAAGTTACAGAAGTTGTGCCCCTTGGTAAAAATGGTAGAAAAACATGGAGGTATACTCATACCCATTGCTGATTCCAGGATAAGATTTGCTTAATAAAGAACTTGTGATATAAAGTGCTTTACACAATTTCTTATTCCTCTCCTATTGTACATTTCAGAGAGAGCTTCTTTGCTTGTCCTTAGAAATGCATAAAATAATAGCCGAGGATCATCATTTTGAGAGGCTGAACGTGCCAGAATCTGTGGCAGTAAAAATATTTGAAGATAACAGATTTAAGACGCAGCAAATACCGCTCATAGCTTCGAGGTCACATGAAGAGGGAACGGTGACATTATACAGAGCTGGAGAACACATTGATATCTGCCGAGGGCCTCTGATATCATCAACAGGTCAGATAGGACGGTTTCAAATAACAGAGGTAAGTTAGGAAAGGTTGTATATTTTAATGTGGTGTTCCAATGAATGAATATACCTTTTTGCTTTTCCACCATTTTTACAAAGAATAACACTTTCTCTCACTTTCACTTACAGGAAGAGCTATTGCACTATCCCCAGAGTGGGTGAAGGCAGCTGCATTAGCAAAATTTTAATGTTTTACATTTTAGTTTTATAAGTAATGGGCAAGGCGCTCACAGGCGAGCTATCATGTACACAGACAGGTCTTGTGACTTCCTGTTTGCTTTCCTGAATGATGGAGCCCTTCCAAAATAGGGGCCTTTTCTTGAAAGAAGGAAATTGGTCCTTTGCGTGGCAGATTCCTTCTGTTAACAGACTTCCCCAACGAAATGATTTCTTAATATTGGGACATTTAGGTCTAAGCAAACAGTGTAGACCTAGATCAGTCTGAGCAGTCTGATCAAGTTCTACACTGTTTGCCATTCCATCTGCATTTTTAGATGCATTACTGCATTGAAAAATCCGTTTTTAAAGTTTTAGGAAAGTTTTGGTAGTAATTTTCTTTACCCCAATTTTTAGCTCGCCTGAACGAAAGTTCAGGAAGAGATATTGTTGTCACCTTGGCGTCGGCGTCCGCGTCAGCGACGGCGTCGGCGTCCGGATTTGATGTTTTGGTTAAAGTTTTTTAAAGACCTGTATCTCCTTAACCCATGGATGGATTCTTTTGATACTTTCTCTATAGTTAGATATTGGTCCAAAGTTTAACAGGGTACCACCCCCCCCCCCCCCCCACCCCACTCCGTGACCTTGACATCAAGGTCATGGACTTAGAAAATTGGGAGTTTTTTTGGACTGGATATTTTGGTTAAAGTTTTATAAAGCCCAATATCTCCCTACCCATGGATGGATTTCTTTGATACTTGCACTGTACTTAGATATTGGTCCAAAGTTTTCCAAGGTACTACCCCCAGCCCCCTCGGTGACCTTGATATTAAGGTCATGAACTTAGAAAATTGTCTTTTTATTGATTGGATGGATTGGATGTTTTTAAAGACACATATCTCCTGAATTCACAGATGAATTCTTTTTATATTTGCACTGTAGTTAGATATTAGTCCAAAGTTTTACATAGTACTTCCCTGACCCCCGCTTAATGACCTTGATGTCAAGGTCAGGGACTTAGGAAATTTGGTCTTTATTAAAGTTTTCTAATTGTGTACTGATTCATAATGCTTGGCAGAGATTTAATTTACACTTGAACTGATGTTAGACACTGTTTTGAGTTTTTACTGGATGACCATGAAGTCAAGGTCATCAACTTTGAATTTTGTCTTAAAGATTTGGTAAAGTTTTATATTTATGAACACATAATTTCACAGTGCCACGATGGACTCAGTTGATATTATTACTTGGACTGATGTTAGATAATGGTTCATGGTTTTCATACATCCTAGCCCCTGCAGCCCCCACCCCCACCCGTTAGTTCTTTGACCTCAAGCTCATAGACTTTGACATTTCATGTGGATTTTTTTATTTTGATTTTATTTTAAGACTTATTTCTGAGATAGCTTTTGTTTATAAACATGTTGTCATTATGGACATGCTTGTCTGAAGTTTTATGCTTAGTAGTCCACACCACCATAGCAACTGTGTGATGGGCAAGCACCTATTCAGGCGAGCTATGCTGTCAGGCGACAGCTCTTGTTGTCTTGCTTGCAGCTAGCAGACGTGATACATATGTTAGTGGTGGCTGCATAAACTTTGTGGAGTTTTTGCATTTAGTTCTGTTTTGTGACAATGTGCGGACATGTGAGACACAGCATTCCGCAGAATTCTTGACTTTATGGTTCTGTTATTCATTTCAGGCTCATGATATAGAAAGTAGTGAATTTGGGAAACTGAAACGATTTCAGGGAATTGCCTTACCAAAAGATATACAGGTATGACCAGTTTTGTAAAAATATTTGAGCCGCGACGAGACAAAACCTACAAAAAGCATGTGCGCCCAGCATAGAATCAGACCAGCCTGGGCATCTGCTCAGTCTGATCAGAGTGTTTGCTATCCGCATAAAAAAAGCTTAGACCCTAAACTACCTTTTAAGTGCAAAGCAAAGAGTCTTATCTGACTGGGCTGATGTCCATGCTGATCTGAGTCTTTGCTGGGCGCACATGCCACTTTGTTGGTTTTGTTGTGTCATGGCTCAATTATCTTGCCCATCAGACTATCACTGAGATTTGATAGGCTGTCTGAAGTCATGGCTCTGAAAAATGTCTTAATCTGTCAGTCAATGCTTAGCACAAATAATCCATGGTTCTCCAATCTGATTGGACGTAGGCGACATTGTGACATCGTTGACGCTGTTCCGCTTTTAGTAGAAAAACTGTGTATAAATGTTTTTCTGCTTCAAATGTAGCCCCTAATGCAAACTTGTGGTCAAATAATAAACAGAATGTAAATTTAAGCAATGAACTCAATTTTTCTGGTGTTTATCGAAGTATAAACTAAACTGGGTCACTAGCAAAGTTTACATGAATCCCTTTGGGGTTCACTTATTTTGCATGGGACCCAATGTAGTTTATACTTCGATAAACATCAGAAAAATGAAATTCATTCCTCAAATATAATGGGTGATGTCATCAAAAAAGCAAGATGTTGATTCGCTGTTTATTTTGTGGATTTTAAGACCATTTAACACCTTTCAGCATTGATAAATTCAAAGTGAAATCCTATTTCATTGACAGCAGTAGTTCTTATTATGGTGTACATGTTTTCTGCCAAATTTTTCAAAGGAAGACGACGCAGGTGACTTGCAGTTTGCTTCCCAGGACAGCGAGACCGTCTAAAATGGGGGTCTGCTCTTAGAAAAAAAAATTTGCTCCTAGGGGAGCAAATTTTTCCCTTTAAGAGTTGACCCCCATTATGAATACAGGCAATAAAGAAAATGACAGAGTTGCTTCCCTAGATAGTATCCAGTTGTATGTTTTTCAGATGCATCATTGGACATTTGAATTTCTACAAAAATTTGCGAAGAAACCAGTAAGTATCATTTTGTAGTCCTAGAACAGGCTAGAGTTCCAGATAAGATGGGTCTTTGGGGTTGACTAGAGATAGTTTTCCTTATTTCTCAACAAAACATAGGTTGTGACCCCTCATTAGAAACTTCTCAGTGAGATGAATCTATTTAGGGATAAAACATATGTTTTTATGGAAATTATGGAAAATTATCTCTAAATTATCCCATTCATCCCTTTTATCTGGAACACTGTCAAGAACTTGGCTGGTTAGAATGTGTGTTTGCAGAGTCTTCGCTGTTGTCATAATATTATGCTCTTCAAGCTTAGGTGGTAGGGTGGAAGAAAGATGCTACTTCTGCACTGGGGTGTCCTGCTGATATTGGAGAAGACTCTGGTCAGACTGTGTGATTGCTAGTCTTGAGTCCTATAGGTTATGCTGAACACCCAGCTTTTGTATTGTAAACAATTGCTGTATTAATCCTAATAAATGCCCTCTACTCTAACAAATGCCCCCTGCATCTTTTCTGAAAATAATATTATATTTTCTTGGATGAATTCCTGTTTGCTTCTCTGGATAAGGTAGCTCTTTGAAATGGGTCTTCTCTTAAAGGAAAGAATTTGCTCCTGGAGGAGCAAATTATTTCCTTTAAGAGTTGACCCCTACTGAGAAAGGAGGCACAAATAGTAGAGTTGCTTCCTCTGAAAGTATACCCATCACCTTAATATGCCCATTAGTGGTATTTTGACACTGGCGGTTTAGTACACTTTAGGCTTTAAATAAAGCCCCCCCCCCCCTTTTCACAAAATGCAATGCCCCCAGGGCTTTAAATAAGATTAATACGGTACATATATGCAATTTCACTTTCCTATATCTATTACTGGGTTATTGTACAGTGCTGTAGTAAAGGTATTTGATGATAATTGGGAGATCATTTCTATCTCTTAACCATATGGGCCCAGTTTGTGACAGAGCGTAGCTAGCTAAATGATTTCATCAATCAAGGATCTTTTAAGTCTTCTAATATGCTTAAAATGAACTGGGCTAGGTTTTTGTCTCGCCTGCGAAGCAGAGGCGAGACATATGTATTGCTTTTCCGGTGTCGTCGGCGGCGGCGTCGTCGGCGTAAACTTTTGTCAAGTTTTTGCGTTGAGGTCATTTTCTCAGAAACTATAAGGGCTAGAGCCATGAAACTTGGTACATGCATACATCTGGAAGAGTAAATCTCAAAGCCATCATCAATATTGAGACTTGACCTACATTTTACGGTTGACTGACTTTGCAATTTTTTGTCGAGTTTTTGCGTTTAGGTCATTTTCTCAGAAACTATAAGGGCTAGAGCCATGAAACTTGGTACATGCATACATCTGGAAGAGTAAATCTCAAAGCCATCATCAATATTGAGTTTTGACCTATATTTTACGGTTGACTGACTTCGCAATTTTTTGTCGAGTTTTTGCGTTTAGGTCATTTTCTCAGAAACTATAAGGGCTAGAGCCATGAAACTTGGTTCATGCATACATCTGGATGAGTTAATCTCAAAATCATCATCAATATTGAGCCTTAACCTACATTTTACGGTTGACTGACTTTGCAATTTTTTGTCAAGTTTTAGCGTTTAGGTCTGTTTTTTCAGAAACAATAAGGGCCAGAGCCATGAAACTTTGGTCATGCATTCCTCTGGAAGAGAAGAGCTAAAAGTCATCATTGATATTGAGACTTTACAACATTTTACAGTTGACTGACTTTGCAATTTTTTGTCAAGTTTTCGCGTTTAGGTCTGTTTTTCAGAAACCATAAGGGCTAGAGCCAAGATACTTGGTTCATGCATACATCTTTACTGATTTAGCTTTGTTTTGTGACAAAGCGCCAGCAGGCGAGACACCGCATTCCGCGGAATTCTTGTTTTGTTTGTTTTTCGCTGAAAAAGATTGAAGAGCATTACGTATTTTTTTTAGCTCACCTGAGCCAGCGGCTCCGGGGGAGCTTATAGGATGGTAAGGCTCTGTCGTCCGTCGTCGTCCGTCCGTCCGTCGTCCGTCCACAATTTCAAACGACTTCTCCTCTGAAACTGCTGGGCCAATTATAACCAAATTTCATATGCAGCCTCTAGGGAACTTAGGAACGAAAAGTTGTTCAAACGGTCCTGGTCACATGACCAACATGGCCGCCACGCCCATATATGGTAAAAACCTAGAAAAATCTTCTTCTCCAGAAGCGATAGGCCGATGGCCTTGAAACTTGGTATGTAGCATCAGGCATGTGAGTATTACCAAGATTGTTCAAATTGTGACCTTGGGTTGACCTTGACCTTTTTTACGGTAAGGTCAAATTTGCTTCCTTATGCTTTTATATGGCAAAATGCTGCAACATAAGATATCTTGGAAACTGTTGAAGATTTTGGCCTATAAATTGGTACATACAGTCATCTTAATGAGTACATGAAGATTTATGAGTACAAGAGGTCAAGGTCATTCTTTGACCTTTGACCAGAACTCTCATATTTTGACAATATCAAACAATCTCCTCAAAAACAACTAAGCCAATTGTAATCAAATTTCATATAGATCCTCCAGGGGTTGAGGGAATGAAAATTTGTTCATACGGTCCAGGTCACATGACCAACATGGCCACCACGCCCATATATGGTAAAAAACCTTTAAAAATCTTCTTCTCCAGAACCAGTAGACCGATGGCCTTGAAACTTGGTATGTAGCATTGGGTACTCAAGTACTATCAAGATTGTTCAAACTATGACCCTGGGTTGACCTTGACCTTTTTTACGGCAAGGTCAAATATCGGAAATGCTAGAACATGAGATTTCATGGTAAGTTTTGAAGATTTTGGTATAAAAATTGGTATATACAATCATCTTAATGAGTACATGAAGATTTATGAGTACAAGAGGTCAAGGTCATTCTTTGACCTTTGACCCAGAAATCTCAAATTTTGACAATTTCAAACAATCTGCTCTAAAACCACTGGGCCAATTGAAACCAAAGTTCATATAGAGCCTCGAGGGGTTGAGGGAATGAAAAAAATTTCTAACGGTCCTGGACACATGACCAACATGGCCGCCACCCCCATATATGGTAAATACCTTTAAAAATCTTCTCCAGAACCAATTGACCGATGGCCTTGAGACTTTGTATGTAGCATTGGGTACTTGAGTACTATCAAGATTGTTCAAATTATGACCTTGTGTTGACCTTGACCTTTTACAGCAAGGTCAAATATCGGAAAATGGTAGAAGATAAGATTCATGGAAAGTTTTGAAGATTTTGGCCTAAAAAATTGGTGTATACAGTTGTCTTAATGAGTTCATGAAGAATTATGAGTACAAGAGGTCAAGGTCATTTTTAACTTTGATCCAGATCGCTCATTTTGACATTTTCAACCATTTCCTCAAAAGCAAAAGGGCCAATTGTGAACACATTTCATATAGAGCCTCCAGGGGTTGATTGAATGAAAATTTGTTCAAACGGTCCAGGTCACATGACTAACTTGGCCGCCATTACCACTTATGGTATAAATCTTTAATATTTTTCTTCTCCAGAACCAATTGACCGATGGCCTTGAAACTTGGTAAATAGCATGGAGTACTAGAGTACCAGCAAGACTGTTCAAATGGTGACCTTGGGTTTACCTTGACCTTTTTTGCGGCATGGTCAAATATGGGAAAATGCTAGAACATACGATTTCATGGAAAGTTTTGAAGATTTTGGCCTAAAAATGGTATATGTGGTTGTCTTAATGAGTACATGAAGATTTATGAGTACAAGTGGTCATGGTCATTCTTTGACTTTTGACCCAAAACTCATATTTTGACAATTTCAGACATGATAAGTAAAAGCCACCTTGCCAATTGTTCAGGTGAGCGATTCAGGGCCTCATGGCCCTCTTGTTTCAACAAAAAGATGCAATGTTTTTGCATATAGTATGTTGGAAAGTGGAACATCTCATGAACTAATGAATTCTTAAATTTGAACAAGCTGGCCATAATAAGAGGATATTTTATGATAATTTCAGCTTATTCTTCATAAAATTCTTTAATACTTTGTGGCTATCTGTCTAAATACATGTACAAAGAAATTTTATGGTTTTATTGTCTCGCCTGCTTTTAGCTGAAAGCGAGACATATTTGAAAATTTTCCTGCAACGTCTTCAGCTGCAAGGGCATAAAATTTGGGTTTTCTGGTTTAACCCTTAAAGCGCCAAAAATTAAAACTGTTAAATTGGCAAACAGTGTAGATCCAGATGAGGTGGCTCATAATGAGCCACCTCATCTGAATCTACACTGTTTGCCCTCTACTGTTGAATTCTCAATATGATACCGCTTGGACAAAATATTTTTTGAAATTCTGCAGACGTAATTTTTGTTGTCTGCTTTTTGGCGCATTAAGGATTAAAGGGTTTTTTTTATGTGACAAGGTGAAGAGAGGTAAGATGCAGAATTTTTTAAAGAAGTTTCATTCTCATGAATTTTGCATTTGGGTAGTTGTGCAAAATTAATTCCTATATTGTCAAAAATGAAATATGGTTTAATTTGCAAACAGTGTAGATCCAGATGAGGTGGCTCAAAATAAGCCACCTCACCTGGGTCTACTCTGATTGCACTTTGGTCTTAGAAGTCTCAAAAATGATAAAGTTTGGTGAAACAATACTTGAAATTTTGCTATCAGCTTTTTAGCACTTTTAGGGGTAAAACTTTTGTGATTATTATTCCGACTTTCAGTAGCTGTTTCCCTGACAGAAAGTGTTTGTATTTCAGAATCCGGCTCCTCCCCCAAGTATGCAGCAAGGTAGCTCGGTCCCAGAGTTACAAACCAGGGATATACAGGAACAAGAACAAAGAAGTGAAGGAATACAGGGATAGAAAAAAAATCAGACTAAAGAGAGTAGAAAGTGATTGGTTTGATCTTCCTATAAGAGAGAAAAGCACCCCAAATAAACATCAGGGCCATGTAATTTGAAGCATCATTAGCTCAACCAAGTTGTCAGTCAAGGATACATTTTCTAGCTCACATAAAATCAAGTTTGCTAATATTTTTGCTGACTATATTTTAGATTTGGCAGTGCAAAAGCTCCTCACATTTTTTGGCAATAAATGGAATTTTTTTATTGTACAGTATGTTTGAAAACATATTTTGTTTACTACAGACTAAGTTGTATTAAACAGCTGGGTACCCTGATATGGTGGATTTAATGATAATTTTGAACATCTGTGCCCAGTTGTTTGAAACTAACGACGTCATTTGTTAATGAGACTTTAATATTGCAATCATACTATATGCAAAAATGCTACCATTTTTGGCCAAAAATGTGAGGAACTTTTGCAGTGCAGAATTTCCTCTCTTTTTTTTTCAGCAAAAAAATATACTTAAGGACAAAAGTTCTGCAAGGATGTTAATTTAACATCCGTGCAGAACTTTTGTCCTTAAGTATATGAACCCTCTTGATTTTATGCACACTTAAAGACCCAAAACAAATCACTGACTAATGACTTATTTAAGTGAAAACTACTGTAAATAGCTAGGCCTAGTTGTATCTCCACAGGAGAACTGCCTTGCAGACAGACAAAAGGAGGAAGAAATGCATGGCAGCTAATTGTCAAGGGCTTTGTAAGTTGAAGTATTGGAAAATAAAATCAAAGTATCATGCTACCTGTAATTGTGCTTTTTATTTTGTCCAGAACACCATGAAATAAAACAATAATTCTCATGTGCTGTTTTAGCTCAGCACAAAAGCTCATGGTGAGCTGTTGCTATCTATGGACATGATAAATATTAGGTAAAAGAGCTGACCATTTTGAAATGGTTGTATTGTCTAAGAAAGCAAACTGTGTATTGTTTACTTAGTTGAAATACTCAGAGTAGATTTAAAATAATTGTACACTGTACATTCTGGAAACTAATAGAAAACTAAGACAAAAACAGCATTAAATATTCTATTCATGAATAAATTATAGGGCAGCTCAAAAGTGACCATATGGCAGGGGAGAGAGGCACTTGAATTTAAATTATGCATGCTGGGAGTTGAGCAGCATAGTGCCTTCCAGCCCCATTATATAGTTAGCTTTCGGACCTGCCCCTTTGACAAATATAAGTTGGACGGATAATTTCAGAACTTTCTACCTGTCTTAACAGAGCTCCAGATAAGAAGGGGTAACGGGGATAATTCAGAGATAATTTTTTCTTATTTCTCAATGAAAACATATATTGTGACCCCTCATCAGAACCGTCTCGGCAAGACGGTTCTAATGAGGGGTCACAACATATGTTTCTATGGAGAAATACAGAAAATTATCCCTAAATTATCCCTGTTACCCCTTCTTATCTGGAGCTCTAGTCTTAAGGTGTATAGATATACCTCCATGATTTTCTGCCATTTTACAAAGGGGAACAACTTTTTTATCTTCCTGTATGTTTCCCTTTCAAAATGGGGTCTACTCTTAAAGGGAAGAATTTGCTTCTAGGAAGTACATTCTGCCTTTTTAGAGCTGACCCTACTGAGAAGGGAGACAAAAATAAAATTGGCAGACATGCTTCCCTGAATGTTTACCCATTCACCTTGACACATCAAGTTCTTACAAAACTTAACATATCCCTAGTTAAAAAGAAATTTTGGTCCCAATGAAAGAAATCATGTTGTCACACTTCTCAATTTGAGAGCATGTTATTGTGCAAGCTGCACTCCTACTTGCTGATATGGCCCTCTGATATTGCTATTCCTCTGTATATAGCCATATACTTTAATATTTATTCAATTCATCTCTTCGTTAACTGTAAGGTAATTTCGTCAATTTATTGTGGGACATCCAACATGAGTTTTTTTTTTTTCGGGACTATGTGAGCCGCAACGCGACAAAACCAACAATGTGGTTGTGCGCCCAGCGCAGACACAGATCAGTCTGGGTATCCGCTCCTCCTGATCAGAGTCTTCTCTAAGCACTTAAAGGGTAGCTTAGGGTCTAAGCTACCTCAATGCGGACAGCGAAGACTCTGATCAGTCTGGGCGGATGCCCAGGCTGATCTGAGTCTGCGCTGGGCGCACAACCACATTGTTGGTTTTGTCGCGTCGCGGCTCATGTCTTATGCTAAGTTGTTGTGGCATTGGTCAGTTATACACTATGAGGTGACTTTTGAGTGACTGTCTGGATGTACCTCAGAAAGGTGTATTGTTTTCAATAGTTTTGTGAGACGATTGTTTTAAATAGTTTGTTGAGACAATCAGTAAACAGGAGCACCCGTTGCCGTGGAATGAGCTTGTTTATTTTGAGAAGCTTTGTCTTTTAACTTTGCTTGTAGTAAAATATGTTCCACAACTCCTTGCCGGATATCCATCTGTGTAATTTCTTTCTTCAGCTGAGATATAGCTTGTTTAATCTTTACCAGTGGTGCTGAAATAGAAATTAACAAAATGTGAATATACTGTGAAAATTACAAGTATTTGGACCGGGAGATCTGAGCAAAGAGTGAAGACTGCTGTCTGATCAGAGCCTACACTGTTTGCCATTTCATCTGCATTATTTAGACGCATCTACCTTATTTTAAAAGCAAACTGTTCCATTTTTAAGACAATTACAGCATTTAATTGAGCTGTTCTCTGTGAAAACCGGGCTTAATGACATTACGTAATAATTACGTTGTTTAGGTTTGAAAAACGCCAAAATATTTGATTTTTCGGACTTCTCTTTATTTCCATGATAATATCTTAATCGTTGAAATATATCATAACACTTTTGAATTCAGGCAAAAATCAGTTATAAATATGACATATGTTGCCATGGCAACTTTTATCTATGGTAACCCCAAAGCCTTGAAAACAGGTAGTATACCATAACAAAGACCTGTAATTTGTGAAAGAAGGTTGAATCATACAAATTATCATCTGTGTGCTATCCCATACACATTGAACAAGAGCAAACACATATTTTGCCCGAGTTATTTTGCCTAGCACGCACCAAAAGCGCGTACGATCGAATGTTATGACGTTGACGTCAAAACATACTTGCGCGACGTTAATAACGTCATATAAAGAAACTGCTCTACCTGTATGAGTCTAAAGCACATATCTTCGTAATAAATTATGGTAGCGCTCAAATTTTCAGGAACGGTTTAGGATAGCCATTACTGTCCAGTGATGCAGTTATCTAAATTTTAACTTCTGTGTCATTAAGCCCGGTCTTCACAAAGACTGGCTCAATTATTTTAGATGTCCCAAATTTAGAATTTTCATGGCAGTTACCCACTAAGACACCACTTCTATCTGTGTTATCCCTAATTTGGCTGTTGGAGCTAACCATGAAGCCCACTAATTCTGTAATGTCAGAAAGAAATTGGCTTGAAAGAGATACAAACCTCTTTAAAACTGTTTCAGTGCCCATTTTTTTGTGAGTTTTCTCATACGGATCCTGTCATGCAAAGCAGAATCAGAATCATGTGACAGTTACAGAAAAACTGACAGCAATAAATCACCCCCTATCAGCAGCCCAGCCTGTGTGTAGAACAGCCCAATCTTACCTCCATCAGTCATACTGCTGCCCCTATCTTCCATTTCCATTTTCACTTTTTCAAGTTCTTCTGTTACCTAATGAAAAGAAATCTAAAGGTGAGTGGATACACTTTTCATGAAAGCAACTCTGTCATTTTCCCCTCACTTCAATACAGGTCAGCCGGGCCGCGTAGCGCAATCGGTAGGGCACCTGACTCATAAGTCAGAGGTCCTGGGTTCGAAACCCGGCCTGGCCACATACTTTCGTTTCTCCTTCCGCTGATTCAAGAAGGGCAGTTGTCAGTTACTGGCGAAAGTATGAGCACTTAGTACTGGTTAACCGCTTAGGAGGTCTAAGCCTGCCCAGGAATAGTGTGGTTAGGTTAACTGACCGTCCTGACATAGCTCAGGGCCTGACAAATCCATTGTCCGGCTGCCCGGGACAAGTTAAAATTTTTGCTGGGCAAGTAAAATTTTTTCTT
Source organism: Ctena decussata (assembly GCA_963989385.1). Taxonomy (NCBI): domain Eukaryota; kingdom Metazoa; phylum Mollusca; class Bivalvia; order Lucinida; family Lucinidae; genus Ctena; species Ctena decussata. The sequence goes on from OZ022504.1 coordinate 7,947,120, forward strand.
ACTTGCCCAGAAAAATAAATAAGATATATAGGAAAAACCTGTGTATTTCAGCTTTTTCCAGCAGAAGCTGTCTACCGGACAAGTAGATCAAATTTTGATTTGTCAGGCCCTGCATAGCTGTTAACCATGGACTTTAAACAACAAATCAATCCAATCAATCAATACAGGTCAACTCTTAAAGGGAAGAATTTGCTCCCCTATTAAGAGCATATTCTTTCCTTTCAGAGTACATGTATACACACTTTTGAAAGGACTTTGTCATCCTGGGAAGCAAATAAGAAGTTGCAAAGGTTGCTCCTGTCTGTAACAAGACCTGTCAGCATACAAGATAGCTCGCCTGACAGAATCTTGCCCATCACATAAAATCTTTTGTCAAAATATCCATCGGATGTGGACGTGGATGTGGATGCCAAGGTGACAACAATAGCTCTACTTTACTTTTGTACAAGCAAGCTAAAAACAACATGTAGGTATACGCATACAATTTAAGATACTCTACATATCGTAACTATTGGAACACCATACTATATCACAGTAATTTGAGAAACGATGGATTGGCAAAAAGTGCAGACCCAGATCACATTATCCTAGAAAAGTGTACACTGAAAAAACACTATTGTCCAATGTTTATCATCATTATGGTAACATCAGCAAATATGTCCTTTTTCACAAAAATATTTCCCAGAATTTTTAGCTCACCTGAGCCAGAGGCTCCGGGGGAGCTTATAGTATGGTCAGGCTCCGTCGTCCGTCGTCGTCCGTCCGTCCATCCGTCGTCCGTCCGTCCGTCCACAATTTCAAACGACTTCTCCTCTGAAACCGCTGGGCCAATTGTAACCAAATTTCATACAGAGCCTCTTGGGACCTTAGGAACAAAAAGTTGTTCAAACGGTCCTGGTCACATGACCAACATGGCCGCCATGCCCATATATGGTAAAAACCTAAAAAAATCTTCTTCTCCAGAACCAATAGGCCCATGGCCTTGAAACTTGGTATGTAGCATCGGGTAAGTGAGTACTACCAAGTTTGTTCAAATAATGACCTTGGGTTGACCTTGACCTTTTTTACGCTAAGGTCAAATTTGCTTCCTTGTGCTTTTATATGGCAAAATGCTAGAACATAAGATATCTTGGAAACTACTGAAGATTTGGGGCTAAAAATTGGTATCTACAGTCATCTTAATGAGTACATGAAGATTTATGAGTATAAGAGGTCAAGGTCATTCTTTGACCTTTGACCTAGAACTCTCATATTTTGACAATTTCAAACAATCTCCTCAAAAGCCCCAGGGCCAATTGAAACCAAATTTCATACAGAGCCTCCAGGAGTTGAGGGAACAAAAAATTATTCATATGGTCCAGGTCACATGACCAACATGGCCGCCACGCCCATATACGGTAAAAACCTTTAAAATCTTCTTCTCAAGAACCAATTGACCGATGGCCTTGAAACTTGGTATGTAGCTTTGGGTACTCGAGTACTATCAAGATTGTTCAAATTATGACCATGGGTTGACCTTCATCTTTTTTACGGCAAGGTCAAATATGGGAAAATGCTAGAACATAAGATTTCATGGAAAGTTTTGAAGAGATATGCCTAAGAATTGGTATATACAGTTATCTTAATGAGTACATGAAGATTTGTGAGTACAAGAGGTCAAGGTCATTCTTTGACCTTTGACCCAGAACTCTCATATTTTGACAATATCAAACAATTCCCTAAAAAAACTGGGCCAGTTGTAACCAAATTTCATATAGAGCCTCCAGGGATTGAGGGAATGAAAATTTGTTCAAACAGTCCAGGTCACATGACCAACATGGCCGCCAGGACCATATATGATAAAAACCTTTAAAAACCTTCTCCAGAACCAATTGACCGATGGCCTTATAGCTTGGTATGTAGCATTGGGAACTCCAGTGCTATCAAGATTGTTCAAAATAATGACCTTGAGTTGACCTTGACTATTTTACTGCAAGGTCAAATGTGGGAAAGTGCTAGAACATAAGATTTCATGGAAAGTTTTGAAGATTTATGCCTAAAAATTGGTATCTACAGTCAACTTAATGAGCACATGAAGATTCATGAGTACAAGAGGTCAAGGTCATTCTTTGAATTTTGACCCAGAACTCTGTCATTTTGACAATATCAAACCATCTCCTCAAAAGCCCCTGGGCCAATTTTGAAACCAAATTTCATATAGAGCCTCCAGGGGGTTTTCAAACGTCCAGGTCACATGACCAACATGTTCTCCATGCCCATATATGGTTAAAACCTTTAAAAAAAAGTTTTCACTAGAACCAATTGACCAATGGTCTTAGAGTAACTTACCCTAGAGTACTGAGGCTGAATGGACCCAGGTGAGCTACAGGACCAATGGTCCTCTTGTTTAGTAAACACATGCAATTAAAATGCCAGTTTATGATTTCGCTAGCACTATGCAAACCATATCTGCCACAACTGCTTCTACATAGAAATTGAAAGGTTCAACATGAAATTATCATCAAATACCGGCCTCATTTATAGCCAGTCTTTTCAATAAGTTTTGGAGTAAGAGGCTAGGATTGGTATGTAAAAGGCAGTTGCTGTATAGCAATATAAAGGATAGGTTAAACAAGAATTCCACAGAATGCAGCGTCTTGCCTGTCAAGAGTATTGTCACAAAACAGAGCTAGATCTCAAAACTGTACAAAAGTTTACCCCACCAAAGCAGACAACAACACCGGAAAAGTAATACCTATGTCTCACTTGTACTAACTGCAGGCAAGATAAATGCAACAGCAGACGGCTGTGCCTAAAGAAAACATTTGAGCCGCAACATGAGAAAACCAACAATGTTGTTGTGTGTCAAGCGCAGACTCAGATCAGTCTGGTATCCACAAAGTCTGATCAGACTCTTTGTTAGCGGCTTAAAGGGCAGCTAAGGGTCTCAGCTACCTCCATGCAGACAGGGAAGACTCTGACCAGACTGGGCGGGTGCCCAGGCTGATCTGAGTCTGTGCTGGGTGCCCAACCAATTTGTTGGTTTTGTCGTGTCGCGGCTCATTTCATGTTGCCTCATGTTAATCAAAAGGCTGTTAAGAGCTCCGCAGATCCTCAAAATAAAAGTAACCAACACAGGCCGAGAAAATTTTTGTCCATTTCTGGGTTGTGATTTGCTACACAATTTTATCAAACACTGAATGACCTTAACCCATTCTATTCGGGATACCCCTTTAGGAGTATCTGAGCAAACAGTTTGGATCCAGATCAGGGCCTAATCTGAGATCCAAACTGTTTGCTGCCAAGACATCATTTCTACAAGAGTTAGTTAGACCAATATTGTCAAATGATGCAGATGACAAATTCAGCAGACGACAAAAAATACCCAAAATGCAATGGGTTAAATTTCTAAGTACTGGGCATATGTTTGACCAAGCAGTGCTGACCCAGATATGACTGCCCCTGATTAGGGTCTAAACTGTGTGCCATTCCATCTGCAGCTTGAAGAAGCACTACTGCATTGAAAAACCAAACTGTTCAATTTTCATAATAATCAATTCAAAGCCTTAGATAAGAGGGAGTATTTGGTGATAATTAGGGATAATTTTTGTTTAATCTGGATAAAAACATATGTTGCGACCCCTCATCTGAACCGTCTCGACGAGACGGTTCAGATGAGGGGTCACAACATATGGTTTCAATGAGAAATATAGAAAATTATCCTTCAATTATCATCAAATACCCCTCTTATCTAGAGCTCTGTAATCATGGTAATTAAAGTGTCCCAATTTTAAGAACTTTTATGCAAAGTCATAATAAATATGCAAGCCTACCTCAGCTAGTAACCTTGACCTTTCAGTGACCCCTCCACTGGCCTGCCGATATCTCTCTTTTGTTTCTGCTAAACTGTCCTGTGCTCCTCGGAACTCAACAAGGTGATGTTCTAGCTGATTGTTGATATATTTTTCACGACTCGCGATCTTCTCGAGAGTTCTTGTTATTTCATCGTGCAGTTTGTCAAGGTATTGTCTGGTTTCGGTAAGGGAAGTTTCAATACCATCCTTGTGCTGGTGCATTTGTTCCACATGTACTCTCCAATCCTGGTTAAACAGAACAGAATAGAAAAGAATTATTATATAGAACACTTGAGCCGCAACACAACAAAACCAACAAAGTGGCATACATGCCAAGCAAAGTCTTAGATCAGCCTGGGCATCTGCCCAGTCTGATCAAAGTCTATGCTGTGTGCTTAAAAGGTAGCTTATGGTCTAAGCTACCTCCTTGTTGACATCAAAGGCTCTAATCAGACTGTGTAGATGCTCAGGCTGATCTGAGTCTTGGCTGGGTGCACACGCTGGTTTGTTGGGTTTTGTCATGTTGTGGCTCATATGTTAAGTTGAATCAACTTTAAATTCTAAATTTGGGTCATATGTTAAGTTGAATCAAGCTTAACTTCTAAATTTAAACATCATATCTACTGTAGTATATGAATAGAAAAATCTGAACACAGAGTGTAGATTCAAATCAGACTGCTCCTAACACTAAGGTTTATGGGTAGACCACCAAGCTATCCTGCCATTTTTCTAAAAGGAGACAACTTTTGTGACTTCCTGTTTGCTTTTCTTGGCCAAAAATGGTTCCAAAAATGGATCTACTCTGAAATAATTTGCTCCTAGGGAGCAAATTCATACCTTAAAGAGTTGACCCCAATTGAGAAGGGAGATAATAATGAAAATGATTCATTCACCTTAACTGGACCACACTGATTCTCTATCAATACAAAACCATTCAAAGACCCCCAACAACCAATTATATAGTAATCTATATTGAGCCTCAGAAGCTTTTGTGTTGGTTCCACTGATATCAATTTTCAGATTTTTTGTCTTTTCCCTAGCTTTTCAAGTCCTTTCCAAGTCTCCATGACCAACCACAAAATTCCATGACTTTACCCTGACCTGGAAAAAGCCATTTTCCAGATGTTTGTTTTTTTAAATCTGTGGCAACCCTGAATTGTGCAAATATGGTATTCCCACCTTATTATCTGTTCGGATGGTGACTTTTAGCTGTGGTAAAACTCTCTCAACTTCCATTTTCCAGTCTGCAGCATCAGTGGTTGATTCCATGATGTCATCTGGCTTGGATTTCTCCTGATTTGCCTAAAAGCAGATCATAGGAATGAAAATACTTTTTTTCCTGGTATTTGTCCATAAGAAAGAAAGTTTCTTGAAATATAGAAATTTGCTTTCTGTAAGCAGAACATTCTTCAAAATCTTAAGGACAATTCATAACGTACATACCGTAACCGACCCAATTAGCGCACATGCCCCAATAAGCGCACATCATGGAAAGTTCTGAGGCATACATGTATGATCATTAGCCCACATATTTTCACTGGTTTATGCGGTTGATTGCTCGTTTTCAAGTGCTGAAAATACTATAAAATCTTTCAGTTTTCACATACAAAGCGTCTCCATCCTACATGACTATATGCACCTTTTCTCTGATGCTTCAAACATTAAATTCAGTTTCTTTCTATATATAATAATTCTTCGAAATGCGCGCTTATTAGGAAGAAAGTCTACTGCAAGTATCTAATGCCATTTTGAAAATGTTAAGCGCACAGTGCGCTAAAAGGGTCGAATACAGTATATTTTCTGCAGCAATTTTCAGTGTTCCAATTATTTAAGTGCTTAACAGTATATGTTAATATAAATGGGTGCATTTTTCTCTTCTTTTTTTTTTCTTTTATTTTTTTTTCAGCAAATTCTTTCTTCTAAGAGTAGACCCCACTTAGAAATAAGGATTAAATGAACATGAAAGATTTGCTTCTCATATGAGTGTTCCCATTCACCTTTAAATAAAACATACCTTATTCTGATTGAGTTTTCTGAGTCCCTCCAAGTCCATCATGGGTTCTTCTTCCTCAAATTCTTCATCATCATTTCCCATCTGTCAACACACAATAGTCATTTAGAACTCAGCCCAGTAGTTCAAAACTCATGATGTTAGATATATCAGAGTACCAGATACTGACAACAATCGATACGTAAAGAGACATTACAGTATTAAATGCATTGTACGCAAAAACGCTCCCATTTTTCCGCAAAACACTGTGCAGTGCAAAAGCTCCTCACAGTCTTTTTCCAAAAAATACTAGAAACATGTTAACTAATAGGGCCCCACCTTTATATGGGACTATTGATGGCATTAAGTCACATGTCACCAACTGGAAATAACAATAAAACCTTTCAGTTTTTAGCTCACCTGAACGAAAGTTCAGGAAGAGCTATTGTTGTCACCCCGGCGTCGGCGTCAGCGTCCGCGTCTGCGTCCGCGTCAGCGTCCGGATTGGATGTTTTGGTTAAAGTTTTTTAAAGACCTATATCTCCTTAACCCATGGACGGATTCTCTTGATACTTGCACTGTAGGTAGATATTGGTCCAAAGTTTAACAGGGTACCACCCCCACCCACCCCATGACCTTGATGTCAAGGTCATGGACTTAGAAAATTGGGGGTATTTTTGGACTGGATGTTTTGGTTAAAGTTTTATAAAGCCCAATATCTCCTTAACCCATGGATGGATTCCTTTGATACTTGCACTGTAGTTAGATATTGGTCCAAAGTTTTCCAAGGTACTACCCCCACCCCCCAAGTGACCTTGATGTCAAGGTCATGGACTTAGAAAATTGTCTTTTTATTGATTGGATGTTTTGGTTAAAGTCTTTTAAGGACACATATCTCCTGAACCCATTGATGAATTCTTTTTATATTTACACTTTAGTTAGTTATTAGTCCAAAGTTTTGCCGAGTACTACCCCAACCCCGCTCAGTGACCTTGATGTCAAGGTCAGGGATTTTGGAAATTTGTTCTTTATTAAAGTTTTCTAATTGCATACTGATTCATAGATTTAATTTACACTTGAACTGATGTTAGACACTTTTTGGAGTTTTTACAAAACACTATATACTTACCCCCCCCCCCCCCACCCCCACCCCCACCCCCACCCCCACTGGATGACCTTGAAGTCAAGGTCATCGACTTAGAATTTTGTCTTAAAGATTTTGGTTAAAGTTTTATATTTATGAAGACATAATTTCACAGTGCCTCGATGGACTCAGTTGACACTAATACTTGGACTGATGTTAGATAATGGTTCAAGGTTTTGTTACATCCTCCCCCCCCCCCCAACCTCTTAGTTCTTTGACCTCAAGCTCATGGACTTTGAAATTTCATGTGGATTTTTTTATTTTAACTTTATTTTAAGACTTATTTCTTAGATAGCTTTTGTTTATAAATGTGTTGTCATTATGGACATGCTTGCCTGAAGTTTTATGCATAGAAGTCCACACCTCCAAAGCGACTGTGTGATGGGCAAGCACCTATTCAGGCGAGCTATGCTGTCAGGCGACAGCTCTTGTTAAGTTATAGACTGGCTACAGTTTCTACACTAAAAATTACTAAGGGCATAATTCTGTAAAAACTGTAGATGGAGTTACAATTCTTATTCTCTGCAGATTGTCTGATATGCTTTATATTTGTAACAACTTCTGTGAAAATATAATTTGCTGTTTTAAAGCTACAGAGTGGATAGACACAATTTCCATACACAAAATTACAAAGGGGCAAAGTTCTGTAAATAAATATAGGCTGACTTATAGTTCCTGTCCTCATGAAAATGTCTTAACGGGTTTCAGAGTTATAGAGCGTACACAATTTCGAAATTTAAATATATAAAGGGGTATAATTCCATAAAAAATGTAGATGGAGCTATGGTTCTTGTTCTCTGCACATCGTCTGATATTGATTTATAACTGTACCAAGTTTCGAGAAAATATCTCAAACTGTTTCAGAGTTACAGACCTGACACAATATCATACTTAAAATTACAAAGAGGCATAATTCTGTAAAAATTAGGGTGGAGTTATGGTTCTTATTCTCTGCGCACATTGTTTAATAATGCTTTATATCTGTACCAAGTTTCGATAAAATATCTCAAAGGGTTTCAGAGTTACCGCCCGGACACAATTTCCATACTTAAAATTATACAGGGGCATAATTCTGTAAAAAAAAGTATGTGGAGTTATGGTTGTTGTTCTCTGCACATTGTCTGATAATGCTTTATAACTGTACCAAGTTTCGAGAAAATATCTCAAACCGTTTCAGGAGATATGGACCCGACACGATATCATACTTAAAATAACAAAGGGGCATAATTCCGTAAAAAAGTAGGTGGTGTTATGGTTCTTATTCTCTGCACATTGTTTGATGATGCTTTATATCTGTACCAAGTTTCGATAGATTATCTCAAAGGACACGATTTCCAGACAGAAATTACAAAGGGGCATAATTCTGTAAAAAATGTAGATTAGGTTATAGATCATGTTTTCTGCACATCGTCTGATGATGCTTTATAGCTGTACCAAGTTTCGAGAAAATATCTCGAACGGTTTTAAAGTTAGGTATGCTTTATAGCAGTACCAAGTTTCGAGAAAATATCTCAAACGGTTTCAAAGTTACAGACCGGACACGATTTACATACTAAAAATTACAAAGGGGCATAATTCCATAAAAAATGTAGGTGGAGTTATGATTCTTGTCCTCTCCACATCGTCTGATGATGCTTTATAGCTGTACCAAGTTTCGAGGAAATATCTCATACGGTTTCAAAGTTACGGAGGGGACACGATTTCCATACTAAAAATTACAAAAGGGGCATAATTCCATAAAATATGCAGATGGAGTTATGGTTCTTGTTCTCTGCACATCGTCTGATGATGCTTTATATCTGTACCAAGTTTCAAGAAAATATCTCAAACCGTTTCAGTTATGGACTGTCAACAAAGGGGCATAATTCCATAAAAAATGTAGATGGAGTTATGGTTCTTGTTCTCTGCACATCGTCTGATGATGTTTTATATTTGTACAAAGTTTTGAGAAAATATCTCAAACCTTTTCAGAGTTATGGCCCAGACACGAAAAGCTGACGGACGGACTGACAAGACGGATGGACAAGGTGATTACTATAGGGCCTCCGCCGACTTTGTCTGGCAGGGCCCTAAAAAGCAACTTGACTTCATGTGTGCCAGAAGACTTAACAAATCCTTGACTAACAACGTTGTTAAGCTAATGATACTTTGAACAAACAGGCCCAGAGCACTAGATGAGAGTGAGCTTTAAAAATAATTCTAGATATTTTTTCTTATTTCTCCATAAGACCACAACACATGGCCCTCTCATCATAATGCCTTGGGCATAGATCTAGAGTTCTTGTTAGGAGAGCAACAGATGCTTTGAGATGATCATAAAAAAAAATAAAACTAGAAATTGTGTTTGTGAAACACTATGCCCCCAACCATATGCTTGCCACTATAGGTGTCAAACTTTAGAATGTCTAAGTCTGAAAAGGTGTCACTTAATCTTTACTAAAATACAATGTATTAAAATCATCAAAAACTACTATTATACCAAATATCAGCTTGCTAGATTAAGCAATTCAGAAGTTGGAAAAATGCCAAATCCAAACAAGGGCTGTAACTCCATCAAAATTTTTACAGAATTCTCCCAAAAGTTTATCAGGTAATGTACGCTTCATATCTGATCAGTATACGAAATATCAAGGCCATAACTGAAACACTTTTTGAGATATCTTGCTAACAAGACATCCATCTCATGTTTTTGAAGTGGCATAACTCCAAAATGAGGCATAATTTGGAAAAACAAGACAATAAATGTCAGTTATTTTTCCATGAGGAATCCATATAAAATTTCTTAACCCTATGCCCAATGGTTCTGGAACACAGTAGCTGCATAAGTGTTGAACATCAGGGGAAGTAACTCCATTATTGATTAATTGTTAATCAGGTAATCTACTCCTCAAACTCAGTCAGTGTACCAAATATCAAGGCCATAGCTCAAATACTTTTTGAGATATCTTGCAAACAATATAGTCATCTCATTTTTCTAAAAGGGGCATAACTCCAAAATGGGGCATAATTTGGAAAAGAAAAAAATATGTGTCGGCTATTTTTCAATGAGGAATCCATATATGAAATTTCAAGACCCTAGCTAGCAGGGTTCCAAAGATACAGCAAGCATGAAAAAGTGTGACGGACGCACGCACGCACGGACAAGCCAAAAGCAATATGCCCCACCAACTTTTTCAAAGTTGGGGGCATATAAAGATAAATAAAATTTTTGACAACTGGTTCTTGCTCACTGGTAAAGACAACCCTAGGTGAGTTTAGAAGAGTCTTTGGAGAGAACAGACTCTCTTATTTAATGCTTTAAATTTTTCAATCTGACAACAAGGAATACTGAACAGACCGCAAATTATTATACACTCTGATCTGAGTTTTCCCTGTTTGCATTGTGCACTATGGTAACTTTTCATAAGATGCCAGTCTTATATTCAAATATTTCTACACAACAGTTTATCTGTTATACGTACCCCAAATATATTATCATCCACTTTATTGAGAGTCAGCTCAGCATCGTCTTCAATGATATTTTCTTCCTCTAACTCTTCCTCTGGGTACTCGGGTCTAAAAATAGCAAATAAATACATGAGCAGCATCATGTGACTTCCAACAATGAGGCAATTTTGTCATGAGATATTCAGATCAGCCTTTCATTCACACAGGGTAATCAGAGACCTCACTGTTGGTTCTATGGCTAGAATCACTTTGACAGATGGCTGATGTGATAAGTAAAGGCTCTGATCAGACTGCACTTATGTGCAGTCTGATCGGAGCTTTTGCTTGTCGCCAATGCCACATTGTCAAAAATCATATGATGTGGTGTAAGGCAACACACCCATGAATCGTCCACAAAAGAGACAACATTTGCACAACAGTATTGATTTCATGGTAGGTCAAGCCCTTCTCCAATGAGGGCTACTCTTTAACCTTTTGACCAGCAGACTTGTCCATTCTTATCATTTGGATGAGCCCATTTCTAGTTTTAGGGATTTCTGTTGGCTGTTTTAATTTTCATTGTATTTTGCAGAAATCCTACAAGCAAACAATGTTGACCTTGACCACATGTCGCATTCTGCAGCATCTGAACTGGGTCTGCACTGTTTGCATTACATGTATGCCCCAAAAATGTTTTTTTCAGTCTGAAAAGGGTTAAGGACAGAATACTGAGAGGGAATTCTTCCCTAAAGACTAGCCCCTATGAGAACCGGCCAATACTTCAGGTCAAGAACACTGCCTTTGAAAGTGCATTAAGGTGTTTAGCAACACCTTCATCTTTTTCTACTTTTTCTTCAAAGGGTTACATCTTTTGGGACTTCCTGGTTGTCCAACTGGATAAAGAAGCCCTTCCAAAACGGGGTCTACTCTTAAAGGGAAGAATTTGCTCCTACAAGAGCAAATCCTTAAAAGCAAATTCTTTCCCTAAGACTGACTCCCATTGAAAAAGGAGGCAAGAGTTGTTTTTCTTGGATGAATATATGTCCAAATACTTTAATATAATCAAACACATGGACTTACCTTAATTCTAATTCTGTTAAATTTTGTATTATCAAGTTTTGTTTCAAACAATGTTGGCATACGGTGCAGAACATTATCAGACCGTTGATCTTGGTCTACGCAGAATTTTCCTAAGAACCTGATCAGGTTGTTTCTTAGAAGCAGTCTGATCTATGCCTATACTGTTTGCTCTGGCACCTTTTTGTTCAAATATTCTGGTCCTTATGGTACTTTTATGCCACCTTTACCAGGGCATGCCAACTTAAGCACAAAATATTTTGCAATGAGCAAGGTCTACACTGATAAGGGTGGTATATAAGTTGTCTGCCTGTAGAAAGTCCACTCCCTAAAGCTTGTGGAATTTCTCCCCGTACAGGCACACAAACCATGGTATTAACTATTGTTTATGGTGGTTATATTTTCACACTGTGATTAGAGTTCTGAATACATTAACTTGTTTCATACCTTCCCCACTTAAAGGCTGTGGCTCTAAGGGCTTCATCTGCCAATCTATCTAGAACATATAAACAATGTTCTCCACAACCCTGCTTCAACTTGGATGGTGGAAAGTCGACTGAATAGTTCTGCAAGTAACCGATAAACATTTATGCGAGTACTTTAACATCTGAAGAGCCAAAATTTGAACCAACCTAGACAGTCATGTAGACTGATTAGTCTTTTTGCATTTCTGGTGTACAGTATTCAGCTATACAACATTTTCCCCCGTCCTAAACAACTCAAAAATCTAGATCTGCTTGCAAGATCTAGGTTTTTGGGATTGTTTTGGAAGGAAAAAATGACTTACAACTGATTTATATATTTGTGCTCATTCAAGAGGGAGACAATCAAATAACTATGACAGTTTCTTCAGGTTCAACTGATTGTTGATGCTAACAAGACAGAGGGATCGGAATACAAGGACATGCATTATCTGATCTGTTTCTTCAGCTGTTCACATATGCCAAGAAAACTGAGACATACTGATACACTAACTTTAATCCCCAAATTATATATACACTGAGAATTTTTACTTCATTAAATGAATGTGTAAAACGATAACATCACAGTACTTATTTCATTAATATATCTGCAGCAACATAACATGCTCAAATCAAATACCAACCCAATATTACAACACAAACACATGAATGGTGTTTTGTATCTCTTGTACATAGCTGATACGAAAGTTTGTTAGGAATTAGATGCTACTTGACTTTGTCATAACAGCAAAATATATTTTGGGTGAGAACAAACATTCATGCTAAATCTATAGTGTGGCATGCAATCAAAATAGTATTTTTTCAAATTCACATTAAAGGTATTAAATCTTAATAACACAGTATAAATCATCCTAACACCCTAACACCTATTTCATATCCTATCCCTCTTCTCCCATCTCACATGGGAAGTTTCACTCTTTTGCATAAAATCATATGTCAAAATATGTTAAAATCATATGTCAAATTTCATACAGCATTTGAATGATGTAAACTAATTTTTTCCTCATGTCCTTGACTACTCAAGGGAAGTGACAGTATAAAAGGTATACTGGACAATATAGCTGACCAGACTCGTGCCTGCTTAACCCTATTGCACTCAGAATAGCCAAAACTCCATAGAGTTTTGGCTGTTCTGAGTGCAATAGGGTTAATATATGAACATTTCAACCAAAGAGTGGGATGCCTGCACTAATGTAAACATCCACACCATACTGACTGCAATTGCTATCTCTGGACTTTTGTTTGGCAGAGCTAAAAATGCTGTTTTGATAGTGAACATGAATCAGCCTTCACATTAAAGTATACATTGTTCATACACACCGTGTTATGACTTACCAGTCTACAGGCCAAAATTAAACGCCAAGTTTAAATTGTCATTCAAAACTAAGTGAAAACTATGTGTTTTTCCCACAATTCTAAGCTAGCAAAAAAATCTGGCAATGTTAATTTAGCAGCATGCTACGGACAAGTAACATACTCACATTGATCACTATGACATTCTGTTTATTGAGTAAGCATGCTTTTGCTGCTTTAGTTTGAGCCTATTGGTAAACAAAAACTGAATATCATTCTAGATGCTTAGGCTGATATGGGCTTTCATTACAATATCATGAGAAAAACCTCTATTTTGGGCATGTAAACTGCTCAAAACAGGGCTGAGCAAACAGACACTTGTGCCCAGGATCTGACAAATTTCTGATGGGACAAGTGTTGTTGTGATGTTGTTTTACGCCCATGGTAAACAACTATGGTCATGTTGGGATGGTCAGTTCACCTAACTACACTATTCCTGGGCAGGCTTAGACCTCCGAAGTAGTTAACCAGTACTAAGTGCACATACTTTCACCAGTAACTGACAACTACCCTTCTTGAATCAGCAGAAAGAGAAATGAAAGTATGTGGCTGGACCGGGTATCAAACTCAGGACCTCCTGCTCTTGAGTCAGACTAGCTACCGACTGTGCTACCCAGCCCAGCTTTGTTGGGACAAGTAAAAATCTCCCAGCCGTTAGTGCTAAATTAGCTGATAAGGAAATCACCGGTGTGTAACTTCTTATCAATATGCACTGAGCCACCTCATAGTCTGTCTTTACACCAATTTCAGCTTGATTGAATGTAAACTAAAGGAGGAATCAACGAAAAAGTTAACAACAGATGTCCTGACCACCATAAAAATAAGTCCCATTTTCAAATGGGCGTAAAAAAGTGCACAGATTAACACACAATTAACAGTTGTACAATTACAGCATATGAGACATTATGTACCAAGCATTACAACTTTAGAGAACTTTTCTGTTGTATACCAATACCAGACAAGGTTCTGATTGTTTTGACCAGTAATGGATTTACCTAGCTTACACACCCCTCAACCTCCTTATGATGAAAGCTGAAAGAGTACATTATCCAATTTATTAGGGTGCAGAAAAAGCATTTAAAATCTGTACATAATATACCATATTTATTCAGTTATAAAATGGGGTTTTCTTATCTCTAGAATGACCCCACATATTTAAGTTAGTCCTATGAAATTCTGCTATAAGATGGGTGTTTGCTTCCAAAACAATCTTCCAAAACAATCCCAAAATCTAGAGTTTTTGCTTCCAAAACAATCCCAAAAATCTAGATCCATCTTACATGATGGATCTAGATTTTTGGGAATGTTTTGGAAGGAAAAAGACCCATCTTATAATAAAGAAATACAGTAATTTTTAAAATACTTACATATTTCTTTACTTCAGCTATGATACTGGATATGGTTGCATTTGGGTCATCATACTGAAAGTAAATTGTACAACTGGAGATTAGCTAACTTAGGAAATGATTTTATTTTTTCTATTTATTTATCTTTTTTTCTTATTTTATTATTATTATTTGTTTTGTTCTTTTTTTCTATTCTCCATATAAGATTTATGTGGTTGACCTCATTGGATGGCTTCAGAGGGAGCCTACAACATACATGTACATCTTTTCACCTTGTCAGTTTTCACCACTAGCAGAAATCCCAAGCTCTATAGAAGTATTAGAAAATTCCCTCAAGTTTGAGAGAATTCAGTAGTGAAAAATTATAAATGCTATAAAATTCAAAATAAATGTATTGGGTCAGACAGATCTGAGCAAACAGTGTAGACCCACATCAGACTGTTC
This sequence comes from Ctena decussata, assembly GCA_963989385.1. Taxonomy (NCBI): domain Eukaryota; kingdom Metazoa; phylum Mollusca; class Bivalvia; order Lucinida; family Lucinidae; genus Ctena; species Ctena decussata. Next base: position 7,962,215 of record OZ022504.1, read on the forward strand.
TTTTAGGGGCAGTCTGATCAGGATCTACAATGTTTGCTATTCCATCTGCAGCTTTTGGACATTTTACTGCATTGTAATACCAAACTGTTCAATTTTTAGGACAATTATAGTAATTATTTTAGGTGTCCAAATTTTAAGAATGTCCATGGTACATGTATTTTTACTGTAAAAATTCTGAGTAACTACAGTTGGTGAAAGGAAATAAAGTTACACATTCCAAAACAGTACAGTAGACATGGTTGTAACATTTTTATTTTGTGGGTAGTTTTCACTGGAATTACATTTGTACTTTGTTATAAAACTCCTAGTTTAGTGGAATTACAGGAACCTGACCTTTTTAATGAGAATGCTGACAGATTGTCGTAGTTTTAGTCTTGAATCAATCAGAGCTGTCAAATGGTAATTTTTCAAAAAAGATTTTACATGACTTTCCAAGTCTTGTGTATAACAGAAGCTACACTGCTATTAAAGGACATTCAAACAAACAATAGTTTTTAGAAATAAAATAGTTGGTGAAAAAAGTCTTTCACAAAGAATTTTCTTTACACACTTTCTCCTAAAATTGTGACACACATAGCTAATGCTGTAATTATCCTTTGATTTAAAAAAATTCCAATTACATGTATGTGTCCAAAAAGAAATGACCAAATGGCAAACAGTGTAGACCCTGATCAGACTGCTCCTCGAGTCTGATCAGGGTCTGCTATGTAAATGCTTAGGCATGCCTGTCTTAACATGTACCATATTAACCATAATCTGAATTTTAAAGATCAAGCCATATTATTTTAATGCTTATATTTTCACTTTAATAGTAAGACTTTTGGGCACCCTACCTAGATCTTTTGAGATATATGTTTAAAGTAGGTTTTGTTTCATACATGTGCTTATTTCCGAACAACATTTCATATAAAGCACAGCAGAAACACGAGGTCATTAGTCTGAATTTGTGATGCAATCATTTTTAAGAGTACCTTGATTTAATATGAGTTTCAGAGTTCCAGGGTTGAGGTCAGGGTCACAGATGCAATTTATAGGAAAACCATGTCATTGCTCTAGCAGTGTCATCTGTGGCCAAACATCAGTTGAGCTTCCCGTCAATGTCAGGCTTGACAATACGTTGAATATATATGCATTTCAGGGCCCTTGAGTGAAGGTCAAGGTCACTGTCACTATTTATATTAAAACCTTATCATTGCTGTTGCACCCTCATTTATGAAACTTCACAGAAATGTTTGATTTGATAATACCTTGAATATATATGAGTGCTTGTATGGAGGTCAAGGACATTGTTGCTGTTTTTAAAAAAGAAACTATAATTGCTCCAGGGCCCCCATTTTATGAACGGATTTACAAATGTCAGGTATAACAACACCTTTCCTAGATATGAATTTTAGGATGATGAGATCAAGGTCAAGGTCAGTGTTACTATTTATACAAATACTTTGCCATTGCTCTGCTGCTTATTCATGGACCAATTTCAGTTTAACTTCACGCAGGTGTTGAGTTCAAAAGTACCTAGGATGTGTAAGCATTTAAGGGTCCTTTGTTCAAGGTCAAGGTCATAGTAACTAGTTCAAAAGCAAGTGATGGATTTAGTTCATGTTTGGCATGATGACAGATATAGGTTCAAAGTTTCATTGAGCAATGTCCTATCAAAATACTGAATTACATTAATACATTGTTCTTATTTGTTATTTTTTCCCATTGTAATAAGACTTTATCACATGGGGTGTTGGTTATCTCCTTGTATCACACTGACTTTCCTTTCTCTACCCAATTCTGTGGGAGCTATGCTCTCTGCTGACACGGGCCTCATATTTCACAGGCATTTGCAGGATTTCAGGCTTTTAGAGCTTTATTTTTTTTCTGATTTCAGTCTTTTAGATTTTTATTTTTCCTTGTATATTCTGTTTAAAAGGACTAGGCCTTTCAGGCATGGAAAAGCTTGGCTGCTGAGTGACAGCTCTTGTGAAAGGGCTTCAAATACCAGAAAAGCCACTTCAGGTTTCTGATAGCTTTCTCCCAAGAAAAATGGCAGCCAAACTCTAGAGATGTATCCATGTACCTTAATTTGAGGGGACATTTAGTATGAAAAACATTCACTGATAATAGCATTTGCTCCAAGAGGGAGCAAAGTCTTCTTTTGAAGAGTAGCCTCATTTTGAAAGGGATTCAAATACCAGAAAAGCCACTTCTGGTTTCTGAAAGTTGTCTCCCTTCAAAATGTCCACCTAACATTTTATCCATTCACCTTAATTTGAGTAGCACATTTACAATGAAAAAACATTCACTAATAACAGCTGCAGACCACTGTTACAGGCATAAACTAAGGATCAGTGGCATTATTGTACCTGTCAGGGTATAGTCTCTTTGCCATTTTATCTGCATCTTTGGATGCATTACTGGGTGGTAAAATTTTGAGGGGAGGGGCAATTTGTTCAAAACTAATGACATCATAAATTAAGAATCTGTTAAAATTTAAAACATCAATATTGCAAATACACTGATATTTTTTGTTGAAAAAATGTGAGCAACTTTTGCAATGAAAAAGCTGCTCACATTTTTTTCAACAAAAAATATCAATGCATTTGGTTATACAGTCAGTAAACACTTAGCAAGTCGACAATGCTTTGAACAACCAGGCTCAGGTTAATTACAGTATTTGCTCAATACGTTGCAGTTTTTGAGATTTTACAATAAGAAAAATATTTTAGATTTATCATCATTATATCCACTGCCTAAACATTTCAGTTAATTTTTTTTTTTTTTTTTAAATTTGATTTTACAGTAAATTTTATAAGTAAAGTACATTTATAAGATCATCAACAATAGAAAGATTACTGAGTACCATGACCTGTGGATCATGGGGGTCAAGATTATGGGTTAAATTTACATTTAAATGTCTTGGACAAGAGGGAGCATGGGCATCTGTGAATTTTGCCAAATTTAGAATGATTATCATAAAATTGTGACACCTTGAGCAGCGGCTGTAAATATTCTAAAATTTTAACAAAATGATTTTTCTAACCCTTATTTGCCCAAAGGTGAAGACAGAATGACAAACAGTGCAGACCCTGATCAGACTGCTCTGTCTCTTCCAGCAGTTTTAACTGGGTCAGCACTCTTATCTAAATTATTTCTGTTCAAATATTTAAAGTTACGTAGTTGCAGTATTTTCTGATTTTCTCATATTTTTGGACTTTATGGCCAGTGTATCTATTACTCAGTGATTTTTTGCTGTCTATTATTGTGAGTAGCTCAAGTAATTGAACAGAGAATCTATTATTACTTTGCTGTGAAAAGAAATTTAATTGTTAAAATTATGAGAACATCATAAACAAAAGAGCTGCCTATAGCATTTTGTGTATCTGCTTTTTTTTAGCTCACCTGAGCCAAAGGCTAATCAGTGAACTAATAGGATAGGCAGGCATCCGTCACCTGTCCATAGTCGTCCACAATTTCAAACAACAACTGCTCTGAAACCTCTTGGCTGACTGATGAAGAAAAATTTTACACACAGGGCATCAGATAATGGTCATTTTGATACGCCCGTTTTGAAAAAAACAGAGGTATTATGTTATGGCGATGTCTGTCTGTCAGTCAGTCTGTCCGTCATAAACTTTTCTTGTGCAAGCCATAACTAGGCAAGCGTATGGAATATCATGATGTAACTTTATAGCAGTAAGTACGTGGTCTAGACGGCATGTCATACAAAACTGATAACTCTACCTTCCTTAGTTTTTTTATTGATTTTTAGCTCGCCTATTGTTGTCACCCTGGCGTCGGCATCCTGATTGGATGTTTTGGTTAAAGTTTTATTATGTGATGGGCAATGCGCTGCAGGCGAGCTATCCTGTACGCGGACAGGTCTTGTTTTTTTTCCAACTATCCTTGTATGCGCCGTAACTAGGTAACTCACTGTATACAATATTTTGATGAAACATTATAGCAACGTATATATGAGGTCAAAAGGCATGTCATATAGTAAAATGATTGCTCTCCCTTTCTTAGTTATGTCCCATTCTACATCCCTATGATCAGTGTGTGTGCCATAATTAGGTAACCATGTCTATATGTTGGTTGTAAATAGGTACCATAAAGTCCTAATAATTTGCACATCTTGAGCACTTGCTGTAATTCTCTTAAAATTTGAACAAATTTATTTTACAATCAAATAATGAGTCCAATTTCTTTGTCCAGCTGTACTAATGGAGTACCCTTCATAAATGGTAAACGGGCATATATCGCTCCTCTTTGCGGTGCTCTTGTTAAATATAGTTGCTATTGCATCTCTGTATAGAAAGAACTGCATTCACTCCCAGGCTATACTGAATTGATTATGATGGAATTTACAACAAGGGCTGCATCTTTGTAAATAAGGAAGACCTGAGTTATCATATTTGAGCTCTGCTTACCCTCAAATATCAACAGTTTGATGAAAATTTTCACCAAAAATCTCAAAAGATATGGGCCATACATAGGATGAGAGATGGATAGATAGACAGACCAATAGACAGGCAAGTTTATTACTATGGTTAATAATTGTAAAAATGACAATGGTCAAAGAAGGTCAATGTTTTCTTAACAGGAAAGTCAATGTTTCCCTAATAGGAAGTTTCTCTTTTATATGACAACCTCTCCCACTAGAATTGGTAGAATTTTATCATATCAGGGACACTTCCACTCAGCTGAGCTTTAAGTTAATCCCATTTATTCTTAATGTCGAATACCCTTAGTATTCAGACAGACAGGCCTGAGCAAACAGTGTAGACCCACATCAGACTGCCCCTGAAGATCAGGGTCTACACTGTTTGCCGTTCCATCTGCACCTTTTGGCCTCATTACTGGATCCTAGAATCAATTTGTTCAATTTTTTGGTGAATTACAGCAAATGCTCAAGGTGTTAGAATTATTAAGACTTTTTTGGTACCTGAGTTTCACAGAAGAATGACAGATGCTCACAGGGGACCAACAATTTATTCCCCCCCCCCCCCCCCCCCCTCCTCCCAACACACACACACACCCGAACAATAGAGAAAAATGCAGACTATTATTAATGCTATGCTGTTTAAAAAGGTCATGTTACATGCAGAATTTACTTTTTGCTTTCATTCCTAACTTGGTACTTGGTTTGTTATATGACATTTACTATGGACAGACTAGACAGACTCTCTGTTGTCATGGTTGCTGGAAAAAAAAAGAAAAACAGGATTTACTTGTCATCAGCTTGTCATTACTAGCTTTCACATTTCATTAGAACTTTCAAATATGTTATTGCATGAACAGAATTAAACTGACATACTGTAATGACCCTAAGTATTTGGACAGACAGGCATGAGCAAACATTGTAGACCCAGATCAGACTGCTCCTGAGCAGTCTGATCTGGGTCTAAACTCGAGCAGTCTTATCTGGGTCTATACTCCTGAGCAGTCTGATCTGGGTCCACACTGTTTGCTTTTCCATCTACATCTATTGGACACATTTCTGCATTGAAGGACCAGACTGATTTTTGGTGTCTGAATTCATAGATATGGACTTAACAGTACATAGAATTATTGTCTACATTTTTCATCATAAATATATTTCTGATTCTTGTATTTTGTAAAGTATAAATGAAGTATTTTTATGCCCCCGAAGTTCCTTCGGGTGGCATATTAAATTCCTTCGGGGGCATATTAAAATCGCACTGTCCGTACGTCTGTCTTTCCGTCCGTCCATCCGTTACAAATCGTGTCTCAGCTATAACTTTAAAACTACTAAAGCAAATTTGATGAAACTTCACTGATAGATAAAGCACAATGTGAAGGTGTGTCACGCACAAGACTTAGGTCCCTATGCCCAAGGTCAAGGCCACAATTGGGTCAGAGGTCAAACTGTGTCTAAAAATCGTGTCTCAGTGATAACTTACAAACTACCGAAGCAAATTTGATCAAACTTCACAGATAGATAAAGCATAATGAGAAGGTGTGTCGGGCACACGACTTAGGTCCTTACACCCAAGGTCAAGGTCACAGTTGGGTCAGAGGTCAAATTGTGTCTCAAAATCGTGTTTCAGCGATAACTTATAAACTACTGAAGCAAATTGTATGAAACTTCACAGAAAGATGAAGCATAATGAGAAGGTGTGTCACTTATAAGATTTAGGTTACAACGGTCAAGGTCAAGGTCACAACCAGGGGTCAAAGGTCAAATCTTGCCCCTGCGATAAATTGAAACCTGCTGAAGCGACTTTCATCAAACTTCACAGAAAGGTAAACCATAATGAGAAGGTGTGTTATACACAATATTTACACTACCAAATCCAAGGTCAAGGTCACAATCTTGGGTCAGAGGTCAAATCATGTCTCTGCAATTACTCAGAAAAGTACCAAAGCAAAGATTACAGAAAGATAAAGCCTACTGAGAAGATTTGCCATTCACAAGACATACATTTTCACATCCAAGGTCAAGGTCATAGCCAGAGGTCAAAGGTCAACTCATTTATCCTCAATTACTTTTAAACTACTGAATGTCATGTGCAAGACTCAGGTTCCACACTCAAGGTCACAGTCACAATCAGGACTCACAGGTCAGTTAAAAGGGGCAAAGGTCAGTTTAAGGGGCCTTTGGGGGCATTTGTTACACACTGTAACATTCTTGTTTCCTTAATGTAAAGCGCCACCATTTTTCACTCTTACTACAGAATAACTACTTATTTCAATTTTAGTATAACACCCAACACATTCAGCTGCAGAACCTTTTACAGTGAAAATTTTCCACAAGTTAGATTTTATCAAAAATGTTTATCTCTCAAACATACTGTAAAATTCCTAAATATTTGGCCACCAAAAAAATGTTACCACAATTATCATTAATGCAGAAATGTGTGATGGAATGGCAAAATGGCAGACTGCTCCTGAAGGAGCCGTCTGATCTGGGTCTGCACTGTTTGCTCAGGCCTGTCTGTTAGAATACTTAGGGTCATTCTGGTATTTCACAACTGGCTGTATTCAATTGTGTCAATTTGCTTGAACTAAATTTAGGTCTGTCCCTAATATTGTGTAGGTTATTTGAAGAAACTTATAACAGGGGAACAAATGCATAAACAAATTAAACTGTACAAGCTGTGATATGATGAGCCTGTCTATAGCACCTCTCGAAGCCTCTGTGGTGCAATGGACAAACTTCTCGCCTTGTAAATTGGGTGCCATAGGCTTCTCCAGTCTTTTTGGTGAGACTTCAAACCCACGTACTGCCTTAAACATAGGTTGTGTCAATCACAGTTTAATACTTAAAACAATATTCACAGATTCAAAATCCATACAGAAGTCATCCAAAATTTTATGGCACTAATTTTTAGCTAGCCTGCATGAAGTACAGAAGAGCTATTGTTGTCACTCTGGGGTCCGGGTTCGCGAGATTTTGCCTTATTTCACAGGGTCTATAATACCTATTCTAGTCAAACTTCAGATATTCACTCATTGGAGCATAAAAATTGACCTCATTATTTTTCTAGGTCATGATGACCTACTTTTCATGGTCCAATGATTTTGCCTTATTTCTTAGACACTATAATACCGATTTGAGACAAACTTCAGATATTCTCTCAGTGCAGCACTAGGATTGACCTCATAATTTATCTAGATGATGGTGAACTACATTTCATGGTTCAGTGATTTTGACTTATTTCTCAGACACCAGAATACCTATTTTAGTCAAACTTCAGATAATGGCTGAGTTGAGATGACAGTTGACCTCATAATTTTTATAGGTCATGGTGACATACTTTTCATGATCCAGTGATTTTTGCCTTATTTCTCAGGCACTATTAAACCAATTTGAGTGAAACTTCAGATATTGGCTCAGTGGAGCAGGACGATTGCCCTCATAAATTTTCTAGGTCGTTGTGACCTATAATTTTTGAGGTCATAATGACCTACTTTTATTGGCCCATTCAGACTTTAAATTGGAGAAAGTCACAAAATTTCTCTAATAAATGAAATAGGTTTGACAAAGCATGAGTCAGGCAAGCTACGCTGTCCTGCAACAGCTCTTGTTGTATAGAGGTTTCCGAAAACAAAACTGCTAGGCATTTCACAAGGTTGAAAATTAGGCTATCAGAGGGATATGACTCTAGCAAAGTTGCTTCATCATTAAATTTTATGTATCCATCTATTCTGCACAAAACATTTTTTCATATAGTTTGAAATCATGATGGATAGCATTCCTAGACATGTTTGTCACCTTTCACCAAATCAGTTCATCAAAATACATGACTGCTAAACATCAATTTGGTTAGGGCCACCTGAGAAACATTTCTGTTTACATTCCAACAGAAGTATGTTTGCTGGTTTCAGAAAAGTTCTTTCATTTCAAGTCTTTTTAAAGTCTATGACAGTTTTTATTTAGCACAGGAATGAATGGTGAAAACTGATTGACATAAAAAAAATTGTACCCACAGAATGTTTCTGCTATGTTTGAACCATAACCACATTTCAGTTTCAGTTTGGACCCAAATTCCCACCTGTAACACCGTGTGAGAAAATCTTAGCAGCATGCAATTTCAAAGAATTAAGGCATACAGGTTTTTTTTTTCCTTTAGAAAAAGGGTTGTTTTGTTCAAATCGAAAAGAAGTCTACTACTGTTTCATGATCATTATGTATATGAAGTACATGGACCCTATCTTCTGATGTCTTTAGTGAGGGTAGGTGCTTAAGTGTTACAGGGGTACAAACAGAGGCAAACCAGAATGTCTCCTCAACTTCACTGAGGTTTGGGACTTGAAAACTATTTGTTCACCTACAATGAATTATAAAAAGAAAATAATAGGCCAGGATATTAATGATTGAGGATGTAATAACATGTAGTTACAAGGCCAGCTCTACTTCCCTTTCACATTCCCTGTAACTGAATTATTTTTCAAGAAATTGTACATGTAATATTCATCTTCCATGAAGACATTACATGGAAAAAGAGAAACGTTTCTTGTACTGCCACCACAATTTTTGGCAAAACTTCAACAACAACAACAAAAAAACAAAACAAAAAAAAACAAAACAACGTACAATGTAAAAAGTTGGGAGTCCTAATATGTAACTGAATTCTACTTTGAATACAATAAATAAAAGAGAAATCCAGAGTAAAGTTTCAATAAAAAATATTAATTTTGCAAAATTTATGTTTTAATTTTTAACGAATTGTTGACTAACAATGTTGTTGATTTTGAACAACAGGCACCAGGACTTTGAGGTTAGGTAGTGACTGGGTTTAAAAGTGCCTGTATACTGTCTCAAAATTTGAAGTTCATCTACATTAGTTCCTATTGATACTCTTTTAGCTAACATAACTGTGTCAAAAGTTAACTTAGTTCACTTTTATTTTTCTATACGAATACTTACAACTTTATGTATATAGCTGTTAATCATTCATGCCAAGGGTCCCATACATGGGACCTTGGGAAACAGTGTAGACCCAGATCAAATGCCACAGAACAGGGTGGGTCTTTACTGTAAGTATTAAATAATGATACTTCTGCCTTTTTCTTTTAATTAGTTTAAGCAGCCAGGGCACCTGTAAAGGTACAAGTTGGCATGTGCCCCCAGCACACATTCAGATCAGCCTGTAATTGAGCATGACCCATATATGTGTGACAGGCATGTAGGAAAATATATCTGTTTTAAATGTATACCAAGAGGTACATGTAGTTTTTTTAGGACCAGCCTTATATGCAGTGTGCATGCAAGGCCATGTGGCCAGTGTATGGATAGAACTTGGCACAAATTATTTTTAATACCCTTCGAGTAGGCACAACCCACCACCCCCCACCCACAAGCCCCATCACCAAAGAAGGATATTCGAAATAAGGAGTGACAATTTTATATGTATTTTGTAGCATGGCAGACCATTTCAGCTCTCTATAATTGAAAAATGACAAATCCACTTCCTGATAATTAATACCTCTTTTGTTTTTGACCTATAGGTCATATATCTGGCTATCAACACTGCACTTAACATAAAATGGAAATGAAATTCAAACCCTTAAAACACAAAGAATTGGAACTGACAGGCATATACAAACAGTGTAGACCAGATAAGATTGTCCCTGAAAGAGCAACCTGATCAGCGTATACACTGTTTGCCTTTCTGCCAATGTTAAGGTGTTAATATTACATGAGCCCCAGCCTTTTTAGCTCACCTGAGCACGAAGTGCTCAAGGTGAGGTATTGTGATCGATCTTTGTCCATCGTCCGGCGTCCGGCGTCAACTTTTGCTTTAAAGGACTTCTTCTCCAAAACTGCTGGGTGGATTTTGAAATAATTTCACAGAAATGTTCCTTGGGAGACCCTCTACCAAAATTGCTCAAACGGGTTCCCCTCCGCTGAACAATATGGCCGCCAGAGCTAAAAATAGAAAAACCTTTAAACAACTTCTCCTCCAAAACTGCTGGGCCGATTTTGAAATAATTTCACAGAAATGTTCCTTAGGAGACCCTCTACCAAAATTGCTCAAACAGTTCTGCTCTGCTGAACAATATGGCTGCCAGAGCTAAAAATAGAAAAACCCGTTAAACGACTTCTCCTCCAAAACTGCTGGGCCGATTTTGAAAAAATTTCAAAGAAATGTTCCTTAGGAGACCCTCTACCAAAATTGCTCAAACGGTTCCGCTCCGCTGAACAATATGGCCGCCAGAGCTAAAAATAGAAAAACCTTTAAACGACTTCTCCTCCAAAACTGCTGGGCCAATTTTGAAATAATTTCACAGAAATGTTCCTTAGGAGACCCTCTACCTAAATTGCTCAAACGGTTCCGCTCCGCTGAACAATATGGCCGCCAGAGCTAAAAATAGAAAAACCCGTTAAACGACTTCTCCTCCAAAACTGCTGGGTCGATTTTGAAATAATTTCACAGAACTGTTCCTTAGGAGACCCTCTACCAAAATTGCTCAAACGGTTCTGCTCTGCTGAACAATATGGCCACCAGAGCTAAAAATAGGAAAAAGCTTTAAACATCATTGTCTCTGAAGCCAATGGCTCGATTTCAAAAAAATTTAAAAGAAATGTTTTACTCATGGCCCTGAACAATAATTGCTCAAACAGTTCCACTCCGCTGAACAAAATGGCCGCCAGAGCTAAAAATAAAAATAAATCTTAGAATGACACAAAGGGCACAGTTATGATCAAATCATCATGAAACTTTGTCAGAATGTTTATCTAAATGAAATCTAGACCATCTTTGAAACTGGGTCATGTGGGGTCAAAAACTAGGTCACTGGGTCAAATCTTAGAAAAACCTTGTGCACACTCTAGAGGGCACAGTTATGATCCAATCTTCATGAAACTTTGTCAGAATGTTTATATATATATAATCTAGGCCAAATTTGAATCTGAGTCATGTGGGGTCAAAAACTAGGTCACTAGGTCAAATCTTAGAAAAACCTTGTGTACACTCTAGAGGGCACAGTTCTTATCCAATCTATGTGAAACATTGTCAGAATGTTTATTTTCATGAAATCTATACCAGATTTAAAACTGGGCCATGTCAGGTCAAAAACTAGGTCACTAGGTCAGTTCTTAGAAAAACAGTGTGAACACTTTAGAGGACACAGTTTTGTTCTAATCTTCATGAGACTTTGTCAGAATGTTTGTGTCCAACAAATCTGGACCAATGGTGCAACTTGGTCATGTTGGGTCAAAAAGTAGGTCACTAGGTTAAACCTTAGAAAAACATTGTGTACACTTTAGAGGGCACAGTTTTGATAACTTTGTCAGAATGTTCATATCCAAGAAATCTAGACCAGGTTTGAAACTGGGTCATGTGGGGTCAAAATCTAGGTCATTAGGTTAAATCTTATAAAAACCTTAGGTACACAATAAAGGGTTCATTTTCCATTTAATCTTTGTGAAACTCTGTCAGTTAAATGGATGTCTCTGAGGTAAAGTTCACAGGATACTCAGGTGAGTGATCCAGGGCCATCATGGCCCTCTTGTTTAAGGATTTTATGGTACACAACGGAAACTATTTTTTCATGGATTCAGAGACATGTAAGCATTCCCTGAGTTTTTGCACTAATACTCCACTGTTAGTTAATTATTCTAAAATCATCTGATCATTAATGCAGTTATCCCAAGATTTGAATACAATTACCAAGGCTGCAGACAGAATGGCAAGCAATACAGATCCTGTGGCCCCGTCCATCGGGCCTGGAGAAATAGATGGGCTGCCTGGTGCCTCTGCGGCAGAGCTCCTGCCCATCAGTTTCTCCAGGCCCAATGGGTGGGCCAAGGGTAGGGGCGTAGTGGAGGGTATTTCAATTGTGAGTGACATCTAGTCTCTATACATTTTATATCATGGTCCAATCAGGATTTTTATTTCAAATTAAGTGTATCCAGTCAAGAAAGAACTGATACGGTTACTAATGAATACTGACACTGTTATCAAAGCAGCAATTGACCTATAGGTCAAGATATGAAAAGTTTAATCTGTACCTCCAAAAATATCCATTGTCACATTAATTTATTATATCACTGGCACGAAGTAAACAGTACAGACCCTGATCAGAAGCAAACATGATGTTAGTAGATCTGTTTATGTGACATTTTGCATTTTGGTTGATATAGTATTTTTATGCGTTCCTGGGTCTTTTGTCTGCACGTACTTAGATATTGTCTATAATATTGAGACAATAGAGATTCAGATAAATGCTCCTACTGAGGAATCTCATCTGAACCTACACCATTTGCCAGTTTAATCATGTTTGTCTCCGATTGCTGAAAGAGATAAATGATAAATAACTTTTTTTTATCTTATATTGTTTGTGGTAGCGCGCCCTGATCAGATGTCACATTCTGCAGCACAATATATTTTGTAGGGCTGACTATCTAAAAAAAATTTTGACTATCATGATACTATCACTATCACAGAATACACTATCAGGATACTATCACTATCGGGGGTCTAATATCACGATGCTTCAAATACTATCATCAACTCCAAACATGGCTACCCGCAAAATACCTTTGCTCATTGCCCTTGCCAAAAATTAGCTTTACCACCCACTTGACAAGATTTTCTTGCAAAGAATTCAAAAGATTTCAAAAGTAATACATTATTTTTGTTTAGGGTAAAACTGTTCAAAATAATATAACAGATGATCAATATATACAGTAGTGAAAACTATCAAAACTTCGGCGATAGTTATTGATAGTTGAAAACACTATCCTAATAGCACTATCAAGGCAGCCACTATCACCATAAATTGATGTATCGATGTATTGTTGCACACCTAATATTTTGCCAGTTTCTTTTTAGCTCGCCTGAGCACGAAGTGCTCAGGGTGAGCTTTTGGGATACCCTGATGTCCGTCGTACGTCCGTCCGGACATCCGGACGTCCGTCAACTTTTGCTTGTGTACACTCTAGCGGGCACAGTTTTGATCAAATCTTTCTGAAACTTTGTCAGAATGTTTATCTCCATAAAATCTAGGCCAAGTTCGAAACTGGGTCATGTCAGGTCAAAAACTAGGTCACTAGGTCAAATCTTAGAAAAACCTTGTGTACACTCTAGAAGGCACAGTTTTCATCCAAAGTTCATGAAACTTTGTCAGAATGTTTATCTTAATAATATCTAGGACAAGTTCGAAACTGGGTCACGTCGGGTCAAAAACTAGGTCACCAGGTCAAATCTTAGAAAAACCTTGTGTACGCTCTAGAAGGCACAGTTTTCATCCAAAGTTCATGAAACTTAGTCAGAATGTTGATCCTTATAATATGTAGGACAAGATTGAAACTGGGTCACGTCGGGTCAAAAACTAGGTCACTAGGTCAAATCATAGAAAAACCTTGTGTACTCTCTAGCGGACACAGTTTTGATCCAATCTATATGAAACATTGTCAGAATATATATCTCCATAAACTCTAGGCCAAGTTCGAAACTGGGTCATGTCGGGTCAAAAACTAGGTCACTAGGTCAAATCTTAGAAAAACCTTGTGTACACTCTAGAAGGCACAGTTTTCATCCAAAGTTCATGAAACTTTGTCAGAATGTTTATCTTTATAATATCTAGGACAAGTTTGAAACTGGGTCATGTCAGGTCAAAAACTAGGTCACTAGGTCAAATCTTAGAAAAACCTTGTGTACGCTTTAGAAGGCACAGTTTTCATCCAAAGTTCATGAAACTTAGTCAGAATGTTTATCCTCATAATATCTAAACAAGTTTGAAACTGGGTCACGTCGGGTCAAAAACTAGGTCACTAGGTCAAATCATAGAAAAATCTTGTGTATGCTCTACAGGACACAGTTTTGATCCAATCTATACGAAACATTGTCAGAATATATATCTCCATAAACTCTAGGCCAAGTTTGAAACTGGGTCATGTAGGGTCAAAAACTAGGTCACTAGGTCAAATCTTAGAAAAACCTTGTGTACACTCTAGAAGGCACAGTTTTCATCCAAAGTTCATGAAACTTTGTCAGAATGTTTATCTTTATAATATCTAGGACAAGTACGAAACTGGGTCATGTTGGGTCAAAAACTAGGTCACTAGGTCAAATCTTAGAAAAACATTGTGTACGCTCTAGAGGACACAGTTTTGATCCAATCTTTATAAAACATTGTCAGAATGTTGATCTCCATAAACTCTAGGCCAAGTTTGAAACTGGGTCATGTAGGGTCAAAAACTAGGTCACTAGGTCAAATCTTAGAAAAACCTTGTGTACACTCTAGAAGGCACAGTTTTCATCCAAAGTTCATGAAACTTTGTCAGAATGTTTATCTTTATAATATTTAGGCCAAGTCCAAAATTGGGTCATGTCGGGTCAAAAACTAGGTCACTAGGTCAAACTTAGAAAAACCTTGTGTACGCTGTAGAAGGTACAGTTTCGATCCAAAGTTCATGAAACTTTATCAGAATGTTTATCCTCATAATATGAAGGACAAATTTGAAACTGGGTCATGTAGGGTCAAAAACTAGGTCACTTGGTCAAATCATAGAAAAACCGTTTGTATGCTCTAGAGGACACAGTTTTGATCCAATCTTTATGAAACTTTGTCAGAATGTTTATCTCCATAAACTCTAGGCCAAGTTTGAAAGTAGGTCATGTCAGGTCAAAAACTAGGTCACTAGGTCAAATCTTAGAAAAACTTCGTGTACGCACTAGAAGGAACAGTTTTGATCCAATCTTCATGAAACTATGTCAAAATGTTTATTGTCCATATGTATATGCCCCTTATGAAACTGAGTCACGTCAGATCAGAAACTAGGTCACTAGGTCACTAGGTCAAATCTAAGAAAAACTTTGTGTACACCCTAGAGGGCACAGTTTTGATCCAATCTTCATGAAACTCTGTCAGAATGTTTACCTTTATGAAATCTAGGTAAGTTTGAAACTGGTTTGTGTCGGATCAAAAACTAGGTCACTAGGTCAAATATAAGAACAACCTTGTATACGCTCCAGAGGGCACAGTTTTGATCCAATCTCAATGAAACTTTGTCAGAATGTTTTTTCTTACAATATCCGGTTTGAAACAGGGTCATGTTGGGTCAAAAGCTAGGTCACTAGGTCAAATTTAAATTAAGTTATGTTGCAAGAATCAGAACTAACATTGCAATGATGCCAGCCACAAACTCCTTGGAATAAATTAGTTTCACCACAGTGAGATAATGATGCTACCATTCTATCATCTGCGTTTGCCTAGTTAAGTCTAGTTGAAATCCATCAAAGGAACTCAACATGAACGGGAACTTTTCGGAGAAGCGACTCTGCCATTTTCAGCTCACCTGATCGAGCCTTACAGTATTGGTGTTAGCTGCCTCTTTCATCCATCCATAAACATTTTCAAACATCTCTGAAACCACTGGGCAGATCAAATTTCATATGGAGCCTGCACATGGGTCAAAGGATTGAAAGTTCTTCAAATGATCTTGGTCACATGACCAAGGTGGCCGCCATTCCCATGTATGGTAAAAACTCTTATAAATCTTCACCAGAGCCAGTGAACTGATTAATGCTCAGGTGAGCGATTCAGGGCCACCATGGCCCTCTTGTTTATAGGACCCACAATTAAAGATTAAATCAGCAAGAGGTGTCTTAAATTGACTGAAAATCGTGCTCTGACAGGAGTAGAAAAAATCAGTAAGAGCATGGGCCTGGAGTCCATTGGAATCTAAAGCCCCAACCTTTTTATAAGAGTCTACAGAATTCAGGTTAGGCAACATCAAAGGAAAATCAAAGCTCTGCAAGTACTGATGGGTGTGGTTGGTTGAACTTTTTTTTATCAAATCAAGTTTGATGTAGTATTAGATTTCTGTAAAAGTTTTGTCAAAATATCTGCTCTGATATAGGAATAATGCTTATTTCCTTTTCTATTTTCTTCTTCATTAAAATAAATTGTGGGCACCGAGAACAGCTTCATTTAGTGTTGATTCTTATGAGTATCACAACATATGTTTTAAATAGAATTAAAGAAAAGCATTATCTTAAAAAAAAAATAGTATATTAGCAAAAACGTAAATCTATCTGCAAATAAAGAATATTGCATTGAAACACAGTAAGATTTAGTACAGAAAAAAAAAACAATAAGAAAAAAAAAAGTGCCTAATCGGATCTGGGATGTCATCTTGCGAAGAAAGAGCCCTATCCATTGTGGACTGCATCCTATATTTTGCAGAACAGAACTCATAGGTTGATCACTATGTGCCTGTAGCATTTTAGGGAATTGCATGATATTAGGCAAAAACTTACCAAACCTATACATATCATGGACATACAATGCTGAAAACAATGTTGATCATCATTAGGCTGTTTTGATAATGAGTCAACCTCACTTCAGCTTTACTGTCATTTCAAATGATTAAAACATTAATATGATGAAATTACCTGGCTAAAATGATCTCATACAGGTAAATCCAGCTATTACTCTTACTGACTTTACATGGAAAAACAGGTGCTTACATCCACTACCAGTAGCACTTCACTTAATAAGTGACAGTTGATAGCTGTCAACATCAATTCAACACTAATTAGGAATTTACATGTAAGGTTAACTGTAATTACAGGAACTAGACAAAATAAAATTGTTACAACATTTACATGGACTTGAAAATTTTGAAAAACACAACTTTTTCAAAGCCATGTAACTACTGTGGACACTTTTGGAATGTGTTACTTTATTTCCTTTCACCAACTGTAGGAGGCATATGAAGAAACTGAGACTGAAATATCACTATTATTGATATACCAAACCACAACAGTACTACAGTAATTATGCTTATTTTAACCCCAGGGTATGTGTAAACCCCTGTGTACCACAGGGGTTTACGCATACCCAGTGGTTAAAATAAGCACAAATCCATTGGTATGTACGGGACCTGCGGATTTTGTGCTGGACCAGTTGAGTTTATTTGTAACTGGTCCTCAAAACCAGTTGATTTTTCTGTATTATGTGAAAGGGGAATACTGAAGACCACAAGATGAGCTGGCAGGACCAACTTGGCTCGATTTTGACTGGTCCTGCTTCAGGCCTTACTTAGAACCCTGCATACCCACAGCCAGTGCCACCATGTTAATGCAAAATTTGACACAAAAAAGTAGACAAACAGACAGAAACCTGATCAGGATCTGCACTGTTTGTTCAAGCATTCTACCCAAATATCTTAGGTAAAAACAGTACATTTTGCTATCAATGATAATACCTCTTGTGGTTGTTCAAAGTCTCGTCCAGCTGTTCTCAATAACCAGGCTGCTAATGAAGTAAACATGAAGAACTGTTCACCTGGGTTGGTTGGAATAGCAAAATAATGTCTGAAACACACATCACACATAAATATATCAAATAAATTTTTCATATTAAGTTTCAGGGGAAGCAACTCTGTACCTTTCATTTCTGCCTCCTTTCTTTCCTTAAAGAATACACTAGGAACTCTTCTTACAATATATAAATCCCTTAAGTTGTCTTCCTTTGATAAAATGGCAGGAAACTTAACATTGTATCATTTTACCTTAGTACGGGGAAAGAGCTTCTGATACCATAAAACTGGAAACTTACATATTGCATGACAGTTTCACTTTCAAGTTTTCATATCTCGCTTAAAAGATTTACCTATAGGTTTGATGCCTTATCAGTTATTAGCAACCAGTAAAACCACAGCATAAAATATAGAAAAAATACACACCCTGTTTTGATCATTTCTGCTATGAGTCTCTAAGGTAATATTAGCTATAATTAGCATAATAAGAATTCTCAGCCAGGGTTGTCTTGCCTGTCTTTGAATTATCACGAAACAGAGCTAAGCCAGAAAATTTGACAAAGTTTACAGCTACACTGCCTACACTGCGGCCGGGAAATTAGTATCCTTATCTCATTGCTGCAACATGATAAAAAGTGTTGAAAAATCCTTCTTTCAAGCATACTATCAGATACTAAGCAGGTTTCATTTTGATCAAAACTTTTGGTTCAGTGAGAACTTTAACCACAAACTTTTGGGCTGCATGCAAATTATAAAGCCAATATAGTTATGATGCCATAATGATAACTGTATATACCATAATGTGCTTAGGTATTCGGACACCTAAAGTAACTAATTTTCCATTTGTCCCAAATGGAAAATTAATTATTTTTAGGTGTCCCAAAATCTAGGCCTATTGCAGTATACTGTATGATTATTATGTATGCAGCATATCTACAACATACCTGCTCAATGATTTCATATTCAAAGGTTTTGAGAATTCTTGTTCGTAATTGAGAAGTCTTAGTTTGTCTAGCAATTCTTCATTCACAACAAAAGGCATATAAACCAATCCTGGTCCTCCATCCTCTGTATCCTCTCCTCGCTTCTTCTCATCTGACATTGTTGCTTCACTGAAAGTACATGTACATGTATTCCATAAGTTACACTTCACAGGCCCGGATAAATAGGGATCAATTTTAGATGAATTTTTGATACATGTCCTTTTTGCCTTGAAATATATGTTATAAATGACATCTCATTAGAAACGCCTCACTGAGGCGATTCTAATGAGATGTCTAAACATATATTTTAATCTAACACATGGATAAGTTATATAAAACTGTCATCAGACACTCCTCATTATCTGGAGGCCTTCATATAATACCTAGACAGAAGCCCAGATGGCGGGGCTGAAGCCCAAAAGCCAATCCCCTGGATCCGGGGATGCTTCAGAGTATTATATAAGTTGGGATTCTGAGGATAATACTGAGATGATTTTTCTATGTTTTATAGAACTAAAAACAACGATTCAAGAGTTATATCGTGTTTTTACATGTGAAGCAACATCGTCTGGCCCCAAAGGGGCCAGCAGACACCCCGCCTATAGGTAACACATAGGAAAACAACAACAAAGCAGGACTGGAAAATTCCACTCATCCGCTCTCCATGACGAGTGGCTCTTGCTGGAGGATGAGTGAAATATTTTACTTTTCCCAGTGTAAATTATTGAAATCATCATATCTTTGGTCATGTAGGACTTAATGGAAATTTTAAGAATTTTTGAGCCCTGCAAAGAAACATCTTACCCTGTGGCTTCACCTTGCATGTTTCTTCCAGTAAACATTGTAAATCTCAGAGAAAACAATGGTCTTCCAGTTCCAGTCAATTATAGCAAGTAATACAACAGCAGTTTTATTCTTTTATGCCTCGTTCATACAGTTCTTTGAACACGACAGATATGTTGACCAGATCAAATAAAAATTAAAAAACTGAAAAAAAAACAAAACTTTAAAACATGTTTAAATAGAATTCTTCCACTCTATTCATGCTATTTGCAGTTGAAATAAAGGCTGCTCTAAAAGGCTTTCAATAAACCTGCATGCAGTCAGTTCTTACCAAAAGAAAAAAAATATGTAGAAAACAAATATATATAGAAAATCGTATTATCTTATTCTAAAATCATCGAGATAAACTTGAATCCTAAATGTTATTCTTTTCAAATTACCAGGTTTTGCATTCAGATTATGTCATCTGCTAGAGGACAGAGAAGCTTGACCAGAACCATAGGCACCTGTGCCTGGGTAAAACCCTGTACTGCGCCACACTGTTTATACTGGAAACATGAAACACCGCACCTCAGTTAGTGGCAGGAACGGATAATAGAGTGTGAAACTAGTTGATTGCTGAAAGCTAGGCCTAAAATGCCACGCCCGTTTCTAAGCTAGGCCTAAATACAGATTACCAATTTTTGTATTGAGATATTGTCTGATAGAAGGAATGAAACATCCGCTCAGTCTCCGAACCTGTGCCTGAGTAAAAGCTTCGCAACCTTGGGCCATGCCCATACCATAATACTTTGTCAAATGAAAAGAAACAAGAAAAATCTTTTAAAAAAAGATAAGCGGCGCAGATTAAATGGAAGTGTGTTTTGTAATATGTCTCTTATTGAAGAGTTGACAATAACTTTCCTAAATATGACTCACGTGAGCTAAGTCCGTAGACACCCACAACCGTAATTTTGACACTGGGTAGTGACAATGACCTATCTCAAAATTAGGCTGTCCAATTTGGAATTCAAAAATGGACCGCGGTCAATTTTGAAACTGACCTGATTTCTAAATAAGTTCGCATGAGCTTTCAGTACAATCGATGTAATTTTAATAAAGTTTACATTTAAAAGTTTACATTTACACACAAATAAACAGTGCACCACGTTGGTATCTATTTTGAAATTAGGTCAGTT
The DNA here is from genome assembly GCA_963989385.1 of Ctena decussata. Classification (NCBI taxonomy): domain Eukaryota; kingdom Metazoa; phylum Mollusca; class Bivalvia; order Lucinida; family Lucinidae; genus Ctena; species Ctena decussata. Next base: position 7,982,884 of record OZ022504.1, read on the forward strand.
TCAAAATTGACCGCGGTCCATTTCTATTCTATGCACTGGGAACCAGACCCCCCGGCAGAGAAGTTCCGTCTTTAAAGAAAAAAAAAGCATTGTCCGGTTTACAAGTTTAGCTTTTGAAAAAGCTTGAGAGGTTATCCCTTAGCAATGAATCTATACGATGCAAGTGGTACAGTAGAAAATTGGCAGCAATACAAGTTAATTTTATTGTATTCTTGGACTTTGTTAAAGCTGTAGCTTAAGGGCGAGTTTAACAGTTTTCTCCTTATGTCTAGTGATTGCTTGTAACAGGTGAGCTTCAGTGCTATTAACTTTTGTTTGGTGACCCGTACTGTTTAGTGACAGGTCTTCCTAAGTGGACTGTACTCTCTAGTAATTGCTTGTATTAGGTGAGATACTTGTATTATGTGACACGAAGTGTCAGGAAAAGTTTTACAGCTCATGCCTCAGCGATGCTGGGAGGGACCCTGCAGCTGGGTGCGCAAAAATATGGGAACAAATACCAGGAAATAGTGGGACCCGCATTTAGCGAAATGAAACGGCGCATAATCAAGTACAACTTGTTATTGATCGGTACCCTTAAAAGTGACAACTCCTGGAAGCTGTACTGAACTCTCGGGTAATTGCCTGTAAAGGGCGAGATAGCGTGTTCAAGATAAGTTATAAAGATCATGCATTTGCGATGCTGGTGAGAATCTTGCAGTAGGGTGCACCAAATGTAGAAGTACCGGGAAATAGTGGGACCCTATTTCAGCTAAAGGAAACGCTGTACAATCGAGTATGAATTCCAAACTTAATATGGTTATCCCCGAAGGGATAGCCAATTAAACCAAAAGTAAAAATCATAAGTAGATCTAAGTCGAGGAAAAATAAGTTTTGAATATTCAACTGTTTTTGATAACATTTCTACTGTAAGATTACATACAAGAGAAACATTTTGAATTTATATATGACAGAGCGGTGCGTAAACTTACCGCAACGGGCCTAATTACCGGATCGGACCGGAACGATCCCATATTATTCTTATTTCCAGCCGATTGTTGAGATATTTTGACACAATCTGCACGCGCAGATTAATTCCAGACCCTACCTATGACTAACATGTATTAACTTAAGTAGTAACCCCCTAATTTTATCTACGGACTTGATACATGTAGATCCACATATTTCCTATGGATGCAATATTGGTCATGGTACAATGGAATGAAAATTCAGGAGTTTTTATGTTTTCATTCCCTCTAAGTCTTGGAAGAAAGATAACAAGATTTTTATACAAGATTATGTGATTTTAAGATGAAACACATATCTCAGGGTTCTCACTTGAATTTTAATAAAAGGCCATCGGCCAAGTGTCACCCAACGTTTGAAATGTGTCACAAACTGCAGCCCTTTATTCTGTTTTAGAGTAACTGGGCATATATGTGTAAAATCAGGTAACTGAAACTATAGGCCCTTACAGAATGCCCAAAACATCAAGACTGTATACCCAATAACAAAATAACAAGGGCCATAATCCTCCTAATATGAATCTGATGAAAAATGAACAATGCATTTATGAAAATTCAGCCCAATAATATGAATAGTTGTTGAGTTATCCCTTACCCTTTAAGTAAAAGTCTATTATCTATGAAAGGGGAATACCAAATTTCTACTATCTCGGTCAAACGGTTCAAAAGTTGGAAAAATGCCAAAAACGAAAAAGGGCCATAACTTTGTAAAATATAGGACAAATGAAATTGCAAAATCACATGCACATCTTCAGATCATGATGAAACTTTCTGCACAATTTCAAGTCAATCTGATAAAAGATGTGGCAGGAGTTGCGGGGACAAGGTCTGAGTCAGCAAGGGCCATAACTCCATCAAAAATGGCCGAAACAAAAATTAAAAACCACATGCACATCTTCATATCATAAGAATACAATCTGTAAAATTTCAAATCAATCCAATGAAAGACGTAGGAGGAGTTGCAAGGACAAGATTTCAGACGGAAGGACGGACGGAATGCCAAAAACGAACAAGCAAATTCGACGAATTTATGTCCCCCGCCTTGGAAACTAGGTCTCCACTGTATATACACTTAAGTGTTTGAGCTGGAAAAGCGGCTAAGTTAAAAATATGAAAAAAGTAATAAAAAAAATAATGAGAGGATTATATCCAAACCACATGCATATCTTCAGACCACGATCAAAACGCCTGTGAAGTTTCAAAGGAATTGGCATAAAACTGTAGGAGGAGTTGCACACACAAGGTACCAACTATCTATTCACTTTGATAGTAAAAATGTATGAAAAATGGCTAAGTTCAATTTGCAAAAAAAGTAATAAAAAATAATCTCAGGATTATATCCAAACCACATGCATATCTTCAGACAATGATCAAAACACCTGTGAAGTTTCAAAGGAATCGGCATAAAACTGTATGAGGAGTTGCGCACACAAGGTACCCACTGTCTAGTCACTATGATAGTAAAAATGCCTAAAAAATTACTAAGTTCAACTTGTGGAAAAAGTAACAAAAAAAAATCTCAGGATTATATCCAAACCATATGCGTATTTTCAGACCATGACCAAAACACCTGTGAAGTTTCAAAGGCATCGGAATAAAACTGTATGAGGAGTTGCACACACAAGGTACCTACTATCTAGTCACTATAATAGTAAAAACGCCTAAAAAATTACTAAGTTCAACTTGTAGAAAAAGTGACTAAAAATTATCTCAGGAATATATCCAAACCACATGCGTATCTTCAGACCATGACCAAAACACCTGTGAAGTTTCAAAGGCATCGGCATAAAACTGTTGAAGGAGTTGCGCACACAAGGTACCCACTATCTAGTCACTTTGATAGTAAAAATGCCTAAAAAATTACTAAGTTCAACTTGTGGAAAAAGTGTCAAAAAATAATCTCAGGATTATATCCAAACCACATGCGTATCTTCAGACCATGACAAAAACATCTGTAAAGTTTCGAAAGAATCGGCATAAAACTGTAGGAGGAGTTGCGCACACAAGGTACCTACTACATTAGGGGGAACGGAAGGACGGAAATAAGGACGGAAGGACGGATGGACGGACGGAATGCCGAAAACTATGTCCCTCCGCTTTTCTTCGAAAAGGCGGGGGACAAAAAGGGCCATAACTTTGTAAAAAAATATAGGACAACTGAAATTGCAAAATCACATGCACATCTTCAGATCATGATGAAACATTCTGCACAATTTCAAGTCAATCTGATAAAAGATGTGGCAGGAGTTGCGGGGACAAGGTCTGAGTCAGCAAGGGCCATAACTCCATCAAAAATGGCCGAAACAAAAATCAAAAACCACATGCACATCTTCATATCATAAGAATACAATCTGTAAAATTTCAAATCAATCCGATGAAAGACATAGGAGGAGTTGCGGGGACAAGATTTCGGACGGACGGACGGAAGGACGGACGGACGGACTGACACACGGACGGACGAGGGTCATTTCTATAGTCCCCCTCCGCCTACGTCGGGTGACAAAAATAGGAGTCCGGGACTCCTCCTTTTCAAAAAATAGGAGTCCCATCTGAAAAGTAGGAGTCCCATCCTGAAAAATTGGAGTCCCATATGTTTTAACATAAAATTTAGACTGTAAAATAATCTTATTTATCTAGTTGATATTGTCCCTGAGAGATACAAAAGATTAAAAGGGCCTGCACAGGACTGGACGGGCAAAGGGCAATGCTTTTGTGATTGGACATCAAATGATTATGTTATAGAAATGTAAAAAGATATGACATTGACAGTTATTTGGTAAATCTTCCATTTTAAGTCAAAGGTATTAATTTACTTTTCCTTCAGCAGAAGTGTAACATGTAATAGATCTAGCTACAGTTCAGAGTTCAGTACTATTCAGTGATGTCCATCCACTGCAACATTGCTTTCAGTAATAATTACAACTTATTTCAACCAATTCCCTCCTTCCACCCCCCACCCCATCCCCCGCCACATCGGCGCACCTTACCCCACCCGCTGACATCAAACGCAGAAATCCGTTTACATGTTAATTTGAGACACAGACTGATTGTTTATGTCCAAATCGATTTTGATTTACACTTTAATGAATGGGTACCTGTCGTTAAATCTTCCTTTGTTTATTGAATTATACATTAACTGCGAATATCTGCGCCTATCTGTGTCAATAAGAGTTCCTATACCGCGTGTTGAAATGTCTGTTTAGAACTCGCGGATTTCCCAAAGCGTTATTTATAGATCTATACTGGTACTCGTTCTGCACGTGGTGCGCGAGATATGGCGGGAAACAGACTAAAAACGGCGGGAAAGAATTTTAAAGTGCACGAACCGAAGATCTAAAAAGTCACCGGTTTCCGGGAATTGCAACAACTGGCCTTGCTAAAATATAATAATTATCTCTGACGGCCGCTTCTAGCAACTTGAAATTACCGATTGCATTTTCCAAGTTAAAAAACCTGATTTAATATACACTTACAATGCACATAAAGCACAGCGCACGAGCGTACTACAAACAGTCGGGAAATAGAAAACGTGCCTTAGAAAAGGCTAATACTTCGACAGGCTAGATCTACCTGAAAATCAAAATTTTCTCGTAAAAGATTCTCTTTTATGAGACGGCAGTTGCCCCTCTCGGGCTCTCATCCAATTGGCGAGAGTAATATATTGTTATTTTAATTTGCTGACACAGCCACTGTTAAAGTCCCACCTTCTGTCAATTAATGCCATGCGGTAAAGATGTAAACTGACCAGTCATGCGAGGCGGTAGATCTAAGACAAAGATACCGTGTCGACCCAATTTGTTTGTATTTATCAAAAGATCGCCGGTTATTAGCGATTAAGAAAGTAATACTGACACGTGCCCTGCTACGGTAGTGGGGATTAAGAAGGTGTGAAATCCCAGGTAAATAACAGGTAGCATTTACGACGATTTTATTTATTATCAGTTCAGATAAATGGCTCCTCTATAGTTCTGTCAAAGGTGTCAGCGACGTGTGTCTTCTTCACAACTGACATTTTAGGAGATTTTAAAGGAGTACAGCCGGAAAAATATCGCGTCCGCGGGAATCCTCGGAAGGCAATTATTGGCGTCCGGATCGTCCCCGAGATCCCTGATATTTGCATGGGTTATTAAGAGGCCTACCCATGGCGCAAAAAAACTCAAAGAGTATTTTGACTAATATCTCCAATTGATTTTGCACAAGACCGCATACAGAATACGTATAAATATGAAATAAATGTGTATTTAATAAAATTATTACAAATATCAACTGAAGATAGGGGAAAACAGGTCCGTTCCGGTGTCCGAAAATGAGGGTGGAGCATAGGGTAACTTTGGACAGCGGGTAAATTCTTAAAAACCAATGCAAAAAATGAAAATCCAGATAAGACAGCTCCCAATGAGCCGTCTCATCAGGATTTTCACTGTTTGCCTGGTTAAGTTTGTTTTAATTCCAGACAACTGACGTATAAAGGAAACAATGTCACTGTCCGAATTTACCTGCAGTCCGAATTTACCGGACTTGACCCTACCCCCTTCTCCACTTCCTCTCCTTTCATCTGGATACCTAAAATTCTAATACCTAATCTAAAATTCTTTTTGCTTTCTCTTCTTAATGCAACTGTATTTACCAAGTCGTATGATGTCTTAAATGTTGGATGAAACCAGCCTTAAACTGATGATAACGGAGAAACAATAGCTTTACAAAATTTTGACAGCTTCCTTGGTTTTCTAAACAAACTATTCAAGTTAGTACGCATGCACTTAGTGACTAAAAGCTGTTCAACCGCAATTACGTATGCTTATATTGCAATTTATTTCGCTGTTTACAAATGTGTGGTGAAAAATATATAAAATTTAATATTATTTATATTTTATTGCTCCTTCTATGACATTATTTAATTGTGTATCTTAATCTACAGTCTCTGATTATATACTTATTTACGGCTGTATTAAGTTACCAAGCAAGATGGCGTCTGTAGACGACAAGGATTTCGATGAATTTCTGAACAAAGTTGATGAGCTGGGTAAAAAGCGAGACATATTTCATTGGTGTTTTTCGATCACATTTACCTTTTCCTTTTGTTTCGCAGAAAGTTCTGCCCGATGAAATTCCCACAATATTGCTTTAAAAGCTGGTTAACTGGGGCAGTCATTTACCCCATTATCGATGGCTACCAGTTTCCCGATTTCATGTCTGTATCTTATTCAGGGATCGCATTTTTAGGCGATCGAGGCGAATCGTCGCCCAGACTTGCCAGAGCTCGCTGTGAAACACCTATATGAAAAAAAAGGCAAAAAAACACACGAAAATTTGCCTTAAATTTGATTAGAAAATTTTCAAGCCAGCAGTTAGGTATCAAGACGTTTCTCCCTCGCAAACCATTTCCTCTTGTTGTTTTACCTTTTTGTCTCTATCTCCATATACTGGCATACGCCCTTGCAGGCATTCTAGACCTGTTGTCTTTTTGTCTCTAAAATGGAGCCTGGTCTTTTCGCCCCTACACTATGGTTGTTTCACCCCATTATTTAAAACACATTTTCTTATTGAAATAAACTAAAAGAGAGACATAATTACATTTTTCCTTTTTCATTAGTATCCTTAAAGACAGGGATGGGACTATATAAGGAGGATTAACTTCCACAGTGTCATTCTGTCTCTTGATCTCATAGTGTCAACACCTCCAGTCAGCCAATAAAATCATCATAACTGTTAACTCTGGTCCACTGATTGGTTGACTAAATTTTCACACCTTTACCTATACAGGTAACATTGTGAAGTGCTGGGAACCAGACCCCCCCCCACCCCCCGGCAGAGAAGTCCTGTCTAAACATATTGATAATGACTTGATCCAGCAGTGAATCTCTAAGCCCCGAAGGCTGTTCTTCACCACCAATACAGGAAAACTGGTTGCTAATAATTGTCAGGCATGGACGACGTAACAGGGGCGGCAGGGGAGGTGACGGCCGCCCCAATATTTTCAGTGGGTATATGATTCTTCCTGGTATAAAAATGAAAGAAAAGAAAAGAAAGGGACACCCTCACACCTCGCAGTTTTGCCTAGTCACAGCAGATGTCATGTTAATTTACATGCTATTTGCCTATAGGTGTAAAGGATTACTGACGATTGTCAACGGGTGTTGAAGAAGACACGCTTTCACACCTGACCTTATCATCACATTGGGTTTATTATAAAAACCTTGGCAAATTATCCAAATTTATATGAGGAAAGAAAGTCAAATGTCACAACCAAATGCAAGTAGCATCATGTGAAAATGTATCTTATGGTATGTGCAAATAAGAGTCAACCATTTCTTCCTGCACATCCATGCAGCCTGATCAGATTCTTCCCTTTTCGCATATACCATACATACAAATCCTGTCTAACATCCAAAAAGTAAAAATTAAAACTTTAAAGAGTTTCTTCAAGAGCAGAGAACACATTCAGAAGAAGTAACATGGGCCAGACTATGTAGTTTCGGCTAACAAAGCCTCCTCAGTGACCCTCACAATATCTGGCCATGAAACCAGAGAAAAGCACACTGTAATTTCTTAATTTTAATTGGGCAGTCAATTCAAAGACTGATTAGTAACAAAAAGGGTCCAAATGATATAAAAGATAATGATCTAGAATAAGAGTCTAAACCAATCTAAAATTTTAGATTCCTCAGAACATATCCCCCGATCTCGAAGGATGAAAATAAAATATAATCTGCACTATGGATGATGTACGGGGAGATGTTTTACGGCCGCCACATGGCACAACACCAGCTGCAGTAAAGAAAAATTAAATCCTTCAAGAGCAGAGAACACATTCAGAAAAGGGAACATGGGCCAGACGGGATGTTCCCATTTCGCCTACTCCCATTTTGCCTACTCCCGTTTTGCCTATTCCCATTTCGCCTACTCCCATTTCGCCTACTGTCAAATATGACCTTATTCCCGTTTCGCCTACTCAATGAAAATTTTTCATATAATGTTTTTAATTCATTTTGTTTTAATATATATAATTTTATTTTAATTTTTAACAAACCTATCTTTACAGTACCTGTTAATCAGGATGTTAAACAGGATGGAGAGGGAGGAGAAAAGGGACCCTTATTTTAAGCTTATAAGCAACTCCTGTCTATACTTGTTTTTATTTATTATTTTATTTTTGTTTATTTTATTATATTTTTTCCATTCTTGGTGAAATATCATATGCAACATGTTTTTAAATATGTTAATATAAGAATGTAAGTAAATAAATCATTAAAAAATAAATTTTCATTACCATTTGTATAAAATAAATGAGTAGGCGAAACGGGAATAGTGATATATTTTAGAGTAGGCAAACTGGGAGTAGGCGAACTGGGAGTAGGCGAAATGGGACAAATCATAGGCGAAACGGGAGTAGGCGAAATGGGAGTAGGCGAAATGGGAGTAAACCGGCCAGACTATGTAGTTTTGTCTAACAAAGCCTCCTAAGTGACCCTGACAATATCTGGCCATGAAACCAGAGAAAAGCATACTGTAATTTTTTAATTTTAATTGGGAAGTCAATTCAAAGACTGATTAGTATCACAAATGAAGGCGCTCACTCAGATCAGTCAGAACTGATCCATCAGATCATATTAATACTATAATGGTAAGGCACCTTTTCATATGACGCCTCTCAATTAATTTCCTAAACATGCTGCATAAACATATTTCCAATCCCACATTCATTGAGCCTGCCCACTTAGCAGCTCTATATATCCAGTATCTACTGTAGATTTTGGGATTGCAGGTTCAAACCCAGTTTCACAGGATGAATTTCTCTGACAGGACTGATACTGAACTTCTTTCAGTTAGTCGTTATCCGTAGAAAATGAACTGTTCTGTTTTGTTTCAATTCTCCTAACAACGTTCTCCAAGTGGCTCAGCAGCACGTAACCATAGTTGCACACACCTGGCGCCGAGTGTCTGTCCAAAGATACTGAACTGACACAGTGTTGCAGTTTATATGGCCGGGGTGGTACTTAATGATGCAGTGGCCACAAGGGCTCTGGTGGGCACTCTGGTGGGCACTCTGGCAAGCTTTGCACTAAAATTCTGGACAGACATGTGCATGTCACAGCCTTAATGTTCGAGGAAGTTTAGTCAAACGGATAAGCTAAACTAGCCTGTAAACTTCAAGTTCCCAGAATTTTTGCAAAAGATCATGAACACATGCTTTTTAATCCTCTCGGGTTCACCCAATGACGGTGGCTGCACTATCATTCGGCACATTCTAATTTGTATCATCATAAGTTTACTTTTTAGCTCGCCTGAACGAAAGTTCAAGGAAGAGCTATTGTTGTCACCCCGGCGTCAGCGTCCGCGTCCTTGTCCGCGTCGGCGTCCGGATTGGATGTTTTGGTTAAAGTTAAAGACCTATATCTCCTTGGATGGATTCTTTTGATACTTGCACTGTAGTTAGATATTGGTCCAAAGTTTAACAGGGTACCACCCCCACCCCACTCCATGACCTTGATGTCAAGGTCATGGACTTAGAAAATTGGGAGTATTTTTGACTGGATGTTTTGGTTAAAGTTTTATAAAGCTCAATATCTCTTTAACCCATGGATGGATTCCTTTGATACTTGCACTGTAGTTAGATATTGGTCCAAAGTTTTCCAAGGTACTACCCCCACTCCCCTCAGTGACCTTGATGTCAAGGTCATGGACTTCGAACATTGTCTTTTATTGATTGGATGTTTTAGTTTAAGTCTTTTAAAGACACATATCACCTGAACCCAGCGATGAATTCTTTTTATATTTGCACTTTAGTTAGATATTAGTCCAAAGTTTTACAGAGTACCGTACTACCCCAACCCTGCTCAGGTACCTTGATGTCAAGGTCAGGGACTTAGGAAATTTGGTCTTTGTTTATGTTTTCTAATTGCATACTGATCCATAATTCTGAGATGTAGTTAACACTTTAACTGATGTTAGACACTTTTTGAAGTTTTTACAAAACACTCTATACTTACCCCAATGGGTGACCTTAAATTCAAGGTCATCGACTTAGAATTTTGTCTTAAAGATTTTGTTTAAGTTTTATATTTATGAAGACATAATTTCACAGTGCCACGATGGACTCAGTTGATACGACTACTTGGACTGATGTTAGATCATGGTTCAAGGTTTTGATACATCCTAGCCCCCGCCCCTCCCCCCACCCCCATCCCCACCTCCTAGTTCTTTGACCTCAAGCTCATGGACTATGAAATTTCATGTGGATTTTTTTTTTTAACTTATTTCTGAGATAGCTTTTGTTTATAAATGTGCTGTCATTATGGGCATGCTTGCCTTAAGTTTTATGCATAGCAGTCCACACCACCAAAGTGACTGTGTGATGGGCAAGCACTATTCAGGCGAGCTATGCTGTCAGCCGACAGCTCTTGTTCTTTAAGAAATAAAGCAATTGAGTTGTCTAATTATGAGTGTCATAAATATCCATATTTCAAACTGAAAGCAGCATTATGATGAGATAATGTGATGCTAATCGCCGTTCGTACACCATTGTTTGCCTTTTCAGAAAGGTGGGGTGATGGGTTTGTGTGTGTGTGTGTGTGGGGGGGGGGGGGGGGGGGGGGGGGGGGGAAGCGGGTGTGGAGGGGGAGGCAGGGTAAAAAAAAAAAACACCTCCCCAATGTCAAAATCATTCCAACTCCCCTGTCAGGTTATCTGACTTCCTTTCTATCTCGTTTCTGTTGTGTTGCTTATTGTCCATAAGTGTTTTTTTAAGTAATTTTAATGATAATCGGTGCATAAATTTACCGGAACGGGCCTAATTACCGGATCAGTCTGGAATGGACCCATATTATTCCTATTTCCAGATGAGTTTTGAGAAATTTTGATACTATATTCACGCGCAAATTATTCCAGGTCCTATCTATGACTTATATGTATTATCTGAACTAGTAACACCCTGATTCCATAATCCCATTCAGAACTTAAATATTCAAACATCTTTTGAAAAAATTTGTGTGCGTGTATGTGTATATCTTAGTACATTTTCACTTACGGGAAGTTTCATTATTTAGTTGACATACACTGCAGATCCTGATCACACTGCTCCAAGGAGTTGTCTGATCTGGGTCTACAACATTTACTCAGTCAGCAATTACTGTCCGATTGTTTAGTGTATCTCCTTTTCATGTCACCGATAAAATAATTCACCTAGACTTCAGACATGTGTCAATTCCTTTGATCTTTGATGACAACCGGTGTTGAAAAATCTGCATGCTTTTTTCATTCTCGCCTTGGGGTAAAACTGGGTCAGAGCAGAATAACAAAGAAGTCATGCACTAGAAGCATGGAGACTAGGGTCATGTGTCATGTCAGTAAGTCAATTAGTAAAGCAGACTTATAACAGTTGCATTTTCATAAAGTACAGGAACTGGTTATTATTTTTTTTTTTTTTTTTGGTGTTAAAATAAACAGGTAAAGAATGGGATGTTCATTTTTAATTACAATCATTAACATTTAATAAAAGACAGAAGTGAGAAGCAAACAACACAGTAAAAGCAAGTAACATGGAAGTACATACTTAAAAAGAAGTCACGATATATCGTGATACATATCCCAATACAGACCAGTGTATATTGATATATTGCGATACGGTTTTCAGTGGTGATACCCATCCCTAATATTTCCTGTGGATGAAATGTTTGTCATGATAAATAAAAAATCTGGAATATTTGTATTTTTCATTCACTCCAAGTCTTTTTTTCTTTCTTTTTTTTAACAGTCTATATTTGTTCTCCATTTAATCTCTTAAATTTTAATTCTACAGAAGGAAAAAAAATATCAAGCTTTTGTCAACTTGCCAAAAGACGATTAACGATGTTTTTGACTGTTTAATTAATTAATTAATTAACTAGTTAATTTGTAATGATACTTACTGTGTATCCCAGGGTCACACTTTGTCAACTGATACAGAGAAATTATATGATATCAATTTGGTCAATGTCCAAAAATTTAGAATTGCATTGACAAAACTTAGAGTTTCTTCACATCGTTTAGAAATAGAAGTAGGTAGATGGTCTAGACCTAATAGAACACCAATTGATGAAAGGAAATGTTTTTATTGTAATAAGTTAGAAGATGAATTTCATTTTTTATTAGAGTGTCTTTTATATAAGGATCTAAGAAAAATATATATACATAGGTATTTTTGGAACAGACCAAATATGTTGAAACTAAAAGAATTATTAACTACCGAAAATAAGAAAACGTTGATTAATTTAGCCATTTTTACCGAAAAGGCCTTTAAGTTGAGGAGAGATATTTATGGATGACTATTGTATTTTTGCAATTGGAGTTGGATGCCGTATTTGTGTTTCTCCCATAGTAGTTAGTAAGTTTGTATTTTGATAACTGTAGCACATTGAACCGATCTATTGTATTTATATATGCATATATACATTATTATTTGTATGTTGTGTACTTATCATTTATGTTACACATGAGCATGCATTGCTTAAAGTAATAAAGTATCAGTATCAGTATCAGCTGTGTGAATGATATAACACCTAGTGTTAACCACCTTGTTTATTGCTCTTAATAGACCAGTTAATTGTGTGCTGTTAATGTGAGTAGTAGATAGGTATGAAAATAAGATTAGATTAAATAAGATTTATTTTGGTTATGAAATCATACATATGCACACAGATGTTGTGTTCAATATTGGAGATCACAGCACTTTTCTGAGCATTTTCACGATTAAATATATGTTGCAAATTATAGAAAAAAATGATGTCTTTAATTCCAATGATTTTGAACATCTTTTATTCCATGATTTTGAAAAGTTTGGCCAGGTCAATATTTTGGTCTGAGTCTAGTCATTCTGCGTGGGCAGGGGCATGCAAACGTTGCATCTCATAACAGGTATGCCTCAAAATCATGTTAATGTTCTTATGACAAGTTTTAACTGCCATTTCTTAAGCCATATTGACTCCAGAATTCTCTTGTGTGTCTACTAAGTAAACTAAATAAAGCTGGAGAATGTGGAGTAAACATTTTATGGGCTTGTTAATGTGTGCTGCAACGTTCGTATGCATAATTTTAATATTACAGAGGCAATTGTGAAGGGTTTCCAGTCCTGTGAAGATGATACTGTCAAAGATGTCTTACAAAATGCTGATGAGCTGAAAGCTAAAATGAAGAAAGATAAAGACTTCTACACCGTAATAAGTATACATGTTTTTATATTTCAGAAGCAGTTGTGAAGGGTTTCCAGTCATGTGGTTATGATACTGTCAGAGATGTCTAAATAAAGAAAAAGACTGCTACATGTACACTGTAGTAAGCAAATGTATTTTAACATTTCAGAGGCCATTGTGAAGGGTTTCCAGTCATGTGATGATGATACTGTCAAAGATGTCGTACAAAAAGCTGATGAGCTTATAACTAAAATAAAGAAAGATAAAGAGCAGCTGGTTGATCCGGAAGAGACGGGAGATGTAGAAGAGGATTTACCGAAGACTAAAACTGGTATGCCATGATAATACCATATATATTTGGCTATAAAATGGTGTTTTTCCATATCTAGTATGAGTATGACCCCAAATATCAAAAATCAGCCTTACAAAATTCTGCAATGAGATGGTGATTTTCCTATATAAGACAGTCAAAAAAATCTAGATCTGGATCAAGCTTAGGGAGTGTTTTGGAAGAGAAAAACTTCCATCTTTTACACCTTTCCTATAATTCAGAGTTAGTTCCAGTTTTGTCCCTTGCAACGCCTATGACGTCATCTATAGGATAGGCTATTGTTTTTCATTGTGTAACCAAATAAATGCCGGTTTTCCATATATTCAAAACTAACATTCAACGGTTAAGATTAAGACAACTATTTTGTTCCAACTATATTTAGCTCTTTCTTTGTCGGAAAATAAGCTTTATTACTTATAGCATATGGGAATTTGACATAAGATTAAAAGATTTGCGACTAAAATTTCGGGCCAAAATTACTGTAATCGAAAGAGACAGCTTCCAAAACATAAGAAAAAGAAAGAAAATCACGGAATATGATCAGACAGTTATTACAAAAGATACAAAACGAACGATTAGCTGATTATAAAGCAGACACACGCTAAAAATGACTACAAAGTGGAATTTGTTTGTGTAATCACCGAATTGCACACATTGCCGCAATAAACAAACACGTATGATTGTGTAATACCTAGACATGTGTTCAGACGGCACCTTTAAAAACACCTACCGTGAAATGGAAACGATCAAATAAATAATACTGAAGTAAGTAAGAGATGGAAAAAATAAAGAAATTCTACCTCGGGTTCAAACTTACTGAAAACTGTCTTGATGCTGCACTGGGATGCTGATGCTTTTAGATCGGTGTATCGCACAAGAAACCATAAATATCAGCGCTATAAGCGTAGTTACTATCTGAATGCTGACGTTTTACCTGTCGGAAAAAATGGAAAGAACTTTTCAGGTTTACGAAACTTATTTATATGAAATGTAACTTTTATATTGAGCAAACTTGAAATGCCGGGGTGTTAAAACACAGCGTCGATCAAAGGGGTCATGAAAATCATGAGGGACTTGTCGGGATTCTCAATATGATATTAAAATAAATAAATAAAAAATATGTAAATAAAAAATGTCACATGAAAACAGGGTAATTATACTTTGATTTGGTCTTTCAATGAATTTTTTGCAGTTTACATTTACAAAACTTCTGCCTTATGCATGTTATGTGTGCTTGCAGTTGTACTGAATTATATGGGATGCTCCTATAGATGACGTCACAGTCTATTTGGGTAGATAATTCGTGCGAGACTTTATTGATTTATAGGAAAGGTGTTTAACCGAAGAAATACGATTATCCTATATACCCTAAAAATTAAAAAAAAATTGGGGCACCTAAAATGATTGCTGTCACTGCCCTGAATATAGAACAAGTATCCTCAGAAAGATGCAGATGGAATGGTAAACAGTGTATACACTGATCAGACTGCTATAGGAGGAGTCTGATCTGGGTCTATACTGTTTTCTCAGACCTATCATTCCCGGTATTAAGATATTTTGCATTATTCAGATACTGAAAGTTTGTTCTCTTTTATTCTCATGTAAGTTTCACGTATACAGAAACTATTAAAAATAGGTAAAATGGTGGTTTGTTTGCATAGTGTACATGTATCTACAATTAGCTTAGGCTGGCTTTATGACCACTTGCATGGGAAGGAGATATTCATTTTGTATCTAGTTTTTTATTATTTTGCCATGAGAATATGACTGTGATGTTTTCCCCATAAGTAGTTCAAGTGATAGGGCAAATCATTATTATTTCTTTACATGAAATTGAAATAGATTATCTAAGAGTGTATGGGTCATCAAACCCATCTTCAGGAAGTCTTTCACAGGTTATTAACCCTTAAAAAAAGTGCCAAAATTTCAAAAAAAATGTTTCATCCAAGATATACGTCAAATTGAGAATTCAAAGACTAGAGGGCAAACAGGGTAAATTTCTACTGAAGAGCCTCCTCATCTGGATCAACACTGTTTGCAAATTCAAATATTTTCAGTTTTGGTGCTTTAACATGAAAAATATGTTCTTTTGTAGGTTTCAGTAAGACTGTAATCAACAAAGCTGCAAGTAATGACCAGCCACCAGATTATAATGACATCAACTTTCAGGGCATGTCACAAGGTCAGCATCAGTAGATCCAAACTTTTTGATAATGTATAAAACCAGCTTTTAAGGTGAATAGGTATACTTTTCAAAGAAGGAAGTCTGCCATTTTCTGTTTTGCCTCTCTTCTTGATGTTGGTCAATTCTAACAAGAAAGAATTTGCTCCCCTAGGAGCAAATTCTTTTCTTAAGAAGTAGACCATCATTTTGGAAGGGTTTAATTGTCTTGGAAAGCAAACTGGAAGTCAAGGAAATTATATCTATTTGTAAAAATGGCAGAAAAATGTGGACAGCAGTGCTCCAGATAAATGGGGTAACAGGAATATTCAGGGATATTTGTTCTCATAAAACATACATTGTGTCACCTTGTTAGAACGGTCATGACAAGACAGTTCTAATGAGGGGTTACAACATTTGTTTTTATTGAGAAATAAGAAAAGTTATCTGAATTATCCTCAAAACCCCACCTTATCTGGAGCAATGGGAGGTGTACCATTTCTGTGCTCAAAATGTACTGGCCACATGGCAAGAAATGCTTTTTCAAGGCATGGTCAGACTACAGTCAGAAGAATTTTCCAGCCCTGAGACTTGCTATCATCAGGACATGGATAATGATTGGCACTCAGTAAAGAACTGATTATGTTTTGGTGACCTTGAACCATTTATTTGCCCTTGCTTTAATAGCAGACTCTTGATGGCAAGCAGACAAGTTGATTTTTCCACCCCTGTCATATACAATTTATGTTGCCCTCAGTGTTAAATAAATCTCCATTTTGAGCCACTAAATGTATTTCCACCATAATTTCTGATATATCAGTGGGATAATCCCATGAGCTGATTAAGTTTTGGTGGCCTTGAACCCATTTTCAAGGATGTATGATAATTTAATGTTCATCTATATATACATTGTATTTTCAACCCTAGCATTAAACTATAGTCATCTGTGCTCGAACTGGTTGATGGATTTCCACCAAACTTGCATGGGTATATCATTTGGACAATCTTGAGGGATGATTACATACTGATGACCTTAGCCCCATTTTTTAAAGTCAAAAGAGAATTCTAAATGTTAAAATCTGTTGGAACTCATAGAGTTTGAATTTCTCAAGCCAAAGAGATGATTAGTTTTACCTTGACCCATTTTCAAAGTCACAGTAAGACTTTGCTTGTTAAAAAATATCTCTTTGAACCCTATTGACAGATTTTTACAAAAACCTGATAGTTATTTAGTTAGGAAGAGTTAATATGTTGATGTCAAGGTCACTATACCAACATAAGTTTTTGAGAAACTTACAGTGTAAGGATATTCATCATCTTTCTTTCCATCCATTCACACTTGAGTAGACTGTAATATTTGTGTGAGGCAGACCTGTGTGACATAGCTGTACTTGGGATTCTTTTCAAGGTCACAAGAGGTCAGGTAGCATTATTCTTGACAGAATATTAACATCGTCATATGGTTTGTAAATATACAGGTGTTAGAATCTGACTGAAAATTGCTCAGAAATTTTAGTCAGCTGTTCTAAACCCAAATACAATACCCAGGTAATGTTTATAACTTCCTTCTGAGTAAACTAAATAAGAGTCAGAGCTCCAGATAAGAGGTGGTAAAAAGGATAATTGGAAGATAATTTTTCTTATTTCTCAATGAAAACATATGTTGTGACCCCTCATTAGAACCGTCTCAACGAGACGGTTCAAATGATGGGTCACATCATATGTTTTTGTTCAGAAATATGAGAAATTATCCCTAAACGTTCCCTGGAGCACTGTCAGAGTCAGAATAAAAAATGAATATTAGTCTCTGATTTTATTGTTAGAGGGTTTCATGAAGGCTATGGAAGATGACGCTCAAGATAGATTCAAAAGAAAGCAGGAGAGAGAGAAAGTAGCCAAAGGACTGAAGGAAAAAGGAAACAAAGAATTCAGACAGGGAAATTACGATGCAGCTCTTGATTTTTACACACAAGTAGGTCACTTATTAAAAGGGATATGCAAAGTAAGCCAAAGTGGTACCACTCTATAATGGTCTTATGACCCTGTCATGTCATTACCTATGAGAGATGGGGTATTTTCTATGATGAAATAGCAGTGTCACTGGACTGTTGCATAATAGGATTATACCACCCATTTAACAAGAATATACGTCTTTAAAGGTATTGTATTTGTAGTATTTGTATATGTTGTGGCATTTATAAATTATACAAATAAAATCTTGTTTAAACCAAAGATAAAAATTTGCTTATCCATAATATACAGAGATACTGCATGTCACTGTAACAAGAGAAATTTGACTCAGTCAATCGAAATCAGAATCATGTTCCAAAATATGGCGTACAGTACTTCTTTCAACCCATTTTATAGCTGAATTACACAAGACTGATATACATATTTGTGGTAATTTTGGAAGGGTAAATTCCCATCTTATAACCAAGTAAATATGGCAGTAAAGGGACTGTACAGATTTTTTTGTAATTATATGTGGTGGTAATATTTTGTTGTTTTTATTTATAGGCTTTGGAGGAAGTAAAAGATGATACAAAGTTATACACAAACCGAGCTCAGACTCACATCAAACTAGGGAAATATACAGAGGCCTTAGAAGATTGTGATTGGGCTCTAAGGGTTGGTATACCAGGGTGTATAGTCAGCTGCTTTTGTACCGTAATCGACCCATTTACCGCACCATGCGCTTAACTTTTTCAAAATTGCAACAAATAGGTGTGGTTAAAAATGTATCTAATAACCGCACACTCAGAACAATAAAATGCAGGGTGACTGGAAAGAGACAACATGTAGTAGGACTGGAAATACTGTGAGTTTATATTTTCTATGGGACAGAAAATGATACTCAAGCCTTGAGTTTGCTGTTGAAACAGTAATGATAAGTTGTTAGGTTTTGTGAGAGTTTCAAAAGGTAAAGCAGTGTGCGCTTGCGCAGTTTTTTCCGGAAATGGCCATGGTGTGCGGTTGAAGGGTCATGTGTGGTAAATGGGTTGATTACGGTATGTCCTTTTCGTATGTCATTTTTGAAAGAGGAAACCCTGAGAAAATTTTTTAGTTTTAATTAATGATTTTGTCATTTCTTTACGCATTTTTAGTAAATAAAGCACAGAGTATGCACAGTCATGTCTGCTTTAAGAAGATATTCCTTACTAAATTGTGGATTGCCTAATTTTAAGGCTCACCTGAGCCGAAGGCTCAGAGGTGAGCATATAGGATGGGAGTCGAGCCGTCGTCCGTCAGTGCGTGGTCGGGTGCGTGGGTGCGTGCGTGGGTGCGTGCGTGCGTGCGTGCGTCAACACTTTCAAACATAAATATCTCAGAGACCAGTGGGCCGATTGCAATCAAATTTTATCTGAAGCATCATTTTGGTGGGGGAAAGGCTGCAATAGGTTTTGGTGCCGATCAGCTCAGAACTCTGGTTTCCATGGCAACAGATAGCCCCCATAGGGTTATAATGGGGAAAACGGCGTCATCACGTTTTCTCGACTGTTTTTGATTAGACCCTTATCATACTTGCAGGTAATGATGACATACACAAGAGCTTGGATGAGTTCGAAATTTGGTTGGATTCGAGCACAGACTACGGAGTTAGCTGCCCTTGAGCGTTTGAAAAAAATCCCATAGGGTTATAATGGGGAAAATGGCGTCATCACGTTTTCTCGGCTGTTTTTGCTTAGATCCTTATCATACTTGCAGGTAATGATGACATACATAAGAGCTTGGATGAGTTCGAAATTTGGCTGGATTCGAGCACAGACTACTGAGTTAGCTGCCCTTGAGCGTTTGAAAAAAATCCCATAGTGTTATAATGGAGAAAACAATGTCATCACATATTTTTAGAAAAACTTTGTCATCGCTCTATTGCCTACATTTCTCAACGGATTTTGAAATAACTTCACACAAATGTAGGGCATGACAATATCTCGAGCAAGTTCGACTTTCAGGATGCTGCGCCCAAGGTCAAGGTCACTGTGGCTATTTTTAGAAAAACTTTGTCAGCGCTCTAGCACCTACATTTCTCAATGGATTTTAAAATAACTTCACACAAATGTAGGGCATGACAATATCTCGAGCAAGTTTGACTTTCAGGGTGCTGTGCCCAAGGTCAAGGTCACTGTGGATATTTTAGTAGAAAATCTTTGTCATCACTCTAGCACCTACATTTCTCCATGGATTTTTAGCTCACCTGAGCAGAAGGCTCAGAGATGAGCTTATAGGATGGGAGTCGAGCCCTTGTCCGTCTGTCCGTGGGTGGGTGGGTGCGTGCGTCAACACTTTCAAACATAAATATCTCAGAGACCAGTGGGCCGATCGCAATCAATTTTTATCTGAAGCATCATTTGGGTGGGGGAAAGGCTGCATTAGGTTTTGGTGCCGATCAGCTCAGAACTCTGGTTTCCATGGCAACAGATAGCCCCCATAGGGTTATAATGGGGAAAACGGCGTCATCACGTTTTCTCAACTGTTTTTGATTAGATCCTTATCATACTTGCAGGTAATGATGACATACACAAGAGCTTGGATGAGTTCGAAATTTGGTCGGATTCGAGCACAGACTACGGAGTCAGCTGTCCTTGAGCGTTTGAAAAAAATCCCATAGGGTTATAATGGGGAAAATGGCGTCATCACGTTTTCTCAAGTGTTTTTGCTTAGATCCTTATCATACTTACAGGTAATGATGACATACATAAGAGCTAGGATGAGTTCGAAATTTGGCCGGATTCGAGCACAGACTACGGAGTTAGCTGCCCTTGAGCGTTTGAAAAAAATCCCATAGTGTTATAATGGAGAAAACAACGTCATCACATATTTTTAGAAAAACTTTGTCATCGCTCTATTGCCTACATTTCTCAACGGATTTTAAAATAACTTCACACAAATGTAGGGCGTGACAATATCTCGAGCAAGTTCGACTTTCAGGATGCTGAGGTCAAGGTCACTGTGGCTAGTTTTAGAAAAACTTTGTCAGCGCTCTAGCACCTACATTTCTCAATGGATTTTAAAATAACTTCACACAAATGTAGGGCATGACAATATCTCGAGCAAGTTTGACTTTCAGGGTGCTGTGCCCAAGGTCAAGGTCACTTTGGCTATTTTTAGAAAATCTTTGTGATCGCTCTAGCGCCTACATTTCTCAATGGATTTTGAAATAACTTCACACAAATGTAGGGCATGACAATATCTCGAGCAAGTTTGACTTTCAGGGTGCTGCGCCCAAGTTCAAGGTCACTGTGGCTATTTTTAGAAAAACTTTGTCATCGCTCCAGCGCCTACATTTCTCAATGGATTTTAAAATAAATTCACACAAATGTAGGGCATGACAATATCTCGAGCAAGTTTGACTTTCAGGAAGCTGTGCCCAAGGTCAAGGTCACTTTGGCTATTTTTAGAAAATCTTTGTCATCGCTCTAGCGCCTACATTTCTCAATGGATTTTGAAATAACTTCACACAAATGTAGGGCATGACAATATCTCGAGCAAGTTCGACTTTCAGGGTGCTGCGCCCAAGGTCAAGGTCACTGTGGCTATTTTTAGAAAAACTTTGTCATCGCTCTAAGGCCTACATTTCTCAACGGATTTTGAAATAACTTCACACAAATGTAGGGCATGACAATATCTCGAGCAAGTTTGACTTTCAGGGTGCTGCGCCCAAGTTCAAGGTCACTGTGGCTATTTTTAGAAAAACTTTGTCATCGCTCCAGCGCCTACATTTCTCAATGGATTTTAAAATAAATTCACACAAATGTAGGGCATGACAATATCTTGAGCAAGTTTGACTTTCAGGGTGCTGCACCCAAGGTCAAGGTCACTGTGGCTATTTTTAGAAAACTTTGTCTTTGCCCTAGCACCTTCATTTCTCCATGGATTTTGAAATAACTTGACACAAATGTAGGGTATGACAATATCTCGAGCAAGTTAGACTTTCAGGATGCTGTGCCCAAGGTCAAGTTCACTGTGGCTATTTTTAGAAAAACTTTGTCATCGCTCTAGCACCTACATTTCTCAATGGATTTTAAAATAAATTCACACAAATGTAGGGCATGACAATATCTCGAGCAAGTTTGACTTTCAGGGTTCTGCAATCAAGGTTTTTGATCAGATCCTTATCATACTTGCAGGTAATGATGACATACATAAAAGCTTGGATGAGTTCGAAATTTGGCCGGATTCGAGCACAGACTACGGAGTTAGCTGCCCTTAAGCGTTTGAAAAAAATCCCATAGTCTTATAATGGAGAAAACAACATCATCACATTTTCATTTTTCATCGGATCCTCTTCATACTTGCAGGTAATGAGGATATGCATAAAAGCTTGGATTAGTTAGCATTTCGGCTAGATCCCACCACTGACTATGGAGTACCTGCCCTGAGCATCCAAAAAATCAGTGTTGCCACTTTTTCTTGGTTTCTACTGATCCGATCCTTTTCAAACTTGCTGGTAATGAGGAAATGCATAATATCTTAAACAAGTTCAAATTTTGGCCAGATCAGGCCAACCACTACTAAGTTAGCTGCCCTTGACAGCTCTGTCTATTGTGCTCTTGATCGGATACTTTTTAAACTTGCATATATTAATTGAGGGCATACATAAAGTTTTGGATGAGTTTAATTTTCAGCCTGATTGGACCACTGACTGTGGACTTAGCTGTCCTTGAGCATCTTAAATATCCCTATAGGTTTACAATGTCTCTCAGGTGAGCAATTGTTGCCCTTTGGGCTACTTGTAAAATAACTTCACACAAATGTAGGGCATGACAATATCTCGAGCAAGTTTGACTTTCAGGCTGCTGCGCCCAAGGTCAAGGTCACTGTGGCTATTTTTTGAAAATCTTTGTCATCACTCTAGCGCCTACATTTTTCAACCGATTTTAAATCAAATTCACACAAATGTAGGGCATGACAATATCTCGAACAAGTTTGACTTTCAGGGTGCTGCGCCCAAGGTCAAGGTAACTGTGGCTATTTTTAGAAAAACTTTGTCATCGCTCTAAGGCCTACATTTCTCAATGGATTTTAAAATAACTTCACACAAATGTAGGGCATGACAATATCTCGAGCAAGTTCGACTTTCAGGGTGCTGCACCCAAGGTCAAGGTCACTGTGGCTAATTTTAGAAAAACTTTGTCATGGCTCTAGCACCTACATTTCTCCATGGTTTTTGAAATAACTTCACACAAATGTAGGGCATGACAATATCTCGAGCAAGTTCGACTTTCAGGGTGCTGCGCCCAAGGTCAAGGTCACTGTGGCTTTTTTAGCTCACCTGAGCACAAAGTGCTCAAGGTGAGGTATTGTGATCGGTCTTTGTCCGTCGTCCGGCGTCAACTTTTGCTTTAAACGACTTCTTCTCCAAAACTGCTGGACAGATTTTGAAATAATTTCACAGAAATGTTCCTTGGGGGACTCTCTACCAAAATTGCTCAAATGGTTCCGCTCCGCTGAATAATATGGCCGCCAGAGCTAAAAATAGAAAAACCTTTAAACGACTTCTCCTCCAAAACTGCTGGGCTGATTTTGAAATAATTTCACAGAAAAGGTCCTTAGGAGACCCTCTACCAAAATTGCTCAAACGGTTCCACTCAGCTGAACAGTATGGCCACCAGAGCTAAAAATAGAAAAAAGATTTACACATCATCGTCTCTGAAGCCAATTGCTCGATTTCAAAAAAATTTCACAGAAATGTTTTACTCATGGCCCTGAACAAAAATTGCTTAAACGGTTCCACTCCGCTGAACAAAATGGCCGCCAGAGCTAAAAATAGAAATAACTCTTAGAATGACACAGAGGGCACAGTTATGATCCAATCATCATGAAACTTTGTCAGAATGTTTATCTAAATGAAATCTAGACCATGTTTGAAACTGGGTCATGTGGGGTTAAAAACTAGGTCATTGGGTCAAATCTTAGAAAAACCTTCTGCACACTCTAGAGGGCATGTTTATGATCCAATCTTCATGAAACTTTGTCAGAGTGTTTATTTATATAAAATCTAGGCCAAATTTGAATCTGAGTCTTGTGGGGTCAAAAACTAGGTCACTAGGTCAAATCTTAGTAAAACCTTGTGTACACTCTAGAGGGCACAGTTATGATCCAATCTATGTGAAACATTGTCAGAATGATTATTTTCATGAAATCTATACCAGATTTGAAACTGGGCCATGTCAGGTCAAAAACTAGGTCACTAGGTCAGTTCTTAGAAAAACAGTGTGAACGCTTTAGAGGACACAGTTTTGTTCTAATCTTCATGAGACTTTGTCAGAATGTTTGTCGCCAACAAATCTGGATCCAGGTTTGAAACTTGGTCATGTTGGGTCAAAAAGTAGGTCACTAGGTTAAACCTTAGAAAAACATTGTGTACATTCTAGAGGGCACAGTTTTGATAACTTTGTCAGAATGTTCATATCCAAGAAATCTAGACCAGGTTTGAAACTGGGTCATGTAGGGTCAAAATCTAGGTCATTAGGTTAAATCTTATAAAAACCTTAGGTACACAATGAAGGGTTCGTTTTCCTTTAATCTTTGTGAAACTCTGACTGTCAGGGATGTCTCTGAGGTTAAGTTCACAGGATACTCAGGTGAGCGATCCAGGGCCATCATGGCCCTCTTGTTGTGTTTACCGGCAATCCAAATTCAATATCCAAAACTAAACATGGGTCTTGGTGTTAAACATCCTGCTTCCGAAATGTGTGACGATTAAAAGGAAAGCTGCTTTTCTCTCAGTTAAAACAAGCATACTTTCGTACAGACCTCACAAGCTCCTCTGTTAATAAGCCATCAGAGATAAGGAAGTGGTCCTGAAGAAAACTTACTATGATGCAGTTTTTAGCTTGCCTGAACGAAAGTTCAGGAAGAGCTATTGTTGTCACCCTGGCGTCCGCGTCTGCGTCCGGATTGGATGTTTTGGTTAAAGTTTTTTAAAGACCTATATCTCCCTAACCCATGGGTGGATTCTTTTGATACTTGCACTGTAGTTAGTCTATTGGTCCAAAGTTTAACAGGGTACCAGCCCCCACCCCACTCAGTGACCTTGATGTCAAGGTCATGGAATTAGAAAATTGGGAGTTTTTTTAACTGGATGTTTTGGTGAAAGTTTTCTAAAGCCCAATATCTCCTTAACCGATGTATGGGTTCCTTTGATAATGGCTCTGTAGTTAGATATTGGTGCAAAGTTTTCCAAGGTACTACCCCCACTCCCCTCAGTGACCTTGATGTCAAGGTCATGGACTTAGAAAATTGTCTTTTTATTGATTGGCTGTTTTGGTTAAAGTTTTTAAAGACCCATATCTCCTGAACCAATGGCTGGATTCTTTTGATGTGTGCACTGTAGTTAGATATTAGTCCAAAGTTTTACAGACTACTACCCCAACACCGCTCAGTGACCCTGATGTCAAGGTCATGGACTTAGGTAATTTTGGTCTTTATTAAAGTTTTCTAGTTGCATACTGATTCATACTGTAAAACACTTATATTTGGCGGCAGCATAATTTGGCGGTTTTTAAATATGGACCTTTTGGCGGATTTTTATTTTGGCGGTTTTGTGATTTCTCAAGAACAAAATATTTCTGCTGACGTCGTATTTAGCTTTTGAGTTGAGCTCTGTATTGTCATGTTGATTAAAATAATAACAATTATTATTATAATCATGTTACATTTCGCGTAGTTAATTGTTTAAAATACATTTTGTGTTCTTTCTGATTTAATCAACTTAACTGAAATACTAATTAGTATGGTGAGAACATTTTCATACTCTGTTTCTCCCACTTGTTGTTTGCGAGGCATCTGCTTTTGCGCTTATATATGTGATGTGTATTAGCTTTGATATTTTGGTAGAGGAGATAGGATTATATGTTCAATAATATATTTCTTCTTATAGTATCATGTGTTTATATTGGCGGCATTTTAATTTGGCGATTTTCTTCTTTTCCGCCAATATCGCCAAAATAAAGTGACCGCCAAATATAAGTGTTTTACAGTAATGCTTGGCGTTCAGGGTTCAGGGTTTTGATACATCCTGCAATCCCCACGGCCCCAGCCGCACCCCCTCAAGGTCATCAACATTGTAATTTAATGTGGATTTCTTTTATTTTAATTTTATTTTAAGACTTCTTTCTGAGATAGCTTTTGCTTATAAATGTGTTGTCATTAAGGACATGCTTGCCTGAAGTTTTATGCATAGCAGTCCACACCACCATAGCCACTGTATGATGGGCAAGCACTTATTCAGGTGAGCTATGCTGTAGGGCAACAGCTCTTGTTTTTACTGGGATTTCTCATAGTTTGTTTGATGTGAAAATCACTTGATCATCTATTGTATATAAGGAGCCATGTTTTACACAGAGTTCAAAATAAGGAGAGATTAAAGATTTGGGAAAATCTATTGTTTCTCCCTCAATATATGTAGTTTATATCTAATAATATATTCTATATAAACCATAGAGAATTTGATATTCTAGACTTTCATGTGTATTTTAACTGTATACAGACTTGCCAGCTCTAGGCTATCAAATTGTGTCCTTAACACATGGATTTGTAACATTATTGCCTATTATAAGCTCAGTCTTAGTTAAACTGAAATTCTGCTGCTGTTTCCAAAAAAAATGAAGAAAAAAGAAAGAATAGAAAAATTGGACACCCAAAATAAATACCTTAATTCATTTAATAATGAAACAGTGTGTTTTTACATTGTAGTAAGATGTCCACAAGATGCAGATGGAATAGACCCAGATCAGGAGCAGTCTGATTTGGATCTGCACTTGCTCAGACTTATCTGTCCCAATATTTAGAATTTTGATGGTAACACTTTTATTTGATGCAGGTATTCCCGAACTGTATAAAAGCTCACATACACATGGGAAGAGCACAGCTGGGCCTAAAAGAGTATGTTAAAGCTCGGGAATGTTACCAGAAAGCTCTGGAGTGTGACCCCAAGAATGACAGCTTAATTAAAGGTTAGAACAGCTGGTAACAACCGCTGAGACTGGCTATGTGTAAAAGTGTATAATGGAGTTAAATGCACTCCTGAATTGTGTCATGCAGCTAGCTACATTGTTAGCTGCTCCATTGTAGGATGGCCATGGGGAAGGTGTCAGTCTATTCAAAGCCATTGAATACATTTAGCCACATAATGTACTTCTACAACTAGCCAGTCTATATGGGTTGGGAGTGTTTGTTATTATTGATCTTTCTATGTTTACTTTTCCTTGATAAAACAGTTTTGATATCACTCTTCTTTATGCTATACACCATTTGCTTTTGAGTGTCAGTTTATGCCTAAATGTTTTGTTCCTGTATGTTTCTCAAAAGCAAATTAAAGCATATTACATACAGTTTAAAGGTTGTATTAAGTACCACATTACCAACTTATATACTACATGTAATTTTTTGAACATGTCTATTTCAGCTTGAATTCCTTGTGCCAGATACCTAAAAAAAAACTATACCACTGGTTCTGATATTTATGGACTACCAACTTCAATTTGAAACTATGGTTTAGCTGCTATTTATTGTAAGGGGGACAATTGCAAAAGTATTCCCTTCCTTGGTAGGTGGAGCTGCTCTAAAAGGAAAGAATTTGCTCTCCTGAGAGCAAATTCTTTCCTTTTAGAGTAGCCCCAACTTCATATGGGAGAGAATTACTTCCCCAGCATACTGCTGGTCTCCTTTTTACATGGATGGACGATTTGAAATTTTACGTCATTCTCAACATAATTGCAGTTATATCAGTATGATGGGATGGTGACAATGAAAAGCTGTATAATTGGAATCCAGTTTAGTGTTGAAAAGGTTGCCAAGAATTGAACACTGACAAGCTAGCCAGTGCTTATACACTTAGCTTCCAGGACTCCTCCCTTGGACATAAAAGGATGATTAACCTATGAATAGATACTTAATTTCCTATTTCTTTGCTTAGATTATTTGTCAGAAGTCGACAGAACAGAAAAAGCGGAAAATGAAGAAAAAGTTGCCGAGAAATTATTTCTGACAGGAAATCCAGAGGATGTTGGGATTGTTGAGATCATTGAAAGGGTTAAAAAGCCAGAACAACTGCCAGTATTCTACAGCGGAGGGTTCAGAGTATTAAAAAGCCTTATTATTACCAGTAAGGAATTCTCTTTTTAAATTAACCATGTTAGCCCCAATAAGTGCCCCCTCTCTTAAATGTCCCTCCCTCTGTTTTTGAAAATAGTGTACTTGGCAAATTGCAAACCTGCACTTTGCTCACACATCTGTTCCAATACTCAGAATCTTTTTACAGCATTTGATGGTTGTGAGGCATTCAGTTGCCATTGATTTCTGTCAAAAGATATGTTGTGGCCCTCCAGCAGCATGTATATTGATAGAGAAATGAGCTTTGACATGACAAAACCAACAAAGTGGCATATGTGCCCAGCAAAAAATGCAGATCAGCATGAGCATCCACCCAGTCTGATCAGAGTCTTTGTTGTGCACTTAAGGTGTGCCTAAGGGGTCTAAACTACCTTCATGCCAACAGTGAAGACTCTAATTAGACTGGGTGGATGCCCAGGCGAATCTAAGTCTTTGCTGGCTGCACATGCCACTTTGTTGGTTTTGTCGTGTCCCGGCTCAGATAAGGAAAATAATACTAAATAAAACTAAAATTCTGGCAGTTACCCCTTTCATCTGAAGCTGTGGTGATCTTTGTTTCCATTTTGTGGATTGTAAGGTGAGGGTAAACACTTTAGGGGAAAGCAACTCTGCCATTTTGACTTATCTCCCTTTCCAACTGGAGTCAGCTCTAAAGGAAGAAATTGATTCCCCTTGGACCGAGTCTTTCTTTTAAGAGTAAACCTCATTTTGGAAGGGCTACCCCCATTCAGGGTTTCAAAAAAGAAGTCACAAAAGTCATTCCCCTTTACGAAAATGGCTGAAAATAACATTGAGATGTACACATTTACCATTCCATAGAACGGTTTTAGTTTTGTACCTGCTTTAATAAGGTGTGATATAGGTATCCATTTTTTGCTTTTGCTGTTATACAACTAGCTTTGTTTTACAGAGGTATATGTAATTCGAACAACAACAATAATTTTATTATAGTGAAATGATGTCAGTGTACTTCCCTAGTTAGCCACCCCACACTTTTTGTTTTACTAGTTAGTAAATTAAACAACGTTTACCAATGAATGACACTTTGTTATTGTTTTGTCATTATTTCAGCTGCTGATAAAACCTTGTTCCGAACTCATGGAGGTCTAACATTGATCACAGAACACACAAATCTCTGTCGGTAGGCATATTACTCTTTCAAATCCCTTTTGTTTAGCAGTTCTTTATTTTGTGATTCTTTTGCTTTCAGAATTATTAGCAAGTTTTTAAATAATGACCTTACAAATGTCAGTTGACTATTTCCATTTGATCGTTAGTTAAATAGTCAAAATATTGGTAAAATTCTGGAATTTGCAAGCAGGTAGATTTGCAAGTATTAGTAAAAATAAAATAAAAAATGAGGGAATAACTAAGCAATCTAAAGTATTAATCTTAAAACAAAAACATCTATTGATTGTTACCCATGAAGGTTTCATTTTAATTATTAAGTATAGTTGACTCTCATTATCTCAAACACTGATATCTCAAAGTAGACTGCTGACAGCAAATAATATAGTTTGGACACACTTCTTATTTTTCTTAACATTTTATCTCATATTATCTCAAACTACTGGTATCTCAAAGCAAATTTTCTGGGATGAGAAAATTTACTTTGAGATAGCACTAGTTTAGCTGAAATTTGACTTTGAGGTGTAGAGAGTTGACTGTATTTGCTGAAAGGAAATTTTGATGTTTTGCAGATGTTTGTCAGCCTCACCTCGTAGTTTATCCCAGGAAGAGTTAGATATGTTAGCATCAGCATTTACCATGTTCACAGATGCATGCAGAGATAATGGTGAGTTATGATGAAGATTGAGGCTGTGAGGCTAGGACAGGAGTGGGGAGGGGGTTGGGGCATGTATATCTGTCAGAATCAGCTTGTAGGTTATCCCAGAAAGAGTTAGATATGTTGGCACAAGCATTTACCATGTTCACAGATGTATGCAGAGATAATGGTGAGTTATAATAGCGATTCAGGTAGTGAGGCTGAGAGAGTGGGTGAGGAGTGGATATCCATCTGATTCAGCTTGTAGGTTATCACAGGAAGAGTTAGATATGTTAGCATCAGCATTTACCATGTTTACAGATGCCTGCAGAAGTAATGGTGAGTTCTGATAGAACTCCATTGAATTGAAAAAAGTAAAGAAAGGAGGCAGGTGTTTCTGGCTAAATTTTTATCCCAGGAATACACAGATATCAGCATATAGCAAATAAGAGATTCTATGGAAAGATACTGCTGTACTATAGGTTAAGATAATTAGGGGAAGGGTTGTTGATAATTTTGGAATTTTTGGCCGCGTAGCGCAATCGGTAGGGCACCCGACTCATAAGTCAGAGGTCCTGGGTTCGAAACCCGGTCTGGCCACATACTTTAGTTTCTCCTTCCGCTGATTCAAGAAGGGCAGTTGTCAGTTACTGGCAAAAGTATGTGCACTTAGTACTGGTTAACCGCTTAGGAGGTCTAAGCCTGCCCAGGAATAGTGTGGTTAGGATAACTGACCATCCCGACATGACCATAGTTGCTTACCGTGGACGTTAAGCATCGAATCAATCAATCAATTGGACTTTTTTCTATGTTTCCACCGTAAATACGGAAACTGTGTCCCACTCTGTAGTTCCACAGTGCCAGGGCCTTTCTAATGACGGGCAACAAAAAATAATGGAAACTGAACAGAAATTACTGTGAATAAGTTAGCTAACATAATATAACTAGTGAACTTGTTGATAAAAGTCTTCATACCATAGGTGGGTTTCCATTGCACAGTGCCTTTCATTTTCGCTCTACCATCTTCTCAGTATAGCTGAAATGCTGTTAAAAGGGACATAAAACCCAACTTCATCCTTTGTTCATCTATTACAGAATGTTTTAGAAGAAAATTGGCAAACAGTGTAAACACAGATCAGACTGCTCCTTAGGAGCAGTCTGATCTGGGTCTACACAGTTTGCTCAAGGTTAACTGCCTATATGACTAGTGTAAATATGGAACATTTGCTTATTTTCAGATAAAAATATTGAAATAATTCTTCAAGTCCAGGAAGTTCCTAAGAAATGTTTACGATTCCTCGAGGTGAAGATTAAAGGTCAAGGAAAGATTGTTAAACACGCCATAGTTAATTGGTTGTTCACTATGTCACAGGTAGATATTGGGAGAAGATTGATTGTCTCGACATATGATATTCCAAAGTAAGTTCCTTTTTTGGTCCACATTTCTTTAAGTACAGAAAGAGTTATCACAATAACCCCTTGCATTTAAATTGGCATCAGTGTTAGCATCTGTTTTAGTAGCATAAAGCTTTTTATGCCCCCGAAGGAACTTCGGGTGGCATATTAAAATCGCACCGTCCGTCCGTCCGTCCGTCAGTCCGTCCCTGCGTCCGTCCGTAACAAATCGTATCTCAGCCATAACTTAAAAACTACCGAAGCAAATTTGATGAAACTTCACAGAAAGATAGAGCACATTGAGAAGGTGTGTCACGCACAAGAGTTTGGTTCTTACGCCGAAAGTCAAGGTCACAATTGGGTTAAAGGTCAAATCATGTCTTAAATGGTGTCTCAGCTATAACTTTTAAACTACTGAAGCAAATTTGATGAAACTTCACAGATAGATAGAGCACAATGAGAAGGTGTGTCATGCACAAGAGTTTGGTTCCCATGTCCAAGGTCAAGGTCACTGTTGGGGGTTAGAGGTCAAATAGTGTCTCTGCTATTACTTTAAAACTACATAACTGAATTTCATCAAATTTCACAGAAATGTAAAGAGTAATGAGAAGATTTTTCACATATAATATCCATATTCCCAAACCCAAGGTCAAGGTCACTGTCGGGGCTTAGAGGTCAAATAGTGTCTCTGCGATTACTTTAAAACTACATTACTGAATTTCATCAAATTTCACGGAAATACAAAGCATGATGAGAAGGTTTGTCACACATAATATTTATATTCCCAAACCCTAGGTCTAGGTCACAATCTGGGGTCAGATGGCAAATCATGTCTCAACAATTGCTCATAAATATACAAAAGCAAATTTCCTTAAACATCACAGAAAGATGAAGCTTAAGGAGAAGATAAGACACACACAAGATATAGGCTTTCACACCCAAGTTCAAGGTCACAGTCTGAGGTCAAAGGTCGTTTCTCCCCAATTACGAAAAAGACTTCTTAAGCAAACTGCATTAAACTTCCTGAAATGGTAATACATAATGAGATGGTATGTCACAAACAAAATTTAGGTTCCTGTACCAAAGGTCAGGGTCATAATCAGGGCACATAGGTCAGATTATATCTCCAAACTGACTGGAGGCTGCTGAAGTGAATTTCATCAAACTTCACAGAAAGGTAAAGCATGATAAAAAGGCATCTCCCTTGCAAGATTTGGGCTGCCTTGCCCAAGTTTAAGGTCACAATCAGGGTCAAAGGTCAGTTTAAGGGGCCTTCGGGGGCATCTGTTACATGCTGTAACATTTCTTGTTACTTTAGGAATCGTGAGTTCATGTGTCCTATCTAGTGACAGGCCTTGTTGTCTTTTATATGTATATGTACATGTACAGTCAAACCTGTCTTAAGCGGTCACCCTATGGGACTCACAAAAATTGGCTGCTTAATACAGGTGACCATACAGGTTCATTTGCACTATATTTTGATCTAAGGGACCCCCGAAAAGTGGCTGCTAAAGACAGGTGACCCCTTAATACAGTGACCCCTTAAGACAGGTTCGACTGTATTTGGCAAGAATATATTAATTTACTTTGCTGCCTTGATGTACATCTACACGGTCTAGTGGAGTCTTTACTGTTGTATCAATCCTGAGGACTCTACAGACAACCACTGAAGGCTCTAACGACAGTACCCAAGTTCATTGTTCATGCATTTTGAGTCTAAATATAAATCAGTACACTTTTAGAGGAAAGAACTCTGCCATTTTATTATTGCCTCCCTTATCAATGGGGGGTCAACTCTTAAAGGAAAGAATTTGCTCCTGTGGAGCAAATTCTTTCCTTTAAGAGTTGTTTCTTTTTTGGAAGGGTTTCATGTAGGAGCAAATTCTTTCCTTTTAAGGCTTTGTCAGCCAAGATAGAAAACAGGAAATCACAAAAGTTTCCTTCCTTCAAAAAAATAGCAGAAAACATGGAGGTGTATCCATTAACCTTATTTTGAAAAAAAAAAAGTGTGTACATATATGTTCTCTGACACCTGTATTGATGCTGCTGCTTATTTTGTTGTTGTCTTGTTTTCAGGTTATTAACATGTATGTTTACAATGGTAAGAACTAATGTCACGACCGGTACCCCAGCTGCTGGGCTTCTCAACAATCTGGCTTTGGAGAACAAGTGAGTTTTAGTCTAAAACAAGAACCTGGCCTCGAGGTTATAGAACTTTTACATGCTCAAGTCAGCTGAGCATGAAAGTTCACCTGCTAATAAATAGCAAATTACGGATAAGTACAGTCAGTTTCTTGCTCAGTTTAGCTGAGTATGAATTTTTTTCTGCTTATGAATATGAAAATGCCAGCATTAGTTGGCATTTTCGTATGAATCAGCAGAGAATATTTCATGCTCAGCTGAGTTGAGCACGAAAAAGTTTTATAAACTTGGGACCAGATCTTATTTAGTAATTTTCATTATAGGAGCTTACAATGTTATTTTGCAGATTGTGTCTGGCAGTGCTCCAGATAAGAAGGGGTAACAGGGATAATTTAGGGATAATTTTCCATACCTTTCCAAAGCAACGTATGTTGTACCCGTCATTAGAACTGTCTCTGTGAGATGGTTCTAATGAGGGGTAAAACATATGTTGTTGCTGAGAAATAAGAAAAGTTGTCTGTGAATTATCTTCAACACACCTTCTTATCTGGAACCCTCAGATAAGAAGGTGTAACAGGGATAATTTAGGGATAATTTTCCATAGCTCTCCATAGTCATATATTGTCACTACTCATTAGAACCATCTCACAGAGATGGTTCTAATGAAGGGTCATAACATATGCTTTTGTTGAGAAATAAGAAAAAAATATTTTTGAATTATCCTTAATAGTCCCTCCTATCTGGAGCTCTGGAAACTTTCTGGGTAACTAGCAGCATGACTGTAATTTTTAGAGACAAACACTGACCTTACTAATTTTTACACTGCTCAAACCTACAGAGATGGCCAGCTTTCTATTTTTTACACTGCTCAGAGATGTTCAGGTTTCCAGATGAGTAACTTTAAAAGAATTTAACATTTTTATGGCTGTATTTATATCCCCCAACCAAAGATGAGAGGGAAGGGTCAATCTGGGGACATACCGTTTTTTGTTGCAGATCCTGTTATCTTTGCATGACAACTTGTGTACACAATATCCCTGGAAGCACAGGGTGTACTTGACCAAACTATCACGGATATATTAATAGGATATGGTCTGATTGGGCTCTCGTGGGCTGATTGGGCTCTCGTGACCTTGGCCCTATTTTCAAGGACACAGGAGGAACTTACAATGTAAAACTCTATGGTTTTTACTTTATGCATTGGTGTAATACCCTAATGTGCTTAAATATTAGGGCATCTAAAACCATTAATTTCCATTTGTTCCAAATGGAAAATTAATGGTTTTTAGGTGTTCCGATCCTTTAGCACATTAGGGCAGTCTCATTTATATGCAGTATCTCTTGACCTAGGGGGTGAATTTTCACTTAACCAGACCTGGGGTAATTGTAATCTGTAATCGTGATTACTTGTAATCGATTACAATTTCTGAGTAATCATGAAGTAATCTGTAATCATGCATTTTTATGATTACAAGTAATCGTAATGTAATTAATTACATTACAAAATGGGCTGTAATCACGATTACTTTATGATTACATTTTGATTACTTTGATTCATTTTCAGAAATGAGAAAAGAAGATGAAAAAAAAAGAAACTTGCTCTTCTTTTTAAAAGATAAAAGAAAAGACTTGTGCAAAATAATAACAGAAAGCAGTTGATTGTTCAAAGTGTCTTCAAACTGAATAAGACAGAAAAAAACTGATCTAATTTGTGTACAAAAGGCAGCAGACCAAATTCAGAAACTGACAGAATTCCCTATATACTTTTGTGGGGAGTAAAATTTAAGCAGTATCATAGCTAAAAATATGCACTCTTTAACCCATTTATGACTGGTAGACTCTTCTATCCTCACAAATTGGATAAGTCCATTTAGCAGTTTAGGGTGACTGCCATATTTTTTTTACATCTTTTTATACAAATTGTTAAAAATTTTATGCAAGCAGTGAAGATCCTGATCAAAATGCTGTATTCTGAGCATCTCATCTGGGTCTGCACTGTCTAACTGTCTCGTTTTATGGGATGCTAGGCATTAATGTGTTAAAATTTAAGGATAAATTTGTTAATAGTAAAAACTCTGAGATTTTGATACTCTGGAATGCAGGTATTTCAGGTTAAGACTGGTAGCTGCCTTGGTTGACTTTTATTGTATGAGTGATTTACATGATTTATCATCTTTACTTTGGACAGGCAGGTTCAAGTGTTGAAGATGTTTTTCAAACATACTGGCTGTTTTGTGTTTATTGGTGCAGAGTTGAGCAGTACAACTCAACTCTGATTTTCACACCTTCTTTGTGGATTGAGCTAACTGTAACATCTGTCTTCTTTATGACACCTGTGTATTGCATACAACAAAAAGCCAATACTTTAATTCCATCCTTTCCCATTTATGAGCCAACTTATTAACTTTGAATTTTTAGCTCACCAGAGCCGGAGGCTCCGGGGGAGCTTATAGGATAGGCAGTGGTCCGTCGTCGTCGTCGTCGTCGTATGTCGTCGTCGTATGTCGTCGTCGTCTGTCGTCCGTCAACACTTTTAAACGACATCTCCTCTGAAGCCACTGGGCCGATTGGGCCCAAATTTCATCTGTGGCATCCTTGGGCTGGGGGATTGAAAGTTTATGTTTTTTATGAAAATTGGCCTTTTAGTTTGGTTGCTATGGCAACTTAGAGTTTCCATTGACTTATAATGGGGAAAAATGAAAAATGGCATTTTCTGCCAAACCATTGCAGATATGTTGATGAAACTTTTATAGAAATGTTCCTTGAGATGTCTTCTATCAGCTGTATGTTTTTTGGCCCACTGCTCCTTTTATTGGTTGCCATGGAAACCGACATGCAAAAAAATGAAAAAAAAAAAACTTAAAAAATTATCCCCTCTGAAGCTACTGCGCCGATAAGGCCCAGATTTCATCTGTGGCATCATTGGGCTGGGGGATTGAAAGTTTGTGTTTTTTATGAAAATTGGCCTCTTTGTTTGGTTGCTATGGCAACTTAGAGTTGCATTGACTTATAATGGGGAAAATTGAAAAAAGGCATTTATTGCCAAGCCATTGCAGATATATTGACAAAACTTTTGTAGATAGTTCCTTGAGAAGTCTCTTATTAGCTATGTATTTTGTTTGGCTACTGCTCCTTTTATTGGTTGCCATGGAAACCAAAATGCAAAAAATGCACAAAAAAATACTTTAAAAAATTTATCTCCTCAGAAGCCACTGGGCCAATAAGGCCTAGATTTCATCTGTAGTATCCTTAGGTTGGGGGATTGAAAATTTATGTGTTTTTTTTATAAAATCGGCTCTTTAGTGTGGTTGCTATGGCAACTTAGAGTTGCATCGACTTGTAATGGGGAAAATTGAAAAATGGCATTTACTGCAATCAATATATGGAAAATAGTTATATATTTTGTTATCAACTCAACAGACTGTCAGACTGAGACTTTGTAGTTGTATACTTTGTATTAGCCTGTACAAATGTGGCAGCAATTTTGAGCCTATACAAATTTTATAGCAATTTTGAGCTAGAGATCTGGTGAGCTTTGTGGCCCGTGGGCCTCTTGTTTGTTAGACTTAGGGTGGGCAAGAAAAAGATGAAAATGAAAAATGAAATATAAAGTGATAGTTAAATCGTTTTGAAATAAATAAATTTACAGGAAGTGTTTGGCTCCTTGCTTTGAAGGCTTTGAACTAGTCTTTCACAAGCAATTTTATGACATTGGAGACAATGTAGAATCATATTTCTGATGTTTGAATTAAACATGTTAAATAAGTGAGAGAGAAAAACATATTGAAGCATGAGCTTTAAATTTAGGACCTGACTCATAGCATTTATTGAATTTCTCAAACTTCATAAATAGCATACAGTCACTGTATGCACATTACATGTAACTGCAGACTGCTAAATAAATTTCAATCAGATTAAAAAGTAAGTCAAGTTCTTCAGAAGTTATTTCAGTCTTACCTATTAACACACATGTAAGCCACCAATTATTTGCTGATTTAGGTATAAATTAGTCTTTTTGAATACAGTTTTTTGCACTATCACAGTCATGATCTTTCTGTACACTTGTATAATGTAATCACATGTAATCATGATTACTTTGCAAAGTAATTGTAATTGTAATCGATTACATTGAGAAAAAAATGTAATTGTAATGTAATCTGTAATCATGATTTTAAAAAGTAATTGTAATTGTAATCGATTACATTGGCATGTAATCGGCCCCAGGTCTGGCTGCACTTAACATGCATGTCAGTGGCACTAGCCAAAGAGAAAATTATTTTTATCTTGCTTTTCTGTTTCTTTCAGGTTCAAAGTACAGCTGAGAGACAGAATAGATGAAAGTGTTCTTCCTGCTTTTGAACTTCTACTGGTAAGTATATCTGTAGGCTCTACCGCCAGCATACAAGTATGTTATGAGTACTACATGTATTACTGTGTTTTGTCTGTGTATCTGTTCATTTGATCATCCATATGTTTGTTAACATTGCCTCAAAGTTTTGAGTTTATTACTTGCTGGCAGTGTCTGGTAATATACATGAACACTTTCTGAATTGCAGACTTAGACGAAAGAATTTGTTCCCAGAGGGGGCAAACCATTTTAAAGGAATTCCCCATTTTAAGAGAGAAACAACCATCTCATAGGAGATTCCTTTCAAAGAAATGAACTTGCTACAGGAGGGTAGAAAATTGTTTTATGTAAGGGAGCTCACCATTAAGAAAAAAAAATAAACAGGGAAGCAAACTCATTTCTGTTAAAATGGCTTTCCTTTGAAAAGAGAGGGCAAATTCAACCATTTTCATTTTTAGGGCATTAAGAGAAAAATCTCAACTGGGAAATTTCATTGTTATGTCACAAATAGGAAAATGTTTTTGTCAGTGCTGTCGCATTCTTTTTTTCAGCGAGAGGGTTCCTGTCAACAGTCCTTGCTACCAACATGTATTAATATGGTAACAAACTTATCGGTAGACAAAACTATTAAAGATAAGTTGTTGGCAAGAAAAGAAACTTGGGAAAACTGCTCAAAACTTATTGTGAGTGTTTTGTTTATTTTGTAATAAATCTCATCTTATCTGATTTAAAATGGCATGGTTAGCCATTTTGCCATGGTTAACTTGCATATGGCAAGCTAAACTTGGCTGGACATGTACAGTTTTTGTCTCTCCTGTGACTAGCAAAAGTGTGACATAGGTAATACTTTTGCAGTGTTTGCAGCATCTTGTTTTCTGATTTACCATAATGACCCTAAATATTTGAACAGACAGGTCTGAGCAAAAACTGTAAACCCAGATCAAACTGCTCCTTTAGGAGCAGTTTGATCAGGGTCTACAACTTGTGCCATTCACTAGGCATCATTTGGATACATTAACATATGTAAAATCCACTTTCTAAGAATTTTTTTTAACAAAAATTGTCTGACTTTAGGGTGTTCAAAAATTTAGGGTTATTACGATAACTCTGTTTTGTGACATTTCCCTGACAGGCAAGACACAGCATTTTGCAGAGTTCTGTTCTAAACAGTAATTAGATGTTTAAGGTCTTTACAGATGAACTGAGCATCCCCTGACTGGGTATATCTGTAGTCTGTCCTAGAGGTCAGGCTGGTCCAGTCTTCAGAAACATTTTGGTTGTGCTGGATGAATATCCCACATCTGTGAATTTTTTCTGTGGTACAGAAATACTGCAAGAATTCAGATTTGCCTCAAAATGTTTTAGGTGTTCAAGACAACATCAGAAACATCTAAACAGTATAGTACAAGCTGGATCCTGAAAGCACAAATGAATAACATAACCATGACGGTCAGCACACTTCCTGACCTGTCAAACTGCACATTTTGCATTTACCAAATTTCTTCAGTTATAAGACAAGGTTTTTCCCACCAAAACAATACCAAATATATAGATCCATCTTCTGAGAGGTTTTCCCTTCTGAAACAATCTTACAAGAAAGATCTAGATTTTTTGCAGTTGTTTTGGAAAAGAATAATAGAATCTATGATGGGGTTGAGGCCGAGACAAGGAAATCTCAGGCTGGTTTTCAGATTATTTAGTCTTATGCGAGGCTTGCCGAGCATAAGACTTAAATAATCTGAAAATGAGTCTGAGATTTCCTTGTCTCGGCCTCAACCCCATCATAGATTATTTTTCTCACCCTTTTTATTTTATAGAACAGAATATCCATGGAATACCTTAACTTCTTGTTGAAGCCATTCCTATAAACTTCAAACTAATTTTCTATAAATAGTTTTGACATTTGTGTTAATTTCACCTTGTGCATGCATATTTCATGACTGGCAGCTAATCAGAAATCTACATTGACACCTCATGCACATCACTGGCTGTCAATTTCATTTTCTGCCGACAGGTAGTAAGCTGATTTGTTGAATTAAAGTGTGTTATTAATTGGTTATACTATATACCAATGATTGGCACTTTGAGCCGCTTTCTAAGCCTAGGCTGAGATAGCAGGTCGAGATAGAAAAATCTCAGACACCTCTAGAAAGGGATATTCTTGTCCAATGGGTGAGAAAAACTTGTCTAATAGCCGTATTAACAAGAGAGATTTTCATATCTGGCATCTTATAGCCAAATACATGTAAATACTGCATGGAAAGCATGAGTGACCAGGGTTGCCAGGGATGACCATCTGAAAATTGATTTTTTTCCTGGTCAGGGAAAAGTCAGGGAATCTTGAGGTTGGTGAAGGAAATTTGGGAATGACCAAAAGTCAGCGAAAAGTCTGGAAATTTGAAAATTAATGGCTATATATATCAGTTTTGAGAAAATAATTCAAGGGAAAAGGATGTATTTTCTAAGAGATTGTCCAGGCACATCTCCCTCCATATTTGTCACCCGACGTAGGCGGAGGGGGACTATAGAAATGACCCTCGTCCATCCGTGTGTCCGTCCGTCCATCCGTCCGTCCGTCCATCCATCCTTCCGCTCTTACCAGACCTACATTGCGGGGTGTTTTGTATAGAATATGGTGCCTTGTGAGGTGATTCTGCATTGTGGGATGCACCCCATGATGAATGTATTTCATTCGCTTGCAAATAAGCTAAAATGACTAGATTTCAAATATAGGGGGTACAACCCAGAATGTGTACAGACTCATTTGTCCATTGTTGGACATGTCCGTCCGATAAATTTTATGGGGTGCACCCCACATTGTTCTCCCCCCTTTGGACAAAACTTATAAATCATGCAGGTTTAATTCACGTTAAAGGTACCCCACAAAGCTTATTTCTTCACACCTAAATTATAACTATATAGGGGGTGTAAGTTTTCAACAGATGGACACTACCCAAAAAATTATGGGATGCAAACATTGTGGGTTGCAAAAGACGCTCTGGGGTGCAATTTGCAGCCCAAAGTGCCAATTCCGGGGTGCAGTCCACAGTGTACCTCTGGTAGGTACGTCCTTCCGTCCGTACGTCCGTCCGAAATCTTGTCCCTGCAACTCCTCCTACGTCTTTCATCGGATTGATTTGAAATTTTACAGATTGTATTCTTATGATATGAAGATGTGCATGTGTTTTTAGCTCGCCTGAGCACGAAGTGCTCAGGGTGAGCTTTTGGGATACCCTGATGTCCGTCGTCCGTCGTACGTCCGGACGGATGGACGTCCGGACGTCCGGACGTCCGTCAACTTTTGCTTGTGTACACTCTAGCGGGCACAGTTTTGATCCAATCTTTCTGAAACTTTGTCAGAATGTTTATCTTCATAAAATCTAGGCCAAGTTCGAAACTGGGTCATGTCAGGTCAAAAACTAGGTCACTAGGTCAAATCTTAGAAAAACTTTGTGTACACTCTAGAAGGCACAGTTTTCATCCAAAATTCATGAAACTTTGTCAGAATGTTTATCTTTATTATATCTAGGACAAGTTCGAAACTGGGTCACGTCGGGTCAAAAACTAGGTCACTAGGTCAAATCATAGAAAAACCTTGTGTACGCTCTAGAGGACACAGTTTTGATCCAATCTTTCTGAAACTTTGTCAGAATGTTTATCTCCATAAACTCTAGGTCAAGTTTGAAACTGGGTCATGTCGGATCAAAAACGAGGTCACTAGGTCAAATCTTAGAAAAACCTTGTGTACGCTCTAGAAGGCACAGTTTTCATCCAAAGTTCATGAAACTTTGACAGAATGTTTATCCTCATAATATCTAGAAAAAGTTCGAAACTGGGTCATGTCGGGTCAAAAACTAGGTCACTAGGTCAAATCTTAGAAAAACCTTGTGTACACTCTAGAGGGCACAGTTTTCATCCAAAGTTCATGAAACTTTGTCAGAATGTTTATCCTCATAGTATCTAGGACAAGTTCGAAACTGGGTCACGTTGGGTCTAAAACTAGGTCACTAGGTCAAATCATAGAAAAACCTTGTGTACGCTCTAGAGGACACAGTTTTGATCCAATCTTTATGAAACTTTGTCAGAATGTTTATCTCCATAGACTCTAGGCCAAGTTTGAAACTGGGTCATGTCTGGTCAAAAACTAGGTCAGTAGGTAAAATCTTAGAAAAACCTTGTGTACGCTCTAGAAGGCACAGTTTTAATCCAAAGCTCATGAAACTTAATCAGAAAGTTTATCCTTATAATATCTAGGATAAGTTTGAAACTGGGTCACGTCGGGTCAAAAACTAGGTCACTAGGTCAAATCTTAGAAAAACCTTGTGTACGCTCTAGAGGGCACAGTTTTCATCCAAAGTTCATGAAACTTTGTCAGAATGTTTATCCTCATAGTATCTAGGCCAAGTTTGAAACTTGGTCATGTCGGGTCAAAAACTAGGTCACTAGGTCAAATCTTAGAAAAACCTTGTGTACGCTCTAGAAGGCACAGTTTTGATCCAAAGCTCATGAAACTTAATCAGAAAGTTTATCCTTATAATATATAGGATAAGTTTGAAACTGGGTCACGTCAGGTCAAAAACTAGGTCATTAGGTCAAATAGAAAAAACCTTGTGTATGCTCTAGAGGACATGGTTTTGATCCAATCTTTATGAAACATTGTCAGAATGTTTATCTCTATTAACTCTAGGCCAACTTCGAAACTGGGTCTTGTTGGGTCAAAAACTAGGTCACTAGGTCAAATCTTAGAAAAGCCTTGTGTACGCTCTAGAAGGCACAGTTTTGATCCAAAGTTCATGAAACTTTGTCAGAATGTTTATCCTCATAATATGTAGGACAAGTTTGAAACTGGGTCATGTCGGGTCAAAAACTAGGTCACTAGGTCAAATCATAGAAAAACCTTGTGTATGCTCTAGAGGACACAGTTTTGATCTAATCTTTATGAATCTTTGTCAGAATGTTAACTTCCATAAACTCTGGGCCAAGTTTGAAAGTAGGTCATGTAGGGTAAAAAACAAGGTCACTAGGTCAAATCATAGAAAAACCTTGTGTACACTCTAGAGGACACAGTTTTGATCCAAAGTTCATGAAACTTTGTCAGAATGTTTATCCTCATAATATGTAGGATAAGTTTGAAACTGGGTCATTTCGGGTAAAAAACTTGATCACTAGGTCAAATCTTAGAAAAACCTTGTGTACGCTCTAGAGGGAACAGTTTTCATCCAAAGTTCATGGAACTTTGTCAGAATGTTTATCCACATAATATCTAGAACAAGTTCGAAACTGGGTAACGTCGGGTCAAAAACTAGGTCACTAGGTCAAATTTTAGAAAAACCTTGTGTACGCTCTAGAGGACACAATTTTGATCCAATCTTTATGAAACATTGTCAGAATGTTTATCTCCATAAACTCTAGGCCAAGTTCGAAACTGGGTCATGTCGAGTCATAAACTAGGTCACTAGGTCAAATCTTAGAAAAACCTTGTGTGCGCTCTAGAAGGCACAGTTTTGATTCAAAGTTCATGAAACTTTGTCAGAATGTTTATCCACATAATATGTAGGACAAGTTTGAAACTGCCTCTTGTCGGGTCGAAAACTAGGTCACTAGGTCAAATCATAGAAAAACCTTGTATATGCTCTAGAGGACACAGTTTTGATCTAATTTTTATGAAACTTTGTCAGAATGTTTATCTTCATAAATTCTCGGCCAAGTTTGAAAGTAGGTCATGGCTGGTAAAAAACTAGGTCACTAGGTCAAATCTTAGAAAAACGTTGTGTAAGCACTAGAAGGCATAGTTTTGATCCAAGCTTCATGAAACTTTGTCAAAATGTTTATTGTCCATATATCTAAGCCCCCTATGAAACTGAGTCACGTCGGCTCAAGGTCAAATCGTAGAAAAACTTTGTGTACACCCTAGAGGGCACAGTTTTGATCCAATCTTCATGAAACTCTGTCAGAATGTTTATCTTAATGAAATCTAGGTAAAGTTTGAAACTGGGTCGTGTCGGGTCAAAAACTTGGTCACTAGGTCAAATGTAAGAACAACCTTGTATACGCTCCAGAGGGCACAGTTTTGATCCAATCTCAATGAAACTGTGTCAGAATGTTTATTCTTACAATATCCAGGCCAAGTTTGAAACTGGGTCATGTCGGGTCAAAAGTAGGCCAAATGTTAGTATGGTAAAAACTCTTATAAATCTTCACCAGAGCCAGTGAACTGATTAATGCTCAGGTGAGCGATTCAGGGCCACCATGGCCCTCTTGTTTTGTTTTTGTTTCGGCCATTTTTGATGGAGTTATGGCCCTTGCTGACTCAGACCTTGTCCCCGCAACTCCTGCCACATCTTTTATCAGATTGACTTGAAATTGTGCGGAATGTTTCATCATGATCTGAAGATATGCATGTGATTTTGCAATTTCAATTGTCCTATATTTTACAAAGTTATGGCCCTTTTTAGCTCACCTGAGCACGAAGTGCTCAGGGTGAGCTTTTGGGATACCGTGATGTCCGTCGTCCGTCGTACGTGTGTCCGGACGTCCGTCCGTCCGTCCGTCCGTCAACTTTTGCTTGTGTACACTCTAGCGGGCACAGTTTCGATCCAATCTTTATGAAACTTTGTCAGAATGTTAGTCTTTATAAAATCTAGGCCAAGTTCGAAACTGGGTCATGTCGGGTCAAAAACTAGGTCACTAGGTCAAATCTTAGAAAAACCTTGTGTACGCTCTAGAGGGCACAGTTTTCATCCAAAGTTCATGAAACTTTGTCAGAATGTTTATCCTCATAGTATCTAGGACAAGCTCGAAACTGGGTCATGTCGGGTCAAAAACTAGGTCACTAGGTCAAATCATAGAAAAACCTTGTGTACGCTCTAGAGGACACAGTTTTGATCCAATCTTTATGAAACTTTGTCAGAATGTTTATCTCCGTAAAATCTAGGCAAAGTTTGAAACTGGGTCATGTCGGGTCAAAAACTAGGTCACTAGGTCAAATCTTAGAAAAACCTTGTGTACCCTCTAGAGGGCACAGTTTTCATCCAAAGTTCATGAAACTTTGTCAGAATGTTTATC
This sequence comes from Ctena decussata, assembly GCA_963989385.1. Taxonomy (NCBI): domain Eukaryota; kingdom Metazoa; phylum Mollusca; class Bivalvia; order Lucinida; family Lucinidae; genus Ctena; species Ctena decussata. Next base: position 8,027,379 of record OZ022504.1, read on the forward strand.
CTCATAGTATCTAGGATAAATATGAAACTGGGTCACGTCGGGTCTAAAACTAGGTCACTAGGTCAAATCATAGAAAAACCTTGTGTATGCTCTAGAGGACACAGTTTTGATCCAATCTTTATGAAACTTTGTCAGAATGTTTATCTCCATAAAATCTAGGCTAAGTTCGAAACTGGGTCATGTCGGGTCAAAAACTAGGTCACTAGGTCAAATCTTAGAAAAACCTTGTGTACGCTCTAGAGGGCACAGTTTTCATCCAAAAGTTCATGAAACTTTGTCAGAATGTTTATCCTGATAGTATCTCGGACAAGTTCGAAACTGGGTCATGTCAGGTCTAAAACTAGGTCACTAGGTCAAATCATAGAAAAACCTTGTGTACGCTCTAGAGGACACAGTTTTGATCCAATCTTTATGAAACTTTGTCAGAATGTTTATCTCCATAAACTCTAGGCCAAGTTCGAAACTGGGTCATGTCGGGTCAAAAACTAGGTCACTAGGTCAAATCTTAGAAAAACCTTGTGTACGCTCTAGAAGGCACAGTTTTGATCCAAAGTTCATGAAACTTAATCAGAAAGTTTATCCTTATAATATCTAGGATACATTTGAAACTGGGTCACGTCGGGTCAAAAACTAGGTCACTAGGTCAAATCATAGAAAAAACCTTGTGTACGCTCTAGAGGACACAGTTTTGATCCAATCTTTATGAAACATTGTCAGAATGTTTATCTTCATAAACTCTAGGCCAAGTTCGAAACTGGGTCACGTCGGGTCTAAAACTAGGTCACTAGGTCAAATCTTAGAAAAGCCTTGTGTACGCTCTAGAAGGCACAGTTTTGATCCAAAGTTCATTAAACTTTGTCAGAATGTTTATCCTCATAATATGTAGGAGGAGTTTGAAACTGGGTCATGTCGGGTCAAAAACTAGGTCACTAGGTCAAATCATAGAAAAACCTTGTGTACGCTCTAGAGGACACAGTTTTGATCCAATCTTTATGAAACTTTGTCAGAATGTTTATCTCCATAAACTCTAGGCCAAGTTTGAAAGTGGGTCATGTCGGGTCAAAAACAAGGTCACTAGGTCAAATCGTAGAAAAACCTTGTGTACGCTCTAGAGGACACAGTTTTGATCCAAAGATCATGAAACTTTGTCAGAATGTTTATCCTCATAATATGTAGGATAAGTTTGAAACTGGGTCATGTCGGAGCAAAACCTTGGTCACTAAGTCAAATCTTTGAAAAACCTTGTGTACGCTCTAGAAGGCACAGTTTTGATTCAAAGTTCATGAAACTTTGTCAGAATGTTTATCCTCATAATATCTAGAACAAGTTCGAAACTGGGTCACGTCGGGTCAAAAACTAGGTCACTAGGTCAAATCATAGAAAAACCTTGTGTACGCTCTAGAGGACACAGTTTTGATCCAATCTTTAAGAAACATTGTCAGAATGTTTATCTCCATAAACTCTAGGCCAAGTTCGAAACTGGGTCATGTCGAGTCATAAACTAGGTCACTAGGTCAAATCGTAGAAAAACTTTGTGTGCGCTCTAGAAGGCACAGTTTTGATTCAAAGTTCATGAAACTTTGTCAGAATGTTTATCCTCATAATATGTAGGACAAGTTTGAAACTGGGTCATGTCGGGTCGAAAACTAGGTCACTAGGTCAAATCTTAGAAAAACCTTGTGTACGCTCTAGAGGACACAGTTTTGATCTAATCTTTATGAAACTTTGTCAGAATATTTATCTTCATAAACTCTCGGCCAAGTTTGAAAGTAGGTCATGTCGGCTAAATCTAGGTCACTAGGTCAAATCTTAGAAAAACGTTGTGTAAGCACTAGAAGGCATAGTTTTGATCCAATCTTCATGAAACTATGTCAAAATGTTTATTGTCCATATATCTAAGCCCCCTATGAAGCACATAGGCTCAAGGTCAAATCTTAGAAAAACTTTGTGTACACCCTAGAGGGCACAGTTTTGATTCAATCTTCATGAAACTCTGTCAGAATGTTTATCTTAATGAAATCTAGGTAAAGTTTGAAACTGGGTCGTGTCGGGTCAAAAACTTGGTCACTAGGTCAAATATAAGAACGACCTTGTATACGCTCCAGAGGGCACAGTTTTGATCCAATCTCAATGAAACTGTGTCAGAATGTTTATTCTTACAATATCCAGGCCAAGTTTGAAACTGGGTCATGTCGGGTCAAAAACTAGGTCAAATGTTAGTATGGTAAAAACTCTTATAAATCTTCACCAGAGCCAGTGAACTGATTAATGCTCAGGTGAGCGATTCAGGGCCACCATGGCCCTCTTGTTCGTTTTTGTTTTTTTCCCAACTTTTGAACCGTTTTACTGAGAGAGCTGAAATTTGGTATGCTATTAGCATTTGGTAAATTGATTATTCTGATTATTGTTAGGATATGCAAAATTTATTAGTGACAGAGTTATTCCCCTTTCATAGATAATAGACTTTTACTTAAAGGCAAAGGGATAACTCAACAACTATTCATATTATTGGGCTGAATTTTCATAAATCCATTGTTCATTTTTCATCAGATTCATATTAGGAGGATTATGGCCCTTGTTATTTTGTTATCGGGTATACAGTCTTGATGTTTTGGGCATTCTGTAAAGGTCTAAAGTTTCAGTTACCTGATTTTACACATATATGCCCAGTTCTGAACTTAAGTATTCAATAACCTCATAGAGGCCCAATAATTGGGTATATGTCTTTGCTTATGCTTCAATTATTATTTGCGTACCAGGTTCTGTAATACACATATTTCCTGTTTTTGGCCATACAGTTACTCAGAAACAGAATAAAGGGCTGCAGTTTGTGACACATTTAAAACGTCGGGTGACACTTGGCCGATGGCCTTTTATTGGGGCTACTCTTAAAGGAAAGGGTTTGCTCCCAGAGGGAGCAAATTCTTTCCTGTAAGAGTAACCCCCAATTTTCAAGGGGTTGCACTTGGCAGCAGAGACTAAAACTTTTGGATCGATAAAAGGGTGTTGTAAACTGTGAAATGTCAAGGAAAAGTCAGGGAATTTTGAAGTGAACGATGAGTGGCAACCCTGAGTGACATAATGCTCAATGGAATTGTGTAGTAATGCCTCAGCAACATTATTCTTTTGAAAACCTTAATAGTGTATTTCTAGGAAAAAAAGGAAACGTTATACCAGTATAACTTTAAAAACACATTTGCCTTATCTCTGTTCCTATTTTCACTGCAGATTAACCATAGGAGTAAATTAGAACAGCCAGTAAGCCAGGAGATTCTAGAAAGTTCTCTTGGTCTTCTTCTTAACCTCACGACAGATACCTCCCAGTATCTTCGGGAGTTCGGTGCCACTATCTGTGATAATTGTCTCGCTTTGATTCGTGAGGGCTTGTGTGGAAAATCCTTCCTGACCCGTGGCCTTGGGGTGATTGGTCATATTTTACCACACTCGATACCGGCCGTAGATCTGGTGTGTGAAAAGGGAGGAACTGGGGTGTTCCTTGAATTTATAAAGGTGAGTAAAATACTCTTTCTGGGCATAACATTGTAACTGTAACCAAATATGGGTAAGTAAAATATTGAGTATATGATTTGTTTTACCATAAAATTTGTAAGCGCAACATGCATTGGAGCAAAAAGGTCCTATAAGCAAACGCAGCTCCGGTAGCTCAGTGGGGTAAGCGCTGGCCTGCTGATCTAGCGGTTCCAGGTTCAATACCCACTTTAGGCAGAAATATTTTTACCATATACAGCTAGGGTTCCATTAAACATAGCCTTTCATTACCACCCTCCCATCATCCTGATATGACCGAAATACTTTTGAAAAGAATGTAAAATTGCTAGTTATCCATCCGTCTTCTGATGAGCAAGCAGTAAAAACCCAGTTCAGACTGCTCCTACAGGATCAGGGTCTGCACTGTCTGCCACTATAACTGCATGGTTAGACATGACAATTTTAGGACTATTATGGTAATTATTTTAGGTGTGCCATTTATTAAAATGTTTATATATAATGTGGCTAGATAAAACAATGTGTCAGTGTCAAAATTCTCAGTATTTGGAAGAAATTCCTGTATTTCTAGATTTGAAGTCAGATCAGAGCTTGGTATTGTTTGCCCGAGCTTGTATTGTTTGCTTGAATTTTTTTTGTTTGATTTTCTGACAGACTGAAGAAGAAACCAATACCTTAAAATCAGCATTAAGGTCCTTGACATCTTGTACTCAGATAAATGAACTGTCTCGATCTCAAGTGGTGGATTTCAAAGGTAGGAATTTTTTGTTGTCATGGTTAATAGTTGACTGTCTGATGTGACAAAATAGGTATTTTCAAACACTATATACCCAGATTAAACGGGACCTTAGGAGATGTCTTAGCAGGGGTCTGCCCTAAGGACCATTCTGATCAGGATTTTCACTGTTGGCAATTTGTTCAACTTTAAGGTCTTTGAGATTCTTAACCATCCCAATCTCATGAAAGACCGGACATTTGGATAATCATAAACAAGGAATTCATAATCAGTTGCTTCATAATATCCATGGAGTCTGATCAGACTGTTTGCCAACTCATGCAAAGGGTGCAGAGGAACCTGCAGGCCTAACGTGAAGGCTCAAGCTACATGTAGTTTGCATAGAGTCATAGACTTGATTGAGTGTTCACAGGTTGCAAATACTGTATTTCTTCATTTATAAGACATTTTTGTTCCTTTCCAAAACAGTCTAAAAGATCATGATCCATCTTGAAAGACGGATCAAGATCTTTAGGATTGTTTTGGAAGAGAAAACCCCGTTTTATAGCTGAATTACACACAACAGTTTACAAATTTGCATTAATTTTGGAAGCATAATCTTTCGTCTTGTAACCAAATAAATATGATACATGTATGTTAAGCACATTAATGCTGCCACACAACAAAACCAACAAAGTGGCATTTGCCCTCAGGGAAGACCCAGATCAGCCTGGGCATCCACCCAGTCTGACCAGAGTCTTCACTGTCTGCATGGAACTAGCTTAGACCCTTAAAACTAGCTTAGACCCCGGGCAGATGCCCAGGCTGATATGAGTCTTCCCTGGGTGCACATTCAACTTTGTTGGTTTTGTCTTGTCGTGGCTCAGATAATCTTATGTTAAACCACAGCTCAGACTCAGCTCATCCACAACATGATCATAGATCTTGTACATTTAAGGTCTTGGAGCACTAATCAAGCTTCTAAAGAACCCAGATGAGAGCATTGTGGGTAATGCCGCTCTGTGTCTTAGTCACTGTACACAGGTTCCTAAAGTGTGTACGGCACTCACGAAAACAGATATCATAAAGGAGCTACTGGTCTTGGCGCGGGATGGAAAGCGGCCAGCTGTACAGCAGAACTGTGCCATTCTTATTGCTAAACTAGCTCAGGGAGATACAAAGTAGGTTTTTTGACTTTTTTAAAGTAACCTTTGGAGTGAACCTTGATTTTGTGCATCAGAAATTTGTAATTTCATTTTATTTCAGTTTTCCTTGCAGGATAAAATCTGTTAAGTTGTAACCGCCTTCAGTCTACTTGCATAGCTATAAAGAAATGTAGAGGCTGAAAAGATGGGAATCACAGGTTTTCTTGAAATCCTCATACCCACCCACCAATCCCACCCCACCTAATTTGTAGCTACGAAAACCTGTTTCCTGTCATACCTGACAATTTCTCAGGTTTAGATGTACCTGTAACAGCTTTCCTGGTACAGAATATGAAGGCTATTCCAACTACTAACATTCCCAAGTGAAGTAGGAGTATACATAGATATAGTCTGCCATAGGCAGGCAGTTTCTGTTTTCTTTAAGCAAGTAGCAGTGATTCAATAGTCATTTATATGTTGAAATTGAAGTTAGTTATATGAGCCACAATACAACAAAACCTAACAAAACTGGGCATCTGCCCAGACATCCACTTTGTTGGTTCTGTCCTCATATGTTGGTTCTGTCCTCATATGTTGAATTCATAAAAAGTCTTATCTTGTATTAATGCTGTGAAGCATTCAAGAACAGCTATTGTTCAAGATACTTGTTTTCTGAATCAACTAGCCTTGTGGGTTTAGAAATTAGATTCCTTATTTGTTTAAAATCTCATTTTTTGTGTTTTTCTTTCAGACATTTAGAGAGGTTGAGAGAATTACATGGCATAGAAATACTACACTCCTGTATGAAATATCTCAAGTAAAAAAGATCTGGTTTCGCTGTGTTTGTACTAGAACATGTCCCAAATGATTGATACAGAGTGCCATTATCAATCTGTTTAGATGACAGTAGGTAGGTGAATGACTGGTTTTACATCCTATTCAACAGTATTTTAGTCATATCAGAACAATGGGAGGGTGAGCAATATGAAAGGCTCTGTGCCATGAAGTGCCATTCAGGATCAGTCAGGCCTCATTCAGGGACTCAATCCCACAACCTGTGATCCAAACACAGGACCCACAACCACTCACCCATGCTGATGCTTTCACGCATACAATAGAGTCTCTTTATAACGCTATATTTGGAGTTCATGTAAAGGCAAAGTGTTATACAGTCAAACCTGCTTATTTGGCCAGCTCTGTTAGGGGATCACCTGTCTTAAGCAGCCACTTTTCTAGGTCCCTTAAACAAAAATACAGTGCAAATGAAACTATAATAAGGGGTCACTTGTCTTAAGAAGTCAATTTTTGTCCTTTCTGTGGGTGATCCCTTTAGACAGGTTTGCATGTACATGAACGTTGTTAAATACCAAACTACAAAGGAGTATAAGGCAAATGAGCATTAAATGCTCATAAAAGAGTCTAGTACTTGTGACAGATGTTTAAATCTGTGCTTGTTTCTTGTAAAGCAGTTTTAAGGTTTAAGGGGTACAAATTCAGGGGAAGCAACCTTACAGTTTTCTTCTCTTTTTTTGCCTCCTTTATGGGGCCAACTCATAAAGGAAAGAATATGAATTTTTTAAGAGCTCCATTGTCTAGGGAAGCAATCAGAAAGTCACACAAGTTGTTTGCTGTTGTTAAGATGGCAAAAACAAATCTTGGAGTTATATCCATTTGCAGAGACTCAGTAAGCACTTGAAACAGGCACTGACTTAAACCAGAGCTCCAGATAAGAAGAGGTAACAGGGATAGTTTGAAGATCACTTTTTAGGTCCTAATGAGGGGTCACTACATATGTTTTTTATGGAAAAATTAATGACATTATCTCTAAATACCCCCTTCACCCTTCGTATCTGGGGCACTGTTGAACCATTTGGCAAGAGTTTTTGGTTCTGTTTAAATGCTCTGTAAGAGTTGATGATATTCTGCTCATGTTCATTTAATACAGGGTTTATATTTTGATGTTTAAACAAAACTTTGACACCTCTGCATACATGTGTAGTCCAAAATTCAAGGAATGCTTTAACCAGTTAATGCATAATGACCTCTTCCTCCTTAAAGTTGGACTAGTCCATTTGTTGAATGTAAAAGATATCAGATCTGATTGTATGTTGTTTTTTTTCTGCAGAAGGTCCTGCATTTAACACAAATGGCATACTTCCAGTTAAGATGCCTGCATTTTGCAGCACTTGTTTGGGTCAACATTGATTGCAAAGATTCCTTTTACGGATAGAGTGGCACTGCATGAAAAACTGTCTCATCTTCAAAAATGGGAGACAGATTTAAAATAGTCAATATGACTTTCTTCTGAATCCCTTTTGTATGAATAGTTTATTTCCATGAACTGTATTTATATGTATCTGTGTTATTTGTACAAATAAATAAAGTTTAAACTAAAAATGGTAGACTTTGATTAGCCTACACACTTGAGCAGTCTGATCATAATCTTCCATGTTTACTGACTAGACTTTGTTTTCAAGATATGTCAGCTTTCACTTTTAAGGTCTTATTTGTGAGACATATCTTAAAGGGAAACTACTCTGATACCATTTCTGCATTTACAGTAACAGAATCTCTCAAAATCAGTAAAATTATTTAAAATGGTATTTTGTAATTATGTATATGTATGTGTATAAACAGAGTTAATGAATTTATTTTCAAGATATTTTTCTATATTGATGTCATGACTTTAAGCAAAATCCGGTGTAAATGTCTATAATATTCTTTATGGACAGCTGAACTATTTATAATAAGTTTTTGGTATTTTGGAACTTATATTAGGGAATATGTATTGTGGATTATTTTATGTATGCAGAGTCAAATAGAAATTCACAGTATTCATTCACTTTGATGGGAGTTTATCTTTCCAAAATTATTGCAAAAATGTAAATCAGTCTTGTGTAATTCAGCTGTAAAATGGGGGATATTTCTTCCAGAACAATCCCAAAGATCTTGATCCGTGTTACAAGACAGATCAAGATCTCTGGGATTTTTTTGAAAGCAAAAAAAACCCATCTTATAACTGAAGAAATATGTTAGTTTAGTTTACCATCATCTTAACAAGTAGGGCAGTTGTCAGTTACTGGCGAAAGTATGTGCACTTAGTACTGGTTAACCATTCAGGAGGTCTAAGCCTGCCCAGGAATAGTGTGGTTAGGTAGCACTGGTTAACTGTTCAGGAGGTCTAATCCTGCCCAAGAATAGTGTGGTTAGGTTAACTGACAGTCCCAACATGACCATAGTTGTTTAAGCAACAAGACACCAAACAGCAACAACTGTCTTGTTATAAAAATCACAGAAATGGAACAGCTCTGAGATTAAATCTGAAGAAATGTTGGCCACAGCACCCAGAAATCAGACAGACTGCCTTTGTCAGATGTCACTGAAATAACTGTAAATTACTATGTCTACCCTAAAAGTCTTATGCAACTTCTAATATGCACAGATGTACCGTATTTATTCAGTTATAAGACAGGATCTGTCACTCCCAAAATAATCTTAAAGATCTAGATCCATCTGTGAGATGGATCTAGAGCTTTGGGATTGTTTTGGAAGAGAAAACCCTATTTTATAGCTGAATTACACAAGACTGATTTACATATGCTGTAATTTTGGAAGGATAAACTCCTGTCTTATAACCAAATAAAATGGATATATGCCCTGTCTAGAGATGCGTTGTAACAAACTGTTAGCAAACATTGCAGACCTTTAGGGGCAGTAAGATATGTGTTTACTATATGTATTCAGTTATAAGATGTGGCTGTATCTCTCCGAAAGTACCCCAGATATGTAAATAAGTCTTGTGTAATTGTTCTGTTAGATAGATTTTTCTCTTCCAAAACAATCCCTAAAATCTAGATCTAGATTTTAGGGACAGTTTTGGAAGAGAAAACCTCTGTCTTATAACCAAGTAAATACAAGTACACTGTTTATTCAGATAGGCTGTGCAATATTTAGGGTAAACACTACAAGCAAAGTAAGAAAAAGCAAATACAACTTAAAGTTGAGGGGCCGGTTGTTGAAAACTATGTCAGTAGTTAACAAGACAATAAATTTTTAAACGTATTTTACACAAAAACTCTGCCACTTTTTGCTGAAAAAATGAGAAGAACTTTTGCACACTGCAAAAATTCTTCACATTTTGTCAGCAAAAAATACCAGGATACCTGATTTTGTGTGTACTAGAAAACTTAGCGAATCCTTAAATAACGACATCGTTATGAACCTTACATGTATGATACTTTGAACAACTGGGCCCAGAATTTCAACATTAAAAGTAAGGGTGACTTCAAGACTAACCACTCTATCAGCTACTGTATACTTTGACTTACCAGCCATTAATGCCTGATGTAGGTGTGATTTTATTTTGACTTTCAGCAGTGAGGCAGCATGATTTCAGATTGACTGACCTAGATGTTTTGCCCGTAAGAAATTGGAAATATTGTACTTTGGGGATTTTAATTGTAAAGCATATTGAGACTGCACATCTGACCAGCCTGCACATATGTATGGTCTTGGGTGTTAATTAGAGCAGCCAATTATTAGGATTAATATGGTATTCAAGTTAATCAATTATTAGGATTAATATGGTATTCAAGTTAATCTAAGGTTTCCTAAGCTTACATTGATCTGTTCTTATTCATTGTCAGTGGCAAATCAGTAAAGTCACAATCACGTCAGTTTCACCTGAGTATTCTCTAAGATTAAATTTTATTGTACTCGCCTTTCTTATGTAAGGTAAGGCAAGGTAAGATTTGGTGCAAGCAAATGAACAAGAATTTATGGTATTCTTGTGGTCATAAACATATACCTGTTTCAGAAATAAACTCTTTGAAGGCATGTACAAATATTAAGCTGCCATTATGAGCTTAAACAATTTGAGCTGCGACCCTATAAAACCAACAAAGTAGGATGTGCGCCCAGCAAAGATTCAGATCAGCCTGGACATCTGCCCAGTCTGATCAGTGTCTTTGCTGTCGGCATGGAGGTAGCTTAGACCCTTACCTACCTTTAAATGTACAGCGAAGACTCTGATCAGACTGAGTGGACAGATGTCCAGGCTGATCTGAGTCTTTGCTGGGTGCACATGCCACTTTGTAGGTTTTGTTGTGTCGCAGTCCAGTTTATGTATACCTTTTGGTTTGTGAAGTTGAGATGGCATGCCTGTGATAGAAGGTCATTTGCATGAAAGGGATGTAATGAATGAAATCTTGCTGAAAGCATTTGAGCCGCGACGTGACAAAACCAACAATGTGGTTGTGCGCCCAGCGCAGACTCAGATCAGCCTGGGCATCCGCCCAGTCTGATCAGAGTCTTCGCTGTCCGCATGGAGGTAGCTCAGACCCTTGGCTAACCTTTAAGCACTTAGCGAAGAGTCTTGTAAGACTGTGCGGATGTCCAGGCTGATCTGAGTCTGCACTGGGCGCACAACCACATTGTTGGTTTTCTCGTGTCGAGGCTCATTTGTGAAACAAATGAATTCTTGCTGCAGCCAGTTGTGAAATAAATGAATTTGTGCTGAAAGCAGTGGTTTTGTGGTGTTTTCTTATCAGTCCCAAATTTGAGGGCAGAACAAGTTAGCAAACATCTAAGATGAGAAGCCAGAGCTCTAGATAAGAGGGGTATTTGATGATAATTGAGGGATAATTTTTCTTATTTCTCACTGAAACCATATGTTGTGACCCCTTATCTGAACCGTCTCGTCGAGACGGTTCAGATGAGGGGTCACAACATATGTTTTTATGCAGAAATAACAAAAATTATCCTTAATTATCACAAAATACTCCCTCTTATCTAGAGCTCTGGAAGCTTATAAAGTGCTGTCTGAGCAGAGTCTGCAGTGCTGGCAAATTTTGATGTTAGATCAAACAATTGATAATAATGAATTTAACAGTTTGGTACTAACATGTTTATAGTTACAACTACATGTACTTTTCATGGCCCAGCAACTTTCTTGCATACTATCTGATGGATTTTTACATCAAACACGAGATATTGGTGCAGTATAACTTGTTGATTGACTTCCAAAGACACAAATGTGACCTACCTTTCATGATCAGTGATTTTTCCTAATATCTTGGACACTATTTGTTGATTTTTAATGGATTACCTAATTGTATTGGAAGGTCCTTTGACATAGTTTTCATGGTTTACCAATTTTACCCTAATATAAGATACATGTACTGTCTGATGAATTTTTTTCATATTTTTGGTTATAAATTAAGATTTCCATCCAAAACAGTCCCAAAAATCTAGATCCAGCTTATAATGAGTATCTGAATTTTTGGGATTGTTTTGGATTTTTTCCATCTTATGGCAGAATTTCATAAAACTGATTTAGATATTTGAGGTCATTCTAGGGAGGGAAACACCATGTTTTATAGCCAAATAAATACAGTAACAGACTTAGAACAAGCATTGCGGGTTTGCCTCAAAGCATACTTGCATGTCATTTGGACCATATTTTCATAGACCAGTGAATTTGACATATCTCGGATGGATTTGAAACAGAAAATCTGGTCATGAATTATTATCAAACATTTTTTTTCTGTCATTTTTGAGAGTTTTACCAAGTATATGGTATCCTCAGTTGTTGTGACTTCACCTTGTGTCATGTCATCAAGATGATGTTTTCTGGAGAAATAAGTATTTCAGTTCTGTCAGTAAATTCTATGTACTTGTTGAACCCTCATGTGCGCAGTTAAATCAAAGTGGTTTCTGCTGTGAGAAAAGAATCCTCATCGACCCTCATCCATAATTTTCTTTACATATGCATCTGGAAAACAAAAATATGCAATTAATGAAATTTCCCTTTGCTTTTTCACCATGTCTAAAGCAAATAAGTATAGAAAAACAAATTTTGTCATAGTATGTATTGTCTCATCCAAATAAATAAAAATTACACTTTAATATTTACGTTATCAGTGCAGAGCTTTCTGTTAACCCAATTAAGTGATGCGGGAGACGTTGTTTACAAGTCAATAATTACATTGTGCCGAGTGCTTCAGAGTGACAGCTCATCTCACTAACTAGCACGTGAAATCTTCAACATGCCATGTACTTGAATTGCTAGCAAACATTGACAGCTCGCTACACCTACTTGCACATGAAATCTACAGCTGGAGGTTGAATTTACTAGTAGGCAGTAACAATGCGGCTGTTTGAAACTACTGCAACATTCGGCCGGACCGGTGATGTTTTTGAAACGGTTCTTATATGTGTATTTCTTATGTTTGTTTATCTTTTTATTGATCAAAAGCATTGTTTAATAATATAAATATAAGGAATGAATGTTATTTTTTAAACATTTACTGAAGTATAAACTACATCAGGTCAAGAGCAAAGAGTATGTAAACCCCTTTGGGGTTCACTTACTTTGCTCATGACCCGATATAGTTCGGGGCTCACTTACTTTGCACGTAACCTGATTTAGTTCATACTTCAGTAAACGTTAAAAAAATAACTTTCATTCCTTAAAATATTTCCTGCATGTGTCGTGTAAGTCGAAGACTGCCATGAAATTAAACGAGACACAAAACTCTTCCAAGCTGATCTATAAAGGTTGAAAACCGTTTTTTGGTGCATTTTATGCAAGGAAAAATGTTATAGTATATTGACATTTTTTTATCCATCTGATGGTAAATGTATACATTTTATAATTAAGGTAATTTGGTACATTTTCAAGGGAAGAAACTCTGCCTTTCTTTTTTTTCAAGAGGTTGGGGTCTACTCTTGAGGAAAGAGTTTGCTCCCCTAGAAGCAAATTCTTTCCTTAAAGAGTAGACCCTATTTTGGAAGGGACCATCGTCCACAAAAGCAAACAGAAAGTGACAAAACTTTTGCCCCTGTCTAAAAATGGTGGAAAATATGAGGGTGTACCCATGCATCTTTAAATTCAAAATTAGATTTTGAAACACAGCTTTCACACAACACTGACATATGTAATGCTTATTTAATGCATTAATGCCTACCATCCCAAAAATGGGACATAGGCAAACAGTGCAGACCCAGATCAGATGCCGCCAAATGCGGCGTCTGATTAGGGTCTACACTGTTTGCAAAAGGCAATTAGGTATTTCTCCATAAAACTGATACCCACAAACCAAACCACACACCCCTTAATTAACAAATGGACTCATCCATTTGATAAGGATAAAAGAGTCCACTGGGCATAAGTGGGTCGTTCAAGCTGCAGGTGAATGGATACACCGTGCCATGTTACTCCGCCATTTTTTCTAATTAGGTAGTCCTTTCAAAAAGAGGTATACTTGTAAATGAAAGGATAGGTGAGTAAACTTTTTTATTTGCAATGACAAAATTCTTTCCCTTTAAGAGTTAACCCAAACTGAGATTAAACAAGAATTCCGTGGAATGCTATGTCTCACCTGCCTTGAAGTTTCACGGTAGTAGAAGTAGAGGTCAAGGATAGAGATGAATTTGTGTAGAAAAAACAAAATGATCAATTAAAACCTTAAAAAGTTCCTTCAAGAGCAGAGAATACATACAGAAGTAGGAACATGGGCCAGACTACGTAGTTTCGGCTAATAAAGCCTCGCCAGTGACCCTGACAATATCTGGTGAGGAAACCAGAAAAAAGTATACTGTAATTTCATAATTTTAATTGAATAGTTTTGTAAAAGAGATCAAACTTTTTGTTCTTCTGTTTATTTTATTCCCGACTAGTTTCGGTTATTACAACCTTTCTCAAGGGCAACTCAGGTAAAACCAACAGCTGAGTCAGGAGCTTACACCAACAAACAGTCAAAAAACGGAAAATCCTCCGGCAGCATGAAGAAGTCAACAACATATGCCGAAGCCATCCAAACGGGGACAGCCGTAGCAACCAAGAAAACCAGGCAACAAGTATTAGACACAATAATTTTAATTGGGCAGTCGATTCAAGACTGATTAGTTTCAAAAGGATCAAAATAATATAAATGACGATGATCTAGAATAATATTCATCATAGATCTCAAATTTTAGATTTCTCAGAATCTATCCTCCGATCAGAAAGGATGTAAATAAAATATAATCTGCACTATGGATGATGTACGGGGAGACTTTTTACGGCCTCCACACGGCACAACACCAGCTGCAGTGAAGTACAATTAAAATCTTAAAATGTTCCTTCAAGAGCAGAGAATACATACAGAAGTAGGAACATGGGCCAGACTACGTAGTTTCGGCTAATAAAGCCTCGTCAATGACCCTGACAATATCTGGTGACGAAACCAGAAAAAAGTATGCTGTAATTTCATAATTTTAATTGGGCAGTCGATTCAAAGACTGATTAGTTTCAAAAGGATCAAAATAATATAAACGACGATGATCTAGAATAATATTCATCATCGATCTCAAATTTTAGATTTCTCAAGTTGGGGATTGATGTTATTTTGAATGTTAAAGCATGAAATGTAGGTAAAGTATTAAAATAAGTGCAACGATCCTCAACATCATTCTTAGAAGAAACTTCATACCAGGTTTGATGACTGTAGGTATCATATATTGAGAGAAATGGACTTAAACCCTAGGGTCGACATAATTTTGAATGTAAAATTTTGCAAAGTCAGCAGAGGATGGAATATAGGTCAAGGGTAGAAATAATTGCATTAATCCTCGATACCATTCTAAGAGGAAACTTTATAGCAGGTTTGATAATTGTAGGCATCAAATACAGGGAAGCTAGGGTCGACATAATTTTTTATTTAAAATTTTACAAAGTCAGCAGAGCGTGAAATATAGGTCAAGGGAAGACGTAGGTGCAGCACTCCTCAAGATCCTTGTATGAATAAACTTAATACCAATTTTGATGATTGTAAGCTTCACAGATTCAGAAAAATGGACTTAAATGCTAGGGTCTTCGTAATTTTGGATGTAAAATTTTACGAAGTCAGCAGAGATTGAAATTTAGGTCAAGGGTTGAAGTGAGTGCCACATTCCTTGAGACGGTTCTATGAAGAAACTTTATACCAGGTTTGATGATTGTAGGTATCATAGATAGAGAAATGGACTTAAATGCTAGGGTCAACGTAATTGTTGACGGATGAACGGAATGACTGACTGACGGACGGAAAAGTGAAGCATAAAGCAGGTGCGACAAAAATGACAGTGCCTCCCCTGGAAGTACCCATTTACCTTAAAGTGATATTTACTTCATTGTTGTGGAAGACCTTACCTCGCTTAGTTTGAACAGCAATGCCTAAACAGAAGAAGAGTACAACAAAAAATAAGACCGCTGAGACTATCCAGCCCGTGGCTAGTACACTATCACACACAACATTCTGCTTTACCCCTGGTCGTGGTAGATTCACTTCTACATCAGTGTCTGTTGCTGCAGTGAAAAGCATAAAATAATATAGATGCATATACACATTTTTATACCCACCATAATTCTTCAAATAAATGTCCCTAATGAATGGCATCATGGAAACAAAAGTTGGCCATTAAATGCCAATTTTAGCTCACCTTAGCCTTTAAGCTCATATGTGAGCTAGTATAGCCACGCATTTGTCGTCCGTCTGTCTGTCGTCCACATTTTCAACCATTTTCTCTGAAACCATTTGGCCGATTGAAGCCAAACTTAATAAGGATCGAGTCTCAGTGGAAAGGGGAACGAAAGTTTGTTCCCGTAGTCTGGGTCACATGTCTCATGCCTATATATGATTACACTCTTTCAAAAATAAAGGCCAAATGACCTTGTGGCTTGGTATGTAGCCATGCATGGGGACTGGAGCCCATCATAGTTTGTACAAATGATGACCTTGCGTTGACCTTGGCCTAATATATAGCATAGACAATTTTGGTACATTTTGCTGTTATATGGGAAAATAACCAGTGATTTTTCTCAGAAATTAATCATGTTAAGTCTTAAGGTATAATATTTGGTATATGGCTAGCTAAATGAGCAAATGAAGACATTGTGTTGCTAAAGATCAAGTTTATTCTTTGATCTTTGTGCAGGGTCACTGAGATTCTGTTGTCGTCAACATTTTCAAGCCGTTTGCAGCAGTTTTTTAGCACGAAATTTCTACAGACAAGATCACGTTACCATGATTAAATGTTCTGTAATCTAAATTCACGCAAAAGCTTAACATACAACTTAGACCACTGTACATATTTGAGCCGCAACACGAGAAAACTAACAAAGTGGCATGCCGTGCGCCCAGCCAGAGATCAGCTTGGTCATCCACCCAGTCTGATCCGACTCTTTGCTGTCTGCATGGAGCTAGCTTAGTCCCACAGCTACTCTTTAAGCGCACAGCAAAGACTGATCAGCCTTGGCGGATGCACAGGCTGATCTGAGTTTTCGCTGGGCACACATGCCACTTTGCTGGTTTTGTCGTGTCGTGGCTCAACGATGAAAAAAATATACAGAATAACAATAAAATAAAAATAACAATATACAAGATGGCGCAGATCTAGATCCAGATCTTTGTGACCGCTATAAGTTCAGTGTCAGAGCCCTGGATATGCCGCAGATGTACGGCAGATAGATCAACGTGATTAAAATTGTCAGTAAATAGTATTAATAATGATGATAATAAAAATGATAACTGTAGCAGTTATAATAATAAATGATGTATGATGGAAGTGATGAAAATAATTTTTCTTTCTTTTTTTCTTTCTCAGTTCCATTACGTCTTAACCTCCATGGAGGACATCAGATAGATGTATGATTGAGTATGTTTATACTTATTTAGCCGCTATAGATCTAGTTGAAATAATGGTCAACTCTTTAAAGAATTTGCCTTAAGATTAGACCCTATTTAAGAATGTATTCTATCCCTGGACGCATTTACTGAGACAGAAAGTTCATCCTATAAATAAAACAAAAAAGGTAACTTAAAAAGATCTTTAGATACACTTACTATTTTCTCTCAATGTAAACGCTTCACTGAACAAAACTGGAAAAATAAGAAAATCAAAAACGTAATTGTAAAAATCCATTTCTTCCATATAACTTGCTTCAACCTGAAGTAAGCGTCAGTTGGTGGTCACCGACTGGAGGCAAAACTGATGTCATAACTTCAAAGCGGTTGCTGAATGTAAATAATGTGCGAAACGAAGAAGTTTTGACATGACAGTTACTTGTAACTGTCATGAACTTAAGTAGATAAAGATTTCAGTACCAATCCTAACCCATGTATGAATGGACTCTTCCTCTCAGTTTCCAGGAGTTTTAGTGGGTTTTTTTTTAATTTTGTTACTAATTAAATTTTTCGTATTTTTATTTATTTGTCTGCTTAAATGCAAATACCATTAAAATAATACATTTTGGGACAGATCTAGATCTGAGCAAACAGTGCACACCCAAACCAGACTGTTCCTATCAGGGTCTATACTGTTTGTCATTCCATTTGCTTTCGTTTCTTTTACTCATTAATGCGTTGAAAAATTAAACTTTTGAATTTTTGGACAATATAGGTAATTAATTTAGGTGTCCTAATAGTTACATTTTTGCGGTAGAGTACACTCTGGTCAGATAGTATGTTCCGCAGCATGGTAGCATGTGATCTTGGTCTTCTGTTTACGAAGTGCTCTTTTATTATAGTCACATGTATCAGAAGGTGTACGTATACACCACTATGTGTGTCTGCCACTTTCCAAAGGTAAATGAACACGACGAAACCAAGAAAGTGGCATTTGCGCCCAGCCGCGAAGACTAGGATCAGCCTCGGCGGCCGCCCAGTCTGATCAGAGCCTTTGCTGTATGTATGGAGGTAGCTTAGACCCTTAGCTACTCTGTAAGCGCACAGCAAAGACTCTGATCAGACTTTGCGGATGCCCAGGCTAATCTGAGTCTTCGCTGGGCACACATGCCACTTTGTTGGTTTTGTCATGTCGCAGCTGAGATATCTTTTCTGACTTCCTGTTTCTCTGGAGAACATTCAGCCCTTCCTAATTCGGATACACTCTTAAAGGGTAAATCTATTTTATTTGAAATAAAAGCCCTGTCTAGAAGTGAGGCAAAAGTGAATCAAAGTCGCTCCCCTGAAAGTGAACCCATTTATCTTAGAATCCCGGATAACAAAAAGATCCGGGTATGTGTCAAAATATACTGGCAGTATTAATCAAAGGGCCGATAGCCTTGAAATGACAGATTCTATCAAAATAAAGTCATGGTACAAGTGTATGGTCGTTTGTTCAAAATAATTTCAAGCTGCATCAGTTTCTAACATGTTAACACGTTAAGTAGATTTTTTGTAAATGAGACTTTTAACGCATATCAGTTCTTACACCTGCCAAAATCCTATATGCACGTAATTTTCTGAATTCCAACTACGTTAACTAGATATTTTTTTTTGGACATTTAAGTGCGTTCAGTGTGCGGCAATTCGTACGATGGACGAGTACAAGAGGGTATCCACTTCGGATTTACAATAGACATATATATTGTCCAAGAAATACACTGCCACCGTAAGATGTCCAATTAAACACAAGCGGGAGACCTTGGGGGAAAAACAAAAACAAAAAACACGAAGAATTACTTTTATTACACTTTGGGCATTGATTGACGAACTCGGAATATCACTTAAAGAGAGGTTACAGCTTTAAATAGTTTTTTAGGAGCAGCAAATTCTTTTGCTTAAAAAAAGTAAAAAAAAAAGTATAACGTGCGCTTATAGGGACAGAGGCGCTTAGAGAGGGCAAATACGGTAATGTAACCGCAGTTGACGAATTGATTTCTAATATGCACTCTTTGTTACATTTTCTGGTCGTTTTTATCATTTATTCAAATACTTGTAATCATAAATGTATATTAACATGCGCGATAATTCTCATTAAATTCGTAAAGGCCTAGTTCGTAAATCCAGACGTTCTTACGACCCATTCACTTCACAGCGGAAGACTACAGCTGTGAAAGCCACTTTCTAAAAAAAAACGCTTGTTACAGCTTTGAATGATAGACTGAATGGCAGATAGAATCTGTCATTAAAGACAATCGTAGTCGGAAAACTACTTGTCAGGTACTTCTGTCCCAATTCACGCCTGGTAAACAAGCCACTCCATTCCCACTGAAAATTAAACTTTTTAAAGTACTTATAAATTGACAGCTAAAATGAGCCACATTATCATGATTATCTTGGACGGACACTCGATGCCAGGTGTGTGTAACTATGGTTACGTACCGCTGAGCCACTTGCGGAACGTCGTTACGAGAATTGAAACAGAACAGAACAGAAGCCACATCATGTGACTCTAAACAATGTGGCAATTTTGTCATGTGATAATTAGATCACCCGTTTCATTTATACAGGGTAATCACTGTTGCCCCTATGGCTCGGGTCTTACAGTTGGCCTCACTGTTGGCTCTATGGCTCGGGTCACTTTCATAGATGGTTGATGTAACAAGCGAAGGCTCGGTCACACTGCACTTATGTGCAGTCTGATCAGAGCCTTAGCCTGTTACCAATGCTACACTGTTGGAAATCATATGATGTGGCTCAAATATAACAACGCTATTAAACTAGACGTGTGCAAAGCATATTAGAAGAATTTCAGCCATATTAAAGATAAACTGGTAAAATTTCGGGTTGGCCCTTTTTAGAAGTTATATGATAACTTCAGCAGGTCTTTTATCCTTTAAGGTGGGTTCCCACTGCCGATCAGATCAAATCGATCGTCCCGGTCGCCCAAATTCCTCTGACTCGACCAAGCTCGACCAACTGCTCAATCGGGCTTGTACACGACTTTTCTTCCGAACGCTACTCGACCTTACACGGCCCCTACACGCCCACTAATGACTCCACCATGACTTCAATCCGACAACCACCCCGATCTCTACTCGATCATCCCGACCCCTACACGATCACTACACGATCTCTACTCGACCAGCTCGATCTCTACTCAATCTCGACCCGACTAGCTCGGCCTGGTCGTACAGGGGTCATGGGAAGTCGGGAATTAATCGTATACGGCCAATTTTAGAAAACTGCGAAGATTTTTTTTTTTGGTCAGCATTCAGTTAATCTCATGCAGAAGCTCTAGAGGATAGGTATCAGCTTAGCATCATGATAATGTCATGGGGGTAGAGCAGTTGCAGTTGTGGGTCAGGTAGTTAGAGCTCCAGAGAGACGGGGTCATATATGTGATGGAACTTGAAGAGGAAGAAGTTGCGGTTGATGCTGGCTGCTGGCTCCCTTTCCTTCTCTTCTTAGCCTTCTGGGGGCTGAGTTGAGGCGATGAGGTTGTGACTTCATCATAAAATGCAGCAGCAGGGCGGACTTTTCTGCGTCTTCTCGGCATTCATTCTAGTAACGTGTGATGTGATCGCCTCGTGTTTGCAGCAGTTTATAAGAGGTTGCCAAATCTGCATGCCGCCCTTTTTTTAAGGATTGTGTTGCGGTCGAGTGCGCTCTTGTAAGGTCTAGTAGCCGTCGAGTAGCGATCGGAAAGGGATCGAGTGCGTTGAATTAACGATCGGGTAGCGGTCGATTTGATCTGGCTATCAGACTGAATAGGGATCGCGTTGATCGGAAAATGATCGGGTATTGGTCGAATAGAGGCCAAGCTGGTCGGGTACTGATCGGTATTTTTCTTTTATCCCGACCAAACTAGATCTCTACACGGTCGTTTTCCGATCAGTTAGACTACTCAGCCAATACCGGATCACTTCCCGATGGCTGACTTTTCGATCTCTCCTCGAATTTTTTGAACATGACTAAAATTATCGGGTAGGAAACCGGAGCGTGCCGAGCAAGGTAGACCACCCGACTACTCTTGTCAAGCGAGCTCGAACAGTCCCCCGATCGCTTGACCGGGCTTGGTCAAGTTGATCTGATCGGCAGTGGGAATATACCTTTATGGAAATATGCACAGTTACAGCCATATGGGCCACCATGTGGAAGTACAATATCAATGCAAATCTAGTTCGCATGCAGCTATACGACAAGGCTACAAGTGTAGTCCTGTTGAATGACAGCATGGGAGAATGGTTCAGAACGACAGTTGGAGTAAGGCAAGGATCACACTGGTTTGGCATTCAACACAGGTAACGAAGACAACGTACACGAATCCTGCTTGTTCCGCTCATCAGGATAAGTTTGTTTCAGAAGTAAAGTCTCACGGACCATCCGATCCCAGGCTCTTGAAATAGGAATCAAAAGTTTTACTGAATTCATATGCATATTCAAGAAATGCTTGAAAACAATTTTTGGACTACAACGTCTATGCAACGTATCGGTAAAGAAACTTATTCAAGCACTGCATATATACTAGACGGAATTTCCTCAAAAATCTGGTCTGACTAAGAGGTAAAACAAACTGCCGGGTCCGTAAGAATAATAGTTTGAAATTAATCTAAGAGATATGCGAAAAAATCAAGTTTTATAGTACGTTGCCTTCGTTGCCTGTGATGAATGCCAGACCAGTGTGAGGATGTCTTCTGTCACTCACCCTCTTTATTTTAACATTTTTCTCGAACGGCCGTGTCTGATGCTCTGGAAGAACATGACGGGAAGGTTAGCACAGGCGGCAGAAATATTACCAATCTGCGGTTTGCCGATGATATAGACGCTGTAGCTGAGAAAGAGCAGGAACTAGAAGCCCTAGTTGGCAGTCTCAAAAAACCTGCACAAGGTATAAGATGGACATCAGTGCTGAGAAGACTAAAACTGATGACAAATAGCGCCAATGGCATCTAGAGGGAGATCAAAGTAAAAGAGCAGAAGCTTAGTACTTTAACAAGCTTCAAATACCTTGGAGCAATTGTCTCAGATGATGGCTCTAAAAAGACGGTTCTATCAAGGATTGCACAAGCCACTTCAGCTCTTACAAAGCTTCATGAAGCTAATTTGAAGAGATAACATATCTCTTGGATCAAAGGTAAAACTTATGCGCTCTCTTGTCATTTCCATATTTCTGTATGCATATGAATCGTGGACTTTGACAGCAGAGTTAGAGAGAGAGAAAAAAACAGGCCTTTGAGATGAGATTCTCCCGAAGGCTACTGAACATTTCGTACAATATACTTTTTATTATTAGAGTATCTATGCTAAAAAGTATAAATTGTATTTTCTGAATGCGAGATCTAACAAGTTAAGAACAGTTTAATGCTAACAAGTAGTATTTCAATTCTCATATCGACGTTGCCCCCGCACCTCAGCGGAACGAATCCATAGCCGCAGTAACGGGGCGCCGAGCGTCCGTCCATTAATAATAATGCTAACAACAATTCAATGACAAAATTGAATTTTTCGCATTTCATCTCGTTTCAGTGTAAGCTTTTAGCTATATCCTAAAACAAGTAAATGCCACCTAAAATATTGATTTTAAAACAGTTTATAAAATTCTATAATAGAGCTAAGCCAACAGTACTTTTTGAAAGTTACATGAAGTTCAAAAGCTTGAACTAAGAAATATACAAGAAAAAGATATGCATCTGAGTCATTCATCAACGATTCACTGCCATTTATTCAGTCATTCATTCATTTAATGGTTTGTTTGACCGTTCGTTCATTCTTTGTATTTTCCGTTTCCCTTTTTACACGCTACATCATCTAGACTTTTATAAATTTGCGCTATGAACATGTGTGATAGAAAGGAAAAAAAAAATATTATTTTTTATTTTTTGAAGCATCTTAGCACGCAAATAAATCATGAAATTCAATTTCTTTAAAGAAAGTGTAAGCCTTACAAATTATCTGTCGTAAACATTAAACTTTTGCTGTTTTAAATTCATATGTTACACAAACAATCATACGGATTAGCTGTATAGTATAACTGTATCAATCTTTCTGCCAGCCATACTCGGGGAATCCCCCAGGTGTCTTATCAGTGACGTCAGGCTTTTATCTCCTATAACCAATGAGGCGGTTCGCAGAAAGACCAAATTGGACGGACACACGGCGCCAAGTGTGTGCAACTATGGTTACGTACCGTTGAGCCACTCGGATAACGTCGATAAGAGAATTGAACTGAATTGAACTGAACCGAAAGACCAAAGCAGCCATTGGAGAATATGATGAACTCCTGACCCTGGTCAAGAAACGGAAACTAAAGTGGTTTTGCCATGTCTAAAGGTCTTCTGGTTTAGCAAAGACGATTCTACAGGGCACAGTGAAAGGAAAAAGAAGAAGAGGTAGACAGAAGAAGAGGTGGGAAGACAGTGTTAAAGAGTGGACAGGAATAGACTTTACCAGCTCAGCTAGGGCAGCTGAAAACAGGACAAGGTGGAAAGTGATCGTTTCGAAGTCATCTGTGGTGCCCCTAATTGGAATAGAATAAAATAGAATAGCACAATTACACCTAGTCGAAAAGCAATGTTATAATATGTTGGCTATTTTTGCAGAATATTTATTTATTTATTTTAACTGTCCAAGAGGGAATGGAACTGCTTTATCAAGCGTACAATAGCGATAATTCAGATCTTTATAAAGATCACTAGAAAATCGATACACAGTTTACAGGGATCCCTGCCCACCTTTTAATATTGTCCTCTAACCTTTTCTTCATACCACTTCTTCGTTTTCCTTTCACTGTGCCCTGCAGAATTGTATTTGTTACAGAATACAGTGAGACGTGACTAAATCACATTAGTTTCCGTTTCTAGACTAAGTCAGCTTATATAAAACCTAAGTCTGTTTTGGGTTCTGTCTGTAAAATGAGCAAACCAGCTGTGTTTCTTTCTCCGGGTATTTGGTTTTTCTTCCACGCTAAAGACAGACTCCGAATATTCGTGGCCGGCATATTTTTGATAACCTATATCAAACCCCATATTTTTTTTTTTTTTTTAGTTTTTTTCCCATTATATGCTGGTCACGGGATTTTTTGTATTCAGCCATGTAGCAGCACCTGGTGACACCTACCCCTCTTACCTTGTGGCCTGTAGGGGTGAGCCTAATATGACTGGCTTTACAGCTCGGTCAAGTTAGCAGAACGAAAATTCTGCAGAAAATTCTGCAGAATTTTCTGCAGAAAAAGTGGTAAAGTTAGCGAAATGAATATTCTGTAGAATTTTCTGCAGAAAAAGTGGTAAGTATAGCGAATTGAATATTCTGCAGAATTTAGCATTTTTTATTCGGAGTGGCTAGTGACAGACGACTGTCACTAGCCAATATTCGAAAAATTTGCTACTGCCAGTCGTCTGTCACTAGCCAATTTTCGCAAAATTTGCTACTGCCAGTCGTCTGTCACTAGCCGATATTCGTTGAATTTGCTAGTGACAGTCGTCTGTAAATAGCCAAAACTCGTAAAAATTGCTGGTGACATATAATTTTGCTAACTCAATTCCATAAATCGACACTATATCATTTTTCGGAGATGTCACGCGCACGTTGTGCTTTTAAAGCATACCCCAGTCTCTTCCAATGTTATCTCAGGTAAAAAAAAGTCTGAAGATAATTCTTCTTCCCATGATTGGAAATGTTTTCTTTTTAAGTCTATTAACCATGGATTCCAAAGCAACAAGCGAACAAGTTTACGAAACAATCAGTTTCACAGTCACTTCAGCATACGCATCTAGATGAAATTTAGGAAACTTTGGGCTTGTAAGTCTTGCGAAGTTCGCGATGTGATTCCACAGGCTCCAAGAAATCGAAGCCATTGTACTGTACTTTTTCTGACCTCCCAGAAAACTTGGTATACCTTTTGGGGAAGCTTCCAGTGCATACTTCTTTTTTAATCCTGAAAGGACTTCGGGAGGCATATTAAAATCACACCTTCAATCCGTCAGTCCGTCCGTGTGTCCGTGCACCCGTCCGTAACAAATTGTGTCTCAGCGATAATCTAGAACTGTTGAAGCAATTTTGACTTCCCAGAAAGATAAAGCATATTAAGAATGAGTGTCGCGACAAGATTTAGGTTCTCACGTCCAAGGTTCTAGTCCAAAATAGGGTCAAAGGTCAAATCATGTCTTAAATCGTGTCTCGGTTATAACTACTGAAGCAAGTTTAATTAAACTTTTTGGGTTTTATTTCTTTGTTCTGTCATCTACAGGCCACAAAATGTGAATGCGAACCGTTTACCGCACTACTCTATCTCATATGTGGTCCGAGATATTCACAAAAATTGCATAGTTTCCTCTACTGGAAAGTAGCAGAACGAAATTTCAGAAACCCTTTGTTAGCAAACTTTGATTTCTATGTTCTGTCATCTAGAGGCCATAAAATGTGAGTGAGCACAGTTTACCGCACTACTCTATCTCATAAGTGGACCGACATATTCACAAAAATCGCATATTTTCTTCTGCTGGAAAGTAGCAGAACGAAATTTCAGAAACCCTTTGTAAGCAAAGTTAGATTTCTATGTTCTGTCATCTACAGGCCACAAAATGTGAGTGAGCACCGTTTACCGCACTACTCTATCTCATAAGTGGACCGAGATATTCACAAAAATCGCATATTTTCTTCTGCTGGAAAGTAGCAGAACGAAATTTCAGAAACCCTTTGTAAGCAAAGTTTGATTTCTATGTTCTGTTATCTAGAGGCCACAAAATGTGAGTGAGCACCGTTTACCGCACTACTCTACCTCAAAGATGGATCGAGATATTCATAAAAATTGCATATTTTCTTCTGCTGGAAAGTAGCAGAACGAAATTTCAGAAACCCTTTGTTAGCAAAGATTGATTTCTATGTTCTGTCATCTAGAGGCTACAAAATGTGAGTGAGCACCGTTTACCGCACTACTCTATCTCATAAGTGGACCGAGATATTCACAAAAATCGCTTATTTTCTTCTGCTGGAAATTAGAAGAACGAAACTTTAGAAACCCTTAGTTAGCAAAGTTTGATTTCTATGTTCTATCTGTCATCTGGAAGCCACAAAATGTGAGTGAACACCGTTTACCGCACTACTCTATCTCATAAGTGGACCGAGATATTCACAAAAAATTTCATATTTTCTTCTGCTGTAAAGTAGCAGAACGAAATTTCAGGAACCCTTTGTTAGCAAAGTTTGATTTCTATGTTCTGTTATCTAGAGGCCACAAAATGTGAGTGAGCACCGTTTACCGCACTACTCTACCTCAAAGATGGATCGAGATATTCATAAAAATTGCATATTTTCTTCTGCTGGAAAGTAGCAGAACGAAATTTCAGAAACCCTTTGTTAGCAAAGATTGATTTCTATGTTCTGTCATCTAGAGGCTACAAAATGTGAGTGAGCACCGTTTACCGCACTACTCTATCTCATAAGTGGACCGAGATATTCACAAAAATCGCTTATTTTCTTCTGCTGGAAATTAGAAGAACGAAACTTTAGAAACCCTTAGTTAGCAAAGTTTGATTTCTATGTTCTATCTGTCATCTGGAAGCCACAAAATGTGAGTGAACACCGTTTACCGCACTACTCTATCTCATAAGTGGACCGAGATATTCACAAAAAATTTCATATTTTCTTCTGCTGTAAAGTAGCAGAACGAAATTTCAGGAACCCTTTGTGAGCAAAGTTGGATTTCTATGTTCTGTCATTTAGAGGCCATAAAATGTGAGTGAGCACAGTTTACCGCACTACTCTATCCCATAAGTAGACCGAGATATTCACACAAATTTCATATTTTCTTCTACTGGAAAGTAGCAGAACGTAATTAAAGAAACCCTTTAAGAGCAAAGTTTGATTTCTATGTTCTGTCGTCTGGAGGCCACAATATGTGAGTGAGCACCGTTTACTGCACTACTCTATCTCATAAGTGGACCGAGATATTCACAAAAATCGCTAATTTTCTTCTGCTGGAAAGTAGCAGAACGAAACTTTAGAAACCCTTAGTTAGCAAAGTTTGATTTCTATGTTCTATCTGTCATCTGGAAGCCACAAAATGTGAGTGAACACCGTTTACCGCACTACTCTATCTCATAAGTGGACCGAGATATTCACAAAAAATTTCATATTTTCTTCTGCTGTAAAGTAGCAGAACGAAATTTCAGGAACCCTTTGTGAGCAAAGTTGGATTTCTATGTTCTGTCATTTAGAGGCCATAAAATGTGAGTGAACACAGTTTACCGCACTACTCTACCTCAAAGGTGGATCGATATGTTCACAAAAATTGCATATTTTCTTCTGCTGTAAAGTAGCAGAACGAAATTTCAGAAACCCTTTGTAAGCAAAGATTGATTTCTATGTTCTGTCATCTAGAGGCTACAAAATGTGAGTGAGCACCGTTTACCGCACTTCTCTATCTCATAAGTGGACCGAGATATTCACAAAAATCGCTTATTTTCTTCTGCTGGAAAGTAGCAGAACGAAATTTCAGAAACCCTTTGTTAGCAAAGTTTGATTAAAGAAACCCTTTGTGAGCAAAGTTTGAGTTCTGTGTTCTGTCATCTGGAGGCCACAAAATGTGAGTGAGCACCGTTTACCGCACTACTCTATCTCATACGTGGACCGTGATATTCACAAAAATCGCATACTTTCTTCTGCTGGAAAGTAGCAGAACGAAATTTCAGAAACCCTTTGTTAGCAAAGTTTGATTTCTATGTTCTGTCATATGGAGACCACAAAATGTGAGTGAGCACAGTTTACCGCACTACTCTATCTCATAAGTGGACCGAGTTATTCACAAAAATCGCCTATCCATCTTGGGTATACATATACATATATAAGCGCAGGTTTCCCATAGATCCTCTTAAAGAAAAAAAGACAAAACAAAACAAAAACAAAACCGCAGATGTATGTGGTACATGTATCTTGTTTGCACGAGCAAATAGGGGGTCTTTTCCATAGATATTGATTAAACTTGACCATATTTGGTCGACGGATGGACAACCGTTGTTCTAACTTTCATTATGAAGCCAAAAGCGTTCAGTCATCAACACCAACGCTTAAGCTTTGTAAAACATCAAATTTAAATTAATTTGAGTAAGCAATACACAGAGCGAGCAGAGAAATCAATGCCCCAAAAATTCACATTTTCGAGAGAAAATAATGCTTCTTTTAATGATTATAAAAGCAGTTATTTCGTATTCGCCAAAACATTTAACTTAAATTGGTGAACATGTAATTGGTGTAACAGAAATACTGACAGCAGATCATAACGATTTTTTTTCTTCCCAAAATGTGTTTTTCACACACATGCACGTTTGTTCTGGTTTTGTGCAGTTGTTACTCAAATGTAAATCAAACTTGCTAATTTCATGCTGATCGATCAGGACAGAATACATTAACTTCCACAAAAAGTTAGAATTCAGTTGTAATTATCTCCAATGACTTTGTTACATTTGCTTTTTCGGCACGCTTAACCTTTGGCGAGGAACGTATAAATAAATATCAGACTAAACAGTGCACGAAATAGGACTATTTTGCTCAGAGAATATATGCCTTGTTAAACCAATTCTTCCATATTAATATAACAGAATGAAAGTAATCTCACACATCCTTGCAAGGGTTGTGGGGTGGAAGGGGGGGGGGGGCTTTCGAATTTACTAACACTGCTGGGATCGAACATCAAATGTGGCCACCACTTTAAAAACAGAAAATGAAATCCATAAAGAATCTTTAAAATTGTTATTTGAGCAACATGACAAAACCAACGGTGCTCACTCACATTTTGTGGCCTCTAGATAACAGAACATAGAAATCAAACTTTGCTAACTAAGGGTTTCTAAAATTTCGTTCTGCTACTTTCCAGCAGAAGAAAATATGCGATTTTTGTGAATATCTCGGTCCACTTATGAGATAGAGAAGTGCGGTAAACGGTGCTCACTCACATTTTGTAGCCTCTAGATGACAGAACATAGAAATCAATATTTTGCTAGCAAAGGGTTTCTAAAATTTCGTTCTGCTTCTTTTCAGCAGAAGAAAATATGCGATTTTTGTGAATATCTCGGTCCACTTATGAGATAGAGTAGTGCGGTAAACGGTGCTCACTCACATTTTGTGGTCTCTAGATGACAGAACATAGAAATCAATCTTTGCTAACAAAGGGTTTCTGAAATTTCGTTCTGCTACTTTCCAGCAGAAGAAAATATGAAATTTTTGTGAACATATCGATCCACGTATGAGATAGAGTAGTGCGGTAAACGGTGCTCACTCACATTTTGTGGCCTGTAGATGACAGAACATAGAAATCCAACTTTGCTCACAAAGGGTTTCTTTAATTTCGTTCTGCTCCTTTCCAGCAGAAAAAAATATGCAATTTTTGTGAATATCTCGGTCCACATATGAGATAGAGTAGTGTGACAAACGGTGCTCACTCACATTTTGTGGCCTCCAGATGACAGCACATAGAAATCAAACCTTGCTAACAATGGGTTTCTTTAAGTTCGTTCTGCTACTTTCCAGCAGAAGAAAATATGCGATTTTTGTGAATATCTCGGTCCACTTATGAGATAGAGTAGTGCAGTAAACGGTGCTCACTCACATATTGTGGCCTCCAGACGACAGAACATAGAAATCAAACTTTGCTCTTAAAGGGTTTCTTTAATTACGTTCTGCTACTTTCCAGTAGAAGAAAATATGAAATTTGTGTGAATATCTCGGTCTACTTATGGGATAGAGTAGTGCGGTAAACGGTGCTCACTCACATTTTGTGGCCTCCAGATGACAGAACATAGAAATCAAACTTTTCTCTTAAAGGGTTTCCTTAATGACGTTCTGCTACTTTCCTGCAGAAGAAAATATGCAATTTTTGTGAATATCTCGGTCTACTTATGAGATAGAGAAGTGCGGTAAACGGTGCTCACTCACATTTTGTGGCCTCCAGATAACAGAACATAGAAATTAAACTTTTTTCTTAAAGGGTTTCCTTAATTACGTTCTGCTACTTTCCAGCAGAAGAAAATATGCAATATTTGTGAATACCTCGGTCCACTTATGAGATAGAGTAGTGCGGTAAACGGTGCTCACTCACATTTTGTGGCCTCCAGATGACAGAACATAGAAATCAAACTTTGTTAACAAAGAGTTTCTGAAATTTCGTTCTGCTACTTTCCAGCAGAAGAAAATATGCGATTTGTCTGAATATGTCGGTCCACTTATGAGATAGAGTAGTGCGGTAAACGGTGCTCTCTCACATTTTGTGGCCTCTAGATGACAGAACCTAGAAATCAAACTTTGCTAACAAAGGGTTTCTGAAATTTCGTTCTGCTACTTTCCAGCAGAAGAAAATATGCAATTTGTGTGAATATCTCGGTCCACTTATGAGATATAGTAGTGCGGTAAACGGTGCTCACTTACATTTTGTGGCCTCCAGATGACAGAACATAGAAATCAAACTTTTCTCTTAAAGGGTTTCCTTAATTACGTTCTGCTACTTTCCAGCAGAAGAAAATATGCGATTTTTGTGAATATGTCGGTCCACTTATGAGATAGAGTAGTGCGGTAAACGTAGTGCGGTAAACGGTGCTCTCTCACATTCTGTGGCCTCTAGATGACAGAACCTAGAAATCAAACTTTGCTAACAAAGGGTTTCTGAAATTTCGTTCTGCTACTTTCCAGCAGAAGAAAATATGCAATTTGTGTGAATATCTCGGTCCACTTATGAGATAGAGTAGTGCAGTAAATGGTGCTCACTCACATATTGTGGCCTCCAGATGACAGAACATAGAAATCAAACTTTGCTCTTAAAGGGTTTCTTTAATGACGTTCTGCTACTTTCCAGCAGAAGAAAATATGCGATTTTTGTGAATATCTCGGTCCACATATGAGATAGAGTAGTGTGACAAACGGTGCTCACTCACATTTTGTGGCCTACAGATGACAGAAAATAGAAATCAAACTTTGCTAACAAAGGGTTTTTTTAATTTCGTTCTGCTACTTTCCAGCAGAAGAAAATATGCAATTTTTTAGGAATATGTCGGTCCACATATGAGATAGAGTAGTGCGGTAAACGTAGCTCACTCACATTTTGTGGCCTGTAGATGACAGAACAAAGAAATAAAAATTACTAAATTCTGCAGAATATTCAATTCGCTATCCTTACCACTTTTTTTTGCAGAAAATTCTGCAGAATATTCATTTCGCTAACTTTACCACTTTTTCTGCAGAAAATTCTGCAGAATCTTCTGCACAATTTTCTGCACAATTTTCTGTACAATTTTCGTTCTGCTAACTTTACCGAGCCATATATTACTGCGTTGAATATAATACAATACCAGATTCAGAATACACCTGCGGCTGTCATTTGGCTTCTTGTAAACGAAACCACCTTGTCTTGTGATGACTTCGATAAAAAAGAATAGTAGTCTTCATACATCTTATAGTATAGGCAAGTATGGTGCATTCAGATAATTTGAGCCGCGACACGAGAAAACCAACAAAGTAGCACGTGCGCCCAGCGCAGACTCTGATCAGCCTGGGCATCCGCCCAGTCTGATCAAAGTCTTCGCTGTCGGCGGCCCCAAGCTACCCTTTACGAGCTCAGGAATTTCTGCTCAGATTGGGCGGCTGTCAAGGCTTATCTGAGTCTTCGCTGGACGCATATGCCACTTTGTTGGTTTTATCGTGTTGCGGCTCAGTTATTTTAATATTTTAATGATGATGATAATAATTGGAAAAACTATAAATAGTGTAAACATGAAACACCCGCCAATTACAGCAGACACTGTAGCATACAAAAAGATATTGGCGGTGTAGTTATTAAATCCTGAAATTTTAAGTATCTGGACATTTAGTGACACAAAATTCCAGGAAAATGAAGGGTTCTTTGGTAACAGCATTTGTGCTTATTAGTGCTAGCTATGTTCTATGCCAGGTTGTTGAAGCGGATGGCATTGCAGGTAAAGGACTATCAGACTGTTTTAATTATATCTCTAACTTTTCAACAGACACATGAAAACAATGAAATAAGTCGTCTGATATACTATTTCTTTGTATGTCCCCGGTATCATATGATAGTGTTCCTAGTGAAATAGTGTTTCGGTTGTGCGTACGTACGTCCGTATGTACGTGATTCTGTTAGACTCAGCTTAACACTTTTGTAAGAGGTAGATTTCAGGGTTCCTATTATTTTAGCAACCTGAAATTTTGTATGAGGATATACATCAATAAGTACAACAAGAATATTCAAAACTGAGGGTATGACGATCCATATGTCACGGTCCACTGACTTTGGACTTAGGCTAATTTTGCAAGGTTAAGATTTTTGTTAGAGGTAGATTTCAGGGTTCCTATTATTGTAGCAACCTGAAATTTTGTATGAGGGTTTATATCTATAAGTACAACATAGTGAGCCACCTCATCAGGATCTATACTCTTTGAAAATTCAATTATTTTCGTCTCTGGCGCATAATGTTACTTATTTATATAAACACTAATTCAAGTTTCTCTCGCCTGCGACTAGCAGAAGCGACACATCCGGACTCGTAATCATCGGCCGCGTAAATGTTTGTCAAGTTGTCAGGTTTAACTGTTTTGTGGTAATGCGCTGATAAGCAAAATTCTTGACTTCGTAGGTAGTTGCTTTAACTCTAAATTGTGCAAAACTAGAATCCGCAAAACATCAGGTTTGCAGTAGAATTCTACAACTGGCTATTTTACATATTGCAGGAGGCGAAAGAAGAATTTCGATCGTGTCAGAAAGGGCGAACATCAGAGAAATAATAAGAGGAAAATTTAAGTTTCCCGAGGATATTGAATATACAATAGATATTCCGGGAATGGGAGCCAAACATTTCCGAGCTAAGAAAGTCAAAGATGCTAACAAGAACCCTGAAATCATGACTATGGGGTTAAACACTAAACCACGTAGAAAGATTAGGCCAAAACGGGTAGGTGATCATTTCTAAAGTTAGTGTTAGTAGAGCAAAAAAGGTAGGTGCTGTACCTTTATTAATAACAAAGGCGGGTTTACACAGCGACATATTTTGCATGTCATGCAACTTTTTTACAAACAGAATTTGTTGAAACGATGAGCCAAGTTTGATGCAACCTTTTACTGAATGTTTACGCGGCGACCTATGTTGCATGACACGCGTGTCATGCAACATAGTTCACCGCGTAAACATTCAGTCATGCAACTATTATTTCGCAAGTGTGATTTATTTAGACGATGAGCCAGGTTGCATGCAACACATGACTTCGGGATGTTTACACGCAAGCTTTTGCTTTAAGAGTTGATCCCATGGAGAAGAATGGTGAAAATGAAAATAACATTTGCTCTTCCTAAATGTTGAACCCCTAGAAGTTGCTGTCAGAGAGTAGCTATTCCCCCCTAGTAGTTTTTCCCCCCGGAAAAATGGCTATGATTTTTCCATTGTAGAATTTCCCACCGGAAAATGGCTATATAGTAGAATTTCCCCCCGGAAATATGACTATATAGCCAATTTTCCCCGGGGAAAATCTACTATAGGGGTTTTTGCATAGCCGTTTTTCCTCCCTATAGTGGATTTTCCCCCCGGTAATATGATTGTAGGTAAACGCGCTACATAGTGGAATTTGCTCCTTCTCCAATCATTATAGTGAGGTTCATAACTGAGACAGAAAAACGAGTATCTGTCCGTAAAATAACGATGGATAACAGATGCTAGAACCGCATGCATGTGACAATGAGTCTGTCTTATTTTCGTTTTGGCGAAAACAGGCAGGCATTTCGCTTTTCCATATTAGCCAAATACGTCTATGAGTGTATGTGGTTGTGTGCATAAGTTTGTATAATTTTGTGTTAGTTCAAGCGTTCATCTGTGCGTGCGCGCAGCGAAGTGCCTGGACTAGTATTTGCCTTTAACGCAAGAGTCGTGGGCTCGACTCCCATCGGGACACACGTCCGATTATTATTTTCTATGTAATAAACTGCCTGCTGATTCAAACTGGACACAAAACACCCGTTTGTACATCTTCCTGTAAGCTAGCGTGCATATGTGTGCGTATGTAAATATCTGCAATGGGAAGAAATTACCCACTGCTCGTTTCATAAATAAGTAATTATTGATTATTATAAAAATATGTTTGCTAAATTTGCATATTGATTTTTTTTAATTAATCACGTTTGTTACCTCCGTTGAAAAACTGATACATTTCTAATGTGATTAATTCCGTGAAATGTCTCTTGTTCCATTCCGTTCCGTTTCGTTCCGTTCCGCAAAATACCAATAGCCATACAAAATTCACTAATAGCCAATTTCCCGGTGGGGGAAAAATGACTATGGGGGAAAAGAGGCTCTATGAGGTCCGGACAATCCACTATATAGTCGTCCTTCCTATAGCTACTTTTCCGGGGGGAAAGGGGGAAAAACCACTCTCTGACAGTTACAGCTGCTCCCAGGTCAGAAAAATTCCATCGGATAGGTCTATATGAATGCAGCTTGCTAAAAGGGGGGGGACCAGTTTCCCTACCTGTGCTGTCAACCGAGCCTGTCGAAGTACCATACATGAAAAAAAAAACGGCTAACGATTGTGACAATCGACAGCAGTCTTAGTGGAGCAAATTTGATTGCATAAGTGGCCTAAAAAAGGAAGATAGTGGTCTACGGAGTGTAACATTTGTTTTTATATATCAAAATGATCGTCTGGGTATCTAGTTATCAAATTCAGTGTTTGCCACCTTGGCAAACCTTGCATAACTCTGTAGTGGCCAGTTATTTACGTTACCCCTTTAAATTTTGAATATCAAAAATATTTATTGAAGTCGATAAGAAATGTGTTTAAACTATATAAATGTATCAAATCTAAATATTATCTATAAGAACAATTTATATGCTATAAATTAGGCTGCTTAGAAAACAGTTCAGAACTTTGGTGTTGTTACTTTCGTTACAATATATCATGTACCCCCTTGAAAATTTAAAATTGGAACTTAAGTTGTTGCATTTTACAAAGATTCTATTACAAAAAGGTCCAAAATGATCATTTTTACTTACTATTCAATTGGCCCCTTTCAGTGCGTTTATAGCAAAACAAATATGAGACCTCTAGCTTTTATACTTTGTCAACCACGTCCTGTTGAACAGTTACACCTATTCCCTGTTTTTGGCTGAAAAGTCATTTTTCGTATAATTGTTCGTACAAAAAAATGGCTAATAACCAATTTAATCTTGACAAATTGGGGCCTTTTGCAGAAAGATCATGTTAACCATAATATAACACAATAGCTCAAAAATAATTTTTGATTTTACAACACATTTTAGCCAGAGTAACGTACTTAACACATAAAAATATTTGCGTAAAGCGTCTAACATTCCCGCCAGAAAAAACAAAAAAAAAAAACACTTTTCAAATTCTGACTTTCAAACAACGTAGTTGTGATATATATGTATATCATTTATTGTAAAATGAAATCTTTGCATTGTTTAATAAACTAATCGGGCAGCAAACAGTGTTATTTACATGACAAGCAAGGATGAGATTGTCTTAAAACAAGAAAAGAAAACTTTCGTGAATTAATCTATCAAAAGAACACTTTTATTTTTTTCCATTAATATCCAAATGACATTAAAAATATTACACCATAAGAAATTTACTAATCAGAACTTACTGTTTTGTACTCAGAAAGGTAACGTTTGTAACCATTATTTGAAAACAATCACTGAGATTATGTGTTGTTACTGAAAAATATGCCTAAACCTGATTAGTTTTGTTAAAATATTTTTAAAACGGCGCTTTAGACTGGCTTAAACCCACCCTATGTAATTTATCAGTGAAATTTCCACGGCGACGCATCCGTTGTTGTGTAACGATGTTATAGTTTGTGTTGGTCACTTATCTGTAGTGTTCGAAAAATTGATTTGTATGTCTGTCTATTCGCCATCATTCTGATGTATATAAAATCAGAAAGAAAGAAGGTAAAATAATATATTTTGTGTGCCTGGGTATGCTTGATGAAAGCTAACTTGTGGACATCTGCATGGAATGGCCGCACGTATATGTTGCTACGCACTAGTATCGTTTGAGTACTTGTTGTATGCTTTATGTTACTAATTTTATTAGTTTGGTGTTGTGGGAGGGTTGTGGCACTAGTTGAATCAGTTTCTGATTCTTGCCATTTTACACTTCTTAACCTGTATTGACCTTTTCCTATAAAAGCAATATATAAAACCATAGTTTAATTACTTTTGGCTGTATAGAATATATTTAAAACGAAGTAACGAATATAACAATTTAAAAAGAAAAAGTTATTTTATCCCACTGCTGCTAGTGTAAAGTGGCATGTGGCTTTGGTGAAATGCTTCCTTGTACTTTATGTTCTGGTCATTTGGAATCATCTGGGCTCTTTCTGAGTCAGTTTGAAAAAGGAAATAGCTGGTGCTAGGTGGCATTGGCAGTGTCGCAACATTACATTCCTTAGTTAAACCGAGGTTGCTGTTATTTTTCTGATTCACCCCTTGCTTCCAGAGACTCATCCTTTAGAATTTAATCAAGTTTTTATCAGTCTTAGAATTTACGGTGAAGAGATACAATTTCACTTAAGTTATTCTGCCAATTTTACTTTGGCCTCCTTTCTTAATGGGAAAAACTTTTAAAAAGAATTTGCTGCTGTAAAAAAAATGATTCCTTTAAGAGCAGACCATAGGAAACATCTACGGAAATAAATATTGTTTCTTTCTAACAAATTGCAGTAAAATACTGAGGTGTGTCCTTTCACATTAATACAGAATTATTACAAAGACTTGTCAGAAGATCATGTTGAAGCGAGGAACACACACGAGAAAGATAATAGCAGACTCAGTTTCACTGATTCCTTTCAAAATCGGATGATATTGCCTAGAAGCACGGACAAGATGATTATGACATATTGTTATTACTTATTATATCAAAATGCCTTTTTAATTGAGTCAATGATAATTCACTTACTTTGACTTCTTGGTTTGGTATTTAAAAAAGTAACGTATACAACGTCAAATGTAAAACGATTTGTAAGATTAGATTTATGATTTTCTATGATATTTTCAATTTTTAATGATATTTTCTGTTTGATATAATGCAATAAGGTGACCCTAGCACCAGCTTCAGCTTAACTGACTCAAATTGAGCCCAGATGATTCCAAACATAGTTTTCAATATGATGAAGTACGAGGAAGCTTTCCACAGTAGCCTAACGGTACTTTACTGCAGCTGCAGTAGGAAAAAACTACACATACTGTTTAACCTGTTATGTACGTTACTTTGGTAAAAATATATGCTACAAGGCAACTTTGGGTTTATACATTGTTTTTATAGGAAAGGTAAATTAGAGTAAAGGGGCAATGAGCAGAAATTAATTTTATTTGCGCAACAACCCTACCACGATACCAAACTGGAAATAGCTGCATAAAGATATAAGACAAGTAGTAAGACGATACTAGCAGCTAGCCAGATAAACATGCAGCCCCTTACAAGTTCATGGGTACAAAGTTAGCCTTAAACAAACAAAATTAGGCATACAAAATTTTCATCTATTTTCTTTCCTTTTCCATATATTTCCATATATGCCAGCTATACACCAGAATGATGGCAAATATACATATGAAACAAATTGAGTTTTCGAAGACGACAGATAAGTGGACAACACAAACTATGACATTGATACACCAGAACTAATGCGCCACCATGGGGCTGTCAATAATGAGTTACATGAGTGTATTTAAACCGGCCGTTCTAAAAAGGTTTTTTTACTCAAAATAATAATGGTTATTCATATTTTGAAGTAGCAATATTTAATCTCGGGGAGATTTTTTTTTTTCAAATGTTAACAACGTTACCTTTCTGAATACAAAACTGGAAGTTATTATAAGTCATTTGATATTTTGTGGTTTTGTTTAAACTTTTAAAGTTCTTTGGATATAAATGGGAAAAAATCATGTACAGATTAACTCATGAAGGCTTCATTTGAACATCGGGGCAATCTGAGCATTGCATGTCATGTAAATAACACTGTTTTCCGTCTATGTAGGCGACTACTATGCAAAAATTTCATTTTACGATAAACAATAAACATATTTATCACAACTGCGATGTTTCAAAGTCAGAATTTGAAAAGAGTGTTTTCCTGATGTGAATAACAGACGCTATACGCAAACATTTTAATCTGTTAAGTACGTTGCTCTGGCTAAAATGTGTTGTAAGGTCAAAAATAATTTTTAAGCTATTATGTTATATTATGGTTAGCATGATCTTTTTGCAGAAGGCCCCAATTTGTCAAGTTTAAATTGGTTATTAGCCATTTTTTGTACGAACAATCATACGAAAAATGACTTTTCAGCCAAAAACAGGAAATAGGTGTAACTGTTCAACAGGACGTGGTTGACAAAGTATAAAAGCTAGAGGTCTCATATTTGTTTTGCTAGTAACGCCCTGAAAGGGGCCAACTGAATAGTAAGTAAAAATGATCATTTTGGGCCTTTTTGTTATAGAGTCTTTGTAAAATATAACAACTTAAGTTCCAATTTTAAATTTTCAAGGGGAACATGATATATTGTAACGAAAGTAACAATACCAAAGTTCTGAACTGATTTCGGAGCAGCCTAATTCATAGCATATTAACTGTGCTTACAGAAAATATTTAGATCTGATACATTTATATCGTTTAAAAACATTTCTTATTGACTTCAATAAATATTTTTGATATTCAAAATTTAAAGGGGTAACGTAAATAACTGGCCACTACAGAGTTATGCAAGGTTTGCCAAGGTGGCAAACGCTGAATTTGATAACTAGATACCCAGACAATCATTTTGATATATAAAAACAAATGTTACACTCCGTAGACCACCCCCTTGAAAGATAGCCCATCAAGTTTGCTCCACTATCTTGCTACGGAAAAGCTTGTCAAATTTTAAAGGGATACAGATTTACAAAAGTCGACAGACTTCCTTCTGAATCCCTTTGTATAAACGTGTATTCTGTTAACCATTGTCTGCACATAAGTGTATGATGTTTATACAAATAAATAAAGTTTAAACTAAATTTTAAAGGCTCAAAAAAGGATCTAGATTTGAGATGCAAACGGGCCTTTTCTGCACAAAAGACATCCGTAAAGGTTCAAAGACACTAGAAAAACCAACAAAGGTGCATGAGCGCCCAGCGAAGACAAAGATCAGCCTGGGCAGCCGCCCAGTCTGACCAGAGTTTTCGTTATGCGCTTATAAAGGGTAGCTATGGGTCTTATCTAGCCCCATGTGGACAGCAAAGACTCTGATCTGACTGGGCGGATGCCCAGGCTGATCTGAGTCTTTGTTGGGCGCACATGCCACTTTTTCGATTTAGTCGTGTCGCGGCTCATTTTATGTGTCCCAATTACAAGAATGTTGACGGTAATTTTTAATTTTGCAGGAGGTGGAATACTATACAAACGAGGATGGTTCCTACGCATGCAAGCCTTCCAGAATAAATGGACGACCACGTTGTAAATTGGTGAGTTATCCCCACCCCCATCGCCATCACCGCCTCTCCACAAAGAGAGAGAGAGAGAGAGAGAGAGAGAGAGAGAGAGAGAGAGAGAGAGAGAGAGAGAACACAACTGTGCTGTTAAAGAACTCGTGGTTTTAGGAATTATTTGAAAGTCTTCGGTGTTCAGCTCCTAGGCTATGGAATGCTCTATCTCAGACTTCTACATGTAGAGACGCTGGTTCCCTAGATGTTTTAAGAAAAACCTTAAAGCCTTTATGCCTGATTTAACACCTATTATACACCTTTCCTATAAAACGGTTTTTTCGCATGTTCAAATATATGTCAATCTGATTTAGTATTTATCCTGTAGAACGGCTCGTATCG
This sequence comes from Ctena decussata, assembly GCA_963989385.1. NCBI lineage: Eukaryota > Metazoa > Mollusca > Bivalvia > Lucinida > Lucinidae > Ctena > Ctena decussata. The sequence continues at coordinate 8,067,296 of OZ022504.1, forward strand.
AAACTGTGCTAGATTTAAATCGTGTCATGTATCTGTATATGAGCAGGGGGCTTGCTGTTTGGACATTGGTTTCCGCCTTCAGCTATGCATTGGATTGGCCACGCTTTAAGGACTTCTATGCTTAAGGCGTGAATTTTCCCCATGATTAGAAAGTTATGCGGATCACTGACTTTTGCTTTGCATTTATGACTATGACATGTAACTTGCATGACAGATGAATGGTCAAGTGTTTGTGTCTATGTAAAGTACGTTAAACATACGTTATTGCATAAAAAGCAGTGCCGAGAGGTATTAACAGCCGTGCATCAACAGGCGAAAAGCCGTGTTTCAACAATGGTTTTCTCGCGCTGTTGAAACACGATGACAGAACTTTCGTTATGCTTGTGCCGGGCCACTAAAAACCGCCATGCACTCTTGCCTCTCCCTTTTCGGTTAATTTACAATAATTGGTCGCGCGCTACCTATGTTTTCTTATGACGTCATCATGCTTTGTACTCTTATTACGTCATAAAGTACCGACACGGAGTTTAAAGCGATGTTGTTTACATTCTTACGATGCCAAATGGAGAGTAAAAAAGTGTTAAAGAAAACATGCATCCTAAGCTTTCAGTGATCAAGAACTGCAGGATGGTATATGAATGGATCAGGCTTGTTCTGCATGGAAATTATTGCTCAAGGTATCTGCTTTTTGTTGATTAATTTTTCGTCTATTTTGCATCAACTACAACGCCCATCTTGGATACTTTTCCGAAATAAGCTTGAATAGGATGATGGCAGCCATTTTGAATAGAATGAATGCTCTCGGGCCCGGAAGACGAATATTAGTAAACAGATGCACCAGCGCGTTGGCTGTTAAACGGTGACAAAATAGAGTGCCAAGTTTTTTCTCAAATTTTAACGAATAATTTGTTGAATTATGCAATAACAGCGATCAAACATTTGTTTTCAATGCATTAACATTTGCCAGGTCCCTCGGGAGATGTTGAAAACCTCGGCCTTCGGCCTCGGTTTCCAACATCTCCCTCGGGACCTGGCAAACGTTAATGCATGAAAAACCATGTTTGATCCCTATATTGACGTTGACGTCATTGTTGAGATAAATTGTAAATTATCCTCTATCTGATCGTTGAAATAATGATTTATTGTATATATTTCACCTTTTTTGACTCACATAACTTAGATACCAGACAACACTGGATAAGTTTGACTATATGTATGTGACCTTGACCTCATTTCAAGGTCATGGTACACAATAAAATCCTTGAAGATCACAGTGCTACTGTTGACCATTCTTCTTCTTTGGCTTACTGAGTATCGTTCCCCCCCGTGACCCAGCTTCCCACTCATTCAGTGCAGCACAAATGTTACATATTGTTAAAGCTTTGGAAGAATGACGTACTACTATCTTGGATAGGACAGGAGTCTCTCAGTTCCTATCATTGTAAGACATGCATGTTTTACATGATAGAAAATACACCAAGTGACTTCTGGATGCCAGACAATTTACTAGCTTGCTTTGTGGCATGTTTGAAACTGTTTCTGTTCTGGACTACGAATGGGATTTGTCCATTATGCCAACATGTAATCGTTTTATACGCTCTTAGTAAAAGTCTAATTTGAGTTCATGTCATTTTTTCTATTCTTTATATGTGCTTTTGATGCTGTTTTTAATTGGTATAGAACATGACTCTTACCTTGTGTCTTAAGACACTGCTTCATTTCAAATTTTATATACATTTATCAATATTTTTCAGCACTCTTGTTTGCACCTATTTTATGAAATTTGTGATGATGTTGTTTGTTATTATGAATATATGTATATAGTGTTATTTACAGAGGGCCACAAGGTAGAATAGCTAACAAGCTAATTGTGTTACCCTCTCCAACAATGTATAAATAAATAAATAAATGAAAAACCAAAATGAGCCAGGACACGACAAAACCAACAACGTGGCGTGTGAGCCCCGCGAAGACGCAGATCATCCTGGTCATTCGCCCAGTCTGATCAGTCTTCGCTGTCCGCATGGAGCTAGCTTTGACCTTAGCTAGTCTTTAAGCGCGCGGTGTAGACTCTGATTATATGGGGCAGCATTCGCTGGGCGCACATGCCACCGTTTGGTGGTTTGTCGTGTCGCGGCTCAAATATGTATATTTTCAGATGGGAATAATCCACGACAGAAATCAGTCCTGTTTTATAAAGGGAGAGAAGGGATATTGTGAAGATATTATTGAAGGAACAATGGAGGCTTATGATCTGCCCAGAGAGGAAGGTACAACACAGAAAGATTTTAATACTATAACATGTAACTCCTTATATCGCGATTACAGAAATAACGATATAAAACCGTCAATTTCAAACGAGCCGGCCTTACCTACTAATTATGCGCAATTCTGTACCAGCCTCGTCTTAAGAAGTGTGCGCATATACCAACGGCGAGGGCGTAGATACGCCTTCGCATCTGCGCACCACGTTCAACATTTTCAGGTTTGCATCACATCCTAAAATAAAAAAATAAAATGCCCCGCTTGAAGATAGTCACAGGACATTATTGTTTACCCCTGTCAATCTGACTTAAATAAATCATATGATCAATTCTTTCCAGTATTTAAGCAATGATCGGAAACTTTGCACAGATATATATTGAAGATATGCAAATACCTTTTGATGAGAAAAAGAAATGTTTTTTGGGAAAATTTACGGAATTTTTAAAATTGAACCTTTATGGGTTCTGGCTATTGAAAGGGGGCAAAGTCGTATAATTAACTCCCTTCGCAGTTTCGAAACTTTGCACAGATCTTACAGATATACCGAATAAATGCCTAGAGTCAAAGGCCGTATTCGACTGGGGGTTTCATGCTTCTAGATTCTTAGCGTATTTAGCACTTTTTCTAGATTCTTAGCGTAAGGCACTGTTTTAACATTCTTAGCGTAAGGCATTTTTTCAAGATTCTTAGCGTAAGGCACTTTTTCTAGATTCTTAGCGTATTTAGCACTTTTTCTAGATTCTTAGCGTAAGGTACTTTTTATAGATTCTTATCGTAAGGCACTTTTTCTAGATTCTTAGCGTAAGGCACTTTTTCTAGATTCTTAGCGTAAAGCACTTTTTCTAGATTCTTAGCGTAAGGCACTTTTTCTAGATTCTTAGCGTATTTAGCACTTTTTCTAGATTCTTAGCGTAAAGCACTTTTTCTATAGAAAAAGTGCTTCACGCTGAGAATCGTGAAGCACGCAACTTTTGGGCTTCCCAATTCTCAGTGTGAAGCACTTTTTTCTATAAAAAATACAAAACAAAAAAAAACAGTACTTCATGCTAAGATCCGTGAAGCACGAAACGGCCAGTCGAATACGCCCAAAGTGTTAGGTGGAGAGACCAACCTTGCGATTAGTTTTCAAGCAATCAATTTAAAATTCTTAAGAGATGTAACAGATATGTTGAAAATGTGCATATGCATTTTGAAGGGAGAAAAAAAATGTCAAACTTATTGCTGTTTCAAAAAAAAATATTAATACGGCATTCCACCGAGCGCACAGCTTTGCTCGTTGATCGCCGGCCGGGACGTTGTTTGCCTAGCTCTATTGGTATATGCCCATACATGAGCTAAATGCAACTTTGAGCAAAAACAGATACCAGAAAGTTCATTTTTATAATTCTTACAGTGGCAGTTGTCCCTTACCCCGGAAACAGATCAGGATCAGCCAATCAGAGGACAAGGCGTCAGATCAGTGATGTGCTGCCGGGTACCAGGGTCGTACAAGTTGCCTTTTTCGTAGACAGAGCTTTTATAGACAGGTGAGCATAACTGAGCTGAGCATCCGCTCAGTCTGATCAGCGGCGCCTCTGTTCGCTGAAAGGGTAGCTAATGGTCAAAGCTAGCTCCATGCGGACAGCGAAGAATTTGTTCGGACTGGGCGGATGTCCAGGGTGATCTGAGTCTTCGCTGGGCGCACATGCCCCTTTGGTGATTGTGTTCAGGACTAAAATCAGTGTATTTACGCAGTCCGATTAGAGTGTTTCCTTTTCGCATACATTATCTATGACTCAAGACAATGAGTCGTAAAGCTGGAAAAGTGAAGACTCTTATAAGTTTATACAAATGTGCCGCGACACGAGAAAACCAACAAAGTGGTTATCCGCCCAGCTCAGACTCAGATCAGCCTGGACTTCTACCCAGCCTGATCAGACCCTTCGCTAAGCACTTAAAGGATAGCTAAGGGTCTAAGCTACCTCCATGCGGACAGCGAAGACTCTGATCAGACTGGGCGGATGCCCAGGCTGATCTGAGTCTGCGCTGGGCGCACAACCACATTGTTGGTTTTCTCACGTCGTGGCTCAAATGTGCAGGCTGATTTGAATATTTACTGTATGCACATGGCATAAAGTTTCTTTTCACATGACGCTTATCTACGTCCGGGCATCAGTCCAAACGCACAATAAGACCTCAAGCCTTATAATATAAGTTTAAATTTTATAAACTAAGGTTTCAAATCTTCAGTCCTGTGTTTCATATGTACGGCCAAAGGTCAAAACTTTTCACAGTTTGAACTTTTTAAACCTAACCTTCTAGTGCCCGGTGTATCATATCTGCTACATGACTTTGTTTTGGTGCCGTGACCAGGATATTGATTTGTATGTGACGTTATACTGCTAGAAAATCAGTTAAGCTACCAGGAAATAAGATTAAACTCATCCAGTTGTAATGATATGCCTAAAGTACGTTAATCAGCCGCCAGAAGTCGCCAAAGTTCGAAAACACAAAATATATCATATATGATACTTGGGCAATAAAAACAAAAATTGTGATATTGACTTTACTTTTTCAGATATCCCTGATACGTATATGCCAATAGATTCTTTTTCATACATTCTTTTTTCATCCAAAAAGGTGCCCCGTAATTATTGTTAACACTTGAGTTATTCACCCTGAAAAAAGCTACTTTTTAAAAATTAATGCCCAATGTAGCATATATGCTACATGTCAATCTCAGCAACCTTGGACCTCAACACAAATTCAGACCCTGTTTTCAATTTGACCTCCCGAAGCTAGTGGCTGGATGGAATATAAATGTTTTCTTATAGTGCATTCTATGTTTGGGCACTAGAGGGCTAAGTAATAAATTACAAAATGACGTTAAAAAGGACGTAAATCGCAAGTCATCCATCCATATATTTTAATTATCGTCGACAGAAAAGGGAAGCGAGATAATTGGAATAGGAACCTTTCCTAGAAGTAATACGATTTTTTTGCGAGTTGTTTGAAGATTTCCAATTCAATCATAGAACTAGGGTTGATCCGTATCTTTTGTGCTGCAAAAATTGCTTTGAGTGGCAAACAGTGAATATCATCGGTGTCAACCTTCGAGTATGCAGTTAAAGTCTCAAGTATACTATGTTTCAAGTACTATGGCAGGCGGTTTTAATATTTACTCAGTATCTGATACCTGATTTAACATATTATATATAAGAAATCTCATATATTGTATAGATATCTAATATAAACAAAATATGTTATAAGTATATGAGATATATGACAATAATTTTAATATGTTTGATATAGTAGGCAAATATTTGATATTTGCTATATTAGAGGTCTGATATTCTGCAAATATTTCAGATATCTGGCGTCTGCTGTTTTGGTTAATTGTCTTGGGAGATAATTAACCAAAACAGCAGACGACAAAATTTCAAAAATCTGTATAAACAGTGTATGTACTGAGACTGAGTGTTATTATGAGTTACAAGAATTTTCCCACAGATTTTCCCGATTGAACCCAGGCAATTTGGACGCTGCGGAAGAAGACGCTGAAATGTATATAACAATGGTTGCGAATGAGGTAATATATACGTTTCCATTCCCAGGTGGATAGATTCGAAGTTTTGGCGATGAACGTCTTTCTCTTTCTATTAATATACTGACTCACCATTTACTGTAAAACACTTAATATCTGCGGTATCAAAATTTCGCGGGTTAACGAAAATGGCATATTGGCATATTTTAAGTTTGGCGTTCATGATATAACATGGTTAAATATAGTAAGGAAACTTCAGTTTTAATTTGTAACAGTTTTTTTACTTTTCTATAAAACTATATATCATTGTGGAATTTCATTAGAATCGCCTTGATAAGGCGATTCTAATGAGATGCCACATTGTATAGCTTCATAGAACGGTATAGAAAATATCTCAAATACTCATCAGGTTCTCCTTTTCATCTGAACCGCCGTTAAGCTGTGCATATGTAAGTGCAATGAAAATCAAATATTGGGGGACTCATATTTTAGCGCTCTCTGCTTTTACCGTTAATATCGCCAGTATTCAGTGACCGCCAAATATAAGTGTTTTACAGTATTCCCCAACGGATACTGTCAAAATGGTGATTGTTCGCAAAGACGTTTATTTTCATAACTTTCTCGGAAGAGAATTTGACGAATATGACATCGAACAAAACAACTAAACAGTCCGTTTGTTTGCTTAAATGATAAAACTTAAATTCCCTTTTATGGTCCGTGTTTTGCTGTCTCTATTACACCTTTTTAAGAGCGACTTTCCGAAGCAAAGATGGGCTTATGCAATACCCTTCGTGTGTGTTAGATTGCGCGTGCATGTGCGCGTGCGCCTTATATTCACCTGTTGCCTTTAGCTCAGTTTCTAAGTAACCACAAGGGCTAGAGTCTTCAAACTTGCTCCATAGATACATCTGGGGAAGATCTACTGAAAGCAGCAATGCATACAGGGCCATGACCTATATTTTGCGGTTGATTGAACATACAGAAAATAATCACCTGTTGCGTTTGGCTCAGTTTATAAGTAACCACAATGGCAAGAATCTTTAAACTTGCTCCATAGATACAACTGGGGAAGATCTACTGAAAGCAGCGATGCATATCGGGTCATGAGCTACTATTTCACGGTTGACTGAACATTAAAAGATATTCTCCTGTTGCGTTTAGCTCAGTTTCTTAGTGACCACAAGGGATAGTGTTTAAACTTGCTCCTTTAAGGTGAGGTGGGAGTAATTCAGCGCCGCCGTGCGGCAGTTTCTGTCGCAACGTTACGTAATGACGTCAAACGTTCCGTTTAATAAAAACAAGATGGCGTCAACGTTAGCCGCTTCTGTGATCACTACTCACAAAATGCATGGAGGCTGAGCGCTAGGTGAAATTTAAAGGAAATAGAAAGTGCCGTAGAGAAAAAATCTGAAAACAGTATAGCTAGTTTTCCATGGGGAGAAAGCTGTTCTCTGACAGTTTTTCGTCAGTTTGTTAGACGGAGTTCGCAGCTGTTGAGTTGCAATAATTTTATTTCAAATTTTCATACGACAACAAAGGCTCGTGAAATTAAATCCAGAAACGTACAAACAGTAGTCAGATCACGCACTTTACAGTTAACATGGTAGCAGCCATAGACAGTCGTTTTCATACCACCCACACTTAAAATACTAATCAGCAAAAGTTATGCCAAATTTCAGTTATATTAAAAATCTTAGATTGTCCCTAGCATCAAGGCCGTCGCCGACGGTCCGGCCGGTCCGGCTATAGCCGGACCACTTTTTTGAGCGAGCGTATAACTGGCGTGACATTACTTTCATTTAAATATTTTTTTACCGCGATCATTAAATGTGCCGTTGCACTCGCTCAACGCACGCAAAAAAAAAGTAAATAAAACTTTTTATAAAGGCCTAATGAACAATACAAGGCAGAAGTAGGTAGTTTATCTCAATAATGAACAGACTCGCTGTTAGGAAATGCAGACATAGATTCATTCCGCTGAGCCTCTTGGAGACCATTTTTATGAGAATCGAAACATCTCATCTCAGCATTTCTCTGGGCACCAAACAGTAAGCATCTCCAGCAAGTCATGAAAGTTCAATTACTGATCCGATTTCTGGTTGTTGCTTCTGTGGAGGCAATTACCAATAGCCTGGGACCTTGGGATGAATTGTTATTAGTAAAACAATAATTGAATAATAGCGCCGCCCACTTACGGTCTCAAACCGGGTAGTATCCGGGTCGCCTAGGTCTTTAAGAATTTATATTCATTACATGAATATCCTAAAAGAACTAGACATCAAAGATGAAGCCGCGTGAGATATTAACATGTTTATTGGGTGCCTTTATCCTATATGCAACAGTTCAGTTAATTTGTTTGTTCATCAAATCTCACATAGGTAGTTATATCACAGGGTTATAAAACGGCGGGCAATCAATGTTGTATAGAATAAAATTAATATCAATGTGTTTAATGCTGTATGAAATAAATAGCTAATGGGAAACTAACATGCATACAGACTCTTTTGAACACTACAGACGTATTCAAATTCTGAAAACGTATTTGCATAATTCATGAATACTCCATCACGCATCAGTTTCAAATCAAATTCCAAAATGGGCCTTTGTTCAGCAAGTTTTCAGTATTCATGGTTCGCAATTCGACTAAAGAAGTGTCGTGGGAATATTTTATCAAACCTAACCGTCGCATAAAGTTGGTGGTTGCCACCGCCTGACGAGACTTGCCGACGGATCGAAATAATTAATATTTGTTTGTTTTAATGTTTTGGCTATCAGAACTAAACCAGTCTGTATTAACAGAAAGTCAGCTCTAATTCCTCGATGATCTTTACGAATTTATTTATAAAGTAATAATAATAATAATAATAATAATAATAATAATAATAATAATAATAAATTAAACGAGATGCAACATAAACGCACCTACAAACTTTCAGAATGTAGTAATTTCTCGGGAGAGATCTCCCGAACCCCCCCCCCCCCCCCGAAACCCCCATCACCCCCTCCCTCCGCCCCCCCCCCCCCCCTCCAAAAAGAAAACAAGCTAGTTCTGGCGAAATGCCGTCATAGAAGTCAAGCCACATTGTGACAGTCCATCTCTGGGACGACATTCATGTATCAGCAATGTAAAACATTGCACTGCTTGGGCTGTTCTTAGAGATGAAGTCGTTAGTTTTCAGAGAGCTAATACTTGTTACAGTCGAGACAAATACTTAAGTCCTTTATTATTATTATTTATTTTGGTCTATTGATGAGGATTTTATGGCCAAAATTTTCAGAGTTTGGCAACATTCTAAAAATTATAATGCAGTGAACTGAATAGTTACAAATATATTAACTGTATAAAAGTAGCAAAAATGCGAAATCATTGGATATTGAAATATGGTTCAAATAACCTGGTAATATCGGTAATTGCACATTGCTGATGTATTAAAGTATCAAGTTGCTACCGTAACAGGCATCTATCTCTTGCAAAAATCTATACCCGAGTCTAACAAGATTGGGGACGTACATGTATACGCACACGATCAAGTACACATACGCAGACAATCTGAATACAGTATACAGTGACTGACTAGAATTTTAGGGTAATCGGGCACTAGATGCACGTAGCAATTAGCTCATTAGATAATGGACGTTAATCATTCTTTTGTAGTACCACTCTGTCTTTAGACAAAAAAAAATGCAGAATTTCCGGGAATTTCCATGTGCACCTGGGTGGCACGGAATATACCTAATATGTTTTAAGCATTTGATCAGAAAACAGGAATTTGACTTTTTAGTTTGAATTTGATATGAAAATTTCATCAAAATGACGTGCAACAGTAAATGATCGTCTAAACACTTCTTACTGAAAGTTGCATACAGAGGAAAGGGTATTTATATTATAAAACTTTGAAGAACACCGCAAAGGGTGGGGTATGATACCCTGATCAAATCAGATTTCCTGTACAGCTCAGGCACTTGTTTCTCAAGAGAGTAAGGGCATTTTGGGTTGCAAGAGAGGCAAGTGGGGATGTGTTGATATGAAACAAGTGCTGTACAGGTAAAACTATGAAAAAAATTCAATCAGTTGACTAGAATTCCCGAACATGCATTTTCTTTTAGCAGCTACTAAAGGGTATCGTGTATGTTATTCTTCTGCACAATAATAGTATATGGCTCAAATAATGATTTTCGCCAACTAAGCACTTCATTTTAAAACCCAAAAATGGAGTACCTGTATTGGAAAACCATATTTATTTATATATAGTTCGTTTCGGTAAAACACGTGCATTCTGGTGCGTTCCCGTATTTTCGTGTTTTTACATATTTCGTTAGTGTGATTTGACATTGCGTATTATATATCATTTGTCTTCATCTTTAATAGACGTACATTCTACCGCTAAGAGGGCATTTATGGGATTTTAACTACCAACGCGGGAATTCTATCGCTGGTACGGATTACACATTTTACCTACTTTGAATTCGAGTTTTTGTGTTTATAATCTCAACTATATCAGACTTACGTATTTTCTTAGTGGGTTTGAAATGATTAGCCCTATATGTAACTATTTAAATGCCTTAACATTATTTGTTTTGCTGCTACATACATGTTCAGCCATTCATAAAATTCCAATGCGGTTTACGCGGATGCGGGTGCGGGTTACACTTGTTATCTATTCTCCATTCTCGTTCCGGTATTTCTACGGACCGAATCCAAAGTACTCATTTCCTTTAATACTTGCGCATCTAGATCTAGTCCCACGTTTCAATTAATAATTGTTATCTACATGAGACTGTTAACTGACAGGTTTTAAGTTTTCTTCCTTGTATAATCGATTCTTTATTCATCAGTAAGCAATTAAAACACCAAACGCATCACATAAAAAACTTGGACTCATATTAATATATAGTCTTGCGGCTTGACTAAAAACGGGATTTTTCGCTCTCGTGCGTTCCTCTCTCGTGCCTTCGGTACGCGCAAATACATGGCCGGACCACTTTTCACGAGCCGGCGACGGCACTGAGCATTTGACCAACGCCAGGCAGCCGTATCAACGTCAATGCAATGTAGTGAGAATCTTTTATCGACGTTGATACGATAATTCAACGATCTGGACTGTCAACAAGCTAAAAACAAGGTGACGTTTCTTTTTCCTGGCCTAGTCTTTCACTTTTCTGTCTTTCATTTCTTCTTTCTGTTGCAAGGGTATATCAAAGAGTCGTTTTATTGCATCTCCTAAACATTAAAGCGAATCCAAGCTACCTATCATTTTTACAGAGAGAGAGAGAGAGAGAGAGAGAGAGAGTCCGAAGTCCAGTCGTTGGGACGCTAGGTTATAAAGCAGAGCATTATATGTTCTTTCTTGCGTCGGGTTAGGAACTGGAAAACTTGACTCGCTTACACTGTACAAACGACGAGTGGACAAGGGAAATATTCGGATGTCATAACACGTGGAAGCCCCCTAAGATGTTGCTTCTGAGAGTTTGTCAACTCGGGCGCGCGTCAACTGTATGGGAGGGCAAACAGTTAAGACGCCTTATGCGGAGATTGGCTGAAAAGTGAATTATATCTGTCTTCATCCTGCACTTTCTCGAAGATGACAATCATACGTGATAAAAGTCTAGACAAATTTTGCCGGTAGCCAACAAAGAGCGATAGTTGATATGTGGCGCGAAAAGTTAAGTAACGTTAACGTCACCTTGCGCAACGTTAACATTTCAGTCTACAGAGACGGCAAGCTGGGCATTTTATGCACATTAGCTCAAAAGTTAAGTCGGCGACCTACTTTTTTTATTGCTTTTATGTAAGCTTCTATCATTGGGCCATATTGTGTTAGTTTTTGAAGAAAAAAATGTGTTTTGTTTTCTCAGAATGAAGGTTTTTATCCAAGAGTGATGAGCAAAAAAAGTGCGTTTTCCATAGAACGCCATTATAACGTCGGGTCGAACATGTGGAAAAGTGGACGTTTTCGACGTCAGATATATTGAAAACGACATCGGCGACCCCCCTATTTTATTACATTTTCTGAAAGAGGGACTGAAAATGTACAATATAAGGAAGTATGAATAAAATCATGTGTTTTGTAAATTACTCCCACCTCACCTTAAGCAGGCATACACTGTTTCAAAAACGTTGATACAACGTTATGTGACGACGTCACGTTATATGTCAGCGTTGTTCCAACATTGTTTGCTCTCTGGTCTCTTTGCGTTCAAGGATATGCAACTGACATTCTCAGCCTCTATGTTTCCACTCTTCATTTTCAGATAACATATAGATACCAGAGCGTGAAAGACTTAAATTTAAGTTACAGAGGTGGTATTCTGGACCTTGCTGTTAATCCTGCCATGATAATGTACCCGGAAGTAAGTTTTGTTTGTCTGTTTCAGTTAGTGAGTTGACGTTGTACATTGAAAAAATATAAATAACGAACATCTAAAATAATTGCCTGAATAGTCCTAAAATTGAGACGGTTTGGTTTTACGATGCAATAATACGACCAAAAGATGCTGACTGAATGGCATACAATGTATCGTTAATGTATAGTGCCCGACATAAAGGTATTTAGTTTAGTTCAGGGGCGTAGCTAGGGACAAAAACGCAGTACGCACAATCATGTTTTATACTCATTAAGGGCAATAATAGGGGATTAAGCCGTTAAGATATTTCAGATTTTCGTGTCTCGTGGCAGTGAGTATTAAAATTTTGCCCAATTAAGAACATTTCAGCATGAAAATACGCAGGTGTGTGTTGAAATTTTGTCATTTTGACAAAATTTCATTACGCACCTGCCTATTTGCGTATAGGTAGCTACGCCCTTGTAGTTGGTTGGGGTCAGAGCTTGACTCAGATTTGTTTATTGCTTGGTTATTCGTGGTTTAGTTGATGGTCTTGCTCCGATATTTCATATATATATATATATGTGGCGCAAATGGTTAAGCTGGTGCCTCTGAATGGCAAGGCGGAGTTGTCGTACTCGAATTTGGTTCGAGTCCTGACCGCCCGGTGGGAACGTCTTTATTTCTCAGCTATATACTTTTTTTTCGGATGTACTTGTATCAGTAAAATAATCCTGGGCCGGATTATCTATTGCAGTTTGTTTAATTTTAGATTTAGTCACTTCGTGACACAGTATTTCCAATGATCCAGATATTCCATGTTTAAACCTGGTTATGTTCACACAACTTAATCGAGTAGCCCTATCCGATGGGTCATTCAGAGAAATCCAGCTTAACATTGTTCCATGAAACTCCTTTTTTATGGAGCGATGTGGCGCAAATTGTTAAGCTGGTGTCTCCGAATGGCTAGGCCGAGTTGTAGTCGGAGTGGGTTCAAGTCCTGGCCGCCCAGTGAGTACTTCTTTATTATTCAACTATACACTTTTTTCGGGTGTACTGATATCAGTCAGATGATTCTCGGCCGGAATATCTGTTGAATCTTGAAATCTTGAATTCAATCATATAATAGTCAAGCTTCGGTATCGAATGATCCAGATATTCCATGTATACCTGATTGTGTTCGTAGTCGGCGTGGATTCGAGTCCTGACCACCCAGTGGGTACTTCTTTATTTCTCAACTATGTACTTTTTTGGCTGCACCAACGGAGATTCACCTACACACATTATAGAGACAGTTTAGGCCGCTGACACCAATAATGATGCCAGAAAAATAATAATTATGCCTCATTTTTAATAACCCCCGGCAAGACAATATTATAGAATCTCTCTGTATATCTTAGATATTGTGTTTTATATTTGAATGCAATAAAGATAATATTTTATGATGAAAGTGCAATGAAAAAAATGAACTGCTGCCTCGGGACGTTGGTTTTATCGGGGGAAAATACATTTGTGTCACTGACCCGTTTACGTTCTTTTTATGGTTCTGAATCTCTTTTTCACATAAATGAGCCGCGACACGAGAAAACAAACAAAGTGGTTGTGCGCCCAGCGCAGACTCAGCCTGGGCATCCGCTCAGACTGATCATTTTCTTTGCTAAGCGCTTAAAGGGTAGCTAAGGGTCTAAACTACCTCCGTGCTGACAGCGAGGACTCTGATCAGGCTGGGCAGATGCCCAGGCTGATCTGAGTTTGCGCTATGCGCATAACCACCTTGTTGGTTTTCTCGTGTCGCGACTCAAATTTCATATTAACACTGAAGTGTACACAGCACCAGTAAACATTTAAATCGGGACATAGATTAACTATATAATCCTCCGTTACTGCGGTGACTGAAACTTGAAACCACAACTCTGTTGCATGAATGTGCCACCACACTATTCCAAACAGGCTTGCTCCTTCTTCTGAATGTGTTCTCTGCTCTAGAAGGAACTCTTTAAGATTTTAATTTTACTTCACTGCAGCTGCTGTTGTGCCGTGTGGCGGCCGTAAAACATCTCCCCGTACATCATCCATAGTGCAGATTATATTTTATTTTCGTTCTTCGAGTTCAGAGAATAAGTTCAGGGAAATCTGAAATTTTTTATTGGTTTAGACTCTTATTCTAGATTATCGTCTTTTACATTATTTGGACCCTTTTTGACACTAACCAGTCTTTGAATTGACTGCCAATTTAAAGTCAAGAAATTATCGTATGCTTTTCTCTGGTTTCGTCACCAGATATTGTCAAGGTCACTGATGAGGCTTTATTAGCCGAAACTACGTAGTCTGGCCCATGCTCCTTCTTCTGAATGTGTTCTCTGCTCTTGAAGGAACTCTTTAAGATTTTAATGGCATATAGCTAGTGCTAATTTCCATTCACGTAAAACCTTCACTGAAATGTGTAACTAATTTTAGTAGCTATAAAAACAGTTCCTTCGGGAAGCGCTTGACTTTTAGAATGACAGCAAACTGTTACTACGAGTATATTTAGAATTTGCTTTCTGATCGGGCAGCAAATGGAATCTTTTGGGTACCTTCACTACAAAGGACCTGTCCATAGGGATATAAAAAAATAAGAATAATGCAGTCGCAAAAAGCTACCGTCAGCCGAAGAATATTTCACATGGAAGGCTTCCGCGGTACATAGAATTTAAAATTAATCCAATGATTTAGGTCACATGTGACTTAGATGGCCGTCAATCGTATATTTGGTAATAAACATTTAAAATTAAAATCTAAGAGCAGAGAATGCATTCGAAAAAGAAGGATCATGACCCATACTTCGAAGTTTCAGCTACTCAAGCCTCACCAGTGAACCTGACGTGATCTGGTGGCGAAAATCAAAGAAAACTCACTGTATTTTTTCCTTTTTATTTAATAAGGCAGTCGATTCAAAGACTAATTAATATCGAAAAAGGGTCAAACAGAATGAAAAATCTTCAGAACTAAACCTGCTGACCTGAAAATTAATAGATAGCATCAGGACTCGGATTAACAGAATCTATTAAAACGATCATGCATTGACCCTGACCTAATTTACCGCGAGGGCAACTTTGGATCCTTATGCTTTATACGAGATGGCCGTCATGTCAATGTAAGATAAGGGCTTAAAAACTTTGGCTCTAGAAATTAATTGTATATTAACTTGACAGTCGATATGTTGCATCAGGTACTCGAGTACTTTCATATACCTTGAAATGTGGCTACATTTACTAGGTTGATCTTTCTGCCCTTTTTTGAAAAACATAAACTTGTCTTTGTTTTGAATAAGAGGCATGTCTTTATCATTTAACCTGGGACCTCATGAACACTATGGCCCGATTTCACGGCGCCTTAAAACATGTTTTTAAAACACTAATCAATGACGAGTGTTGCATTACGGTAAGGTTAAATATTCGATAACCTAGGCTATATGTGTTTTAAGGCCGCGACGTGAAATTACGCCTATATCTTTCACTGCCTTGAACTATTGTTATAAGCTTGGTCACATCTCATGATGGTCAGGTCAGCAATTCAGAAGTTGACAACCAACTGCCCTCTGGGTTAATATTCACATCGGGTAGATGGCAATCGAAAACGCTGGTGCAGTAGACGAACGCGGATCAAAAAACACTAGAAACAGCGTTTTCAATTGCAAATTGACGACAATTTGCAATCGAAAACGCTGTTTCTAGCGGTTTTTGATCCGCGTTAATCGATTGTCACAGGTAAAGAGCGTTTTCAATCGCCGCCTACCCGGTGTAATATGCCAGATTAAGCTTCCCGTGGATAAATAGGCTCAAGTATGTACATGACCAATGGCCTTTTTTATCTGGCTATACTAAGCTCTCAGGTCAAGCATGATTTGTTTTTTGTTTTTCAGGCTGGAGAGGATTTCACTTTCTTGGACAAAGGCGGTACATACCTGTACAAAACTACACTGGCTCGATTCAGAGACTACATTAACGGAAATTCTTTTGCTACCGATTTTGATCATGCCGCGTTAATATCAGGGTAAGATTATTAGAGCATTCATTTTAGCTCGCCTGAGCCATAGAGCTATTATGTTCACCCAGCAGTCGTCGTCCGTCCTCCCTCGTGCGTCGTCAACAATTTGCTTTAAATGACATCTTCTCTTAAACCGCTAGGCCTAGGTCTTTGACATTTAGTATGAAGCATTGTCTAGTAGACCTCTACCAAGTTCGTTCAAATAGTGGCCCTGGGGTCCAAAATGGCTCTTCGGCGGGGGCTCTTGGGTTCTAAAGTAAAATATAGATTTTTGAATATTTTACTTTGTATTTCTAGTCCAAACCGCCTCCGCCCCTTTCGGGCAGGGCCATTACGAAATCTGGGGCCACCATTAGAACAAATTTTGTAGAGGTTCACCGGACAATGCTTCATACCAAATTTCAAGCATCTGAGCCTTTCAATTCTAAAGAAGAATTTTTTAAATATCTTTCTATGTATTTCTATGGTTCAAACTTAGGACTCCCTGCAGCAGGCCAATTTTGGACCCTTGGGCCACCATTTTGGACCCTTGGTCCACCATTTGAATAAACTTGGTAAAGGACTACTAGGCAATGCTACATACCAAATTTCAAGCATCTGAGCCTTGCTGTTCTGAAGAAGAAGATTTTTGAATATTTGTCTATGTATTTCTATGGTTCAAACGTGGGACTCCCTGCTGTGGAGGCATTTTGGACTCTCGTGCCACCATTTTGACAAACTTGATAAAGGATTACTACAACAATGCTACATACGCAATTTCAAGCATTTGAGCCATGTGGTTCTGAAGAAGAAAAGATTTGAATATTTACCTATGAATTTCTATGATTCAAACCACAGACTCCCTTCGGGCAGGGCCATCATGGACCCTGGGGCCACCATTTGAACAACTTTGTAGAGGTCCACCAGACAATGCTTCATACCAAATTTTAAGCATCTGAGCCTTGCGATTCTGAAGAAGAAGATTTTTGAATATTTTTCTTTTTAAACATAGAAATACATAGAAAAATATTCAAAAATCTACTTCTTCAGAATCGCAAGGCTCAGATGCTTGAAATTTAATATGAAGCCATGCTTGGTGGACCTTTACCAAGTTTGCTCAAATCGTGGCCCCAGGGTCCAAAAGGGCCCTGAGGCAGGGATTTTTTGGGTTCGCAAATAAAAATCTTAAAAAATCTTCTCTAAATTTGCTAGGCTCAGATGCTTGAAATATGGTATGTTGCACTGCCTTATGGTCATTTACCAAGTTTATTCAAATAGTGACCCCAGGGTCTAAACTACGATGGTCCCACCCCAGGGGGTCCTGGGTTCGAACCATAGAAATTCAAAGGAAAAGATTAAAAAATCTTCTTCGTCAGAACCACAGGCTCATTTGCTTGAAATCTGGTATGGTAGGGGTTTAAAATCCGCTTCTCCAGAACCAAATAACCGATTATCTTCAAACTTAGTATTTAGCATTGAGCACTTTTACGGTAAGGTCAAATTTTCTTTCTGGTGTTTTATATGGGAAAATGCTTAAACATAAAAGATAATGGCAATTAAAGAAGATTTTGGTGCAAAATTTGATAAATGCAGTCTGACAACTAAATGAGTACATGAACGTTTTTGAGTAATAGAGGTTAAGATCATTCTTTGAGCTTTAACCAATATCTCTCATATTTTGACAGTTTCAAACTATCAGGTTTGTTCAAATGATGACCCTAGTTTGACATAAAATTGTCATTTTTGCTTAGGTGAGCTATTCAGGCCTCTTGACCCTCTTGTTTCTTTCTTTCCGTATATTGAATGTTTGAAATTTTGTGCCAGGGTTCTCTCAGCAATTTTGAACCTAAAATCTTCGAACATAGAATACAGATTGGACAAACTGTTATTGTATTGATGAATTGTGAATTAGGCTTATTGTTATTATTTCTCACTTTATTTGTTCATTTTTCTGTCTATTCAAGGTTAATTTTTGTTAGAGTTTTTTTTTTTCAGGAAATTTTCAACTTAGATTTTTTTAACATGGTGGATTCTTTTTAAATCAGCACTTTGGTTTGGTTGCCATGACAATTTAGAGTTTTTGTAGACTTATAATGAGGAAAATTGAAAGGTATCTACTTCCAGGACATTGTAGATATTTTGAAAAAAAAACTTGTATGTTCCTTGAACAGTCTTCTACCAGCCATATGATTTTAAGCCGACTGCTCATTTTCATTCGCCCATTTGAAAAACGGGACGTATTATATTATGACTGGCGTCAATCCGTCCATCCCTTAACTTTTCGTTTCCTGATAACTCCTCCTACAGTTTACATCGATCGAGCTGAACTTTAATACGTGTATATAGTAAGGTTATGAGATGGACATCATTTTGAGGTTACGCTCTGATTATTTTTGCGGAGTTACAGCCCTTTACTTAGAATTTTTAGCATGTTCGTTTCCGTATAGGTTCTCCTACAGTTTTCATCCAATTAAACTGAAACATTGTAAATGGCAAGACTACGATGTGGAGTAGCGCATATGATTTGAGCCGCGACACGACAAAACCAACAATGTGGTTGTGCGCCCTGCGCAGACTCAGATCAGCCTGGCCATCCACACAGTCTAACCAGAATTTTCGCTAAGTGCTTAAAAGGTAGCTCAGGGCCTAAGCTACCTGCATGCGGACAGCGAAGACTCTGATCAGACTGGGCGGATGCCCAGGCTGATCTGAGTCTTCGCTGGGCGCACAACCACATTGCTGGTTTTGTCATGTCGCGGCTCATTTAGAGGATACCCTCCGATAATTTTAGCAGAGTTACAACCCTTTGAAAAAAATTCGACTACAGCATTGGCAATTCTTGTGCATTCTATAACTAGGTTGCTCTTCAGAATATCATAATTAAACTTAATAGCAATATATATGAGGTTGAGACAGCATGTCTCAAACAAGAATAATTGCTCCCCTATTTTTAATTTTGGAGTAACGTCCCTTTAATTATTTGTTAGACTATATTTGTAAACCCCATAACTATGTAACCCCTTTAGGCAATCGTGATGAAACTTAATAGCAATGTATTTTGGCTGACACGGTATGTCACATATAAGAATGATTGCCTCCCTATACTTATTTTTAGAGTTAGCTCCCTTTGATTAATCCCTTTGATTAACTTCTAAGGCTATTCTTGTGCAAGCCGTTAGAAGTATGGCGTGTCTTGATGAAAATTTATAGCAGTGTGTATTGGGTTGAGGCGGTGTGTCTTATATAAGAATAATTGATCCCCTAATTGTTGAGTAACGTCCCTTTGATTAATTTCTAAAGCTGTTTTTGAGCAAGCCATAACTAGGTAACCGTATGGAATATCGTGACGAAACTTTATTGCCATGTGTAAAAGGCTGAGACAGTATCTCTTATAAAAGAAAAAAATATAATATTGTCAGGGTCGCTGATGATATTGTCAAGGTCGCTGATGAGGCTTGAATAGCCGAAACTTCGAAGTATGGCCCGTATTCCTCCTTTAAATGTGTTCTCTGCTCTCATAGGAACCTATGACAGCAATTCCCCTATCCTTATTTTTGGAGTTTCATTCCTTTGATTAGTTACTTAAGGCATTCTTGTGACAATCCTAACGTTTGCAATATCTTGATGAAACTTCACAGAAATGTAGACGTGGTTGAAATGATGTGTATCATATAAGAAATGTTTTCTTCCGTGACATACTTTCAGAGGTACGTCCCTTTAATTATTTCTTAGACTATTTTGTGCGCGCCATTGCTAGGTTACTCTCTCAGAAACGGGCATATGTTGCCCCGCTTGCGGTGCTTTTGTTTTTTGCTGCCCTGGAAACCAAAATGCAAAAACAGAGAAAAAAAACCTTAAATTATCTCCCTAGAACCCATATGCTGTCTGAGGCAGAGACTTCATAGACCGCATACCAGTCATATTAGCATTTACAGATTTTATGTTTTCCATTGTCATAGATCAAAGGACATGGCTGGTATAGCAACTTTTAATGGAAAAATAAAGAAATGGGATTCATTGCTAAGCCATTGCAGATATTCTAACCTAACATTTTCAGAAATATTAATTGAGTGGTCTTAGTTATACTATACAGTTTAATTATCCATCCTTCGATGAAACTTGTTTCATAACACTCCAGGCACTTTGAACTCTCTTTTCCTCAAGTCTCTGAGGCATGACAAACCATTTTCAAACAGTTTCAACAGGGCAAAACCTGCTACATTTTTCGCTGTTTCTCCGGTAAACAATGTCCCGACAACTTATGAGACAATCTGCCGTTGCAGGGGTACCTATGGAGGGTGTGATTCGGTTCCTCTAGTTACCTCCAGTATTGGGGATTCTGAACTAATTATACATTTTCAAGAAGCATAGCCAAGGTTCTTTTCAGTTTGCTATAGCAAGCAGGATATTCAGTCAAACTGGCCTTCTTAGACACCGATGAACCAGGGAACTATTTGTGTGAAAGTATATCCTGAAAGTGTTCAACCAATCAAGGGAAATAATTGTGGACTGATTCTACCCTTTGAAATTTATCCTTTATTGTTGCCACGGCAATCAAAATGTGGAAAATAGTTATATATTTTGTTATCTACAGAGACTTTGCAGTTGTTTCTTTTGTAATAGCCTGTACAAATGTGACAGCAATATGTGATAGCAATGTTGATCTAGAGATCTGTTGAGCTTTGTGGCCCGTGGGCATTTATGATATGTAATGCGGCCTTTAAGGTCCACAAATCATAAGTCATGAGAGTAAAGCATTGTCTCCAACTTTAATAAGCAATATATTACAAAAGATTCCTGAATATTTTTATACAAAATACTTCCGATTAATAACAATGGCGGAAAAAGGTATAAGGAATACCTAAGTTCTTGCAATATTCTTCTTCTTTACAGACTGGATTTATATTCTACCAGCGCAGGTCTTTTAGGTGAGACATTTTTAAATAACTCGTATATCACATCACGGTAATAGGGCGGGTGAGACATTGCTGACCTTTTGTTAAAGGCCTCATTGCTCTATCAGCACGAAGTATTTTATCGCGAGGTATCGCTGCAATCTTCTCACTGTATGTAATCGTGATTGGCCGGCTTTAAAAGAATTAAAACTTCTTTGAGTTTCTCAAAGAAAAATATCTAGGCCATTTAAGTTGCCAACTAAAATGACCTATGAAATGGCCTTTTTATACATTTGACAATAGATATTTAGAGCAATTTTTTGTGAAAAATGTCGGCAGTGATCGTAAAGTTTTACAGTAAACGTCTGAGACTGATAACGCTGTGCGGAAACTTCACATATTTCTGGTCTTGTGGTCCCACTGATTTCTGAAAACTATTTTAACCGTCCAAAAATAAGTCTTAAAAACCAAAATAACAACTCTTGGAAAGTCTTCCCAGCAGGCACATGACGTTGAAAACCGTCGTACCGACGTCATTTATACATGTATGCACGCAGGGTTAAATTACAGACTTTGCATTCTGAAACAAAATATACACTGCTTGAAAGATTTTTTCTTCAACCGTGAATTCAAATAAACCGTCCACGTGAAGTCTCAAACCACGGATTTTACATCCTGAAACAAAATTATCACCCTTTGAAAGATTTTTTTTTAATCTGCGATTTCAAAATTATTGCTCCTTACTAGTCTGAAAAGATTTCAATCTGTTGTTTAACCCTCTTCCTAATGCTGTCTGTAAATACTGAGCCATATTAACGTTTATGGCTATTTACAGTCAACATTAAACAGCCAAAAATCGTTAATATGACTTTTGACATTTAACTGTATAGCCATTCTAACGTGTTTTGGCTATTGACAGTTAACTGTAAATAGCCAATCTAACCTTTTTTTTTCTTTTTTTTCTTTGCTATTTACAGTTAACTCTGTTGAAACTTCTAAGGAGTATTTTTCTATTTTTAAAGTTACATGTATTTTGAAACTTAGATTTGAAAATTTATGTGAATATCTTAGGCTCAGCGTATGTTGGGACAGTCTGTGCGACTGACAACAATCGACTTTATCGAGTGTCTATCAACGAGGACAGAGCGTGGAACGTGGCCGGAACTGCAGCACACGAAATCGGACATGCGTAAGTAGCTCCTTGGCGTTGATCAACGTTGAATAATCGTTGATTCAACACTGTTTCAATTATATCTGCCCCTTTACTGTTTGCCGTTCCCTAAATATCTTGTGAACGCGTTACTGCAATGCAAAACCAAACTGTTCCACTTAGCAATTACAGTAATTATTAGAGCCGCGACACGAGAAAACCAACAAAGTGGTTGTGCGCCAAACGCAGACTCAGATCAGCCTGGGCCTCCGCCCAGTCTAATCAGAATCTTCGCTGTCCGTTAGACCCTTAGCTACCCTTTAAGCGCTTAGCGAAGAGTCTGATCAGTCTGGGCGGATGCCCAGGCTGATCTGAGTCTGCGCTGGGCGCACAACCACTTTGTTGGTTTTCTCGTGTCGCGCCTTATTTTAAGTTTTCCAGTGTTTATGACAGCTGTACTGGTTTGGGCGCGGCCTTTTTTTTTGCCTGTTTTGTTTCTTTTACAAGAGAGACAACGTGTAATTAGCAGAATATCATTTGCTTTCCTGGGGGAATCCCCAAGGGGCTTGCTCTTAAAAGGGAACAGCAATTATTCTTTTCGGCTATTGTTATTTTGCGGAAAGGAACGGAACGGAACAGCTACAACCCAACAGGCACACGACGTCTAAATGACGTCGTACTAACGTCGAAACGTATTTCCAGAGATATGCCCCTTTTCGATTTAGTCTATGGAACCTTGCGAACAATATATCTCAAGGACCCCTGATGCTAGGATCATGATTTTTTGCAGGATGACATTGCCCAAGGTGTAGAAAATCGTGGATTTTTCACCGAGTTATGCCCTTTTTCGACTTAGTGCATTGTAAGCATATGGAACCTTGTGAATAAAATAGCTTAAGAATCCCTGATGCTGGGATCGTGTTTCTTGCAGGAAGACATTGCCCAAGGTGTAGATGACCTAATTAATTTTTGAAAAAAAAAAAACGTGAATTTTTGACGGAGTTATGCCCCTTTTTCGATTGTAAGCCTATGGAACCTTGTGAACAAAATATCTCAAGAACCCCTGATGCTAGACTCATGATTTTATGCAGAAAGACACTGCCCAAGGTGCAGATAACCTGATTAAGTTTTTACAAAATCGTGAATTTTTGACTGAGCTATGTTCGGTTTTCTGACATAGGCTTTTTTATAGGAACAAGCTTGTTAACAAAATATCTGAAGAACCGCATATGCTAGGATCCATAGATTTGGCATGTAAGTTTGAGCCAAGGTGAAGATGACTTGATTAACTTTTGAGCCTATTTCATAAATATTTGGTAGAAGTTTTCCTATGTTCGGACATATGCATTTTGAATACGATAAAGCTATATGGATAACTTGGTGAACAAAATATCTGAAGAACCGCTAAGCTTTGCTCCTTATATTTCGAAAATAGTTACAGGCTAAGATGCAGATGTACAGATTTAAACCCCGTTCTGACTGATAAACCTTCTTTAAAGGCAACTATACGGTTGGGGGCATAGTATTTCATAAACACATTTTCTAGTATCTTTAAGGCTACCGTATTCATAACCTTCATTGAGACAAATTCCACTTTTACCACGAGTGCTGCAGGTGCAGGTCGTAAATTTGCATCCTTATCTATGGTGTACCAAGAGGGTCAAAGGCACCGATACGGGTCCACCCGTATTTTTGAAATACGGGTCGACCCGTAAATTTGCGGGTCGACCCGTATATTTACGGGTCGACCCCTTAAATATACGATTCGACCCGTATAATACGGGTCGACCCGTATATTTACGGTTCGACCCGTATTTTACGGGTCTACTTGCATTTACGGGTTCACGTTACGGGTCGACCCGTATCTTAAATACGGATCTACACTGTAAAAAATACTGTAGATTTTACAGTAGAATAACTGGAAACCGGCTGCCAGTCCTTTTCCCGTTATTTTTTACGGGTTTTTGCCTGTAAGACATTGTTGGAAATCACGAAACGGAAGTTTTATGTTAACTTGGCGCACTCGAAAATAACTTTGTATTGTTGAGGGTCTATCTAACCAAAACGACATCTGCTCTTTTCTGTCCCACTCTGCTTGATGATCCCTGCATTTTTACGGGCGCCCGTAAAAAATAACGGTAAAAGGACTGGCAGCTGGTTGCCAGTTATTTTACCGTAAAATATACCGTTTATTTTAGCAGTGTACCCGTAAATATAAAAATCGGACCGGTTCTAACGCCATCCAATGTTTGTTATCTTATCTCATTTGAAATTAAGATTATTTTGTTGGAGTATAACACTGTCAAATTTGAATGAACATAGATTAACCCGTATTTGAACAAACAAATTGGATAGCGTAACATGGGCTTTAACCTTTAACTTATTTATTTTTGTAGCCTTGGGGCCCAGCACGACTCCGCGGGAAACAGCTGTCCACATGGACAATACCTCATGTCGGCATCACAAAGCAGACCAACCTCCAGCAACTTTGACACGCTACACATATTTTCCCGCTGCAGCGGAGAGTCCTTTGTCAGCCAATTATCGAGGTAACAACAACATATTAAGGGCTGCAAAGCTGTCCAAAGTTCTGGGTACAAATCTTTAAAATTCTTGATCAGGAACAGATGTGCAGAGTCAGAAATCTCGAGACAAAGTCATGTACCACCTGTTAAGAAACGGCCCATATTTATACAAGAACTTGCACGATCATACTGCAGTTGAAGTAGACTTAATAATGTTCCTAATATTTACAGTTTGCATGCGACCCTGGAAGCCGTTGACGAGACCGTGTTGAGGCAGATAATCAAAGGACTTGAAAATAATTACTTGTTCGAGAAAATCTGAAGATTCTGTTGAAAGAACAGTACATGTATTTGCCATGCTCCGCCCTTTTTTCAACGACATTTCAAACTGAAATTCTTTCAAAATAACTTCAGATTTTCTCAAACAAATTATTATTCTCAGTTCTTTCAATTCCTTATTTTGTTGGTGATAGACGTCTGTAAAATTAATAGCGGCAAATGCCTTAGGTAGTATCACTTAGGACACTCTGCTCGAATTCCAAATGTCGCGTCGCACTTTTTTAATCTCAGAAAGGGATTCACGGTTACGTCAAAAGCCCTGTTAGAAATACATTTACTTCTTTTATTCTTTTTATGTACACTTATCATATGTATGACGTCGCATCTGAGAGTGTAATAAAGCCATGCATTAAATGCGATAATCCACTAGTGGATTAAATATGCAAATTACGTGGTAACGTTATACGCTGACGTCCATTAAAACGTCGCGTTTTCTAATGGCAAAATCGTGACGTTTTAGTGTAAATTTTGCTGATAAAATGCGATTTTACTGTCATATGATAAATAGAATCTTGCATTCTTGCTCCTGTATTATTGAAATTATTAAACTCGTTCGGGAAAATCGATTTGATGCTCGGCACAGCCTCGCATCTTATCTTTTTCCCCAACTCGTTTAATAAATTCAATGAAACATGAGCACTCATGTAAGATCCTCTTTGTATTTTGATGATGCAAGTTGTTTCACTGTCTGCGTTCTCACTTTTTCCACTTCATAATTTTCTTCTTCGAACTTCTCACTTCCCCAGCACTCTTATGTTTTAAACTACTGGTTTTTCACTTCCCATTTTCCGCTTTTTCTTCTTACGACCCACTTCACACTTTCTTATTTCGGACTTCTCACTTCTGACCAAGGAGCCCGGGTAGCTCAGTGGGTTAAGCGCTGGCCTACTGGTCTAGCGGACCGGGTTCGAGCCCCACTTGAGGCGAGAATCTTTCCTAAAATCGCAAGTCATGCATCCAGCCATCACTTCTGCCCTCTCACTTTACCTGTCTGACACTCAGAATTTTTTCAGTACTGACTTCTCACTTCATGTTTCCCAATTTCTTTCAAGGTATCCGGAATGTCTTTTAAGAAGAGATGAAGTTGAATTTAGGGAGAACTTTTGTTCAGGACCGAGAGGACTTCGGGCAGAAAGCTTTGATTACCAGTGTCAAAACTATTATGCTTATGGACCTAGTTATACAGAATGCCACGACACCGTAAGTATATAAGTCGTCAGATTCTATTCATTAGGCAATGACGTGTAATCCACAGATAATCAATTAGTGTATAACCGTACTCAAAATTGTCATTAGGGGAGGTAAATCGTCGGTTTTATGGTCGCAAATTGCGTTTTGAGGCGACACGCCAGATCGTCGGTTTTATGGTCGGAAATTTCGTTTTACGCCCCCCCCCCCCCCCTTCCCCCCAATGACAATTTTTAATACAGTTATCCCCATTCTAATGCACTTTTCACATTTTCACCTTTAAATGTGTGCTACTTTGTACCAATTGCAAACACTTTCAGCGACGTAAAACCAGACGTCAACCAATGAGAAGCGACGTTACATAATGACGTCGGGTTTCCGACAGTATATCGCAGGATATACTGTCACAAATTTTTTGACGTTATCCAATCAGACCTCGCGTTACATACGTAAGTGCATTAAAATGTTAAATCAACGTCATGAAATTGAATCAACGTTGATTCACGGCTGATTTGACGTCGATGAAAGTATCATCAAGAGGTTTATGCGACATCATTTGAACTACAAGAAGCCTCAGTATCTCTAAAAAGATAATTGTCGAAGTTTACATTTGTGAAAAATTTTCCTTTCTTTTACTTTTCAGTAGATCTGGTTCGACCGATAATATGAATGCACAACTGGTTAAAATTTGCATATGACAACTTATCTAATCCACGAAATAATAACCATTCCGATCCTTGCACCACGAGCACCAATCCTGTAATTGTTTACTTACACTTCCACACAGTGGTCGGTTTGTAAGAGATAAGAACTATTGCGCCGCTCGGTGTTCACAGTTCCACGTGCTGAGGTCTTTCCAATCCATGCACCCCTTGTACTCATCCGGTAACTATTACATTCCGTGCTCAGTACGATTTTTATATAGCCCACGCCAGTCTGACATTCGGACTGTCGTGAAGCAAATATGCCTGCTCTTAAAAAATGACGTTTTTTGAGCGTATCATGCGTGGTTAATCCCAGATCATTTTTACAGTCGAATGTTTACAGTGACCCTCACTATTACAGGCTGCTGTCCCAGCCAATGGTTGTTGGAGTGTAAATTCAGTCTACTGTTATCCTGGGTCGGGGAGCAATTGCTATGGTCTACCTTACTTAGCTGACGGTTCGCCATGTAGGGGTCCGAACTCGCAATTAACTTACGTAAGTACTGCAATAACTTGTTCTGCTTATTTGCCTGTGCAGTTAACCATCCAATATTTGACTGTTAACAGAGCAAGTCAGTGCTAGTGCTAGTCATGATACGGTTCTTGCTTGTATTGTTTTAAGAAGTAATTTGAGCCGCGACGCGAGAAAACCAACAATGTGGTTGTGCGCCCAGTGCAGACTCAGATCAGCCTGGGCATCTGCCTAGTCTGCGCAGAGTCTTTCATAAGCGCTTAAAGGGTAGCTAAGGGTCTCAGCTACCATCATGCGGACAGCGAAGACTCTGATCAGACTGGGCGGATGCCCAGGCTGATCTGAGTCTGCGCTGGGCGCACAACCACATTGTTGGTTTTCTCGCGTCGCGGCTCATTTATATTATCCATGCCTATCCAAGAATCAAGCAACATCTCCCGAGCGACCTTGCAAACGTTAATGTATTGATCGCTATTATTGCATAATTTCAACTACAATGCTACAAAAATAACGAAAATGTTGGCACATTATTTTTCGGCCTCATCACCATTACCTTGCTGATTCCAACACGCACTATGCCTGTCTATGAAAATCCTCGTTTCAGGCCAAGGCCAGCTACCGTAAATTTTTGTGCAACCTTTAGTAGCATTTCACAAGTCATAATCATGTTCATCAAAGCTTTTACTCGATGTCGTCTGCAATTTCATTTTTACAACATATCTGAATTTGTATAACTCTTCCGTTAAAGTCTTAATACTTCAGCTGCAGTCTTGCAGCTCGTATCTGTATTGACGGAGTATTGCCCCGCAACTTGCATACGAAAAGTCGCTAAGATGGTCATTATCGGCGTCAATCGGACATCCTCGCCGATATCTTCGATATACAGGATACGGAATTGGCCGAAGTGTTACGATTGTATCGGCGTGTGAAAACATCTGTTGATACATGGTTTTGTGTTCGTTAAAACATGCCTATTAATAGCGTGTGACACCGATATTTATGCAATAATAATCAATAACCACTAATTTAAAGATGCAAGTTCGTGTTTTTGCCCCTGAACCATTTTTTTGAGGAAAACAGTATTTGAGCATGCTTTCATCGAATAAAAATAGAAAACAAATCATTATTGGCAGAAATTACCCATTTAGGAGCATTCTTTCCAGATTTTGTATTTATTGGCTTCCAGACAACAATTCCCTGCAGTGGTTATAATCTTTTCTGATAGGTCCTGTTATGCACATTAAATCCTTTGTGACCCTTGTTTTAGCCTGTTTGGGTGGTGCTACTCATCTCAGTATCCATTTTTAGAACCAGAACACTCAGTTGAAATCCTTTCAAGCAAAGTTAGGGGTTTAAATTAGGAATACTTTGCTAATTACAAGTTATAGCTTTTTGAAATTTTTTTACAAATAAACAATGTTTGAACATCATTTTTAATACATGCTCGCGAAAAATAGTTACTAGGAGTTGGCTGGCACGCTGAAATTTATGTTCTTGGTAGAATGTGACGTTATTTTAATGGATTGAAGGGGGTCAGATTTGCAGACCTTGCAACTTTAAGAAACGAGTTGGGTGTGATCTCTTCCCATCGCAGATATCCATACACATACATATGCATGCAAGCTGACAGGAAGATGAACAGGTTCTTTGTCCATTCATGTTTGATTCAGCGGGGGTGTATCAGACTGAAAATGATAATCAGACTTGTGTCTCGATGGGAGTTGAGCCCAAGACTCCTGCATGAAAGGCGAACACTAGTCCAGGAACTCCGCTGTGCGCGAACGCACAGATGAACACTTGTACAAACACAAAATTATACAAAGGGCCTCTGACAGTTGTAATGTAATTTTGCCTATAAAAGTGGTTAAAAATGAACTTTCGGCATATTTCAAAATTTCCACTGAAATGTGTTCCCCTGAACACCCTATAGTTGGTGCAAAGCAAAAACAAGTTTTCAGTTAGGAAGCACATAGACTGAGATTTTTGGTGTAAAAAACATGTTTTTATTATTGAATGTATGGAAAACAGGAAAAGTTTTATAAAGATACTCCCCCCCCCCCCCGCCGTTGCCTCAGCTAGCATACATGTGTGTCCTGTCACTATACATATTATATGTGAGTGGCAAGCTGAGGCATTGGGGAAATGATAGTCTACAGATGAAAAACTGAAAAGTGGGTGGGGTAACTAGACCCTCTGCATATGAAAATAAGGTTAACATACTTTTTCTTTACATATTATTGTATGTTATAATGCCGTTATAGTGTTTCCTTTATTTTAAACATGTTTAAAAAAACAGAATTCAGTAAATATGAAATATCCAAAATTTGATGTACACATGTATTTTAGATGACTGAAAATTTCACTTACCCTTGTTAAGAAAGTCAGTGCGAGTTAGTCTGCAGACGTGATATTTTTTAAAAATCAGTATCAGAACTTCTTTAAAATGCTTAAGTCAACATTTAAATACCAAAATTATTAACATTGGCTTACCATGAAAGCTGCAGCAAAACATAAGGTGCACAAAGGAGTGAAAAAGGTAAAGGTTTCTCATAGCCTAGTGGCCGCAGGAGCAGTGGCGGTAACAGGCCCACTCTATCTTGGGCACAGCATGAAAGGCGGAGCCCATCTCTCTTCTAATGCTGCTTTCTTCTTCCCTACTTCGATACACGTGCGAATGTGAACATGCGCGGACCCATATGAACCATTTGGGCGCGGGCGTTTAATCACAGAAGTCTGTAGAGAAAACATGTCACAGAGGTGTTCAAGTTGGTTACTTACCTGAGGGAAACAAGTAAGCGAAGTGTGCAGGGCCTCAGTCAATACAACATTAAACCATACAGTATATTTATGCAAGTTGTCTGTCATTATTGACAACACAGTCAACCATTTTATCCATTTTCGGAATACCTGCTCGGGTACTATTCAATCTATCAGTGGGCTATCATTCTCTCAAAGTAGGTCAATGGTAACTTCATGTTGCCATGACAACCTACGTTCTGGCCGGTTCATAGACGACCAAGAAAACAGAGGGGAAAATGGACAAAACCCTGCTTGTTTACACACTGAGCAGGCAACCAAGCAGTTGCCTTGTTATCTCATGATCTAGGTTTTATGGACGGACAAATGGACAGAAAGACGGTGTGGCTGATGGATGAATAACAATAATACACCCTAATCTGGTCGAATATCTGTAGGACACTAATAATGGATTGCCTTGTTGGATTTATTCTAAAAATGTAGCTGACAAATATCATCAAAATTAGAATAGTTAAGTATCCAGTATCCATTTTTGATGAGGGTCGGTTTGCAAAAGCTATGAAAATTTAATAAAAGTGATAAATCATCAATATATTATTTTTTATTTTCGTTTTTTTAATGGCCTCAGCAGTGTATTAGTTAAGGTATTAAGGTATTCCCAAGTGAATTAAAAATTTTGTGGCATAAACATAACAAAATACTAAAACAAAATTGATTGATTTATTGCTTAACGTCCACAGTAAACAACTATGGTCATGTCGGGACGGTCAGTTAAACTAACCACACTCTTCCTGCGCAGGCTTAGACCTCCTAAGCGGTTAACCAGTTCTAAGTGCACATACTTCGCCAGTAACTGACAACTGCCCTTCATGAATCAGCGGAAGGAGAAACGAAAGTATGTGGCCAGACCGGGTTTCGAACCCAGGACCTCTGACTTATGATTCAGGTGCCGTGCCGATTCCGCTAAGCGGCCCGGCTAAAAAATAATAATCTAAAAAAATGAGTAAGATTGAAAATTTAAAGAGTAACTACACTTAAGGAACTGACTGAATCAGATCCCAAACCCTATCCCCAACATCAAAGGGAAAGTTGTTGCCATGGCAACGTCAATCATAACACGTTAATATATTAAAACATATCTGTGACTATCACATGTAAACATCATATAACAGTTTAATAAACAAGTAAAATAAAGAATAAAATGCAGAAATACTGCGAAATACGTTAAAATGTTTTAGAAATGTGAAAGTTTTGAGGTTGTTACCATGGCAACGGCAACCATAACGCGCTTTAGATATTATGTAAATTATATATTCTTTAAATACTTCCAATAATAAAAATCAAGAAAATCCAGCATGAAATACTGCAAAAATAAAGTTAATTAAAGGCTTTAAAAATGTGTTATTAGAAGTTGTTGCCATGGCAACAACAAATATACCACGCTTATATTATTACTTTTTCGGTAATTATTACAGTCATACATCCTATAATAATTTAAACATTTATCATTTATATGCTACAAAAGTTTTTATATTTGATTTACAATGGTGTTACTTTGACTATTTCTGTGTGTATTTTAGTTGTAAAAGGCTGAGTTATTGCCCTTTAGTACTCAGTAGTCTGACGTCATCATTGTCAAATATGCACGAGCATAAACACTAATTAATATTGTCATAGTTTAACTTCATAAATACTCGATGCGTAGCCCAGAGGAAAAAAAAACGCTAATAAATTCTTCCCCACTCCCTTTTTTACCCAAATTTCCTGCTTGCTACCACACATTACAAATGACAGATTTTCTCAGAAATGAGCATCAGTACAGGCATAAAAATTATAATTCTTTTAATTAGAGTTACCTAACTAATTTTTTATGACAACAAAAATCATTTCTGACATGGGGCCAAAATCGGCCCTTATTGCACCTCGTCCTTTGCATTGAAACTGTCAGAGGTCCTTTAAGCGCACAACCACGTACACTCAAAGTCCTTTTTGGCTTGCACGGAAAAACTAAATGCCTACCTGTTTTCCCCAACACAAAAATAAGATAGACTGATGTACTCATGCATGCGGTTCTAGTATCTGTTATTCGGCGAAAATTTTCGGACAGATACTCGCATTTCTGTTTAATTTTTTATCCTCACTATTATGAATTGAGACGGAGCAAAGTCTACCACCATGTAGCATCTTTTCCTGCAATCGTATTACAAGGGGAAATCCACTATAGAGGGGAAAACGGCTATAAAAAACACGTCTAGTAGATTTTCCCCCGGGAATATTGGCTATATAGTCATATTTCCGAGGGGAAATTCTACTATACAGCATTTTTTTCCGGGGGGAAAACTACTTGGGGGAAAAAGCTACTCTCTGACAGTTACTATCAGATTTTTTTTCTTTCAGGATGTCTGCCCTGCCTGGCTTAGGGCTAGGTAGATGAATAAAATGGAAAACTATGAATAATGATACATGTTTTATTATTTTTTCTATTTCAGTACTGCTATCTTGGTGAATGTCTCGAAGAAGATACAATCTGTCCTGAAACTGGGGAAACTACTCCGCCTTCCAATGGCACCACTGTTCCGCCCCCTGTCACAACTCCACCGCCCACTGCAACACCTTCACCGTGTATATGTGACGGCCTTGGGTTCTTTTCACGGATAATTTGTTGTCGAAGGGCTGCATGTTGTTAGGCTTATAAAGACTAACCATATTACGTCGAAGTATTCGGACAGCGTAGCCTGTACTAAGAAGCAATCTGATCAGGACCGACAATGTCTGCCTACAGCTTTATATAATGTCTCCTGACATTGCAAATTAACCCATACAGGCATAATGTCAATAAAGAGGCATATTTGCAGAAAGCATTTTATGGAGATATTTTATTTTACAGATACCCTTTTTCCATCGGACACACAACCTTGAATCATCATTGAACCAACTTTGATTCAAGGTCATGTCGTTGAATCAACTTTGGTTAAATGTTGTTTATCTGCAGAAGAATTTCCTCTTTCTCCTGAAAAACTCAGAAAAGATGGGGGGAAAATTCCAAGCCACAATGATGAAAAATTGTATATCTAAAATCAATTGCTGTGACTGTCCCGTTGCTCTGTTTGGTGAACACAGAAAGTTAAACAGTGCAGAACCTGATTTGCCTGCTCTTAAGGAGACTAGTCTTATTTGGATCCACACTGTTTGATCAGATGCTCAGTATGTCCAAAAATTTATGATGTTTACGACAATTACATTTTGTCGAAATTCAAGCCAGACCAAGCCACCAGCGTATTCCCAGACCAGAACACGGCGTCTGGTCACAGGGTGTGTGTGTGTGTGTGATGCGGGGGGGGGGGGGGGGGGGGAATCACATGTATTTGGGGGTTGATGCGCAGCACGGGAAATGAGAGTAAATCTTGCAATTGTCATTGTAAGTATCGTATTCAATATTTAACACTCACTGAGCTATGCGTCACTGCATGCAGCGTCTCAATTCTATCGGCGCTTTGATGGAATCGCAAAGGTTCTTTTTTTGGTCAGTGACTGCGTCACAAAAGTTCAATAAGAAAATATCGAAACTTAAAGATTTACTCCCTTATAAATTTAATAAAAATGATTTGATTAAGTATTTCATGCAATACGTCCGAAATGGTATAACTACACATTTGACATATAGTTTAGAGGCTAATATTTGAAAAGAAAAGTGACTTAAAACGAAACATATGATCAATTTTAAAAAAATCGCGGAGTTCAGTTCAATTCTCCTAACTGAACTTAACTCAGCGATTTTTTAAAAATTGATCATATTTTTGTTTCAAATCGCGGATCGCGCTCGAAATCGCCTCATTGTACAAAAATAATTTATTCATACGTCACAATCACGTGCACGAATAAGAAAAATACTTGTACATGATCACATGACATACGTTTTCGAAATCGATACTCTTACAGGCCATGAGGTAATAGGTAATTTGCATTTTAGTCTGAAGATTATTTTTCATTCCATATTTATCGAAAAACATGCATTTTCTCAAAACTTCTACAGTTAATTATGATACTATTAGACATTGTCTAAAACATGAAATAAACGAGGGAGACAATCTTTAAATAGCGGCGTTACCTGCACTGACGTCAACTGAAATTTTAAGGTACCAGTGCCTGCCCATAATACCAGTCTTTGTGGTTCCATAAAAGTATCGTTAGAATCGAAAAGATGTGGACTGGAAAGAAGCGCATACCGTAATGACCCTAAATATTTGGACAGACAGGTTTGATAGACCAAGTTCAAACTGCTCCTGAAGGAGCAGTTTGATCAGGGTCTACAACGTTAGCCATTCACTAAGCATCATTTGGATGCATAAACATTTAAAAAATCCACTTTCTACGAATTTTCTAATGATAACTGTCCGACTTTCGGGTGTCCGAAATTCTAGGGCCAATACGGTGGCTCAACGAGAGTATAATATACAGCATTCACCATTTCAAAAAACAAACAAACAAACAAACAAAAAACAGGTGATCCTTCACTCTGTGATCAGGGCATCCAACATTAGCATCAAATTTCAAAGATTTAGCGGATACGCCTATAATTGGTACATGATTGAGGAACAAAAGATTACATTATGCCTTTATGGATTAAACTGTCTTAACTTGAAGACAGATTTCTCTCTAGCCACACAACGTCGAAGCGCCGCCGTATCAACATTTATATGATGTCATGACGTCGCTCTGACATCAAAACAACGTCACTTTGACCAATTTATGCTCGCTAGAAAGAAGCCTTTGTAAAAACATCTTAGGTGTCCGATTATTTATTGCCGAATATGGTAAAGTGCCATTTTGCATTAAAGATATTTTTAAATATTTACATTCTTGGTGTATTTACTGAAAAACCCTATAGTAAACCATTGGAACGTGATGTAGTTTACATTCCAATAATTACATTGAGACACGTCAATGACGTCAAAATAAACAATGGCTCTATACAACCTGATTGGACGTCAGCAACGTCATGACGTCATGCATGCCGTTCTGCTGTTAGCACAAAAAACTGCGTAAACATGTTTTACTGCTTCAATTTTAGCGCTTATATAAGATTTTTCATTAAAGATTTGATTGAAACGAATGTAAATATAAGTAATGAACTTAATTTTTCTGATGTTTATCGAAGTGTAAACTACATTGGGCCACTAG
Organism: Ctena decussata; assembly: GCA_963989385.1. NCBI lineage: Eukaryota > Metazoa > Mollusca > Bivalvia > Lucinida > Lucinidae > Ctena > Ctena decussata. Next base: position 8,102,627 of record OZ022504.1, read on the forward strand.
CAAAGTTTACATGAACCCCTTCGGGGTTCATTCACTTTGCACGTGACCCAATGTAGTTTACACTTCGATAAATCTCAGAAAAATGAAATTCATTCCTTAAATATCTCCGTATAAATATAATTCACCAACTGCAAGCACGACCAAAAGCATTTACGTGTCCACTCCCTCCCCGAACTACTTCCACCTGATTACCTCCGCCCATCGGGGCCCGCGAAATAGACTCAGCGGCGTAACTAGGAGCAGTTTCATGATACGCACAATCATGTGCCATACTCTACCCCTTGAAGGAAAAGGTAGTATTTCAGCCACTTTGGCAGTTGGTATAGAAATCTTGTCTAAATTGTAAATTTCAGCATGCAAATATGCAGGTGCGTTTTGAAATTTTGTCAATTTTGACAAAATTTTAATACGCACCTGCGTATTTGCCGTATATGTAGCTACGCCCTTGAGACTGGCTGATGCCTTTCCGGCAGAGCAGCTAGTAGCAGCTGTAGCAGGACCAAGATAACATTTATCTCAGGTCTTGTAATTAGTCCTAAAAATTCGGAGGCTACGTCTTAACATGACTGAAATGAACCGCGACACGACAAAACCAGCAAAGTGGCATGTGCGCCCAGCGAGGACTCAGATCAGCATGGGTATCTAAAGGTAGCTAACGGGTCTAAGCTAAGTCCGTGACGAGCCCAGTGAAGACGACAGACTGTGAAAATGGCCAGGTTGTTCTGAGTGTTCGCTGGGCAGTTACGCCACTTTGTGGGTTTTTCGTGTCGCGGCTCAAATATTGTTTTACTGTGTAGTAACACCACAAAACAACAACTTCATTAACTTTATTGTTCTAAAACGGATTGTTTTGGTTATACAATAGGGTAAAGTTGGGTATATTCGGACAGCGGGTAAATTCAGACAGTGACATTGTTTCCTTCATATGTCAGTTGTTTGGAATTAAAACAAAATTAACTGGGCAAAAAGTGAAAATCCTGATGAGACGGCTCATGATGAGCCGTCTCATCTGGATTTTCACTGTTTGCAATGGTATGTCCGAATTTACGCGCCGTCCGAAGTTACCCGACTTTACCCTACTGTAATGCAGCAAAATGAAGAAGAACAATTATTTGACTATTCCAAATGATGCAGACCGAATGGCAAACAGTGTAGTCCATGATCAAAGTGCTCCTTCAGCAGTCTGATTTTGGTCTGCACAGTTTGTTGAGACCTATCTGTATCAATATTATTTTTTTAGGCACAGAATTCTACAAACCTCTACAGAGGTACTCTGGTAGAATATGGTGTACACTGGTCTTTGCGCAATATTATTGTGATTTTGGTCAAATACCCGTTTTTCTAATCCTCTCAATGCAAAGACAGAATAATCAGTTTAGATATTGAGAGGCAAAATGATGCAATAAAAAAAATGGCGCATTGGCGTGATTTAAGGGATAAATGCATGTATTCAGCCGTAGTCGTAAAACGAGATTTTCGACCATAAAACCGACGATTTACTTCCCAAAATGGCAACTGTCATTAAAATTATCCCCATTCTAATGATTTTTTCACATTTTCAACTTTCAAAGTTTTCTTCTTTGCACCCTTAGCAAGCGCTTTCAGCAGCGTGAAACCAAACGTCATATCAGCCAATGATGAGAAGCGACGTTTTATAATGACATCTGGTTTGCGACAGTATATCGCAGAATATACGGTCGCAATGTTTTGACGTTATGCAATCAGGTGTCGCGGTATATTTGTAAGTGCATTAGAATCAGGGGATAAATGTATTTAAATTTATCATTTGGGAAGGTAAATCGCAGGTTTTATGGTCGGAAATTTGATTTCAGCGCCCAAACCATCGATTCACCTCCCCAAATGATAAGTTTCAATACATTTATCCCCATTCTAATGCACTTTTCACATTTTCACTTTTGAAAGTGTGCTCCTTTGCACCCATAGCAAATTCTCTCAGCGACGTAAAACCAGACGTCAGCCAATGAGAAGCGACGCTACGTAATGACGGTTTCCGTCTGTCTGTATATCGCAGGTTATACTGTCGAAAATTTTTGACGTTACATAACTGCTCCTATATTTATAGGTTATTGAATTTATATTGTGAAATATTCGGCACGAGTTCATATGGCGAAGGACGCACGAGCTTGCGAGTGCGTCTCCGCCATATGAACGAGTGCCGAATATTTTACAATATAAATTCAATAACCTTTTTATTATATACCTTTAATATTAATCTGCTAGTTTCATCAGTGCTCTCTGTGTACGAAATCAAAATATTATATCGGTATAGCAACCACAAGTTGTTTTAATTTGAAATTACATTATGCCATTTCGTGCCTTCATACACGCTAAAAGCCACGCCTAATGGCGCGAAAGTAGATATGACGTTACGTTTTCGGACGTGACGTCAGTAAACAAATGTTGACGTTTACAAGAACTGAGCGCCATTTTAGAGCCTAACTCTCAGCAGCGCTGACGAAAACCTCCGTTATTATCGCAGAATATTAATTAAAAGAGTGATGGATCAAAGGTAAATCATATTTAATTGTCTGTTATTTATTTTATACACCCAAACCGACACTAGTTTCATTATTCTACTCGTTTATAAATTGCAGTCGACGACAAAATGGCCGCCAAACTTTTCTTTTTTCAAAACAAAAGTAGTTCTTGGGAACGTGACTCCTTAACTCCGTGCAATATGCACTTGACTCCGTGCAATATGCAGAAAATATTGCACGGTTACTCTAATGTAAAGCGAATGGGGAACTTTTTAGGTATATAATAAATGTAATTATTATATACCTAAAAAGTTCTCCGTTCACTTTACATTAGAGTAACCATGCAATATTTTCTGCATATTGCACGGAGTCAAGTGCATATTGCACGGAGTTAAGGAGTCACGTTCCCAAGAACTACTTTTGTTTTGAAAGAAGAAAAGTTTGGCGGCCATTTTGTCGTCGACTGCAATTCAAAAACGAGTAGAATAATGACACTAGTGTCGGTTTCGGTGTATAAATTACAAAAAAAGACAATTAAATATAATTTACCTTCGATCCGTCACACTTTTAATTAATATTCTGCGATAATAACGGAGATTTTCGTCAGAGCTGCTGAGAGTAAGACTCGAAAATGGCGCCCAGTTCTTGTAAACGTCAACGTTTGTTTACTGACGTCACTTCAGAAAACGTCACGTCATTTCTACTTTCGCGCCATCAGGCATAGCTTTTAGCGTGTATGAAGACATTAAACGGCATAATGTAATTTTAAATTTTAAACAAGTTGTGGTTGATAAACTGATATTATACATTGATTTCGTGCGCAGGGATGACTGATGAAACTAGCAGCCTAATAACAAAGGTATATAATAAAAAGGTTATTGAATTTATATTGTGAAATATTCGGCACTCGTTCATATGGCGGAGACGCACTCGCAAGCTCGTGCGTCCTTCGCCATATGAACTCGTGCCGAATATTTCACAATATAAATTCAATAACCTATAATTATTTTACGAAGAGAGAGAGAGAGAGAGAGAGACTAATCGTGCTTACTAGAGCCATAATAGATTCTGACACAATTTAACCAACTACCCAAAATTTTGAACAAAGTGAATTATGTGAGCCGCGACATCCAGAAATGTTCTGAGGATTCTTCCAACCTATGCGAACTGCAAAGGCTCAGGCCAGCCTGTGGATCCAACCAGTCTGACCAGAACACTTTCTATTTGTTGCATACTCTGTGGAAAGAAAGGCTCAAGCTAGACTGTACGGCAATCGGTCAATGCAGAATAGGATGAATTAGGTTTCAGTTTTTTTAAGGAAACAATGTAATAATTTCAGCCGCAACACGAGAAAGCCAACAATATGGTTGTGTGCCCAGCGCTGACTCAGGTCAGCCTGGGCATGCGCCCAGTCTGATCAGAGGCTTCGCTGTGCGCATGGAGGTAGCTTAGACCCTTAGCTATCCTTTAAGTGCTTAGCGAAGAGTCTGATCAGACTATGTGGATACCCAGGCTGATCTGAGTCTGCGCTTGGCGCATAAGTACTTTGTTGGTTTTGTCGTGTCGCGGCTCAATTTATTTAAATTTTATGCAAAATATAAGAGCTGGTGGAGTTGAAGTATCAATTGATAACATTTTGCGTTCCAATAAGTGTTATAAGATTTTGCGTTGTTATAACATTTTATCGGATGAAGAAAATAATATTTTTCATTTTTATTAGTTTGAGATTCGACGTAAATGTTTTTAAGTTATAAGATTTTGCGTTGCTATAATTGTTTTAACATTTTGCCTTGTTATTTACATTTTGCAGAATGAAGAATTTTATAACATTTTGCGTTTTTATTGGTCTTGAGATTCGACGCAAAATGTTATAACATTTCGCGTTGTTTAAGAAATAGATCAGCTCTAGCAGTGAATTGTTGAGTAATAATTCACTGTTTGGAGATCAGTTGTAAAGTAGATCATATCACGAGCGCGGAGCGCGAGTGATATATCTACTTACAACTGACCGACAAACAGTGAATTATTATTCAACAATTCAATGCTAGAGCTGAACTATTTCGATTCTAACACTTAAACACGCTAAAAAGTATTCTTTTCATTCAAATTCTCCCAACCTTGCTGCCAGTGCGTTCATGCTCCCGCCAATATTCTTAACTGCATTTAAAATAAATGTATGTTTTTATGGCGATTTTAAAAAGAAAAAGGGACGTTACACCGTCTAACGTCTCAAAACGTCACAAAATTACGTCAGTAATCGCAGTGACGTCAGCAATTAGACTCACGCGATCCGAAACAGCGAATTGTTGCAGAATAAAACACGGAAACTTTCCATTGCTTCAATAGGCGCACTGTGTTAGAATATAACATTTGCGAGGTGAAAAAAATTATGACATTTTGCGTTTCCATTAGTTTCGACGCAAAATGTTATAAAGTTATAACATTTTGTGTTCCTATAATTGTTATAACAGTTTGCGTTAATATAACATTTTGCATGGTGCAGAAATTTATAACATTTTGCGTTTTTATAAGTTTTGAGATTCGGCGCAAAATGTTATAAAGGTATAGCATTTTGTGTAGCTATAAATTTCAAACCATTTTGCGTTTTTATAACATTTTGCGGGGGAGAGACACCACTTTAGTAATGCACTGTCATGTAAAAAGCGCAATATGTATCGAATGCAGCTGCTCAGCAGACAGTTCCTGAGAAAATATATAAGTAAAGGGAAGAATAGAACGCATGATCGCGATTCTCAGTTACACATCGCAACAAGCCATTACTGTACGTAATTTAGGCCAATATCTGGCAACTGAACTCGAACTGACAACCTCTGGGCGACAGGGCCAGAGCAATGACCCCACTGCCAACACGACCGGACGGTAACATCCGAATCACCATTACCTTATTGCATTGCGTGAATGTTTAAACTGTTTGTATACGCATCATCTGTATGATTGTTGATTTAGGACCGCTTGATTTGTCTGAGGACGACAATGATAATAAGAAAACTATCACTTGCTTTCAGATATTATGTAAACCTAGATGGGGTTATACCATATATTACAACATATAAACAGTACTCCAGATAAAAAACATAACAGGGATAATTTAGGGATAATTTTCCATATTATTTCATACAATATATGTTGTGATCCTTATTGAACCGTCTCACAGAACATATGTTTTCGTGTAAAAATAAGAAAATTATCTCTGAATTATGCCTGTTACCCCGTCTTATCTGGAGATCTGTTTAATTTAGATATGATAGAAAGACATTGTGATGAGAGAAAAAAAGAAGATTAACTCCATAATTAAGCCTCTAAATCACACAGAATACAGATCAGAGACTTCGATGTCCGCATAGACCCTTAGCTACCCTTTAGGCGCACAGCAAAGAGTCTGATCAGACTGGGTGGATGCCCAGACTGATCTTAGTCTTCACTGGATGCACTTGCCACTTTGTTGGTTTTGTCATGTCGCGACTCAAATATTCATTCCAGTTCTAAAAATACTCCGAACGCACACAGTCGTTTGACGGCATCATTGGCGTAAATCAACAAAATAACTCCTTTTTTTCTTTTTGTGTGTGTGTGGGGGGGGGGAAGGGGGGGGGCGGGGGGGTGGCCTTGTGGGACAGAAAATTAATAATTTAAACACACTGGTTAAGCAAAATTGAAATTTTCAAATACAGAAATACGTATCTGTCGCACTAAATTAGGTAAGGTATATTTGTACAACAAAAACTCAAAAGAAACATCGGTCATGTGGAAATAAAAAGGGGTTTTAAAGTCAAATGGGATAGCTCAGATCTTCTACAAAATGCCATGATGTCTTAACGGTACAGGTCAACCCCAATCTTATGATGTCTTCGACAAAAAGAACGGTGGTCTTCAAACAGCTTATAGTATCGGCATGTACGGTACAATAGAATAATATTTACTCAAATAATTGGAAATACGTATACTATAAATAATATGAATCTGAAATACTCGCCGACTACCCGCCAGAAATTCACGTCAGCAGAAACTGTAAGATACAGAAAGAACCAAAATATAACTGGCGGTGTAGTCATTAAATCCTGAAATTTTAAGCATTTGGATATTTAGTGACTCAAAATCCGAGGAAAATGAAGGTTTCTCTGGTAATAGCATTTGTGCTTATTAGTGCCAGCAATGTTCTATGCCAGTTTGCTGATGGAAGTTCAGGTAAAGGAATACCATTTTCTTTTTATTTTTATTATTATTATTATTATTATTATTATTATTCAACTTTTTCACAGACACCTGAAATAACTGCGCAAAGTTTTCAAAAAGATTTTCAAGCAAATGAGCGCTTGTGTTGCGAAAAGACGATAGCCAATGAAGTCGTCTGATATGCTTTTTTAACTTTTAGGCTTTTCAAGAATCTTGGGTTTCCGACATATGACTCGAACCAGGCTCAAACCACAGCGATGAGTCTTAACTGCTAGTTATATATGGAAATTATTTGACAGACATACATGCAAAATAATCTGATTTAGATAGTAAAGTATTTACTAGAAAAGAAATAGAATCAGTTTTAAAATCATTGGTTGTGGGCAAAGCATCAGGTCTGAACGGTCTCAGCAATCCTATCTTGAGTTAACTATCCAATGAACTTTCGATTCATTTTTGCTCCCTTTCCAATCAATCCTGACGATCAGGCACAGTTCCTGCACTGTATAAAGAAGTTAATGTTTGTCCTGCTCTTAAAAAGGTGACCTTCCATTGTCTTTTATTATCGACAATATCCTTACTCAACTCTGAAAGTAAAGTTTTAGAGAGACTCGTCTTTAAATACTTATATAATAATCTGCAAGGTAATAACCTACTCTCTTACTTGCAGTCGGGCTTTATATCAGGAGACTCATCCACAAACCAACTAACTTTCTTGTACAACACTTTCTGTCAAGCACTTGATTCTGGTAAACAGGTTCCGGTTGTATTCTGTGACATCAGCAAAGCTTTTGAACGTGTCTGGAACTTTGGTCTTTTACACAAACTTCATGCAGCTGGTGTCACAGGAGATGCCCTTGCCTGGTTAAAGAATTATCTTTCTGATAAAGAGCAACGTGTTGTTCTCCCAAGTACTTCATCTGATTGGGCTTTTATTCGTGTTGGAGTTCCACAGGGCTCTATTTTAGGGCCTTTGCTTTTTTTGTTGTACATCAACGACATCGTGACTGACATAGGTTCCAACATTCGAATATTTGCAGACGATACTAGTCTTTTCATCATCGTCGATTACCCCATTGTCATAACACGGACCTAAATGAAATGTCGCGATGGGCTGCAATCTGGTTAATAACATTTAATCCAACTCAAACTGAAGCTTGGTTCTTCTCACGTAAACTAAACAGGCTACTCAACACCCACCTCTTTTTATGCAAAATCACCAAATATCTGAAGTAGAATTTCATAGACATCTAGGACTATAGCTTGTACCTGACATCACCACACGAATTATATCAATGAAAAAGCTTGGTTCAGAAACAATATCATGTGAAAACTGAAATTTAAACTCGGTAGGAAATCTCGAGAGACAATTTATACTACTTTTATTAGATCCTTGATAGAATTTGGAGACGTTATTTGGGATAATTGCACTCTATACGAAAAACAGGAATTAGATCAAATCCAGAATGAAGCTGCCAGGATTGCTACCGGGACCACAAAGCTGGTATCATTACGTTCACTTTATATGGAATGTTGGGAATCTTTAGAACGTAGGCGTAAGAATCATACACTGATTTTGTTTTACAAAATGGTACATAATATACTAGGTCAAAAAGTTCCTATACATGAAATTTCTTTTGTTGCTATGGCAATTGCAGAAATTAAGAACATATATAGTTTACTAATTTCAAAAGAGTATCCATTTGCTTATTGAACAAACTTATTTGTTTTTCTTTCCTAAGACTACACATGCTGCAAGGGTCGTTTGAATATGCAAGGGTTAATTTTTCATTTTCACAGAGTAACATCATTAAAACTGCCCAAGTTCACAGTTTTTAAAATTGGTTTGTGAATAATGATTTCCAAGATTCTGCGCTCCATACACAAGAGCAAGGCCTTAGGTAAGGCTACTTGCTAAAGAAATCAAAATTGACCGCTTCTGATACGAGACTTTGAACCACAAGTCAGGGTACTGGGATTCCTTTAAAGACTGTTTAAATGCTACTTTCAGTGGGATCTCCATAGGAAATCGAAATCGTAATTGCTAGCGGACGTGTAACAATTCTTCCAATTTTGTCATTATGCCATGAAAACAATGACATAACAAAAATTTTTATGAAGAAACTTTGAAAAAAGACCGACAAGTACAGTAATAATTACGCCTTGGAAATCGCTAAATTTTTAATTAAAAGGGAGATAATCTGAGAATTTGAAGAATTTAAACCTCGCCTGTAAACCCTGAGTACAAGACATAAAACATTTTAAGTGTTTTTCGAACTTTCTGCATTATGGACTTTTCTGCGCAATACAAAATTTATTCCTGCGCATGCGCATAAATGAGATGCATTCAAATTGACTCCTATCGAATAATTCCAGATAGCTCTAATATTGAAAAGTATGGGTTGGCAATTTTCTGAGCATTTTGTTCTTTGGCGTCTCCCCAAAAATACATGAGCCTCAATTAGTTCCAATATGCACTTGGTTCCTTGAAAATATGGCCGATAGTTGGTATCGTTACTTTTTTGACCGAGTATATTACTCCTTTATACTCCTCTTCTTTAATACCACAGTCTGTCAGCAACATATCACGCTATAATCTAATACTCTGTTTAGACGATACCTGTTTCAATTCGGAACAGATTGCTCCGCAGTAAGGTAATCCGGAGCGAACCTACTTGTCTGTTTAGACTATACCGTTTTCGATTCGGTGCAAGCTACTACGCAGTCCTGAGCGAATCCGATTCAGGAAAATCCGCTATCTATTTTTAACATTAATTTAACCGGATTCGCTTCGGTTTGCTGTTTAGACACGACTTTTAATCCGAAGTAAAAGTTAATTCGGTTTCGATCCAAGGTGCTCTGTGGGATTAGTTTACTCCGAATTAGTTTTTAATTCGAATTAGATTTGCTAGTGTAAACGGTTAATTCGAAGCGAAGTCGGTTTCGATTCGGATTAAAACTCTAGTCTAAACAGGGTATTAGATGCTAATGATTTACAAACTATCCATGCAAAAACTAACCAGTTTTATACGTCCCTTTTACCATTTAGTGTCAGGGCATGGAATAATTTATCTGTCGAAGTACAGCAGTGTGAATCAGTTACCTCATTTAAACGCTTTCTGCAAAAGGATAACCAAAAGTTCCCCAGCACTTCTATTCAGGTTGTAGGAAAAGTCAAATTCTATTTACCCGTTTACGAACGAATTGTAGATCTTAAAACTTCGATCTCCTTGTGAAAAATTTAGTAGACTCTTCTCTGTGCCGGTGCGTCAATACAGCAAACGCTCAGAATTTTTTTCTTCCATTGTATTTTCTACCAGTCCCAGCGCAATGAACTAATAAACGCAGTCGCTCCATATCAATATCCTATTTTTATACGACGATCTGTCATTGTCACACGAGATCAGTCAGGTTATTCTTAACAGTGTTCACAAGTTTATAATTGATTCCAAACGTTTCTGATAATGTTTTAACTTCTGATGCACATGCCGACCTACATAAAGCGGACACATTTGATTGTTCCTGAGATGCTGCCACCCGCCCCTCTCTCTTAAGCCAGTGCTTCATTTTTTTCAGTAAGATTATTATTTATTTTATTTTTATATATATAAATATTTCTCTATCAGTTTACAGTATTTTATACATTATCTTGTTTAATCATGTTTTGTGGCTTTCAGTGTTTACCTCTATTTTATGATTATATTGCTATTATCATTATTATTATTATTATTACATAACGTTCTATAAATGTTCTACATATTACAGGAGGCGAAAGACGAATTTCAATCTTGTCAGAACGGGCGAACATCAGAGAAACAAAGAGAGGCAGATTTAAATTTCCAGATGATATTGAATATACAATAGATATTCAGGGTATGGGAGCGAAACATTTTCTAGCTAAGAAGGTCAAGAACGCCAATAAGAGCCCTAAAATCATGGCTATGGGATCAAACACTAAACCACTCAGAAAGAGAAGGGAAAGGCGGGTAAGTAATAATTCATAAAGTTAATTTATCAGAGCAAAACTGGTAGCTGAAATTACTATATTAACCCTTTTTTGACCAGTGGACTTGTCCATCCTTATCATTTGGATGAGTCAATCTCTAGTTTTAGGGGTTTCTGGTGAATGTTTTCATTTTTATTGCATATTGAATAGAAATTCCTGTAAGCAAACAGTGAAGACACTGATCAGATGCCGCGTTATGCGGCATCTGAACTGGGTCTTCACTGTTTGCATATGCCACCAAAATGGGTATCTGGTCTAAAATGGGTTAATTATATAGGTGGGTTTTCACGTCAAACATTTGTCATGCAATTATTTTTATTGGAACCAGGCCCCAAGGTTATAGAACTTTTTTCATGCTCAACTCAGTTGAGCATGATATTTTACCTGCTAATAAATAGCGAAATAGCAACTTACTGATGCAGTTGTTATGTCAAAAAGATTTGCGGATTTGAACCTCCCTGAGGTCTACAAGTGTAGCTAAAATGTAGGCAGCTAAATTTGTTAAAAAGATGTTAACTTCTGCATACCTTGTAAATTCTAGAAATTGAGACAGCTAAATTAATTACTCTTATTGTCCTTAAAATGGAACCGTTTTGGTTTGCAGTGCAGTAATGCGAATAAAAGATGCAGATGGACTGAAAAAAACCAGTGTAGACTCTGATCAGACTCGGGAGCAATCTAGTCTGTATCTGCACCACTTGCTCAGATTACCTTCCCATTATTTACACATTTTACGATTAATTGACACTAAAAATTAATGCCGACGAAATTGCTGACAAGTATGAAACAACTGTCAGAAATGAAGCATCGGACGGTGGTGTTTGAAATCTGCAAAATCTTTTTAAACAAGCTCTTTCAAGGTATACTCGGAAAGTTCCCGGACTGAACGCATTTCTTTTGAATGGCTCATTGTATTATGACAAATTACTTCATCTGTTATTGCATATCACTGCAAAATTTCGTCGCCATAAATATAGCAATAAAAAAGTTATAATAAATTAAAAACATGTACCAAAGGTATATCGGAACAACCCGACGTTGAAATTAATGACATCAACGTCAGTTTTCACTACTCGACGAAATAGCGGTCATGTGCTTGCACGCAACGTTCATGTCTCCTGGCCCATGATGTGTAAACAGATTGAAACCATAGTTTATCAATCGATGAAATAATTGCCTGCATGTGGGGATGAAGGCTCTGGAGATAGTCGAAGCGGATTCCGCGTAGCTGGGCTTTGACGGCCGGGAAAAGCACAAAATTAAGTGGCGCGAGGTCTGGGCTGTATGGGGCGTGCTCCAACCTGCCGATCCCAAGAACATTCAACCCCAACTCCGTATGCTTGGCCGTGTGCGCTGGGGCATTGTCTTGGTGTATAAGAACATTCTCTATGTCAAGATGACGTTTCCCTCGTTTTTGGCGTAACACATGGCGTATAATATGAACACTATAGAAATAAACGAGGGTTGCTCCGCACGAGTGTATATCGTGTTGCTATGGATATGCAACGTAGGCAAATGTCCGCTTGTAATGAAAATGAATATATATATTTCACGTGACTGAAGTTTCAAAGCTCTATGTTAAAAATAAAAAAAGTTATTAGTGCAGTCCGGGAACTTTCCGAACATACCTCGTACATACGGAGGTTGAGTCGGGCAATAAGCTTTTTTAGTACAAAGTTTCATTTCTTTTATGAAATAAATAAATAAGCCGTGACACGACAAAAGCAACAAAGTGGTATGTGCACCCAGCAAGACTCAGATCAGCCTGGGCATCCGCCCAGTCTGATGAGAGTCTTCGCTGAGCGCATAAAAGTTAGCTAAGGGTCTAAACTACCTCAATGCGGACAGCGAAGCCTGATCAGGCTTGAAGGCTGCCTAGGCTGATCTGGGCGCACATGCGACTTTGTTTGTTTTGTCGTGTCCAGTTCAAATTGGTGGAGTGGTCGCAAACCCCCTGAAAGTGGAGAAACCGAATTTTCGGTATGACCACTTGCAGGAGTTGTGTGATACTTCAACTCCACCAGCTTTTATATTTTGCATAAAAGTTTTGAGCCGCGACACGTCAAAACCAACAGTGTTGTTGGGCGCCCACTGCAGACTCAGATCAGCTTGAGCATTCGCCCAGTTTGACCAGGCCCCGAGGTTATAAAACTTTTTTCATGCTCAACTCAGCTGAGCATGAAATTTTACTTGCTAATAAAACGCAAATTATTGATAAGTACAGTTGTTTTCTTGCTCAGTTTTGCTGAGTATGAAATTGTCTCTGCTTATGAGTATGAAAATGCCAACATTAGTTGGCATTTTCATATTTATCAGCAGAGAAAATTTCATGCTCAGCTGAGTTGAGCACAAAAAAAGTTTTATAACCTCGGGGCCTGACTCTTTGTTAAGTTCTCAAAGGATAGCTAGCTGAGGGACTAAATTACCTCCACGCGGACAGCGAAGACTCTGATCAGATTTGGCGGATACCCAGGCTGATCTTCTGAGTCTGCGCTGGGCGCACAACCACATTGTTGGTTTCGTCGTCTCGCGGCTCATTAATTCGCATTTCATAAATATGAGTCGAACAGCAATGTAATAGTTTCGCCATCCATTTATAGATGTTTTTTTTTTTTTTTTTTTTTTTTTTTGTTTTTTTCATGTGGGAATTCAATTGCGCGTTACGGTAATAATTTTACGTGTCACAGTTTTTAGGTCTATTTTGAAAACATTTGTTTTATTTGCAGGAAGTAGAATACTACACAAATGAGGATGGTTCCTTTGCCTGCAGGCCATACAGAATACTCGGACGAGCTCGTTGTAAATTGGTGAGTTACATAACCCTTCGCTCTCCCCCTCCCCCCAATCCCACACCTCCCCGCAAGAGAAAAGGAACAGGAAAAGAACATAATTTTGGCGGTTCATGGACATGCGGTTGAGGAAAGGTTTCTGAAGTGTTTCACCTGTGCTAAAAAATATTCAGTTACAAAAAGGAGCATAATTTTGTGATTCAAGTACATATAGTTTAAGGACACTTTTCAAAGTTCACAGTTGATATCCAGTTTCTGCTTCACCAGTAATGAATGATTAGCGTCGTGTGAAAAGGATTTTTTTTTCTGACGAGTGGACTTGTCTATCTTTTTCATTTGAATAAGTTCATATACAGTGTTAGGGAATTCTAGTGGAAGTTTTCATTTTTATTGTATTTTGCAAAGAAATTCCTATAAGCATACAGTGTAGATCCTGATCAGACGCCGCGTATTGCGGCGTCTAAACTGGGTCTGCACTGTTTGCATATGTCATAGTGAAGAAACTGCGTACTTGTACTTCTACAGGTGTGAACCAATTTGGTGTACACGGGTAAGATGGGGAAATTTCATTATCACTTAATAACTTTTATTATTATTAATATATTTTTACATCACAAACGGTATCAGAAAGTAAAATTCTTCATCTTTAATATCGTGTTTTAATTTTGATTCTAGCACTAGTATAAAATGGTCTTTTTTGGGTGATTATCTAGAGGTATATAATTTAATTAAACAAATAACAAAATCTCCGTAAAACAACTAGGGCACACGAATTCGACCGCTTATTTAGAATCAAATTGATACAAAATGTTATGCATCACAAATGGATCAGTTAAGAAGAAAGAATGTATTTTTATCTGATGTAATTTTTATTTGTCTAGCTAAATGATAAAATGGTCTTTTTTCATTATTTGTTCAAATTTTGATTAATGATTTTTGTATGCCGGTCGTTTCCGTGCGTTTCCGACAAAACTTCGGCGATAGACTACGCGGCTTTAGGTAATAGCCTTGGGTGAAGATTATATGATACACAATTTATGATTGGTTATTGTAGTAATGAATTTTCAAGTAGCTAAATTATGCAAATGTAGGTTCATCCAGCCTGCTTGAAATTAAAAGGTGAAAGAATATTTTTTTTCTGGTCCAGAGCTGCCCTATAATGTAGACCAAAGTTTTCTGATATAAGAATGAAATTGAAGCCGTGCGTCTGAAAAATAATTGATGCAAACGTATTCAAATTTGAGTCTTTGATCCGGTCTAATTAGCTTTACATGAAGACGAAAAGTCGATCGGCAAACTTCTTTTAACTAAAAGAAATAAATTATATCACTGGTGCCGAATCGAAAGACAATTATCTTATGATTGTATAATGCTAATTAGTAAATTAATTTCGGTGTGTTTCGAAATTGAGCTTTTGCTCAGTAGTTGCTCATTAACGATTGTTTTTGCGAGGCAAAGAGCCACACTAAGTCTCTCTCTCTCTCTCTCTCTCATTCCATATCTCTCTCTCTCTCTCTTTCCATGTATCTGTAATCATTTGTCTGAATTCGCCTTAAATCAGTAGTATGTTAGCAAAACAGTTTTACTACTTCTGTTTATTATGAACTTTATGAAATTGTATTATCAAGTTGTCTTTACATTAAGAAGCTAATAATTTATTTATTGTCGTTTTTTTTTTTTTTTTCTTATTTTTTATTTTTGTAATGTTATTTTTCAGTATCTTATTTTTTAATTTATTTTTATTTCTCAATTTCTTTGCAAGGGATGCCTGCTTTGGTACATAAGAAGAACTTTATTTTTGCTTATTTGTTGTTTGGGTTTGAAAATAAACATTCGGCGAACTTTAGATGTAGTATAGTTTTCTTCGTAAGAACCAGAAAACTGTATACTTTTGTACCGTTAAATATATTTTTTTTTTCACATACGGTCTTCATGTTAACACGTTTTTTTTTTTCTCATATGTTTAAAATGAGTTTTCGATCTAGAAAGGATTAAACCATGTGCGCACAATAAGCCGTGCAGCTGAATTTTCATTTTTGTTCACTTATAGATTCGCAGGGATTCATTGATAGCATTTTTTAAATAATGCTATTAAAATTATTATTTTTTTTATTATTATTATTTATAGCATTTTTGCACGGAGTCAGCGATAACAATTTCGAAAAAAAGGAAGGCCATGATCTGACTTCGCGGGTGTGCATGCAGTTAAACAGGGACTTATTTGCACATGTTGTGAGATACCTTTTCACGCGAAGCCATTATTTATTTACTATTGTTCTGCTGGTTTAATAGCTTACAGCAGAATTACATGGTTAATGCATATGAAAATAAACAAAACTAGCAACCTATAGACGGTGTAATGGAAGAACGCAGCCCAACAGGCACACGACGTTGGCTAAATGTAGCATCCAAAAAAGTAGGCAGTCAACTTAGCGAACTCATAGTTGATAATTGCTGACTGGGCAAAAAGCGATGATTTCAGGACACGGAGTATGAAATATATGCCAACATTATGGGCATACAGAATAGTTGCATGATTGCATCATATTTTCACACATCTGACCTGACACCAAGCGAATCTAGATTTTTCCAGAATTTATTCACTGTCCGGCATTTTGAGGAATGACATATAGTGCAGAACTTGATCTTGGTATACACTGTTTGTTCAGGAATCCCTGCCCCAATGTGTCGGAGCCCCAGTAGCCCAGTGAGTTAAGCGCTGGCCTACTTAGCTTGCAGTCGAGATTCGATTCCCGCTGGAGGCGAACATGTTTTCAGCCGTAAACGAAAGCCAAGTGGACACAACTTTCCATAACATCCTTCCATCGGCTCGACACGAATGAAATACTGTTGAAAGGGCCGCAAAATCGCACGTCATCCATCCCAATATCTGGTTATATCAGTAAACATGTATATTTTCAGATGGGTATCATCCACGACAGAAATCAGTCCTGTTTTATAAAGGGAGAGAAGGGATATTGTGAAGATATTATTGAAGGGACAATGGAGGCTTTTGATCTGCCCACAGAGGAAGGTACAACATAGAATTTTTTTCATTTCTTATCACTATAACGCGATTATGTCTGTAACGCTAGTAAGCCATTGATCACAGGGTATAATCGATTCCGCCAATTTTCGCTTCTTGCAGAGACTGTACATCACATTTGGCTTCCGCCGAGACTGTCCGCAAACTCTTGCTTCCTGCCGAGACTTCTGTACATGATAAATGGCTCTCGGCAGGAAACAGAGTCACGCGGATAGTCTCGGCAGGAAGCCATTTTTCGAGGACAGTAGTCCCTGCAGGAAGCAAGAGTTCGCGGACAGTCTCGACGGAAGCCAAATATGAGACTTTATACAGCTGTTTCAAATTTTGAAAGTTTATGGGTTCTTGCTATAAGTGAAAAAGCTGTTTAATTAACTCGTCTCACAGTTTTAAGCTACCAATCTGAAACTTTGCACAGATCTTACAGACATACTGAATATGTGCTTAGAGCAAAAGAAAAGTTTAGTGCTTCTTGCTAATACAAGGTGGTAGGTTTGCATTATCAACTTGCCAAAAGTTTTTAAGCAATTAGTTTGAAACTTTGCACATATGTATTAGACATGTTGAAATTGTGCATATGCCTTTCTGAAGAGCAAAACAAATTGATAAAATTACGGTTGTTTAAAACTTTGAAACTTAACAGTACAGCTCTGTCGGAAAAAATGTATAATCAACTCCTTATACAGTTTTTTAAGCCATCAACTTGAAATTTTGCAGATGGTTCAGACATACTAAAATATGAATGTGCCTTTTTGAACAGGAAAAAGTAATGGCAACACTACAGCTTTTCAAACTTAGAAATGTTAGTGGCTCCTTCTAATTCAGGGAAGAAATTTTGTAAAATTAACTCTGTCAACAGTTTTGAGCTGTCGACTTCGAACTTTGTGCAAATGATATTGCAGCCGTGCATATGCCTTTTTGAAGAGAAAAAAATATTTTAACAAAATTTCAGCTGTATCAAACATAAAAAATAGGATCAAACATAAAAAATAGGGGTTCTTGCTAATATACAGGATGGCAAATTTGTATAGTCAACTCTGCCAACGGGTTTTAAGTGATTGATTTAAAACTTTTTACAGATGTTAGAGACATATTTGAGCTGTGCAAGTGCCTTTTTGATGAGAAAAGCAATATATTTGATAAAATTACAGCCATTTCTACCTTAAAGATTCGTTGAGGTATGGCTAAAATAGGCTGAAGAACTAAATAAGCATACGCTTTCGTTCTAATCCTATTGATCATGTATATCATTTCTGTGTATATGTATGATATTGTTGAAATAAGATATGTTTAAACTAAAATAGGCTGACAAATTTGTATAATCAACACCACCCTCAGGTTTTAAGCAGTGAAAGTAAAACTTTATACAGGTTGAAGACAAGCATTTGACTTTCTATTTCGTTTTGAAGAGAGAGAGAGAAAGAGAGAGAGAGTTGTTGTTGTGTTATTGTTTAACGTCCACGGTAAACAGCTATGTTCATGTCAGGACCGTCATTTAAGCTAACCACAGTATTCCTGGGCAGGCTTAGACCTCCTAAGCGGATAACCAGTACTAAGTGCACTTACTTGCACCAGTAACTGACAACTGCCCTTCTTGAATCAGCGGAAGGGGAAATGAAAGTAAGTGGCCGGACCGGGTATCGAACCCAGAGAGAGGTAGCCGGGGTTGGATGAGGCACTGCACGGAGAGCATAATATACATATCTATATCTTAGACACTATTTCCTAGGTGCCTAGATCCTGGGCGATGATCCCTTTCTAAAAAATGGACCTTCTCTTAAATGAAACAGTTTGCTCCGAGACTAGAAGAGCAAATTCTTTCCTTTAAAAGGTCATCCCTGTTAAAAAGGAAGGCAAAATGACAATGGCTATTCTGTTGTTGAAGCAACTCCAGTGTTGTCAAACAAATATTCTACTTGGTGCATTTTGATCGTTGATTGTTGTGACGCTGTGTGCCTAAATCTGAGCCGCGACACGACAAAACCAACAAAGTGGCATATGCGCCTAACGAAGACTCAGATCAGCCTGGACAGCGCCCACTCTGACCAGGGCCTTTGGTGTGCGCTTACTGGGTAGCTAAGGGTCTAAGCTAGCTCCATGCGGAAAGTGAAGACTCTGATCAGACTGGGCCAATGCCCAGGCTGATCTGAGTCTTCGCTGGGCGCACATGCCACTTTGTTGCTTTTGCTCGTTTGTCGTGTAGCGGCTCAATTTTAACGGAATATAAGCTAGATACAGCTTTGAGCAAAAAAAATAATAATAATAATTATAACAACAAAATGAAAATATATAAATACAACACAAAGTATGTAATGTACTTTTTATCATTGTACAGTACCAACTGCCCCTTACACCGGAAACAGATCAGGATCAGCCAATCAGAGGGCGAGGCGCCAGATCAGTGATGTGCAGTCGGGTACAAACATTGTACAAGTTGCCTTTTTCTTAGATAGAGCTTTTATAGATAGGTAAGCATATCTGAAAAGGTATCTTCAAAGCATATGCGAACAGAAAGGAATAAAATCAGCCTGTGCATCTGCGCAGTCTGATCAGTCTCCCCCTTTCAGATACATAAAATATGACTCATGTAGTATCTGAAACTGGAAAAATGAAGACTTTGGCAATTTTATACAAATGCGCAGGCTAATTCGAATATTTACTGTATGCATGTGGTACACTACCTACAATGTGTTATTTCAGGATTCTGCATGCTACGGCTAACGTTACGATTTTCTACGGCTTTTGATGAAGATTTCTAATGTTAACGGCCGTTTAGCAGACGATTTTAACAAAATAAATATTAATTTTCATATTTTAATGCAAATCTAACCTTTTATGCTGTGCCGAAGAACTCCAACTCATACTGTTATCCCTTTGCACGTAAAAATTTTCGTTTGTTTTGGCAGTTTTATCGAAATAGGCTTAGCGAGAATCCCAGTCATCATAAGTAGGTTTTTACTGGCTCTTTTTACTCCTGTATTTGTCCATGCAGAGGAATATTGCACTAAATTGTAAATGTACACCGATATTTACTGCAGCATGCACGAATGTACGTAAAACAGGTGAATTTTAGAGAAATCGTTTTATAGTTTTCTACGGCTAATCCAAACCTTATGTATTGGTTTTCGAATGTTATGCTAACGTATTCTACGGTGGACGTTTATGTTTCCTACGGTAAATATTGTGACATGAAAAGCAAAATAGTAAAATAGGGATGGTAAACCTATGTGCGCAAGGCGATTTTAGTAAATGCTTTAAGAACCACCTATCCTGTTCGAAATAAGAACCCAAGATCTCCAAGAATATCATAAGACCCTTAGTGGTCACAACTTCAATATAAGTTTGATGATTGTAAAACATCATAGAAAGACTGGCTGATCTTAGACTTTTTCGGCGCATGCATATAAACTATTTACTTGGTTTTTAATACTGAGGTCCCCATTTGCAAACTAAACTCAAATTCAACGAGTGTCTCAAGGTAAGGTCAAGTCGTATTCATAGACATAAGTGCAGCTGGAGTAAACTCGAGTAAGTAAGAATTGGTCGAGGAACGATGAAGCTCCCACGACGGCGGCTCAAGTTAATTTTGATAAATATTTCAGCGATTTCATGGCTATGATATGACAATGCGAAGAAGCACGACTACCAAAAGCTGTTGTTATAGGCCAGATGGCTTCTATGTTATACATTTTTCCTTTGTGTGTGTGTGTGTGTGTGTGACAAATTCATATTTTATGGTGCTGCGTTTCACAGACAGAGTTTTGGCTTACGTCATGTGATTTGTATTTCCTTTCAGCTATAATGTCGTTTAAAAAAATACTAAGTCTATATTCAGACGTCTCCTAGAGAGAGAGAGAGAGAGAGAGAGAGAGAGAGAAGAGAGAGCCCTCCCCCACACATACGCATTCACACGTGGTCGGGTAGGGCTACGTTTGGTGTAGGCGAGTCTTACTAGTGAAAGCTAGAGCATGGTTCGTCCTCCTGTACGGAGACATAAACCACGAGCTTTGGCAAGTGCATTATCGTTCGTACAGGCGGACAAACTGCGTTCTTTCTCACCTATAGCATGATATCCATTGCAGGCCTTCCACGTTAAGGGGTATCTCATGCTAAAGATTTGGGTATCCGAGGATCGTACTATAAATCTGGATAATAATTTCTGTGCTTGCAGCAGGTGCGGAAAGGGGGTCGGATTTAATTTTACTCTCGTCTGTCCTATCGTTCCTTCTTCCTCTCTCTGACTGACCGCTCGATAAAGACTGAAATTTAAAGAGTAACTACACTTCAGGAACTGACTGAATCAGATCCCGAACCCTATCCCCAACATCAAAGGGAAAGATTGTCAAAGACATCCCAACAAACAATAAATTACAAGTGATAAGCCGAGTCAGCAGCTCTTTCCCACAAACAATAAATTACAAGTGATAAGCCGAGTCAGCAGCTCTTTCCCCTGTCTCAAATAGCCGTTAAACCTCAAACAAACAAACAATTAAAACAACCCCAAACCTGTCAAAAACCAGCCGAATTTCTAATTTGATATCTTAACAATGTTGAGCTAGAATATAACTTTTAAAAAAGGAAACTCTGACACTATTTACTCATTTTTAGCGGAAACTAGATCTACAAAGAAACGTAATTCCTTCAGGGTCCCCTTTTTGTTAGGCTGACTTGTCTCCAGTCATCATAAATATATGTTAAAAATGTTATTGAGATCCGACAAATGCGGTATAAGTAAAACCCTAAAATGCGGACAGCAGGCTGGCGAACAGATTGAAAACAATATACCCCAACCCCAAACTCATTTTGCCGTCTGGAAGAAAACTCGTTACCATAGTGAAGAAACTGCGTAGGTGTGAGCCAATTTGACATATACGAGTAATAAGGAAAAGATTCATTATCACTTAATAACTTCTTTTTTTCTTAACATATTTTTACATCACAAACGGTATCAGAAAGTAAAATTCTTCATCTTTAATACTGTGTTTTAATTTTGATTCTAGCACAAGTACAAAATGGTCTTTTTTCGGGTGATTTTCTAGAGGTACATAATTAATTAAAACAAATAACAAAATCTCCGTAAAACCAGTAGGGCACATGAATTCAACGACTTATTTAGAATCAAATCGATACAAAATGTTATGCATCACAAATAGATCAGATGAGAAGAAAGAGTATATTTTTATATGATATAAATTTTATTAGTCTAGCTAAATAACAAAATGGTCTTTTTTCAATATTTGTTGAAATTTTAGTTGATTATTTTTTTTTTGCCGGTGGTTTCCGTGCGTTTCCGTAAAATGCGACGCTAGGACACGACTCCGGCTTTCAGGTAATAGCTCCAGGCGGAGATTACCAAGATAAGGTATGATAGAATGTTGTAGAAATGAATTTTCAAGTGAATGAATTATTCAAAATGTAGATTTATCCAGTACTGTGTCTACATTTTGCTTTAACTGAACGGATAAAAGTAAATTTATTTAGTTTTTATTTTATTTTTTTTTTTGGTCCAGAGCTGCAATAGAGAACCATTTTGGTTTCTGCTGTTAGAATAAAAACGAAACCGTGCTAGTAAAATACAATTATAATTGATGCCGATATTCTTTGGTCTTATTAGCAATCATATGAAGAGCATAGGTCGGCTAACTCCTTTAAATTGGCGAAATAATTGGTATCACTGGTGCCGAATTGAAAGACACAACATAAAATATCTTATGATTGTATAATGCCAATTAGTAATGTCGGTACGTTTAGAAATTAAGCTTTTGCTCAATTGTTGCTCATTTATGTAGTTATTAATGTGAGGCAAAAAGCCAAGCCATCTGTTTATTCAATATGCAGTTGACTCTAAAACCCAAACAAAACTTAGATTACCAATTACTAAGTGGGGTGAATTCCGGAAACTAAAGAAGAAAACCTGTGGTCCACGATGAGAGTTACAATGACGAGAGGCTGATGGAAGGACGATAGTGACAGGTTATGTAATGGAACCCGTTTACGTCTTAGAAGGTTTCCGCCTTCAGAAATCGAACTTGGGACCACTAGATCAGCGGGTCAGCGTTTAGCCTACTGAGCTACAGGGGCTCCTCAAAGATAAAACTTTGGCGATCTCTAGCGATTCAATACCTATAATTTCGTTAGTAGGAAACAGAACACTTTATTTTTCTACAGCATTTAAGTTATGTTTTTGCTGATTTTTTTATATCTTAAAGAAAGTAAATTACTTAATTTACAAAGAAGGTCTACATGCATGTGTTTCATTCTTCTATTAATGCATTATACAAATCCGTAATTCCAATGAAAATGTTATTATTGTATCAAGTTTGATCTCTCATGTTTATTATTATCTTAAAAATTTTAATCTTATTTTGATCCAGTTTCATCAATTTCATTTTATTTCAATTCAAATATTACTCAATGTCAATTAAATCAATGTGTGAATATACACTATTACTGACACGGCACGCGTATACTTAATTGAGTCGCGACACGAAAAATTAACAAAGTGACATATGCGCATAGCAATGACTAAGATCAGCCAAGGCGTTCGCCAAGTCTGGTCAAAGTCTTTGCTGGTGGCATGGAGATAGCTTAGCTACCCTTAAAGTACACAGCGAAGACTCAGATCAGACTTGCCATATGCTCAGGCTGATCTGAGTCTTCACGTAGTACATATGACACTTTGTGGGTTTTGTCGTATCGCGGTTCGACTGGATTTACGAAACGTAATAATGTATGAAATATATATGCCGCGACTCGCAAAAACTAACAAGGTGGCATGTGCACTTCACGTAGATTCAGCAGTCCGAGCAGAGTCTTCCCTTTCCGAGTAAAGGGAGCTGAGAGTCTAAGCCCTCTCCATGCTGACAGCGAAGACTAAGATCAGCCTGGACATCCGCCCTGGACATGTGCCTACAAGATAACATAGGTCTTAACTATCCCTTTGCGGACAGCGAAGGCTGGTTAGATTGGGTGGAAGCCGAGGCTGATCTGAGTCTTTGCTGGGCGTACATGCGGGTTTGTTCGTTTTGTCATGTCGTGGAAAAAAACTGTTCTCTTTAACGATAAAATAAATGCATAATGTTTACTCACTCATTAAATCATAGGTTTTTATCATCATGAAATTTTAACTAAACTTATTTTCACAAGCCTTTTTTGTTTTATTATTATTTTTGAATCAAAATTTTGTGCAATCAATCATATTTTTGCTTGTCTGTTCTAACAAAACCCTCAGTTTTACAATTGTGTGACATACAATTTATTTATTTATTTATTTATTTATTCATTTTTCTTGATAATGTTGCACTTAAATTCTATGTTTGAATCAAACATACATTGTGTCTTATATAATGTTTGAGAGAGAGAGAGAATTTGGTCACGTAAAATTTTGATAATCATTGCGCATTATGAGACTAACAAATGACATGAACTGTTAGTAAATAACCAAAAGCACTTCTTTTTCCCCCTTATTGGCTGCAAAAATGATTTTGGATTTCTGGAGCGTGACAATTCCTTTTAAGAACTAAACATCTTAGAATAATAATAATAATGATATAATTCTTCTTCTTCTTCTTCTTCTTATTATTATTATTATAAAATATCATCATCATGTGTTCTGACAGCATCATGCAAAGCAGTGACCTATAAAATCTATATATAGATCACTGTGCAATGGAAATCCAAAAGGCTTAATTACATTGCCATAATTATTTTATGCATGGGTCTGACTATTCTAAGAGACTCATGAAATGTGATCAATATTCAATTAAAGTGATAAAGATAGATATTTTATTATGATCGAGATAAGAATATTAGCCTCAGGAAATACCTTGACACCTGCGATTATCGCAAACTGTCGTTAAGTTTCGGAGATCAACCGAAAGATCTCAGGAGATCTACCTGTCTAAGACGAAACTCAATAACCTAGATGACGAAGTACGAGTATTCTGCCAGATGCGTTGTCAAATCGATAACTCTATACTACCTGTAAACTTTAGCCCTTGGCCACAAATTCCAGTGTCTTAATGGTCAATAGAGAGAAAATTTTCGACCAAGCTTCGAATCAATAGTTAGCAAAATTAGGCCTTCAGGGAAGAAATTTCCTATTTAGCTATATATGTAAAAAATACATCTTTGTAATCCATGGAATAACAGCTTTCAACTCATACGTTATAATAGATTCGCAAATGTTAATTTATGTCCAAAAACGAAGGTTCGCGTAATTTGAATAAATTGTGTTAAGAAACGTATGGTTTGTAGAAAGAAATCTATGGGCTCTGATGGAAGAAACTTCTCATTGACGCATTTCTATAATTATTATACCAGACTAAAGAGCTTGAAATGCTCTTTTGAGCTAGACGTTATAATGTAATGTCGGAAAAATAAATCAAATAAGAAAATACAATTCATTTTTGAGCTTTTATACATTTTCCTGTTAAACTGAGAACCGTACACAGGTAATCGCTTATCTCCGACCCTCTTATCATCGAAAAAATCCCGTAACTATACCGAGGATTCTTCCCTATGGATATAGGTGGTAGTGGTGTGATTAGGGAAAGGGGTTGGATATGTATATTCAAACGAATAAAATCTTTGAAAGTACTAAGCTTCCACATACACATTTTTTTTTTAATTTTAATTTTCATTTTTATACAATATTGAAAGAGGGTGCTCAACATAAATGTTCTACATTGACCTTAGCTACATAATCCTAGCTGATCTTGAATCAAGTACTGCTACTTAGAGGTTATTACATGTCTAGTGTCGCGTTGCCAGGCATATCGGCCCGAGAGCCTTTAGGCTACGGGCCGATATGCCTGGCAATCCGACACTAGGAATGTCGTAACCTCTTTATTACATGTATTCTGCATTTCCCCTAAAATTAGTATACCGATTCAAACAAACGAACCTATTTTGGGCGATACGTCAACTCGAATGTTTTTGACGTTATGTTACGTTGAAAAGTACAGTACGTACGCACGCATCGCCGCCATACTGACGTCATTATGCAATCATTTTCAAACAAAGTTAGAAATACAAAGAATTAGAGAGGATTTCAGAGAGAGCAAAGTTTAGAAAGAGAGACAGAGAAAAAATACCTTACAATATGCATTTCAAATTCATTGAGGAGGATTTTTTTCTTCTGTCTGAGTCTGTAAAAGACTATCACATTGTGTTTACGATTCCATTTGGGATTTTCGTTTTCTCTAGAAACTTTCTCAGCCGTTTAGCAGTTGCCTGTCGGTCTTTCTCCCCCATATCAATCCAGTCGCTCAAGCCATGAATTTACTGTTGTTCCAGTTTGCGTTCCGCAATCTTATTTACGAATGAGCGGGCTGATATGGCCGCACGAGCGGGCCGATATGGCTCTGCACGAGCAGGCTAATATGAGGAAAGGAATCACGAGCCATACTGGACTGCGTATCCAAGATATTTGTTACTATATTCAGTAATACATGAAATAAATATCATTAGTTTCAAACACACGCAATAAAATGATTAACAAATAATAATAATAATAATAACAACAACAAAAATTTTAATACAAAATATTACTGTCTTAAAATGGCTATTTTAATCTCCAGTCCTCTCAGTATCAAAGTCGATTGTATCCAAGTTTGGTACACCTAACATAAGAAAAAATCACTTGTGGACATAGAAATTTCAGCAATTAAAAAGGACGGAACCAAAGACTTGTGGACAGTCGGACAGACAGACGGATTAGCGAACGGACCTCCATAGCATACATCGTCTATTGGGGTGGGGGTGGGGGATGGAGGGGCTACAATGATATAGAAACACGCCCATAACAATTAATTTTAGTATCATCGAAGCTGTTCATTGCATGCAACAACGTCGCCCCCCGTGTCACTATACTAGTATATGCCTAGTTTGGATAAAATCCGTGGTATAAAAGCTGTTCACGAAACAAGTAAAGAAAGCGCATACGACGTGTGAAGGCGGAAAGGAGTGTTTTTTTTTTTTTTTTTTTTTTTTTTTTTGGGGGGGGGGGGGGGGGGGGCGGCTCGCAGAAACTACAAGGAGGTAGACTTAAACAACAATAAATACAGTGATACGACAGTGATTTTTTTCTCTATATAAGTGGTACCCATAAAAGGCACCTGTCCACTGTCCAAATTCAAACTAGTATCTTTTTTTCCAACTGCAAATTGAAAATTCCCAGTTTCAGGAAGAATTATTCTAGGGACCTACACGCACAAATTTACTTGCTTGCTTGCAGAACTGGCAGATATATAGCTATAATTATATTAAATATTATATATTCAGTTTCATGTCCCCTATCCCACCACTTGAGCCAATATAGGTGTTCTGAAACTTCAAATTTAAGGAAAATACAAAGAGATTTGTCCCAATTCTGTGGGCCCCGGCACAATTCCCAAAATAGTGAAAAAAATCACTGTACGAGAATGGAAAAATCGATTAGCGTTTCAGCCAAAATACTGGAGAAGGACGGTATCGAACCATGACCGATGTTTAACAGGCTACACCATGAACGCTTCTTCAGGCACAGCAAGGTAAACCGGACGGATGCTCAGACGTCAAGTAGAAAAAGCGTAATTCCCGCGGTATATTTATAATTTAACGAATTTTACAGTTAGTATGATTAAATTCTACACTGATAAGCCAACCATGTCTCAAAATTTAGAGTCATTACACTTTATATACTTTCGGAGGTCCGGTCTGGGTCCACACTGTCCTTTACATGATGCGAGTCTAACTGGAGTGTAGCTAGAGTCTCCTCCACGAAGACTAAGTGAAAACCAAATCTGTATACTTGAGCTTGACGCATTTAAGGCTTACTCGAGCGTCACTTCAACCGACCTTACTGGTGTATGAGTCGAGTATGAGTTTGAGTTGTGTTTGCGAATGTGGGCCTGGGTGGTTTATTGCTGTGCATAATGAAAACAGCTGTATGATTTATGACATCTTCAAAGGTTGGTTTGTCATTGAAACAGTGGCGGTAATGAAATATTCTTCTGGAAATATGGAGAAACGTCTGTTTTATACTTAAAGGGATGAATTAAATGTATTTAGTCATGACTATTACAATTAAGATAGGAAGGAGATAGTCATACCCATTAAATCCCATATCGTAGGCCAGCAAAGAAGTTTGTTTACATTTTCTTTCATTTATATTGAAATTTCTTGAAATCTGACTCATAAAATTCATAATGTTTGCAAGAAGGTGAGAATGAATACCACCGCCAAAAACCGTAGATTACTGTATCATAGTTACCAATTTGACCGTAGGATTATATAACTTAGCCGAAAGAAACCATAACATCTATCGCCGAATACTATAACAAGAAATGATGAAAAAGGCAAATTACGGCCCAAAAGTGACTTTCCGGAAAGAGGTTTACGGTTGGCGGACAGCATTATTATGTTTAAGCACCCGACTATGGGTAATATTCTACAAATATATGATAAAACGTCTCCTTTCACTTTCTTCTCTATAAAAGCTGATTTAAGGAAGAATAAAGCACTCATCGGCCTGGAATATATGCATTGTTATGGTAAAACTTATTACAGGCAAATTTTCCTATGAATAAAGGCATATGTACCTTAATTATCAAATTTTACTCCAGTTTTATAATTTGTTTACACGGTTTCTAATGACGCTTTCCCACAATTCTTTGTAAAACCGGCAAAAACCATAACGTTAACATACGCATACAGAATACCGCAATAACACATTGTAGGTAGTGTGGTATAAAGTTCCTTTTCATACTATTTTTACTTCAAAATTGCTTTGAATGGCTAACAGTGAATATCTTGATCAGCGGCTAATGAGCATGAACTTAGCTCGAAGTCTCCAGGTATTTTAAATAAGTTTATTTTCTCCCGCACTTCGTTTGTCCGAAAATAAATATTGTCTTTTCTAACGTGTCTTAAAGCAAAATGCTGATTAAGAAATAAAGAAACAACGAATTGTTGGTAGGAATGCCGCTGTTCGCTACGGTTCCATTTATTACATATCATACACAAAACCTAGGTTACATAAGTAACAATTTAAACAAACTCATAATTTCTGTACAAGGATATCTGACATCAAAAGTCACTGACGTATTCAAAATCTCACAAAAATGACGGGTCTGCAAGTAGCTGAAATGGTTAATTGAGACTGAAACGCTGCGAGCGGGCTACCCAACCCTACTCCCTTTAATTATATTTTTTATATTTGTGGGAGGGGGAGGTAGGTTTATCCATGCTCAAGACCAGCAAGACCGTTCACACAAGTTTCTGTCAATAAGCTAATCCCGCAGTGCGAAAATGTCCGTACTAAACGAACGCTCTTCCACTGCGAATGAATGAATGAATGCCAAACAAGTGCTCCCGTTCTAGAGTGTTGTCTCACTCAACTATTATCAGTCTCATTTCACCATTCAAATATCGCACATTTAAAGCGTAATTTCAACTGAAATTGTATAACGATACACATAAACACTTTTTAAAAAAAAAAAAAAAAAAAAAAAAGCAAAGGTTGACTTCAAAGACTTAGATTTTAAATCATTTGCGGAATAAGAAAAAAGGTTCATGTGGCAAAAGTGAAAGTGGGTAAAATTTTGGACCAAAACTAGGCCTATCTTCTCTCTTTGAAATCAATATCAGTCAAAGAAATGCTACCATGCCATATCCGATCATTAGTTGCAAAATCGGTCAGAAATTTCAGAAACAAAAGAAAATACACAGACCTGTCTCTACGTAGCGAAGCGGTCGACTGACTAAAACAATCAAAACAATCATTTTAAAAGACTATCAAAATCGTGCGATAAGAAACTCACTCATATCTCATGATACTGAATACAGAAACACGTGAAATAAGCTGAAACAATATCGCACATATTACTATAAAAGACTGACCGAAAAGAAATGGATTTATTTTCTCCCGCACTTCGTTTGTCCGAAAATAAATATTGTCTTTTCTAACGTGTCTTAAAGCAAAATGCTGATTAAGAAATAAAGAAACAACGAATTGTTGGTAGGAATGCCGCTGTTCGCTACGGTTCGACAAGACAAAGAAGGGGAAAAGAACTGTTGATGTGTAAAATCTCCCAAAAATGAAAGAAAATAAACGATCCCTCCGTAAACTCTAATGTAACAAGAAATGATCGGATTTGGCTAAAATAGCTGCGTTCACGTATCTGAACGTAAAACTTGTAAAGCAAATACATTGGCAATACCATCTGAAGAAAAACAATAACATATTAAAATTGAGAAATCGCCTTAATAAAGGCAGTGATTGAAGTGCCACTAAAACAAAGTACAAATACTAAGAGACATAAGAATCGTATTGTTGTTGAAAACTGATACTATTATAAAGGCCGACCAATGTCACTGATTTCTTTGCCTAACAGAAACGAGAACTTGTGCTGCATCTATTACCTCTTCTCACAATAAATGTAAAACAGTGCCTCTTTCTAGCAGTTCTAAGCGTAAAAATACGCAAAAAAAATGTTCCACACCAGCTCCGTCTGAGTAACACATAACAGTCCAAATATTACGACACTACTAATAAGAACTAAATTTTACGAAATATCTGAATCAAACCATCGGAAGATCTTGTTAGCTGACAAGCTTTAAACTGGAATCGTCATGACCGCGGCACCAGAACAACCATAAACAAATCTTAAACGCCTTCAAACATCGCTGTATCTGTCCATCGTTCAGCCAGGAAAAAAGACTAGAATATAAGGAGCAAATGTAAGTTCTATTATAGGCTATGCGCCAACGTGCAAAGTATAATGTTTTATGACAACTGAAAAACAAAACTGAACAGACACGGTGACTCTTAACAGAAATTAAGCGCAAACAGCGACCATCTTTTCTCTCTTTTTTACGTGCACCTATGCCTGCTAACTGATAAACTGTCACAAAAACCCAATGGCTGCTCTTCCATTTTACTTTAATCTTAACCCGACATGTTACCAAAATCTGGCAAACTGCCACGTAATTTTCCCTTCCCTCATCATTTCATTACAGTTGTTCTTATTTGATTAGCCCACGACCCGTGGCCACAAACTGGCAAATGCCACAAAAATTCAAGAACTCATTTAATGTAAAACGAAACACGCAAGTAAAATCTGCAAAATGCGCCAGTGATTATATTACTGTTTTCCGTATTGCCCATCATGTTTATCATAATTATCGTATCTATCGTTGTTCGTGATCATAAAACGGCAAATAGCCACAACAGATTTCAAGAGCATCTCTTTGACGATACCAATAACCTCAAATAATTGGCAAAGTGCCATGATGCATTCTCTTTTTGTTTTCTTCCCTTTCTTTTTCTTTTCTTTTCTTTTTCTTTTCTTTTTTTTTTTTTTTTTTTTTTTTTTTTTTTTTTTTGTTTGTTTATTTTGACAATACACAAACAGGCAACTTATGCATTCTCTCTTTTTTTTTCTTTTTTTTTTTTTTTTGACAATACCGTGACCCACGATCACAAATTGACAAAGTGCCATGATGCATTCTCTTTTTGTTTTCTTCCCTTTCTTTTTTTTTTTTTTTTGTTGACAATATCGTGACCCACGATCACAAACAGGCAACTTATGCATTCTCATTTTTTTTTTGACAATACCGTGACCCTTGATCACAAATTGGCAAAGTGCCATGAAGCATTCTCTTTTCGTTTTCTTTCCCTTTCTTTTCTTTCTTTTTTTTTTTTTTTTTTGACAATACCGTGACCCAAGATCACAAATTGGCAAAGTGCCCCGCCTAAGCTATTTATATACATGCTGTGTACATGCTCTTAGAGAATTGACCCCGACCGACCCGACTTACTGTTATATAAACTCGGGTTACTCGGGGTATCGATTTCACATGTGTTTCTAATGAAACTGGTCGTATAATCCTCCCGTATACCAATAAATGATACAGAATTATACAATTCCGCAGCAGTGCCCCAGGTGGTGATGATAACGCTGTTAACCGATTTTCTCTAGTTAAAAGTAAAACGTAAATTTCCCGCATCATCTAGAAAATCGAAATCCTCGTTAAAAGTTATGTTGATTAGGCGTTTTGAACGGATTTCTACGTTAAAATTTAAGCGTTTTGTAATATAACAATTTTGTAATGGCACGGGAACCAGCGAAACAGTATTCCCTGTTTTACAGCCTTTATAAAAATATAGTTCCAGTTGTATTGCAAACTTATTTTCGTGTGATACTTCAAAAATATGTCTTCAAACACACTGACTGTATACAGAATAAAAGTAGACAAAATTTTATCATTGGATATGCGAATTTCTAGAGAATTTTATGAGAGCGTTCTTTAATCGGCGCACTAATACCGTGAATCAGGTTTCAGTAGCACCGCTGATATACTATATGCTTGAATTACCTGTATTATCAACCGGGAACCACAACTAATGGCAAAAGTAATTCACAGAGCATGTTTAGCTGATACCTGCAGTGTCCAGATAATTAGGCGATGGCTAGAACATCTGGTCTGATTATCAGTTAGGCATAAATTTTAGGTTATTTATCTCTAAGAGGATGTACACATCATGTATCTCTCTCTCTCTTTTTAAAAAGGTATACTCCCTCGTATTTCATTACGAAATAATCACAAAATTATAAAACTGGTCGGTTGTATGCAACATAATTAAGATTTGTTCAAAAAATCTTCAGCGAAAATATCTTTGTTACGAAGGCAGAGACGATATATCAATGTATACCCTTCTTGAATATTCACGAATATTTTGTCGTCATAAATTGATTGACTCCCACAGGTGTTTCTGCAAGCATGTTTTCAATTTTATGATCGGTGGAGTAAAAAACTTTACAATAGCATTAACCTCTAATCTGTGCACGTGAGTTCTTTTCAGCCAATAACTGTCTGAAGTTGATTAAAGAAAGGGCTTAAAATTATTCATGTCATAACTAACCTGATTAACTATGATTGCTGGCTGGGCGTATCTAATCATTTTTTTTTTTGGCGGAAATGGCGACCCGCTATTGCCGCTCTTTTTTTTTTATGTATTTTCTTAAATTCTCCTATTTCTAAGACAATCACAATCATAAATTTGGCAGATAAATGTACTTTCAATATCAATCATTATCATGCCTAGGATATAATGTTTTGTGAGAAATTTAAAAGTTAATAGAAATATTGAGGGTGTAAATCTTTAAGACACCGTGGCCCACGACCACAAACTGGCAAAGTGCCACACAATTTTTTCTCCACAACAACAATGTGGCAAATGCCTCTGAACCAATAAAACACTTGTCCTTTTCCCCTTTTTTAAACATTTCATGAACCGCGTTCGAAAAAGTAACAAAATGTCTCGAAAACGCTCAGCCGTTCGCAAATTTCACAATAACCTGACTATTAGATTTTGCTTTCCAAAATGCGCTTTGATTAAATATGAAAGCAGCATGCAATAAATTGATTTAAACTTAGATATTTGACATGTTTGAAAACAAGTTAAACTGATAACTGATCATCTAAATAAGCCATCATACTTACCACTTTTTCTAATCAAACATTTGAATACAAACCTCAAAAGTGCTTAAGTAAACAGAATAGATATTTTTTCTTGTTTACGTTTGAACTTAAGTAAAACTCCAGATTGTGAGTTAAGACACCTTTATAAAATATGCTGTCTCCCTATATCCCCTTTTCACAAACAAAATATTTTCTAA
This sequence comes from Ctena decussata, assembly GCA_963989385.1. Taxonomy (NCBI): domain Eukaryota; kingdom Metazoa; phylum Mollusca; class Bivalvia; order Lucinida; family Lucinidae; genus Ctena; species Ctena decussata. Next base: position 8,135,821 of record OZ022504.1, read on the forward strand.
TTTTGTAAGGCATTTTTGTTATATCTATTTTTTTTTTTTTTTTTTATATATATATATAAATTCCCAGAAAACGCCACGGTTTAAATCACATACAAACTGAAGTCATAGAAATCTGTGCGACTGATATGCAAATTAGCGAAATCTAAAGCAAGTAGAAAAATCGAACTGTCTTCTAACGATCATGTGGTTATGCAGAGAGCATCCTCACTAGAGCACATACTCGTGACATCAAGTGACATGTTCTATGCAATCATGTGATTTCAATCGCAATCCCGTTTTCTTCCAGCTTAACTAAATATAGATTATATTGCAATACACCAAAATCCAATGACCAACAGTCGAATCTTACTGTTTTTAAAAAATATTATAGTATATCAACATTTTGTCTAAATACTTTTCGTAAGGATGAAAAATAGTACATGACGTTGCGTAAATGCCATTTGACCGGCAATTGCATAGCATCGTCGAAGAACAAATAGTTAAACTAATATAGCTTTGACTGTACACAACTCTTGATTAGTAACACAGAATCATACTCAACTTTGATGAGCTTTATGTTGCCTGCATCTGATGTCTGTAATTTCAGAGCTTCTGTTGTGGACGAACATATCGGGTGTATACAAATGATCTTGTAGCTAGCACTTGGACAGAGCCATCAGCTGACTGGAACTGAATGAGTTTTTGCGGATGTCATCCAGCAAAATCTGCTTGCAGAGGATTCGCTGGATTGTAATACTAGTTGCTCTCTCTATTTTCCTGAAAATTAAACTGTTAAAATGTGAACCGTCAAAAGCCCTGACAAGGACTAAACAAAATCGAAGGGCTGTTGATGAACGGCCCGTTATTTGAAAAATTAGGTTGGTTTACCTGTTTGAAAAGAACACGAGTTGTTACATGTAATTGTCTATAATATTGGCAGATGAGAAACCAGAAACTGAAATTTGTCTTTCAGAAATATGTTCCCCCGAATTTTAGGCAATAATATAGGACTCTTTTCAAGCACATCAACCAACATTTCAACACCAAACGTGAGGGTTAAAGCGCTTTTTGTATTCGTGTTTAAACGCTTTGATTGTTAGGACTATGAAGACTGGCGTATATCTGTAAATGAACTTTCATTTTAATAATGTTGTTGCAGCCTCAGTTTCCTTTCCAGATCAGACAATTTATTGCATGTCACCTTAAACAAACAAAAAATGAAAATACTAGAATCTCAAAGCTTAGGAATGAATGAATCATGTTTCAATCAACCGATCTCTTCATGTGCTAGTCGGTTATCACAAAGCTAGAATTTTGTTTTCAATGACCATAAACTGCCACCCTATTTTTCATACATTAATTCAGCTGCAAAACACTGAGGGAGAAATACATGCATTGCGTTGCAATGTGCCTCCCTGATCATGCTCAAAATCTTTGAGAAATGTATTAATAATTCCAACTGCCCATGGTGGTGGCCTTGGAAAGCAGTGAAATTTATCAAATATAAAAACATCTAACTGGTAAATTCTTAGAATGCACGTTGCACTTGCAATAATTAAGAAAAATATAAGTCTACTTAACTTTGTAGCCGCTTCAAATAATCAGCCTGAAAAACAGTAGACCCTCCAGAGCTGCTCATTCGTCTGTGTAGGATTGGTCTTGTATTTATCTACAGACGCGGACTGTCGCTGAAACTTAGTTGGCAGCTTGCGTATTCCTGAAACACTGAACTGAAACTAGTTGAACTTCGCAAGGGCGCATGGCCTCGAAGAACTAAAATAAACTTAACGCTCTATCGATGGCAAGCATCTGCTAAAAGATCCACGGTGACTCAAAGGAGGGAGTAAGTTACCAGTCTTAAATGAACTATTAATGTTACTAAATACAACGGCTAAAATACAGTTATAGCTTAGTAAGCATATGAATTAAAATCTAATCAAAATCGTGAGAACTACAAAACAGACGTGTATGAAACCGGACTCCTGATTTTGCAAATAAATGTCGCCACAAGTACCATAACTAGCGCATGTAATGGGATACCTTTGCCAATTATCCTAAGACACTAATATCTGAAAACTCCTTTTTTTTTTTTTTTTTTTTTTCAGAGAGAAATAAACAAAATCTGACCGACCTTACTGGTGTATGAGTCGAGTATGAGTTTGAGTTGTGTTTGTGAATGTGGGCCTGGGTGGTTTATTGCTGTGCATAATGATAACAGCTGTATGATTTATGACATCTTCAAAGGTTGGTTTGTCATTGAAACAGTGGCGGTAATGAAATATTCTTCTGGAAATATGGAAAAACGTCTGTTTTATACTTAAAGGGATGAATTAAATGTATTTAGTCATGACTATTACAATTAAGATAGGAAGGAGATAGTCATACCCATTAAATCCCATATCGTAGGCCAGCAAAGAAGTTTGTTTACATTTTCTTTCATTTATATTGAAATTTCTTGAAATCTGACTCATAAAATTCATAATGTTTGCAAGAAGGTGAGAATGAATACCACCGCCAAAAACCGTAGAATACTGTATCATAGTTACCAATTTGACCGTAGGATTATATAACTTAGCCGAAAGAAACCATAACATCTATCGCCGAATACTATAACAAGAAATGATGAAAAAGGCAAATTACGGCCCAAAAGTGACTTTCCGGAAAGAGGTTTACGGTTGGCGGACAGCATTATTATGTTTAAGCACCCGACTATGGGTAATATTCTACAAATATATGATAAAATGTCTACTTTCACTTTCTTCTCTATAAAAGCTGATTTAAGGAAGAATAAAGCACTCATCGGCCTGGAATATATGCATTGTTATGGTAAAACTTATTACAGGCAAATTTTCCTATGAATAAAGGCATATGTACCTTAATTATCAAATTTTACTCCAGTTTTATAATTTGTTTACACGGTTTCTAATGACGCTTTCCCACAATTGTTTGTAAAACCGGCAAAAACCATAACGTTAACATACGCATACAGAATACCGCAATAACACATTGTAGGTAGTGTGGTATAAAGTTCCTTTTCATACTATTTTTACTTCAAAATTGCTTTGAATGGCTAACAGTGAATATCTTGATCAGCGGCTAATGAGCATGAACTTAGCTCGAAGTCTCCAGGTATTTTAAATAAGTTTATTTTCTCCCGCACTTCGTTTGTCCGAAAATAAATATTGTCTTTCTAACGTGTCTTAAAGCAAAATGCTGATTAAGAAATAAAGAAACAACGAATTGTTGGTAGGAATGCCGCTGTTCGCTACGGTTCCATTTATTACATATCATACACAAAACCTTCGTTACATAAGTAACAATTTAAACAAACTCATAATTTCTGTACAAGGATATCTGACATCAAAAGTCACTGACGTATTCAAAATCTCACAAAAATGACGGGTCTGCAAGTAGCTGAAATGGTTAATTGTGACTGAAACGCTGCGAGCGGGCTACCCAACCCTACTCCCTTTAATTATATTTTTTATATTTTTGGGAGGGGGAGGTAGGTTTATCCATGCTCAAGACCAGCAAGACCGTTCACACAAGTTTCTGTCAATAAGCTAATCCCGCAGTGCGAAAATGTCCGTACTAAACGAACGCTCTTCCACTGCGAATGAATGAATGAATGCCAAGCAAGTGCTCCCGTTCTAGAGTGTTGTCTCACTCAACTATTATCAGTCTCATTTCACCATTCAAATATCGCACATTTAAAGCGTAATTTCAACTGAAATTGTATAACGATACACATAAACACTTTTAAAAAAAAAAAAAAAAAAAAAAAAAAAGCAAAGGTTGACTTCAAAGACTTAGATTTTAAATCATTTGCGGAATAAGAAAAAAGGTTCATGTGGCAAAAGTGAAAGTGGGTAAAATTTTGGACCAAAACTAGGCCTATCTTCTCTCTTTGAAATCAATATCAGTCAAAGAAATGCTACCATGCCATATCCGATCATTAGTTGCAAAATCGGTCAGAAATTTCAGAAACAAAAGAAAATACACAGACCTGTCTCTACGTAGCGAAGCGTTCGACTGACTAAAACAATCAAAACAATCATTTTAAAAGACTATCAAAATCGTGCGATAAGAAACTCACTCATATCTCATGATACTGAATACAGAAACACGTGAAATAAGCTGAAACAATATCGCACATATTACTATAAAAGACTGACCGAAAAGAAATGGATTTATTTTCTCCCGCACTTCGTTTGTCCGAAAATAAATATTGTCTTTTCTAACGTGTCTTAAAGCAAAATGCTGATTAAGAAATAAAGAAACAACGAATTGTTGGTAGGAATGCCGCTGTTCGCTACGGTTCGACAAGACAAAGAAGGGGAAAAGAACTGTTGATGTGTAAAATCTCCCAAAAATGAAAGAAAATAAACGATCCCTCCGTAAACTCTAATGTAACAAGAAATGATCGGATTTGGCTAAAATAGCTGCGTTCACGTATCTGAACGTAAAACTTGTAAAGCAAATACATTGGCAATACCATCTGAAGAAAAACAATAACATATTAAAATTGAGAAATCGCCTTAATAAAGGCAGTGATTGAAGTGCCACTAAAACAAAGTACAAATACTAAGAGACATAAGAATCGTATTGTTGTTGAAAACTGATACTATTATAAAGGCCGACCAATGTCACTGATTTCTTTGCCTAACAGAAACGAGAACTTGTGCTGCATCTATTACCTCTTCTCACAATAAATGTAAAACAGTGCCTCTTTCTAGCAGTTCTAAGCGTAAAAATACGCAAAAAAAATGTTCCACACCAGCTCCGTCTGAGTAACACATAACAGTCCAAATATTACGACACTACTAATAAGAACTAAATTTTACGAAATATCTGAATCAAACCATCGGAAGATCTTGTTAGCTGACAAGCTTTAAACTGGAATCGTCATGACCGCGGCACCAGAACAACCATAAACAAATCTTAAACGCCTTCAAACATCGCTGTATCTGTCCATCGTTCAGCCAGGAAAAAAGACTAGAATATAAGGAGCAAATGTAAGTTCTATTATAGGCTATGCGCCAACGTGCAAAGTATAATGTTTTATGACAACTGAAAAACAAAACTGAACAGACACGGTGACTCTTAACAGAAATTAAGCGCAAACAGCGACCATCTTTTCTCTCTTTTTTACGTGCACCTATGCCTGCTAACTGATAAACTGTCACAAAAACTCAATGGCTGCTCTTCCATTTTACTTTAATCTTAACCCGACATGTTACCAAAATCTGGCAAACTGCCACGTAATTTTCCCTTCCCTCATCATTTCATTACAGTTGTTCTTATTTGATTAGCCCACGACCCGTGGCCACAAACTGGCAAATGCCACAAAAATTCAAGAACTCATTTAATGTAAAACGAAACACGCAAGTAAAATCTGCAAAATGCGCCAATGATTATATTACTGTTTTCCGTATTGCCCATCATGTTTATCATAATTATCGTATCTATCGTTGTTCGTGATCATAAAACGGCAAATAGCCACAACAGATTTCAAGAGCATCTCTTTGACGATACCAATAACCTCAAATAATTGGCAAAGTGCCATGATGCATTCTCTTTTTGTTTTCTTCCCTTTCTTTTTCTTTTCTTTTCTTTTTCTTTTTTTTTATTTTTTTTTTTTTTTTTTTTTTTTTTGTTTGTTTATTTTGACAATACACAAACAGGCAACTTATGCATTCTCTCTTTTTTTTTTTCTTTTTTTTTTTTTTTTTTTTTGACAATACCGTGACCCACGATCACAAATTGACAAAGTGCCATGATGCATTCTCTTTTTGTTTTCTTCCCTTTCTTTTTTTTTTTTGTTGACAATATCGTGACCCACGATCACAAACAGGCAACTTATGCATTCTCATTTTTTTTTTTTTGACAATACCGTGACCCTTGATCACAAATTGGCAAAGTGCCATGAAGCATTCTCTTTTCGTTTTCTTTCCCTTTCTTTTCTTTCTTTTTTTTTTTTTTGACAATACCGTGACCCAAGATCACAAATTGGCAAAGTGCCCCGCCTAAGCTATTTATATACATGCTGTGTACATGCTCTGAGAGAATTGACCCCGACCGACCCGACTTACTGCTATATAAACTCGGGTTACTCGGGGTATCGATTTCACATGTGTTTCTAATGAAACTGGTCGTATAATCCTCCCGTATACCAATAAATGATACAGAATTATACAATTCCGCAGCAGTGCCCCAGGTGGTGATGATAACGCTGTTAACCGATTTCCTCTAGTTAAAAGTAAAACGTAAATTTCCCGCATCATCTAGAAAATCGAAATCCTCGTTAAAAGTTATGTTGATTAGGCGTTTTGAACGGATTTCTACGTTAAAATTTAAGCGTTTTGTAATATAACAATTTTGTAATGGCACGGGAACCAGCGAAACAGTATTCCCTGTTTTACAGCCTTTATAAAAATATAGTTCCAGTTGTATTGCAAACTTATTTTCGTGTGATACTTCAAAAATATGTCTTCAAACACACTGACTGTATACAGAATAAAAGTAGACAAAATTTTATCATTGGATATGCGAATTTCTAGAGAATTTTATGAGAGCGTTCTTTAATCGGCGCACTAATACCGTGAATCAGGTTTCAGTAGCACCGCTGATATACTATATGCTTGAATTACCTGTATTATCAACCGGGAACCACAACTAATGGCAAAAGTAATTCACAGAGCATGTTTAGCTGATACCTGCAGTGTCCAGATAATTAGGCGATGGCTAGAACATCTGGTCTGATTATCAGTTAGGCATAAATTTTAGGTTATTTTTCTCTAAGAGGATGTACACATCATGTATCTCTCTCTCTCTTTTTAAAAAGGTATACTCCCTCGTATTTCATTACGAAATAATCACAAAATTATAAAACTGGTCGGTTGTATGCAACATAATTAAGATTTGTTTAAAAAATCTTCAGCGAAAATATCTTTGTTACGAAGGCAGAGACGATATATCAATGTATACCCTTCTTGAATATTCACGAATATTTTGTCGTCATAAATTGATTGACTCCCACAGGAGTTTCTGCAAGCATGTTTTCAATTTTATGATCGGTTGAGTAAAAAACTTTACAATAGCATTAACCTCTAATCTGTGCACGTGAGTTCTTTTCAGCCAATAACTGTCTGAAGTTGATTAAAGAAAGGGCTTAAAATTATTCATGTCATAACTAACCTGATTAACTATGATTGCTGGCTGGGCGTATCTAATCATTTTTTTTTTTTTTTGGCGGAAATGGCGACCCGCTATTGCCGCTCTTTTTTTTTATGTATTTTCTTAAATTATCCTATTTCTAAGACAATCACAATCATAAATTTGGCAGATAAATGTACTTTCAATATCAATCATTATCATGCCTAGGATATAATGTTTTGTGAGAAATTTAAAAGTTAATAGAAATATTGAGGGTGTAAATCTTTAAGACACCGTGGCCCACGACCACAAACTGGCAAAGTGCCACACAAACTTTTCTCCACAACAACAATGTGCCAAATGCCTTTGAACCAATAAAACACTTGTCCTTTTCCCCTTTTTTAAACATTTCATGAACCGCGTTCGAAAAAGTAACAAAATGTCTCGAAAACGCTCAGCCGTTCGCAAATTTCACAATAACCTGACTATTAGATTTTGCTTTCCAAAATGCGCTTTGATTAAATATGAAAGCAGCATGCAATAAATTGATTTAAACTTAGATATTTGACATGTTTGAAAACAAGTTAAACTGATAACTGATCATCTAAATAAACCATCATACTTACCACTTTTTCTAATCAAACATTTGAATACAAACCTCAAAAGTGCTTAAGTAAACAGAATAGATATTTTTTCTTGTTTACGTTTGAACTTAAGTAAAACTCCAGATTGTGAGTTAAGACACCTTTATAAAATATGCTGTCTCCCTATATCCCCTTTTCACAAACAAAATATTTTCTAATTTTGTTAGGCATTTTTGTTATATCTATTTTTTTTTTTTTTTATATATATATATATAAATTCCCAGAAAACGCCACGGTTTAAATCACATACAAACTGAAGTCATAGAAATCTGTGCGACTGATATGCAAATTAGCGAAATCTAAAGCAAGTAGAAAAATCGAACTGTCTTCTAACGATCATGTGGTTATGCAGAGAGCATCCTCACTAGAGCACATACTCGTGACATCAAGTGACATGTTCTATGCAATCATGTGATTTCAATCGCAATCCCGTTTTCTTCCAGCTTAACTAAATATAGATTATATTGCAATACACCAAAATCCAATGACCAACAGTCGAATCTTACTGTTTTTAAAAAATATTATAGTATATCAACATTTTGTCTAAATACTTTTCGTAAGGATGAAAAATAGTACATGATGTTGCGTAAATGCCATTTGACCGGCAATTGCATAGCATCGTCGAAGAACAAATAGTTAAACTAATATAGCTTTGACTGTACACAACTCTTGATTAGTAACACAGAATCATACTCAACTTTGATGAGCTTTATGTTGCCTGCATCTGATGTCTGTAATTTCAGAGCTTCTGTTGTGGACGAACATATCGGGTGTATACAAATGATCTTGTAGCTAGCACTTGGACAGAGCCATCAGCTGACTGGAACTGAATGAGTTTTTGCGGATGTCATCCAGCAAAATCTGCTTGCAGAGGATTCGCTGGATTGTAATACTAGTCGCTCTCTCTATTTTCCTGAAAATTAAACTGTTAAAATGTGAACCGTCAAAAGCCCTGACAAGGACTAAACAAAATCGAAGGGCTGTTGATGAACGGCCCGTTATTTGAAAAATTAGGTTGGTTTACCTGTTTGAAAAGAACACGAGTTGTTACATGTAATTGTCTATAATATTGGCAGATGAGAAACCAGAAACTGAAATTTGTCTTTCAGAAATATGTTCCCCCGAATTTTAGGCAATAATATAGGACTCTTTTCAAGCACATCAACCAACATTTCAACACCAAACGTGAGGGTTAAAGCGCTTTTTGTATCTGTGTTTAAACGCTTTGATTGTTAGGACTATGAAGACTGGCGTATATCTGTAAATGAACTTTCATTTTAATAATGTTGTTGCAGCCTCAGTTTCCTTTCCAGATCAGACAATTTATTGCATGTCACCTTAAACAAACAAAAAATGAAAATACTAGAATCTCAAAGCTTAGGAATGAATGAATCATGTTTCAATCAACCGATCTCTTCATGTGCTAGTCGGTTATCACAAAGCTAGAATTTTGTTTTCAATGACCATAAACTGCCACCCTATTTTTCATACATTAATTCAGCTGCAAAACACTGAGGGAGAAATACATGCATTGCGTTGCAATGTGCCTCCCTGATCATGCTCAAAATCTTTGAGAAATGTATTAATAATTCCAACTGCCCATGGTGGTGGCCTTGGAAAGCAGTGAAATTTATCAAATATAAAAACATCTAACTGGTAAATTCTTAGAATGCACGTTGCACTTGCAATAATTAAGAAAAATATAAGTCTACTTAACTTTGTAGCCGCTTCAAATAATCAGCCTGAAAAACAGTAGACCCTCCAGAGCTGCTCATTCGTCTGTGTAGGATTGGTCTTGTATTTATCTACAGACGCGGACTGTCGCTGAAACTTAGTTGGCAGCTTGCGTATTCCTGAAACACTGAACTGAAACTAGTTGAACTTCGCAAGGGCGCATGGCCTCGAAGAACTAAAATAAACTTAACGCTCTATCGATGGCAAGCATCTGCTAAAAGATCCACGGTGACTCAAAGGAGGGAGTAAGTTACCAGTCTTAAATGAACTATTAATGTTACTAAATACAACGGCTAAAATACAGTTATAGCTTAGTAAGCATATGAATTAAAATCTAATCAAAATCGTGATAACTACAAAACAGACGTGTATGAAACCGGACTCCTGATTTTGCAAATAAATGTCGCCACAAGTACCATAACTAGCGCATGTAATGGGATACCTTTGCCAATTATCCTAAGACACTAATATCTGAAAACTCCTTTTTTTTTTTTTTTTCAGAGAGAAATAAACAAAATCTGACCGACCTTACTGGTGTATGAGTCGAGTATGAGTTTGAGTTGTGTTTGTGAATGTGGGCCTGGGTGGTTTATTGCTGTGCATAATGATAACAGCTGTATGATTTATGACATCTTCAAAGGTTGGTTTGTCATTGAAACAGTGGCGGTAATGAAATATTCTTCTGGAAATATGGAAAAACGTCTGTTTTATACTTAAAGGGATGAATTAAATGTATTTAGTCATGACTATTACAATTAAGATAGGAAGGAGATAGTCATACCCATTAAATCCATATCGTAGGCCAGCAAAGAAGTTTGTTTACATTTTCTTTCATTTATATTGAAATTTCTTGAAATCTGACTCATAAAATTCATAATGTTTGCAAGAAGGTGAGAATGAATACCACCGCCAAAAACCGTAGAATACTGTATCATAGTTACCAATTTGACCGTAGGATTATATAACTTAGCCGAAAGAAACCATAACATCTATCGCCGAATACTATAACAAGAAATGATGAAAAAGGCAAATTACGACCCAAAAGTGACTTTCCGGAAAGAGGTTTACGGTTGGCGAACAGCATTATTATGTTTAAGCACCCGACTATGGGTAATATTCTACAAATATATGATAAAATGTCTACTTTCACTTTCTTCTCTATAAAAGCTGATTTAAGGAAGAATAAAGCACTCATCGGCCTGGAATATATGCATTGTTATGGTAAAACTTATTACAGGCAAATTTTCCTATGAATAAAGGCATATGTACCTTAATTATCAAATTTTACTCCAGTTTTATAATTTGTTTACACGGTTTCTAATGACGCTTTCCCACAATTCTTTGTAAAACCGGCAAAAACCATAACGTTAACATACGCATACAGAATACCGCAATAACACATTGTAGGTAGTGTGGTATAAAGTTCCTTTTCATACTATTTTTACTTCAAAATTGCTTTGAATGGCTAACAGTGAATATCTTGATCAGCGGCTAATGAGCATGAACTTAGCTCGAAGTCTCCAGGTATTTTAAATAAGTGTACCCTGAGTTCAAGCACTATGGCAAGCGGTTTTAATATTTTCTCTATATATCTGATTTTTTATTTATATTTATTTATATTTTAGAGTATATAAGGTATCTCATATTTTATGTAAATAAGATCTGTTATATTTAATAAGATATCTGCTTATTAAGATGTCTGATATACACTGTATCGACAAAGCAGCTAAAAAACTATCACGTGACCTGAACTAGGTAAACCTAGTATCTCAGAAATATAGTACACTCACAGACCTCAGATTAATTATTTGTTTTTATTTACTTAACCCTGAGAAATAGATTAAAATCAAGTTATTTTATTACTGTGTTCCTGATTGTTAGGCTTCAGATTATGAAGAATCAGTTTCCTAATGTTTTGAAATCTTAAAAAATAAGTATTTTGCTTGCATTTCACAAATTTACTGGTCAACTAGTTTTTAGTCTTTTTTTCCCCCGGTCCAAGGGATTCTCATACTGATGTTCCCAAAGAGGCTGAGCTGGGTTCCTGACAGAGCGCCTGTCCGTCTTCTTCAATTTGAAGAGAAGAGATATTTTTAAGAGGAGTTTTTCTTTGTTTTGTTTTTTTGGAGGGGGGGGGGGAGGAGGGGGAGCAGGAGGTGGGTTGAATCTGTTGCAGCTGTTTAGTAATAAACATCATTTGCATCTTTTCATCATAAAAGTCAATTCAAAATAAAGTCTAAGTTGTTTTCAGTATCAATTCTTAACATGATGAAACAAACCTAAACCAAAGTACAGGGACATCCAGAGAAAACATACATACTTGACTATTTACAATATTTCGGAGATCGAAATTCTGACTTTTAAATTCTAATACTTCAAAATCATCTGTGCTCATCAGAAACATGACAGAAAATCTACAAGCTTTGGAAACTTGTCAATATAATATTTAAATAATGATGCAACAATTTTACTCAGTAGGTTAGGGTTTGAGACCCGCTGGAGGCGGAAATCTTTCAAACCGGGGTTCCATTGCATCATTACCCTCACATCATTTCATAATCACCCTCCCATTGTCCTGAAATTCTGTTAAAATGGACGAAAAATCATACGTCATCCATCATCCATAGAAGTTAGGGGTGTCCTAATAGTTTTGCTTCGTTCGTCGTACAGGATTTCGTTCTCTTCGGGTCTTGTGTGCTGACAAGTGTGCCGCAAAGCTAATTTTCATGACAGTCTCAAATATAATTTTGTCCCTTCAAGGTTTGTGCCAGTACATGATAAGTCTGATGTAACTTAATTCCTACTCATTTGATACTGCCCGGTGGTTAATTACATAAAGTAATGCAATGATTTTGCTTCATCCCCCATCAGATCGAAAACCCTTGTCATACTGATTGACCAAATTGGTGTATATTTTAAACACATTTTATTGTTGAACAGAACAGACAAGATCTTACAACATTAATTCGTAATGGCCCCCTACCCATTATGTCTTTAATGATCATTATATTGTGTCCTGTATTGGTTAACAAGACAGGAAAAAAAATCAAAGTTAAGAAGAAAAAGTTCAACAAATGCAAAATATTCGTAAAAATAAAGGCTAAAGCACACATACACACACACACACACACACACACACACACACACACGAATAAAAACAGGCCCACAACATTGAATCAACATAGAATAAACATTCATTCAACATCATAACTAACTTGAAATTAACATTGATTCAACGTCATGTTGATTCTGTGTTGATTCAACATTGTGTGCCCGCCCAGTGGGAAAATCTAAAACTTTAGTTCAGTTTACCCTAAATGTAGCTTACCGCTGCTTTATAATATTTTGGTGTCTTTGATACCAAACTGAATGAAAGTTCCCAAGTCTTTTCTTTTTGTCTCTGGCTTAGACAAAAAAGAATGTAAAGCCTCATTAAATTTTAGTTCCAACGTTTACATTTTACTGCTTATACATTATCATTTACAGCTACATGAGCATTATGAAAATATCACTTTCAATATAAAAATCTGTAACCCCATTCAAATGCTCTGTCCTTTAAACCTTTCAATGTAGTCCGGGATGTATAAAACTGGAAAATTTCAGTAATTCATTTTTTTTATTTGTCCAAATTAATTCTGATACCATAATTAATTTTGATACCATAATTATAACGGTCTGCTATGTGTATTACTGGTAATAGTGAATGTGTGTAAAGGACCGCTTATCTGCAGAACAGCTGTGGTTTGTTTACCTATTAGAAACTGGAAGCTGGCTTGTCGATACAGTGTATAGTATGCAAATATCTGATCTGCAATATTAGATATTTGATATGCTATATTAGACATTTGATAATCTGTATAAGATATCTTATTTACTATTTCAGATATCTGGATTTATAATTAAGATTTCTAATTCAAGTTACCCAAATGTACCAAGTACCTTATATAAGTATTTAAGTTATAATTTATTAGGTATAAGGTATATCAGATATCTAGTAAAGCATGTCAGTTATCATATATACCCAAATGTAAGAAAAATCAGATATTATTTACTAATTAAGATATCTTATATAATATATTAAATATTTGATATGCTAGATAAGGTATCTGATATATGTTTCTGAAATTTTGAAAACACACAATTTTTCGTCCGATTTTTGGTTGATTCTTTTCAGTTTATTTCCGGAGTGTTTTTATTTCCCCACAGATTCTCCCGGTTTAACCCAGGCAATTTGGACGCTGCGGAAGAAGACGCTGAAATGTATATAACAATGGTTGCGAATGAGGTAAGTATAACGTTTTCTTATGAGCCGCGACGCGACAAAATAAAGCCCTGATCTGAGTCTTCGCTGGGCGCACATGCTACTTTGTTGGTTTTATCGTGTCGCGACTCCTATATTTCTCATCCTCAAGTGGATAGATTCGACGCTATGGCGATGAAGCTCTCAGTCTTTCTCTTTATATACTGAATCTATCATTTACTCCCCGACGGATTGATAAGAGCCGTTTTCATGCACGCTGCATTTTTCCACACAACATTTAGCAAACATTTTTATAATTTGCCCGAGGTTGTGTGGGAAACGGCTGTTTCACAATGGCTTGCTGCAAAAGCGACGAGGTATCTGCACTTTACCGCATGAAAAATCTTTGAGTATTAAAGAAATAATAATAAGTTTTCTTACCTGTTTTTCCGAATGTTGGTACAAAATAACACATAGTTCCCCACCATGTTCAGGCCCGGATCCAGATCACCACATACCGGTGGGGCTCTGAATAACTGGTGGGGCTGGGAGGTGCCGAGATGCTGGTTTGTGTGTGTATGGGTGGTGTGGGGCAGTAAGTGGGGCTTAAAAATATATGACATAATTAGGGATCAACTTGATGAGAATTTTGATAATATTCCTTTTGCCTTATAATATATGTTGTGACATCTCATTAGAATCGCCTCGCCGAGGCGATTCTAATGAGATATCGCAACATATATTTTAATCTTACCAGGCCGAGGTGGCGGGGCTGAAGCCCCAAAGCCCACCCCCTGGATCCGGGGCTGATGTTCCTTGGGGAACGAAAGTTTTTTCAGCTGTTCTTGGTCGCATAGTAGATGGCCGTTATGCCCATATATGGTCTTATCTAGAGCTGAGAGGCCAATGACATTAAAACTTTGTATGTAGCATTAGGGACGTTTGAGGAAATAGTTAAAATTGTGACCCTGGGTTGACCTTGACCCAATTTATAGCAAGGTCAACTTTGGTACCTAATGCGTTAATAGGGTAAAACAACAGATTTCACGGAAACATTTTAAGCCTATACATAGTACATGTAATTGGATAATAATGAAACCATGTTAAGGTCACCGAAAAGGTTAAGGTCATCCTTTGCTCGAGGTCTCTGAGATTTTAAAATTAAAATATGCACTCCTCTAAAGCCACTGAATTAAAATTTATAACAAAATGAGCGAAGTGACAAAAATGTGTCTGTTGACAGTAAGGGACCAAATGAGCTTCAGGACCTTTGGTCCTTTGGTTCTTATTAATCGATGCATTTTATGCTCCTTCCATTGTATTAAAATCTATTGATAGTTGAACATCCATTTTTAAATTTGTTTTACTGCATTTAACTAAATAAGTATGGTATGTTTCTGCTCATTTTTAGCTCGCCTGAACGAAAGTACAGGAAGAGCTATTGTTGTCACCCGTCGGCGTCCGCGTCCGCGTCCGGATTGGATGTTTTGGTTAAAGTTTTTTAAAGACCTATAGATCTATCTCCTTAACCCACGGATGGATTCTTTTGATATTTGTAGTATGGTTAGATATTTGTCCAAAGTTTAACAGGGTACCACCCTCACCCCTATTTGTGACCTTGATGTCAAGGTCATGGACTTAGAAAATGGGAGTTTTTGTGAAATGGATTATCTCCTTAATACCCCCATTCCACTGGACGGCGCTTCCACTGCGCTCCAAAATTTTCGACAAAGCGCCATGAATCGTAGCAGAAGCGGCAGCAGCGCAGGAGAAGCTTCTAGGTCGCAGTGAAAGCGTATCAGAAGCGGCATGATCGCCAAGTCACGGCGCTTGTTTTGACTCTGCTCAAAATTTACGTAGCGGAAGCGCCGTGGACACAAAGCGCAACGAAAGCGTAGTGAGAACGTAGCTCGAAATTCATGAACGCAGCAGCAGCGGGAGCAACGCAGCACCAGCGCAGTGGGATCGTGCCGACAGCGCCGTGAGATTCGTCTGCGACCCTGCTACGCTTCTGCTACGCTCTTTGCGCTCCCGTTGCGCTCTTGCCGCTTCCGCTGCGACTCTATTATTTATGAATAGCGCGACCACGACACTTCCGCTGCGCTCTTGGCGCTTTATCTGCGTTTCCTCTGCTCTTATGGCGATCTGGGCATGAAAACGCCGCATTTCCACGACGTTTCATAACTCGATTCTCACGTTTCATTCAAGATGCAGGCTGCCAGGAGCAGGAGTTGGAATACCCTCTCCTGCGGTTAAAGTTGCGTGAAAATAGTCTCCTGACCTGGCCTGGGTGTGGATTTCGCCTACTGCTTTTGACAAGGGACCAGGCTCTTGCTCTCTAAACTGAGCCAGATAGGCGCCCTTTAGAACGCCGAGCAGAGGCCCCAGTTGAGCCTGTACAGCAAGAAGAACGAGACGAGTTGTTCGAAGTCACTAGTTCATGATTGCCAGCTGGGCCATAGCCACTGTAATTTTTATATTATCAATATTGTTTGAAGGCTGGTGGCTAACTGCTGCTGGACCCGATTCTCCGCCGATTTACATAGAAGCGGTTACAAAGCGCAACACAATCGCAGCATGAGCACAGCTCCTGCACTTAGGTCGTAGCACGATCGCAAATGCATCGTAATAAGCGTAGCTCAAGCGTAGCTTGAAATCCTTTGCCGTAGTAGCAGCGTATTAGAAGCGCCCTCGAAGTCCGTTGAGCGTGGCAGAAACGCAGCTAAATCGCGGCAGCATCGTGACTAGCGTGGCGAGATCGTATTAGAAGCATACTGGCAGCGTACTGGAAGCGCACAAGATCCAAGTTTTGGCAAATGCCTACGCTTCTGCTGCGATTTCGAAAATTTTGGAGAAGCGCCATGATCGCCAAGAGCGCAGTCAAAACGTCATCCAGTGGAATGGGGGTATAACCCATGATAATCATTTTGCTTTCGTTCCAATCCCTAATACCCCCATTCCACTGGACGGCGCTTCCACTGCGCTCCGAAATTTTGGACAAAGCGCCATGAATCGTAGCAGAAGTGGCAGCAGCGCAGGAGAAGCTTCTAGGTCGCAGTGAAAGCGTATCAGAAGCGGCATGATCGCCAAGTCACGGCGCTTATTTTGACTCTGCTCAAAATTTACGTAGCGGAAGCGCCGTTGACGCAAAGCGCAACGAAAGCGTAGTAAGAACGTAGCTCGAAATTCATGAACGCAGCAGCAGCGGGAGCAACGCAGCACCAGCGCAGTGGGATCGTGCCGACAGCGCCGTGAGATTCATCTGCGACCCTGCTACGCTTCTGCTACGCTCTTTGCGCTCCCGTTGCGCTCTTGCAGCTTCCGCTGCGACTCTATTATTTATGAATAGCGCAACCACGACGCTTCCGCTGCGCTCTTGGCGCTTTATCTGCGTTTTCTCTGCTTTTATGGCGATCTAGGCATGAAAACGCCGCATTTCCACGACGTTTCATAACTCGATTCTCCCGTTTCATTCAAGATGCAGGCTGCCAGGAGCAGGAGTTGGAATACCCTCTCCTGCGGTAAAGGCTGCGTGAAAATAGTCTCCTGACCAGGCCTTGGTGTGGATTTCGCCTTCTGCTTTTGACAGGGGGCCAGGCTCTTGCTCTCTCAACTGAGCCAGATAGGTGCCCTTTAGAACGCCGAGCAGAGGCCCCAGTTGAGCCTGAACAGCAAGAAGAACAAGACGAGTTGTTCGAAGTCACTAGTTCATGATTGCCAGCTGGGCCATAGCCACTGGAATTTTTATATTATCAATATTGTTTGAAGGCTGGTGGCTAACTTCTGCTGGACCCGATTCTCCGCCGATTTACATAGAAGCGGTTACAAAGCGCAACACAAGCGCAGCATGAGCGCAGCTCCGACACTTAGGTCGTAGCACGATCGCAAATGCATCGTAATAAGCGTATCTCAAGCGTAGCTTGAAATCCTTTGCCGTAGTAGCAGCGTATTAGAAGCGCCCTTGAAGTCCGTTGAGCGTGGCAGAAGCGCAGCTAAATCGCGACAGCATCGTGACTAGCGTGGCGAGATCGTATTAGAAGCGTACTGGCAGCGTACTGGAAGCGCACAAGTTCCAAGTTTTGGCAAATGCCTACGCTTCTGCTGCGATTTAGAAAATTTTGGAGAAGCGCCATGATATCCAAGAGGGCAGTCAAAGCGTCATCCAGTGGAATGGGGGTATAAGCTTGTACTGTTTATATTTGATTGTATGTTAGTTGTAATTTAGAAACAATAAATATGTTTAAACCAACATATGCGCTGGCTGGCATCTGATGACATTTCTTATGGACACGTCTCAGTTATCTTCTCACAGCTGGCAGACAATGTTTCAACAAGGAAAATTTAGGCAACGTTATGTGACGACGTTGCACTATATGTCCCCGTTGTGTCAACATTGTTTGCTCTCTGGGCCCAGTTGTTCAAAGCATCGTTAGACTAACGAGCTCGTTAAGAGAACAACACGTTAAGTGTTTACACTGACTTTTACACTGATATTTTTTGTTGAAAATATGTGAGAAGCTTTTGCAATGCAAATCATTAGTTTGAAATTTTAACGTCTCGTTAACTAAAATAATAACTATGTCGTAAGTTTTGAACAACTATGCCCTGAACTATTTGCGTTCGGGAATATGTAATTGACATTCTCAGCAGAGCTCTAGATAAGAGGGAGTATTTGATGATAACTAGGGATAATCATTGTTAAATCTGCATAAAAACATATGTTGTGACCCCTCATCTGGACCGTCTCGACGAGACGGTTCAGATGAGGGGTCACAACATATGGTTTCGATGAGAAGTAAAAAAACATTATCCTTCAATTATCATCAAATACTCCTCTTATCTAGAGCTCTGTCTCAGCCTCAAGGTTTCCACTCTTCATTTTCAGGTCACATACAGGTACCAGAGCGTGAAAGACTTAAATATACCATACAGAGGCGGTATTCTGGACCTTGCTATTAATCCTGCCATAATAATGTACCCGCCAGTAAGTTTTGTTTGTGTTTTTTATTGAGTTGGCGTTTTACGTGTTAAGTTTATTATCAGTCGGCGCTGGCCTAGGTAAACATGATCTCCTGCTCATTTGCTCTAATTTATAAACTTTTTCACTCACCTCACTTGAGCTGTAGGCCCACAGGTGAGCTCAAAATTAGCGATGCTTCCGTCGGTAGCCCGATGTACATCGTCTGTCCGTCCGTCCGTCGTTCGTCAACATTTCACACATCTCCTCTGAAGCCACTCTACTGGGCTGATTAAAGCCATATCTTTTGGGGAGCCTCCCTGGGTCGGAAGAATGAAAGTTTGTTCAAACGCCGGGTCTTAGTCACGTGATCAAGATGGCCGCCATGCTCATATATGGTAAAACCAATTCAAAAAAAAATCTTCTCAAAATCGAAAGGCCAATGACCTTGAAACTTAGTATGTAGCCTTAAGTACTCTGGCCTACATTTTTTTTTTCAAAGAATTACCTTTCCGTTGACCTCGACCTAATTCATGGCAGTCCCAACTTTGGTTCGTAATGCTTTTTATGGGAAAATTCTTACTCAGTAGATTTCTCAGCAACTACATAAGTCTAAGATAAAATACTTGATGTTTAACTTAATTAGCAGATGAAGATATTAGGCTGCCAAACGTCAAGATCAGTCTTTGGTCTATTTTCAAGGTCCCTGAGATTTCAAAACTGAAATAACATCTTCTCTAAAGTCATTGGGCCGTCTGAAGCCATATTTCGTACAGAACCTGCATGGAACATCAAATTGAACATTTATTCATCGAATGGTTGTGGTCACATGACCAAATTTTCTTTAATGGTATTAACCACATGTGGGCATGGCGCCCATATAGTAAATGTTGTGGAGATTTTCCCGATTGTGGAAGACAACAAAATGAAGAACTTCGATTATTAGTTCCTAAAATTCGATTTATTTTCAACACTGAGCCCAAACGATAACTATATATATATATAACTAATTCCTAGCAACCACGTTAAAATCACGTTAACTCTCGTTACGCCGTACGTTATAGATGACGTTACTCACCCATAATGCAAAGCTTAACTATAAGTCTAAAAGTTCTTTTCTCCATATTCCCCTCCTCAAAATGTCCAATTTTGATCAACTTAAAACTGCTTATGTTTGTCTTTAGTATGTGTTACAAAAAAAGAGGTTTAAGATTCTCTTTAGTCTGAACTGATTAATTAAAATAACGTTTTGAAAATTACTATTTGTAAAATATATGTCAATAAATAAAGTTCTGTATGACTATCTTCTATGTGAGCTAATGTAAGATACAGTTCTATGGATCACATTCCAAGGGGCACAGCTTCGTTACTGGTCTGACTAGCGTGCCCTATCCCACCTGCAGCTTCGCAACGCGCACCCGTCCGTCTGTCCTTGGATTCACCTCAACTACTCGCCCGAGAGGCCAGTTTCCTCGTGATGTGTCCGTTGAAACGATTAGTACCACCTCGCCAACTCGTATATCACGACGCTCCCGAAGCCATTTCGTTCGTGCACCGAGACTGGGTAGCCACTCCTGTAGCCACCGCTTCCAGAAATGGCGAACAAGCTCCTGAACCCGGCGCCATCTCTTCCGTAGATTAAACTGTGTGTCGTCCACTGTGGTTGGTGCGAACTGACCCCCGATCTGTCCATGTAAGAAGTGGTTTGGAGTCAGTGGGACGTCATCGGCTGGGTCTGTGGATTGGGAGGTTAGCGGTCGGGAATTTATAAGTCCCTCAGCTCCTATTATTGCCGTCAACAGCTCCTCGTCTGTAATGTCCGCATTTCGTAGAATGACATTGATGGCCCTCTTCGCTGACTTTATCATTGACTCATGGACTCCATCGAAATGTGGAGCCAATGGTGGGTTGAAATGCCAAACTATCCCTTTTTAGCGATTAATTCTTTGATTTTCTCCTGATCCAACTGCGATATTAGCGATTTTAGTTCCTTGTCAGCCGCTCTAAAATTTGTTCCATTGTCCGAATACATTTCCTCCATTAGGCCCCTTCGGCTGGTCATTCTGTATAAAGCATTTTAAGAATGAGTCCGATTCAAGTCCAAATGCCATTTCTAGGTGAACTGCCCTCGTAGCTAGGCAAGTGAATAGGCACAGGTAACGCTTTTGTCGTCGCTTTCCTCGTCCTTGGATCGTTATGAATGGGCCTGCGTAAGCCACAGCTGTTATTGTAAAAGCTTTGAGTGATACTTTGAGCCTTGAAAGGGGCAATGGTGCCATGATTTGCTGACAAACTTTGGCCTTCCTTTGTCGGCATTCAGCGCAGTCCTTCTCCCACTCTCGAATAACTTCACGGCCGGTGACCACCCAGTAGCGAGCTGATAAGGCGGCTAGGGCCTGATTTGTGCCTGCCGCGTGATTGCCCTTTTCGTGAAACTCTTTTATGATTAATTTAGAGATTTCTTGGTAAAATGATAGGATACCTTACATCATACGAAAGGAATTTAGCATTCTTCAACCGTCCATCAGAACGCAACAGTCCATCGTCGTCTAATTTTGGCTGTAATCTGAGAAGCTTGCTGTGTGCAGGCAGGGACCTTCCCCGAAACAAAGCTGTCCACTCCTCCCGGAATTCCGTACTCTGTGCGTATCTAACAAGCTGAATTTCTGCCTGCCTCAGCTCGTCAGCCAGTAACTCTCCATATATTCTGTCTGTCTTTTTCCGTTGACAATTCTGTATGAAACGATTACTCCAAGACTGTATTCTTCTTATCTTCAACCAGCTCGAGTAGCGTCTCGGATATACTGGAAACAGCGTGTCCTCTGCTATTGTGACGAAACCATATGTCTAATTTGTGTTTTCTGACTCTTGAAAGGACCCTGCCGCTCGATTTAATTTCGAAAGCCTCTTCATTTCATTATCATCTCTGGGTTTCTCAAACGATTTGTTGACAGGCCACGTCTCGTCCGACTGTCGCAGAAATGTGGGTCCTCTCCACCATCTAGAACAGTCAACTAGCTCAGATGCTTTCATTCCTCGGCTCAACATGTCAGCTGGGTTCTGGCTTGTAGGTATGTATCTCCACTGTTCAGAATTAGTGAGCGTTTGTATCTCGCCTACTCTGTTAGCCACGAACGGTTTGAAGTCGCGACTTCGGCCTCGAATCCACCATAAAGTTGTCGGACCAGAATATGGCGTCACTTACTCGAATCTCCAAAACTTCTGCTAATCTGGAGGTAAGTCTCAACCCGATGACTGCTCCCATTTACTCCAGTCGAGGGATACTTGTTGCGATGCTCGGTGCAACGCGGGATTTTGCAGCTACTATTTCACTTGAGACGGAACCATCTCCGTAGTTACACCTTGCATATACAACGACTCCGTATGCATTTTCTGATGCATCCACAAACGTATGTAGCGTAATGATACCCGGAGTTCTGTCCTTGTGCTGGAGACATCTGGGAACCTTCATCTTTGTGAGCATCTCAAGTTCGCCGAACCATGCACGAGCGCAGCTGACCAAGGGTTCGGTAAGCTCATCATCCCATTCAAGGCCGGCAGTCCACATGTCTTGCAATAACATTTTTGCACGTATTGTAGAGGGAGCTAGAAACTCGATAGGATCGAACAACGTAGCGATTCTCTTCAGAAAGTTTCGCTTTGTAAACAGTATGTCGCTGTCCAGAACGTGCTCTCTGAATGTGAATATGTCTTCTTTGGCTAGCCACCATACCCCTAGCGTTTTAGTGCACGGCAACTGGTCCCGATCCAGATCCACTTCCGCCTTCCGATCTTGTACTGGTACCTCTGATAGCACAGTTGGTGAGTTCGAATGCCATTTGCGTGAGTGCATTCCGGCTATGGTTAGTAGACGCGATAGTTGTCTATACAAGCAGATACCCTGCTTCTCATCCAGCACAGAGTCCATTGAGTCGTCCATGTACGTTGCCTTTAAGATCGTTTCTGCAGCCCTACCGTACTCACTTTGA
This sequence comes from Ctena decussata, assembly GCA_963989385.1. Lineage (NCBI taxonomy): Eukaryota > Metazoa > Mollusca > Bivalvia > Lucinida > Lucinidae > Ctena > Ctena decussata. The sequence continues at coordinate 8,158,519 of OZ022504.1, forward strand.
TGTTTTCTGGCATGGTGCTGTAAAACAAACTGTGCTAGGAAGGGAGACGAGTTTATGCCAAACAGGACACGGTCGAACTCGTATACGTCTGGTGATCGATCCTGGGTGATTCTCCTCCATAAGAAATGGTGATATGGCTTATCTTCTGGTGCTATCCCTATCCGAAGATACATTCCCGCTATATCGCAGACCACTGCAACCGGATATCGCCTGAAGCGCAACGATACAGCAAACAAGTCTTGCTGTAACTTTGGTCCTTGGTAGATGACGTCATTTAGGGATACACCGGCACACTTCGCCGACGCATCGAAGACGATTCTTGTCTTAGTTGTCTCTTTATCTGGTCTGATCACTGGAAAATGTGGTAGAAACCACTTTGACGTATGCTTATTCTGATCGCCAACTTTCTTGATGTACCCCTTTTCAATGTATTGGTCGATAATTGCGCTGTAGGCAATAGCGATCGCTGGTGATCTGACAAGCTTCTTCTCAGTATTTTTCAATCTCGTTAACGCCATTTTATAGTTGTTTGGCAGCTTCGGCTCGTTGCCTCGCCAAGGAACACCGACCCGGTACATGCAGATTGCTCCTCGATGCGGACGATTAGTTTGTCCCCAATAGTGCCGGTCCTTACTACAGACATGTCATCGAATTCCCAGAAACGCTTTAAATTTGTATTCAGCTGATCTATTTCTGCTCGATCTTTGATAAAATATTTGCTGGCAAAGCGCGTTTGCATCTTTGTTTTACATGTTTCATCTGATCCAGGATTTCCAATACAGGTCCATCCCAATGGCGTCAGTCTTGCGATCGGCTCCCCAGGTCGTCCCCTGACTTCCTGTATTGCGCAATGGAGATCTGCGAAATCGAGGCCTTTAAGAACATCAACGACTGGTCTCTGAGCAATACTTTGGAAGCTGATATGCCATAGATGTGACCATTTTTGGGTGTACTCGGCCCAGTCGAAGGCTGACATAGTTCCTGTGACCCTTGTCGCCGTGAATGCTGTAACGCCCAGTTTTACTTCACCCGTTACACTTTCCAATTCCACATTAACCGGCCGTGTTTCGAACGTTTCCACCTGTCCGTTTAAAACATTAACTATAACTCTCTCTGTCTTACCTTGCAATCCAAGCTGTGCGGCGACATCAGAGTTAATGTACGTCTTAGTGCTCGCATCGTCCAGGAGGGCATTAACCTTCAGCGACCGATCTCCATTTTTCAGTATGACTGGAACGGTCCGTAGTGCGATGAAATCTGCTGTAGAAACGTTGCTTGCCGTCATAGTGGTCTGTTTCAAGCGTTTATTTCCCTCTGAGCCAGAAGTGATCTGCGTACCGGATGCTCGATCCAATGCCATGTCCGTTCTGTTCTGTTCAGTCGATTTCGGTTTAGTTTCTGGTGACGTTCGATGCAGCAATCTGTGATGCAGTTCTTTGCATCCATTCAGGCCACACTGACGACTTCTTGGGCATGTTTTGCCGGAATGTCCCCCTGCCAAACAGCGGAAACATAGTTGACAATGTTTAGCGATTTCCCACTTTTCAGAATAACCTTTTTAGTTGAACGCCTGGCATGTCCAAATCCGATGGTCTGCTCCACAAACTTGACAGCACTGTGTCTTCTTGGCGCGAGTATCTTCGTTATCTCCAAAGAAAGTTCGTGTAAATCTTTTTCCCGGCTTCGGTGGTGTTGTCTGTGCATCTGATACCCTGCCTGTCACACCATGGACGGTCTCAGAAGCGACTGTTAAGAATTCCGATTCTTGAATACCCACTTTCGTAATGTTACTACGAACTGAGTCACATTGTTGTCAAATACCCATCGATAGTAGCTCGCTAGCATAGACTGCGGCAATTTTCGTTGTAACATTAAGTATAAGGAACCGCTACCGAGCTCGTGATGCTGATTTGTTTCTCTCAGATTTATAACTGCTATATCCAGCAGATCAGCGAATTGGTCAAGGTCTTTGGCATTTCCGGTTCGAATTTGTCGGAAGTTCTCCAATTCCTCTATATAAATGGCTATTTGGAGACGCATACCTCCGAATTTTCTTTCCAGCCGTTCTTTGGCGGCCTCATATGCTGCTCCTGATTGTCCTAGGTTTTCGATCGTCTTGAGAGCTTCCCCCGCTAAGTACTGCCGTAGCTGAAGCAATTTGTATTCCCCAGTAGCTGGCGCGATGTCGATGCACGCAAGAAATGCCGCTTTCCAGCTCTGGTATGTCCTTTTGTCACCAGAGAATACAGGAATCTGCACCCGTTTTAATTGGCGCCAAAGATCCTGTCCGATAGAGGGACTGTCGCAGCTAACTGTCGGCACAGATGGATCCGAGGAATTGATCACGTGGCTCAAATGGAGCGGCGCGTGCATTCATGACAGAATTAGTTTGCATCGTCTCTTGGGCATTTTCACGTTGACTTTTTCCCGCATCTTCGTGCCATCCGGCACGTGTAATAGGCGTGCGTTCATTTGCCGGGACTTTGTTCATGCTCGAATTACCAGTTTCATTTGAGAGAGTTGAATACTGTCTATTTTCGATGGGCACTGGAACTGGGCCATTATTTTGTCTAAATTCTTGTGAAATGGTTACCTCGCGTTATTCCTGCAGCGGTTCTGTCGACACGTAATCCTTTTTATATGTCTCTGAGCTTTCATTTTCAATGTTTAATCCACGCCGAATGTCGATTGTTGCCGTTCTCTATTGTCTCCCTAGTTTCTGATGACGTCATCATAAATGTATCTAATTTCTGTCGATTTCCGATGTAAAAAAACTCGCTCTGCTACCAGAAGTTATTGTGGAGATTTTCCCGATAATGGATAAACACCAAAAGAATAAAATCCCTTTGCGACAATCCATTTTAATACCAATTTATACAACTTTTACTGAGCCCATACGATAAACGCGACTTCCATTTTTACTTACCCTTAGCAACCGCCGTCACCGACGAAACGTTACTCCTACGTTAAGTAACGTCAAATGAACGTCCAAACAGTTTCATAAAGCTAAGCAAGAGTTCTGTATAACTTTAAGTTCGTTTTCATTAATATCTCATTCAGTCTTCTCTCTATCTTTCCCTCCTCAAAATGTTCATTTTGATAAATATTAAATTTGTTTTTAAAAAACACCGGAATATGATGTGAATTAAAATGTTCCGCGCACCTGTTAAAAATTTGCTTAATAGCTCTTTAATCATTTTAATTGTTAATCATGGGCTTTTCAAGTCTACTTTTACAAAAGTCAGTAAACGAACAAATCTTATTATCATTTAAGTTCCACCTCTGGGGCACTGGTCTCGTCAGTGTCCCCTGTACAACTTGTAGCTTCGCAACTCGTACATATACATCTTTTCCTGTGCTTGAACCTCTCCTTCGACCTCGAGTCCTGCATCGGCTTCGAACTTTGCCTCGAGAATGACCCCTGCCTCGACATCGACCTCTGCTTCGATCTCGACCACGGCCTCGACTTCGACCTCTATCTCAACCTCTGCCTCGACTTCGACCTCTGCCTCGACACCGACCTCTGCCTCGACACCGACCTCTGCCTCGACACCGACCTCTGGATTGACTGCGGCCCTGCCTCGACCTCGACCATTGCCTCATTCTCGACCTTGACCTTTGCCTCGGCTTCGATCTCGTCCTCGACTTCGACCTCCTCTTCCACTTCCACTTCGACATCGTCCTCGACCTCGACCTTTGCCTCGACTGAGCCCTCTTCCTGGACTGAGACCTCTTCCTGGACTTAGACCTCTTCTTCGAGATAGACCTCTTTTTCGACTGAGACCTCTCCCTAGAGCGAGACCTCTTCCTTGACACGCACTTTTTGAAGGTGCTATTCATCTGCTCAATCTCAGACTGTTCTCTCAAAAAGTTAGTGTAGGCAAAGTTTGTTTGCAGAATAGTTTCATTATAAGAGTCCGGACTTCCTACGCATGTCCAACCGAGCAGTGTTAGTCTTGCTGTAGGGTCTCCCGGTTTTCCACGTCTTTCTTCGATGGCGTGGAGAAGGTCAGCGCAGTCCAGCCCTATGAGCACGTCGACAATGGGTCTCTTTGACGAAGATGGGAACTCAATATTTCTCAGCTGTGGCCATTGTTCCTTGTAACGATTCCAGTCTACAACAGGCATGTTCGTAGTGACCTTATTAATCGTATAAGAATTAATTTTCATTCTCACATTTCCTGCTACGCTCTGTAGTGTGACATCGATAGGTTTTGTCTTAAAGACTTCGACCTGACCATTCAAGACACTAACCTTAACCCTTTTGGTTCTACCTTGAAGGCCTAACACTTCTGCGACATATGCGTTCACGTAGGTTTTTGTGCTAGCCTCGTCTAGCAGTGCATTGACTCTGAGCGAACGATCTCCATTTATCAAAATGACTGGCACCGTGCGTAAACCTATGAAGTCTGGTTTCGTGCTGCTCTGCGCCACCATTGTTGTCTCTTGTGCTGTATCATTCCCCTCCATGAGGAAAGTAGCCCGTTTTGTTGACACTTTTTCTTGCGCCGCACGCCTATTTTTGAAAATATCATTATCTTCCAGACGCTTTACTTCCGTGTTGTCTTTCACAGGTGACCTTTGTTCGACCGTCTTTTGCTTATGGAGTAGTCTAAGGTGCATATCTGCACATCCGTCTAGTCCGCAGGTTCGACTTTGTTGGCATGATTTGCCCTGATGGTCCTCGCCTAGGCAGCGAAAGCAAAGCTGTTGCCGTTTTGCGACAGCCCACCTATCTCGAACGCTAGATATTGACGAAGCTGTAGTAGCTTGTACTCTCCTGTAGCGGGGGCGCTGTCGATACAAGAGAGGAAAGCTGCCTTCCAGCTTTGATATTTTTTCTTGTCGCCGGAGAAGGTCGGAATCTCCACCCGTTTGAGTTGTCGCCACATATCAAGCCCAATGGAAGGGACTGTGTAGCTCGCCGCCGGCTCAAATGGCACAGCCTGTGCATTCATTGTGGTTTGACTTCCTCCTGGAGTCATACCGCAGTATTCTTGCGTTTCTTCATGTGAATTAGGCGTAGCCACGTCACTAGCGACCCAGTTCATTTTTTCCGTCATCGTCATTTCCTTGTTTTTGTTCTGATTTATAATCTAATCCTTTTTGCTTTGATTCAAATGCAGGCTAGGCGGACATTTCTTTAACTTTTACTGGTTCAGGGCCATGAATATTATTACTAGAACCGATAAATCCTACCTTCTTGGATGTTTCTTGTAATCCTGACGATATTTCCTTTTGACATGTCTCTGAATTATCAGTAATGTTCATTCTATCGAGCACTTCAATGGAGAGTATATATGACCTTCCACTCGACTGTTCCTCTTTAAGCGAATGAAGATAAAGTCTTGCTGCCTCGTATGCAGTACTGAATTCCTCCTCTAATTTCTCCATCTCAAGGACGACCTTTTTGCTCTTTTCCGTTTTCCTATTTTCCATATAAAGTTCTGATAGGTTAGTCATCACATCCATTGCGCTTTCCAAAGAGTTATCCAATCTATCACAAGCCTCTTGTATCTCTCGACTGCTTCGCATGCCTTGATCTTTTGTTAAAATTAGTAACTTGTTCTTGGAACGTGTGAAAGTCGATTTAGCGCGGACCTTTTACCTCTTCAACGATGTTTCCTTTTCTGTATAATCCGCTGACGCCATTTTGTATATATCTATTACGAAATTTCCACGATAAAATGCCTGAAACCTCGCTCTGCTACCAGTTTTTGGTGTCTAAGTTTTTACGATTGTGGAAGACAACAAAATGAAGAACTTCGATTATAAGTTCCTAAAATTCGATTTATTTTCAACACTGAGCCCAAACGATAATGGAATCGACTTTTTTTTTATCTATAACTAATCCCTAGCAACCACGTTAAAATCACGTTAACTCTCGTTACGCCGTGCGTTATAGATGACGTTACTCACCCATAATGCAAAGCTTCACTAAAAGTCTAAAAAAGTTCTTTTCTCCAGTAAACGACTTTTAAAGTTTTCTACTCCAAAACCAAACGGCTGTTGACCTTGGAACTTGGTATATAGCATCAGGGACTCGGAACCCACAAATTAATGAAGTCAGTTAAATAAGTAAATGAAGATATATAACCATATATAGGTTGTCAAATGTGACCTTTGTTCACGATTAATGATATTAAAAAATTATAATAATGCAGTCGTCAAAAGCCACTAAGCTAGCTGAAGCATATTTTATATAGAACCCCCACGGTACACAGAAATGTACTTAAACCATTGATAATGGTCACATGATCAAGATGGCCGCCGTGCCCATATATTGTTAAACACATGTTAAAGTCTTCTTCAGAACTAAACAGTTGGTAGCTTGAAACTTGGTAGGTAGCATCAGAGACTGGGGCCTACAAAGTTTCTTCAAATGGTGACCATGCGTTGACCATAACCTAATTTACCGCAAGGTCAGCGTTGGTTCCTTATGCTTTTAGGTGGCCGCCATATCAATGTAACACATTAAAAAAAATGAAAAAAAAAAAGCTAAGGCTCCAAAACTGAAATGCAGATTAACTTGAAAGTTGGTAAATAATATCAGGGGCCGTATTCATAAAACGACTTAAGTGGTTGCTATGCTGTTGTTAAGGCTAAATTTCTTTGAAGGAGATTCCCTACAACTATGAAAATTGCTCTGGAGGAACAGTCTTACAAAGACTGTTCCTCCGGACCGAATTTCATAGTTGTAGGGAATCTCCTTTATAGATATTTAGCCTTAGCAACCGCATAGCAACGACTTAAGTGGCTTTATGAATACGGCCCCAGGTACTCTAGTAATATCATATTCTTTGATACGAGGATACATGTACTAGACCGATGCTTTTCCTTTTTAACAAAAAAGGTGGAGACTTTGGTCAAGTTTGTTTTTACCAATAGGCCTGTGATTATCATTTGACCTGGACCTCTTGAATACTAATCTATCACTGTCTTGAGCTATCGTTAAAATCTTGGTCACACTTGGTGATGCTCAGGCCCTAAGGTTATAAAACTTTTCACGCTCAACTCAGTTGAACATGATTTTTTTTTGTCTGGTAATAAATAGCCAATTACTGATACATGTAAGTACAGTTGTTTTCTTGCTCAGTTTAGCTGAGTATGAACATTGCTCTGCTTATGAATATGAAAATTCAGACATTAGCTGGCATTTTCATATTTATCGGCAGCGAAAATTCATGCCGCGAGTCAGCTCAGCTGAGCATGAAAAGAGTTTTATAACCTCGGGGCCAGGTGCAATTCAGAATCAATGGTCCTCTGGGTTAACGATGCCAACATAAGCTTGCTGAGGATGAAAGGGCTCATGTGTGCTACAGGACGAATGGTCCTCTTTTTTTCTGGCGATACTCACTGAACTCTGCGGCAAAGGAGGCAAGCACGCACACAACGCATAATCAACATTGAATCCATGTTGATTTAATGTCATGACGTTGAATCTCAGCGTCATAACTTTGAATTAAGAAATAGATCAGCTCTAGCAGTGAATTGTTGAGTAATAATTCACTGTTTGGAGGTCAGTTGTAAAGTAAATCATATCACGAGCGCGGAGCGCGAGTGATATATCTACTTACAACTGACTGACAAACAGTGAATTATTAGGGACCGACCATTTGATATTCTGGGGGGGTGGGGGGTGCTGGTATTCTTGATGGAGACACGACATTTTATTTCACTGGCCTCTGGAAACAATTTCTTTTTTTTTTTTCACCTTGTGGGAGCTAATTTATTTTTTTTACAAACTAACTCAAACGGGTTATTTTTTGTTAGCTCACCTGAGCACGAAGTGCTCAAGGTGAGGTATTGTGATCAGTCTTTGTCCGTCGTCCGGCGTCAACTTTTTCTTTAAACGACTTCTTCTCCAAAACTGCTGGACGGATTTGGAAATAGTTTCACAGAAATGTTCATTGGGGGACTCTCTACCAAAATTATTCAAATGGTTCCGCTCCGCTGAACAATATGGCCGCCAGAGCTAAAAATAGAAAAACCTTTACATGACTTCTCCTCCAAAACTGCTGGGCAGATTTTGAAATACTTTCACAGAAATGTTCCTTAGGAGACCCTCTACCAAAATTGCTCAAACGGTTCTGCTCCGCTGAACAATATGGCCGCCAGAGCTAAAAATAGAAAAACCTTTAAACGACGTCTCCTCTAAAACTGCTGAGCCGATTTTCAAATAATTTCACAGAAATGTTCCTTAGGAGACCCTCTACCAAAATTGCTCAAAAGGTTCTGCTCCGCTGAACAATATGGCCACCAGAGCTAAAAATAGAAAAAAGCTTTAAACATCATCGTCTCTGAACCCAATGGCTCGATTTCAAAAAAAATTCCACAGAAATGTTTTACTCATGACTCTGAACAAAAATTGCTAAAACGGTTCCACTCCGCTGAACAAAATGGCCGCAAGAGCTAAAAATAGAAATAAATCTTAGAACGACACAGAGGGCACAGTTATGATCCAATCACCATGAAACTTTGTCAGAATGTTTATCTAAATGAATCTAGACCATCTTTGAAACTGGGTCATGTGGGGTCAAAAACTAGGTCACTGGGTCAGATCTTAGAATTAATCTTTGTATTATCTATGTATGTTGTGAAAAAGTGAAATAAATATGTTTAAACCAAATCTTAGAAAAACCTTGTGCACACTCTAGAGGGCACAGTTATGATCCAATCTTCATGAAACTTTGTCAGAATGTTTATTTATATAAAATCTAGGCCAAAATTGAAACTGGGTCTTGTTGGGTCAAAAACTAGGTCACTAGGTCAAATCTTAGAAAAACCTTGTGTACACTCAAGTGGGCACAGTTATGATCCAATCTACGTGAAACATTGTCAGAATGTTTATTTTCATGAAATCTATACCAGATTTGAAACTGGGCCATGTCAGATCAAAAACTAGGTCACTAGATCAGTTCTTAGAAAAACAGGGTGTACGCTTTAGCAGACGCAGTTTTGTTCTAATCTTCATGAGCCTTTGTCAGAATGTTTGTTTCCAACAGATCTGGACCAAGGGTGCAACATGGTCATGTTGGGTCAAAAAGTAGGTCACTAGGTTAAACCTTAGAAAAACATTGTGTACACTCTCGAGGGCACAGTTTTGATAACTTTGTCAGAATGTTCATATCCAAGAAAACTAGACCAGGTTTGAAACTGGGTCATGTGGGGTCAAAATCTAGGTCATTAGGTTAAATCTTATAAAAACCTTAGGTACACAATAAAGGGTTCATTTTCCATTTAATCTTTGTGAAACTCTGTCTGTCGGTCATATGGATGTCTCTGAGGTTAAGTTCACAGGATACTCAGGTGAGCGATCCAGGGCCATCATGGCCCTCTTGTTTAATTTTATAGCTATCAGATCCTTGTTTACTTGACCTAAATATTCTTTTATTTTACCCACATCAGTACTTTTCACACCTTTTTTTGTCACAAAAAGAACATGGTGCTGTGTTTAACCAGGCCAAGGGCATGGCTTAGCTTGCTTTTGCAAACCAGTGCCAGGAGCATGTTACTCTTTTCATCTAAGGTACAGATACAAACATCCCTGTATGAGTTTGGCAAAAAATTAGGCCTTAAATTAGGGATATTTTGGCCAAAATTTAGGGCTATTTTGGCAAAGTTTCAGGGCTAACATTGGGAATTTAAGTGTTTTTTTTCCTATCCCAATATATGCCCAAGCATGCTTTATTCGTACTTTAGAAAGTTTGATAAATACTTACTGATAGAGTCACATTATACATGAATAGCATTTAATAAAATGGCAGAAAGTTATGTGCTAAGAAGTTAAGAAAGGGGGGTCTGCCCCCCCCCCCCCCCCCCCCCCACCCACCCCCCACCCACCCACCAGAAGCTAGAGCAATTTCCCAATTTCAATGGCAATTTTAAGACCGGAAACAATAAAGAAAAACTAGGAATGATGATAAAAATAAGGGTTTTTATGTTTTTATATTAGGACTTTTGCCTTTTAGAGTGTTTTTTTGCCATAATGGTTTTGTCTCCCATAAGCTAGTGACTCTTTTGCAATTCAGTTTTCAGTGGAAACATTACTTAGTAATGTGGCAGATCAATAATACATATATGTGAATGTTGTATAGGATGTTTTTGTAAATGTATGCACATGCAGGCCCACTGGTGTAAACCAATTGTAGATAATATTAAAATATTACTATAAATATGGGGGTCTGGGAGGCGCAGCCCCCCAGAAGCCAATGACATCATAAAAACTCAATTCCAATGGAATTATCTGCAGACTATATTTTTTTTTGAAATTTTGGGTGGAGACAGGTTATTTTTTCTCTTACTTTTGATGCCAGATTATTTTTTTAAACCCCCTTCTGAGCCAGGTTATTTTTTTCTTGCATATCCAAAGACAGGGAATTTTTTGGATAAATATACCAGCCCCCCCCCCCCCCCCCCCCCAGAATATCAAATGGTCGGATGGTCGGTCCCTAAGGGAGACCCCCATATTTATAGTATATATTTTAATATTATCTACAATTGGTTTGCACCAGCTGGCCCGCATGTGCATACATTTACAAAAAAATCCTATACAACATTCACATACACGTATCATTGATCTGCCACATTACTAAGTAAATGTTTCCACTAAAACTGAATTGCAAAAGAGTCACTAGCTTATAACTTTCAGCCATTTTATTAATTGCCATTCATGTATAATGTGACTCTATCGGTAAGTATTTATCAAACTTTCTAAAGGACGAATAAAGCATGTTTTGGGCATATATTGGGATAGAAAAAAAACTTAAATTCCTAATGTTAGCCCTAAAACTTTGCCAAAATAGCCCTAAATTTTGGCCAAAATATCCCTAATTTAAGGCCTAATTTTTTGCCAAACTCATACAGGGATGTTTGTATCTGTACCTTAGATGAAAAGAGTAACATGCTCCAGGCATTGGTTTGCAAAAGCAAGCTAAGCCATGCCCTTCGCCTGGTTAAAGACAGCACCATGTTCTTTTTGTGAGAAAAAAAGGTGTAAAAAATACTGATGTGGGTAAAATAAAAGGATATTAAGATCAAGTAAACAAGGATCTGATAGTTCAGCTATAAAATAAAAAAAAAATAACCTGTTTGAGTTAGTTTGTAAAAAAAATGAATTAGCTTCCACAAGGTGAAAAAAAAAGAAATTGTTTCCAGAGGCCAGTGAAATAAAATGTTGTGTCTCCATCAAGAATACCAGGCCCCCCCCCCCCCGCCCCCCCCCCCAGAATATCAAATGGTCGGTCCCTTACTCAACAATTCAATGCTAGAGCTGAACTATTTCGATTCTAACACTCAAAAACACTGAAAAAGTATTCTTTTCATTCAAATTCTCCCAACCCTCCTGCCAGCGCGTTCATGCTCCCTATGTCTAAGATAAATGTACGTTTTTATGGCGATTTTAGAAAGAAAAAGAGATGTTACACCGTCTATCGTCTCAAAACGTCACAAAATTACGTCAGTAGCTGCAGTGACGTCAGCAACTAGACTCACGCGCTCCGAAACAGTGAATTGTTGCAGAATAAAACACGGAATCTTTCCATTGCTTCTATGGGCGCACTGTGTTAGAGTCAACGTTATTGCATAAAGAGCAGTGCAGAGAGGTATTAACAGCCGTGCATCAACCAGCGAAAAACCGTGTTCCAAGGGTTTTCACGCGCTGTTGATGCACGATGACAGAACTTTCATTATGCTTGTGCCGGGCCACTAAAAAAATCCGCCATGCAACTTTGTCTCATCCGTTTCCGTCGAATTACAAAAATTGGTGGTGCGCTACCTATATATGTCTAAATGACGTCATCATGCCATTGTAATCTGACGACATCGTCGTGACTCAGGTTTAAATGTTGTTTACATTATTCCGATGCCAAATGGAGAGTAAATAAGTGTTAAAGAAAACATGCATCTCAAGCTTTCAGCAATCAGGAACTGCAGGATGGTATATGAATGGATCAGGCTGGTTCTGCATGGAAATTACTGCTCAAGGTATCTGCTTTTTGTTGATTAATTTGTAATCTATTTTGCATCAACTACAACGACCATCTTGGACAATATTCCGAAATATTGAGGTTGAATAGGATGATGGCAGCCATTTTGAATAGCTGAATGCTCTCGGGTCCGGAAGATGAGTATTAGTTATAAGATGCACCAGCGCGTTGGCTGTCAGACGGTGACAAAATATAGTGCCAAGTTTTTTCTCAAATTTTAACGAATAATTCGTTGAATTTAGGCAGTAACAGCGATCAATCATTTGTTTCCAATGCATTATCATTTGCCAGGTCCCGCGGGAGATGTTGAAAACATCGGCCTTCGGCCTCGGTTTCCAACATCTCCCTCGGGACCTGGCAAACGTTAATGCATGGAAAACCATGTTTGATCCCTATATTAATTCAGCGCTGATTCAACGTTGTGTGCCTAGTGGAATGACCCCTTCTTTTTCCAGGCTGGACAGGATTTCCCATTCTTGGATAAAGACAGTACATATCTGTACAGAGATACGTTGCCTCGGTTCAGAAGCTACATAAACGGAAACTCTTTTGCCACCGACTTTGATCATGCCACGTTAATATCAGGGTAAGATTATTAGAGCATTCACGCAAGTGCACTGATATTTTTGCGGAAAAAATGAGAGGAGCTTTTGCATTCACATCTTTCGACAAAAAAGGCAGTGTTTTTCACAATACGTTGAAAATTTGACCGTCTCTTTAGCAAACGGCATCATTAGTTTTGAACAACCGGCATCCCTGGCTGCTGATTCCTGTATAAGCGTTCAAATCCCACTTTTCAGTTTCCATGTGTTATATAGTTTATCCGCGACACGGTAAAACAAAGTGGCATGTGGGCCCGGCGAAGACTCAGATCAGCCTGGGCATTCGCCCGGTCTGATTAGAGTCTTCGCTGTCCGCAGCGAGGTAGCCTAGACCTATGGCTGCCATTTAAGCGCACAGCAAAGACTGATCAGACTGGGCGGAGGTCCAGGCTTATATGAGTCTTCCCTCGGCGCATATCCACTTTTTTTGGTTTTGTCGAGTCGTGGCTCATACGTAAGACTGTATGGAGCACAGCATCAAATCTGACAAATCAGAAGAATCAACAAGAATTACATACAATTACATACTTACGGTAAAGATTCTAAGTATTTGGACAGACAGGTCGGGGCAAACACTGCAGAGCCAGATGATACTTAAGGAGCAGTCTGATGTAGGTCTGTACTGCTTGCCATTCCATCTGCATCTTTTGGACCCATTACTACACTGTAAACTCCAAATTGTTCCATTTTGAGGGCAATTACGTTAGTTACATTATTGTCTCTGACTTTAATGAGCATTATTATTTAATCTATAAATAAGAAATATTTCATTGGTTTAGAGGCTGGTCATAACTTCATGTCGCATAGTTTCAAATTCAAAGTTGTGATGTAACGTCTAATGTCGCAGGATTGATGACATAACGTCTTAATGGCGCAGGATTTGTGAGGTAACGTCAAATTGACGTAAAGTGTACTAAATGACAGTCCTTCTAAATGAACCTATTATCAATATATAGTAATTGTATTATCAAACAAGAGCTGTCGCCTGACAGCATAGCTCGCCTGAATTGGTGCTTGCTCATCACACAGCCGCTATGGTGGTGTGGACTGCTATGCATAAAACTTCAGGCAAGCATGTCCATAATGAAAACACATTTATAAACAAAAGCTATCTCAGAAATATGTCTTAAAATAAAATTAAAGTAAAAAAATGAAATGAAATTTCAAAGTCCACAAGCTTGAGGTAAAAAAACAGACGGGTAGGGGGGAGGGGGTGGGGGGGGGGGGGGGGGGGGTAATTGGGAATGCTATGCATAAAACTAAGGTCATGTCGGGACGGTCAGTTAACCTAACCACACTATTCCTGGGCAGGCTTAGACCTCCTAAGCGGTTAACCAGTACTAAGTGCACATACTTTCGCCAGTAACTGACAACTGCCCTTCTTGAATCAGCGGAAGGAGAAACGAAAGTATGTGGCCAGACCGGGATTCGAACCCAGGACCTCTGACTTACGAGTCAGGTGCCCTACCGATTGCGCTACCCGGCCCGGCCTGACGGGTAGGGGGAGGGCAGGGGGGGGGGCTAGGATGTATCAAATCCCTGAACCATTATCTAACATCAGTCCAAGTATTAGTATCAACTGAGTCCATCATCGTGGCACTGTGAAATTATGTCTTCATAAATATAAAACTTTAACCAAAATCTTTAAGACAAAATTCTAAGTCGATGACCTTGACTTCAAGGTCATCCAGTGGGGTAAGTACATGTATAAGGTGTTCTGTAAAAACTCAAAAAAGAGTCTAACATCAGTTCAAGTATAAACTAAATCTCTGCAAAGCATTATGAATCAGTTTGCAATTACAAAACTTTAAAAAAGACAAAAATTTCCTAAGTCCCTGACCTTGACTCAAGCTCACTGAGCGGGGTTGGGGGAGTACTCTGTAGATCTAACTACAGTGCAAATATAAAAAGAATTCATCAATGGGTTCAGGAGATATGTGTCTTTAAAAAACTTTAACCAAAACATCCAATCAATAAAAAGACAATATTCTAAAAGTAAAAAGTATGCAAAGACCAGGAACTGAAACAATCAAAATCCAAATCCAGCCCTCAAACCATAGTTGGAAACAACTAAGATTACAAATAATCAAGATACAGAGAACAATGGCCAACCGAGTGAGCAGCTTGTTCCCAAAAGGTGGCCACTCAGCAACCCAAACCGAACCAAAAATAATAAGAACATACATAAGGTAAAACATCACAGAAACTCTGACACCAAAAACAGGCAACAGAGAACCACAACAGAACTACCGCCTTGGAACGGTCAGTAATGAATTACTGGGGGGCTTAAATCAATTTTACAGGCCCAACCTCACCCTCAGTTTCTGAAGTGGTACAAAACATTTAGTTGGTTGTTCGGTTCGCATGATAACCCTCTAACTCGTCCATGAATCATCACGGTAAACACATAAATCAAATTTCAACACCATGAAGAAGCAAAGACGAGGACTCAACAGATACAACGGGCCGTCTGACAGGTGGAGATCCCTGTCCTGCCAAACGACCCCACTGGAAATCTGAAGCAAAAGAAGGTCACCAGTTGAGCCCCGGTGGACCAAGCAACAGACAAAAAGGCTCCGGTCCCAACCAACTAAAATATAAAGCTTTAGGTCGGGGCCATCATAGAGTCTGACGACCGATCCCCCGGTGTGCAATTAAAGAGTGCAGCAAAGTCCAGCTAAGTCCATGACCTTGACATCAAGGTCACAGAGGGGAATGGGGGTGGTACCTTTGAAAACTTTAGACCAATATCTAACTTTAATGTAAGTATCAAAGGAATCCATCCATGGGTTAAGGAGATATCGGGCTTTATAAAACTTTAACCAAAACATCCAGTCCAAAAAAACTACAAATTTTCTAAGTCCATGACCTTGACATCAAGGTCACGGAGTGGGGTGGGGGTGGTACCCTGTTAAACCTTAGACCAATATCTAACTACAGTGCAAGTATCAAAAGAATCCATCCATGGGTTCAGGAGATATAGGTCTTTAAAAAACTTTAACCAAAACATCCAATCCGAACGCGGACGCGGACGCCGACGCCGTGGTGACAACAATAGCTCTTCCTGAACTTTCGTTCAGGAGAGCTAATAATTGTTGACTTTAGTTTTGTTGAACATGAAGTGTTATTGAACAGAAAACTTCATATTGACCTCCGTTTCTGTTCAATCACACTTCTGTTCAATAACACTTCATGTCCACCTCAACAAAAGTCAATAATTGTATAATATGGACTGAGCAAAAAAGAAGTTATACAAGAATTTTTGCAATATTCTTCTTTACAGACTGGACTTATATTCTAGCAGCCCAAGCCTTTTAGGTAAGACATTTCTAAATTGAATCTCGACACAACAAAACCATCAAAGTGGCATGTGCGACCAGCGCAGACTCAGATCAGCATGGTCATCCGCCCAGTCTGATCAGACTCTTTGCTCTGCGCTTAAAGGGTAGCTAAGTGTCTAAGCTAGCTCCATGTGGACAGCGAAGACGCTGATCAGACTGGGCGGATGCCCGTTCTGATCTGAGACTTCGCTGTGTGCACATGCCTTTTTGTTGGTTTTGCCCTGTCGCGGCTCGATGAGTATAGTGGGGCTAGTGAGACACTGCTGTATAAAAGATAAAGGTTTTCCATAGCCTAAGGACAATATCACAAATTTATACATTGTATTCGCATAAAGACACATCACCGGTGTTTTTTTTTTTTTTTTTTCTTTACCATGTTTTTCTGTCTAAGTGGGTTGGAGAGGGTGTGCGGGTAGGGGGATGGTAGCTGGAGAATGATTTTCGAAGCTACATTTCAAGTCGTCAGGCACCGGTTTCAGCCCTAGGTTTTAACATTGTAAAACAAAGTTTTGAAATCTTTAATTTCAGTGCTGCAAAAAAGACCAGATTTCAACTGATTTTCAGTGCCCTTGCTCGGTCTAGAAACAAAAATTTAGACCCGACACGACAAAACAAACTAAATGGCATGTGCGCTCAGCTTAGACTCAGATCAGTCTGGGCTTCTGCCCAGTTTGATCAGAGTCTTTGCTGTTGGCATTTAGCTAGCTTAGACACTAAGCTATCTTTGAAGTGTACATCAAAGACTCTGATCATACTGGGTGCATACCCAGGTTGATCTGAATTTCGCTGGGCGCACACAGGCCATTTTCGAGGTTTTCTCGTGTCGCGGCTCATATTATTCTGGTAGTGGGTTTACACAGCGACACATGTTGCATGTTACTTATGTTTACACCATTATAAATGCTGCATGCAACAGATATATGTCATACAACATATGTTTTAGGTTGTTTACACGGTGACACGTTACATTGTGTCACGCAGCATGCACTGGACAAGAAATTGACCCCTGTAGAGTATGGGGTTTGTGTTATCAACTTGCTCCACAGTTTTCAATGGACCTTTTTCAAACCTTGTCTACATATTGTGGACATATTTGAAGATGTACATGAGGCATTTTGATAGATCTACAATTAATTTTGACACAATCACAGCCTTTTTAACTTAGTCATTTTGGGCATTTTTTACATGGTAGGGTATGTTTTCAATGGATTCTGTGTAGGTGCTTTATGGATATACACGTCATGTAACAGGCGCTGCACGGGGGCATCATTAGTGTCTTACAGACACAATTTTCTAGTTCAACCTGTGTTATCAAAATAACTAGGCCTTAAAAATCTTGAACCACGAATTTTGCATTTGAAACAAAATTATCACTCACTGAAAGATTTGTTTTCAATTCGTGATTTCAAAATAACCACTCCTTGAACGTTTGTACTGAAGATTTTGCATTTTGAAACTAGTAATCACTCTTGAAAATAAACTTTTCGCCCGTGATTTCAAAAAACAAAACTCTTAAACCACGGATTTTGCAGTTGAAACAAATATTAACTGAAAGATATTTTTCAACCCGTGAATTCAAAATTACTGAAAGATTTGTTTTCAACCAGTGAATTCAAAATAATCGCTCCTTTAAAGTTTTATACCATGGATTTTGATTCTATAATTTCAGTTATTTTTAAACTTAGGTTTGGAAGACCTCAATCTGTGGTTTAAAACTTCAAGGAGTGGTAACATGTATTTTGAAACTTAGATTTGAAACAGAGCTCCAGATAAGAGGGGGTAATATGGATAATTTGAAGACATTTTTGTTATTTCTCAACGAAAACATATGTTGTGACCCCTCATTAGAACCGTCTCTAATGATGGGTCACAAAATATGTTTTTATGGCGAAATATGCAAAATTATCCCTAAATTATCCTTGATACCCCTTCTTATCTGGAGCAATGTTTGAAAGTGTGTGTGATATCATAGGTTCAGCATATGTTGGGACAGTCTGTGCGACAAACAGCAATCGACTTTACAGAGTGTCTTTCAACGAGGACAGAGCGTGGAACGTGGCCGGAACTGTTGCACACGAAATCGGGCATGCGTAAGTAATTCTTGGCGTTGTTCAACGTTGAATCAGGATCCATTTAGTGTCATCAACATGTCGATGGCGATTCTGGAATCAACGCTGATTCAACATGCTTAGTGTGTAAGAATTTGGTCTACCTTTTAACGGACAAAAAACAGAATTAAATGCGCCCAGTAAAAGGTTTTCAATAATTATTCAAGTGAGAAAAATTATCAGTGATGGTGTTGAGACAGGAAAATCCTGGGCTCGGCAAGCTTCGCCTTATGTCACAGGGTGTAGGTAATTAGGTATATAAACACTTGTACTGCCTTGCGGTACAAGCCGGCTTTTATAGCGACGTGGTAGAGTGCGAGATTTAAGATCGAAAGGTCCCGGGTTCGATCCTCGGCCCGGGCGTGAGATTTTTTAAGAGTCCATGACAATTGGCGCCCAACGTAAAATCCAGCCTGACCCCTGTGCAGTAATTCCTCGAGCCTATTTCTATATGCAGCGCTTTAGCCTAGAACTTCGGGGACGAAGTCCAATTTGGTGGGGGAGAATGTCACAGGGTGTAGGTAATTAGGTATATAAACACTTGTACTGCCTTGCGGTACAAGCCGGCTTTTAAAGCGACGTGGTAGAGTGCGAGATTTAAGATCGAAAGGTCCCGGGTTCGATCCTCGGCCCGGGCGTGAGATTTTTTAAGAGTCCGTGACACTTAGACAAAATATTCTCACCCATTGGACAAAAAAAATCCCTTTCTAGAGGTGTCTGAGATTTTTCTATCTCGGCCTGCTATCTCAGCCTAGGCTCTGAAAACTGTCTCAAAATGCCAGTCATTGCTAAATAATTACACACTTAAATTCAACAAATCTACTTGCAGGTAAATTTGCATTGACAGCCAGTGATGTGCATGAGGTGTCACTGTAGATTTCTGATTAGCTGCCAGACATGAAATATGCATGCACAAGGTGAAATTAACACACATGTCAGAACTATTAATAGAAAATTAGTTTGAAGTTTATAGGAATGGCATCAACAAGAAGTTAAGATATTCAATGAATTTTCTGTTCTATAAAATATAATGGGTGAGAAAAATAATCAGTGATGGGGTTGAGGCCTCGACAAGGAAATCTCAGGCTCGTTTGCAGATTATTGTCTCGCCTGCGAAGCAGAGGCGAGACCATATGTATTGCTTTTCCGGTGTCGTCGTCGTCGGCGGCGGCGGCGGCGTAAACTTTTGTCGAGTTTTTGCGTTTAGGTCATTTTCTCAGAAACTATGAGGGCTAGAGCCACGAAACTTGGTTCATGCATACATCTGGAAGAGTACAGCTGAAAGCCATCATCAATGTTGAGTCTTGACCTACATTTTACGCTTGACTGACTTTGCAATTTTTTGTCAAGTTTTTGCGTTTAGGTCATTTTCTCAGAAACTATAAGGGCTAGAGCCATGAAACTTGGTTCATGCATACATCTGGAAGAGTACAGCTGAAAGCAGTCATCAATGTTGAGTCTTGTCCTACATTTTACGGTTGATTGACTTTGCAAATTTTTGTCGAGTTTTTGCGTTTAGGTTGTTTTCTCAGAAACTTTAAGGGCAAGAGCCATGAAACTTGGTTCATGCTTACATCTGGAAGAGTAGATCTCAAAGCCATCATCAATATTGAGTCTTGACCTACATTTTACAGTTGACTGACTTTGAAATTTTTTGTCAAATTTTTGTGTTTAGGTCATTTTCTCAGAAACTTTAAGGGCTAGAGCCATGAAACTTTGTTCATGTGTACATCTGGAAGAGTTAATCTCAAAGCCATCATCAATATTGAGTCTTGACCTACATTTTACGGTTGACTGATTTTGCAAATATTTGTCAAGTTTTGCGTTTAGGTCTGTTTCTCAGAAACTATAAGGGCTAGAGCCATGAAACTTGGGTGCTGCTTTCATCTGGAAGGGAAGAACTCAAAGTCATCATCAATAATGAGTCTTTACCAACATTTTACGGTTGACTGACTTTGCAATTTTTTGTCATGTTTTCGGTTTAGGTCTGTTTCTTAGAAACTGTAAGGGCTAGAGCCAAGAAACTTGGGTCATGCATACATCTTTGCTGATTTGGCTCTGTTTTGTGACAAAGCACCAGCAGGCGAGACACCGCATTCCGCGGAATTCTTGTTTAAGTCTTATGCTCGGCAAGCATAAGACTAAATAATCTGAAAACGAGCCTGAGATTTCCTTGTGTCGGCGTCAACCCCATCATAGATTCTATTAATCTTACATTTACTCCTCTATGTCTCAAGCTTATCAAATATCAGATATCATTCTCACTCATCGGATATGAAACTCCTTTTTGAGAGCTATCTGAGATTTTTCTGTTAGGGCCTGGCTCTGAAGGCTGTCTCGGCTCTTGAGGCTGTCTGAGTCTGTCAGCCATTGACAAGTGCAGCCCAGCCACTTTAATTTTGACAGATACACTCTCTACCTGTCTGGTAAATAGCATGCGGAAAAAGAAATTGACAGTCAGTGCTGTACGGAATCCCGGAAGGGACATTTTACATTTCCTTTCCGATATTTATCAGAAAAGAAATTGAAACAAGAGAATTAGAACGGAAATCAAAAAAAACAAATATCTCGTTTAAACGACTTATTGTATCGTTTAAACGATATAATATGTCGTTCAAACGATATAAAATAGAATGGAAATTAAAACAAGAAAACCAGAAATGAAATTCACTCAACAGAAACAGAAAAGAAATTAAAACAAAAATATGTCGTTTAAACGACTTATATCTACTTTCCATTCCGATACTGAATATGAGAAAAGAAATCGGAAAGGAAAGAAGATAATCATTTAAACGACATATTTTTTGTTTCAGATAGGTTTGGAAAACAGTGCAGACCCTGATCGGATTGCTCATTAAGAAGCAGTCTAATCAGGGTCTACACTGTTTGCATTTCTATTTGCTTCGTTTGGACGCATCACTGCAATGTAAAATCAAACTGTTCTACTTTAGAATTTTTGTGGTAGCTGTACTACCACGGTCTGGGCGCATTTTTCATAAACTTATGCGTGCAAATACGCAGGTGCGTGTTAAAATTTTGTCAGTTTGACAAAATTTCAATACGCACCTGTGTATTTGCGTATGGATAGCTCACACCGGGTAGGCGGCAATCGAAAACGCTCTTGACAATCGATTAACGCGGATCAAAAACAGCGTTTTCGATTGCAAAACAGCGTTTTCGATTGCAAATTGTCGCCAATTTGCAATCGAAAACGCTGTTTTTAACTGTTTTTGATCCGCGTTCGTCGATTGCATGAGCGCCTACGCGGTGTGTAGCTACGCACTTGAATGCACACAAATCGTGGTAGATAATATTTTGGAAATGTTGTTGTTGTACATGTAAACCTCGCCGTAAAATCGCACATAATCCGGCGTACCAATAGTAGGGGGCTGCAATTGCAGTGTCAGTCTTTGTTTATATTTGTATGTCACTAACTTCATCCCAGCAGTCACATAGCATCTTATTGGCGTCGTTGCGACGTTGTGACGGCGCATCCACGTCAATACGACGTCATTTTGGCGCCATGTGTCCGCTTTGATGCTTTCCGGCATTTTCCCAAAAGGATGGACAACTTATGGATTTAAATACTGACTTCCTGTTGGAAGAGCCCCCATTCCAGACGAGATTAGTATACTCTAAGAGCCTAAAGAGCGGACGACAAAATTTACGTCTGCAAAA
This sequence comes from Ctena decussata, assembly GCA_963989385.1. Lineage (NCBI taxonomy): Eukaryota > Metazoa > Mollusca > Bivalvia > Lucinida > Lucinidae > Ctena > Ctena decussata. The sequence continues at coordinate 8,180,235 of OZ022504.1, forward strand.
CGTTTTGAGCTATGTCATATGAGCGGCGACACGAGAAAACCAACAATGTGGTTGTGCGGACAGCGCAGACTCAGATCAGCCTGGGCATCCACCAAATCTGACCAGAATTTTCGCTAAGCGCTTAAATGGTAGCTACGGGTCTAAGCTACCTCCATGCGGACAGCGAAGACTCTGATCAGACTGGGCGGATGCCCAGGCTGACCTGAGTCTGCGCTAGGCGCACAACCACATTGTTGGTATTGTCGTGTCGCGGCTCAATTATTGAGAGTTCAATTGCAAATTCAACTATATAGTTTCGTTTTGGGCACTTTGAGTTTCAAAGGAAAGACTTTACTCTTAAAGAAGTAAAAATATTTCCTTTAACAATTGATGCTCACTGAGGAGGGAACCAGATTCAACCAGATTCAAATGACTTACCTTCCCAGAGCGCATATCCATTGACCTTTAACCTTTTTATTTCTGCAGCCTTGGGGCCCAGCACGACTCCACCAGAAACACCTGCCCATCAAGCCGATTCGTCATGTCGGCAACTGCAAGCAGACCCAGCGCCACCAACTTTGACACCCTACAAACATTCTCCCGCTGCAGTGGAGAGTACTTTGCCAGCCAGTTATCCAGGTATTCAGTTTGAATTACAATATTTGTCAACCATGTATCCAATTAGGCACATGGCGTCAACTGGCGTCGTATTTACGTCGATGCGACGTAATAATGCCGCGTCGGCGTCAGTACGACGTCATATGACGTCATTTGCCCGCTGTGTATATAACCTCGAAGTTGTTATGTGCAAACTTGCTGATAGCCGCAACATTCGCCAGCATAAACCCACGGAGGAATATTTGAACTATGAGCTAAGCAGAAGCAGAAAATGCCCTTAAAATAATGAAGAATGATCTCAAACATAACATGAGCCAGAAAAAATAACAATGATAGGATTGAGACATCGACAAGGAAATCTCGGGCTCATTTTCAGATTATTCAAGTCTCATGCTCGACAAGACATTTAACCTGTAAAGGCAGCCTGTAATTTCTTTGTCGCGATCTCATTTCCATCAAAGGTTCGATTGTTTTTTTATTGATTTGATGCTTAACGTCCACGGTAAGCAACTATGGTCATGTCGGGACGGTCAGTTAACCTGACCACACTATTCCTGGGCAGGCTAAGACTTCCTAAGCGGTTAACCAGTACTAAGTGCACATACTTTCGCCAGTAACTGACAACTGCCCTTCTTGAATCAGCGGAAGGAGAAACAAAAGTATGTGGCCAGACCGGGTTTCGAACCCAGGTGTTAAGGCACAGGTTTACATGAATCTTCTGTTGGTTTTCCACTTCTGCTTCGCGGAATATAAGTATCTTTCATTGGTGTTAGGTGTGGATTGAAAAATCCGTCACGAGGGTCACTGTTCGGCATCACGAGGCTTGCCGAGTGATGCCGAACAGTGATCCCGAGTGACAGATTTTTCTATCCGCACCTCACACCCATGATAGGTACTTTTTCTTGCACATCACGTTTTGTTTTAACTTTAGAATTTGTTAAAATGCGTAACTTTAGAGCCTGAGAGGTTTCTTTTTGCTTTTGAAACAAGGTGTCGCTTTCAACGACCGCCTTTCGGTTCTTTACCTCAACGTCTGGCGTGCATAAACTGACGTCATTTTTGCCATCTTCGTGACGTAATCATCTTAAACACCAACGTCACTTGAAGACGCAGATACGTGACCTCCGATACAACCAATGCATTGAATGCTCGTGATTTTTATCCCGTCCTGGGTAAGAACACCTGGGTCAGATAAGATTTTCTATCCCAGGTGAAAAGAATGGCATTTTCTCTCCGGTGTGCAAGAATATAGTTTATATCTGATTGACAGCCCCATCTCCCTCAGGCTCAAATGACATCGTGTCAACGTCCGTGTGACGTCGGACGTCGCACAGACATCGGAACGACGTTATTTTGGCTTTGTGTGCCTGTTCCCAGCGTGTACATGACGTCATAATCACTTTACATTAACGTCGATGTGACGTCATGACGTCATATAGACGTCAGTGTAACGTCATTTCAGTTATTATGACCGTTTTTGAGGAAGGCACAAGTGACAGACATAAGGTCACTAGCCAGTATTTTCAGGTACTGTCAGACGTCTGTGCTAGCCAACGCTCCTTATATTTGCTAGTGACAGACGTCTATAAAATTTCCTAGCGACTGCTGTATGTAAATAGCGCTTAGGACACTTTACTTGGTCCAGGCTCCAAATGCCGTGACGCTCTGATGTGAAGCGATTCTTTGTTTTATCAAACGTCAAAAGCCCAATAAATACATATATTTCTACGTTTTTCTATTCTTTCTGTATTTCGAAGAAGTGATGTTTTCACTTTCATGACTTCTCGCTTCATACAATGTACTATTTCCAGTTTCCACTAGGGTCGAGTCGGGTAACTTCGGACAGCGGGTAAAGTCGGACACACCATTGCAAACAGTGAAAATCCAGATGAGACTGCTCATAATACGCCGTCTCATCAGGATTTTCACTGTTTGTCCAGTTAATTTACAACTGACAATAAAGGAAACAATGTCACTGTCCGAATTTACCCGCTGTCCGAATTTACCTGACTTTACCCTATGTGTGTCACAATACGTACACTTTCTGACTTTTCGTCGTCTCCCGACTCACTTATAATGACTGAGCCGCGACACGACAAAACCAACAATGTGGTTGTGCGCCCAGCGCAGACTCAGATCAGCCTGAGCATCCGCCCAGTCTGATCACAGTCTTCGCTGTTCGCATGGAGGTAGCTTAGACCCTTAGCTACCCTTTGAGACTTTAACGAAGAGTCTGATCAAACTGGGCAGACGTCCTGGCTGATCTGAGTACGCACTGGGCGCACAACCACATTGTTGTTTTTTTCGTGTCGCGGTTCATGTGTCACTTTCTGCGTCTCACTTCATATTGCATGCTTTCACTTCATACTTCTCACTTCATACTTTCCTGCTTCGGAATTCTCACTTCTGATTTCTCATTCTCCCTGCACACATGGATTTTCAATACTGACTTTACCACAGGGTATAATCGATTCCGCTATAAATTTTCGCTTCCTGCAGAGACTGTACATCATATTTGGCTTCCGCCGAGACTGTCCGCTAACTCTTGCTTCCTGCAGGGACTACTGTCCTCGAAAATTGGCTTCCTGCCGAGACTGTCCACGTGACTCTGCTTCCTGCCGAGAGCCTCGGCAGGAAGCAGAATCACGCGGACAGTCTCTGCAGGAAGCCATTTATCATGTACAGAAGTCTCGGCAGGAAGCAAGAGATCGCGGACAGTCTCGGCGGAAGCTAAATATGATGTATAGTCTCTGCAGGAAGCGAAAATTAGCGGAATCGACTATACCCTGTGTTTACGCTTTATATTTCCCAATTTCTTTCAAGGTTTCCAGAATGTCTGTCGAGAAGAGACGAAGTCGAATTTAGGGAGAACTTTTGCTCAGGACCGAGAGGACTCCGGGCAGAAAGCTTTGATTACCAGTGTCAAAACTATTTTGCTTTTGGACCCAGTTATACAGAGTGCTACGACACAGTAAGTATATCCGGCGTCAGACTCCATCCGCTGGGCACACAACATTGAATCAGCAGTGAGTCGACGTTGATTTACTGTTGATTTAGGGGATAACTATACTCAAAATTGCCATTTTGGGGAGGTAAATCGGCAATTTTGTTTTTCGGCCACGCGTCAACGGAACCGTATAACGTAATTAACGACTATAAAACCGACAATTTACCCCCCAAATGGCAATTTTCAGTACAGTTTCCCCCATTCTAATGCTTTTTCACATTTTTACCTTTCGAAATGTGCCTCTTTGCAAGTACTTTCAGCAAAGTTAAACCAGACGTCAGTCATATCAATAAGAAGCGACGTTTTTTAATGACGTCGCGTAAATTTTTGACGTTATCCTATCAGATGTCGTGTTACATTCCTAAGTGCATTGGAATCTACGTTGTGTGCTTGCTTGATACTTTCTAGGCACTAAATGTTCAAACAACGTTGTTTGAACTTCGAGTATGAAAGTTGCAAAAAGAATTTGATGGGACGTCATTTGAACTTTGCTTGGTTAAACTTTTTCTGCAATGTTTTCTTCTCGAATATGCCTTTTCCAAAATTAGACAAAAAGAAATGAGCCGCGACACGAGAAAACCAACAATGTGGTTGTGCGACACAAAGCTCCATCTCCTATATTAGCAAACATAATCAGATCATGTCCTTACCAGTCAAAAACGATCACTATCAGTCCGTTCTCAGCACAATGTTTTATATATACTGCGTGCCAGTCTGAATGTCGGGCTGTCATGAAGCAAATATATCCATTCTTCAAACTGGCTGTTATTGAGCGTATCATAAATAATTAGGCCCTGGGGTCGCATTTATAAAACCACTTAAGTCGTTGCTATTTTGTTGCTAAGGTTAAATTTCTATAAAGGATTTTCTCTACAACTTTGAAATTTGCTCTGGAGGAACTGGAGGACTGTTCCTCCAGAGCAAATTTCATAGTTGTAGGGAATCTCCTTCAAAGAAATTTAGCCTTAGCAACAGCATAGCAAGTCTTTTTATAGATACGGTCCCTGATCTTTTTACATTCGAATGTATACAGTGAACTGACTATTACAGGAAGCTGTTCCAGCCAATGGTTGTTGGAGGACTAACTCAATCTTCTGTTATCCTGGGACGGGAACCACTTGCTTTGCCCTGCCCTACTTAGCTGATGGCTCGCCATGCAGGGGCCGGAACGCACAAAGAAATTACGTAAGTACTGCAATGACTAGTTCTGTGCACTGCACCACCCTATATTCGACTGTAAATAGATCCAGTCCGTGCTAACCATGATACGGTTCATTCATTCATTTAAGAACAGTCATTTATAAGATTCATGCCTGTATAATAATCGAGCTGCATACATAGTGTAAAGTTTGTAGTCCATGTCAGTCCGTTTAAATATAGCAATATATACGTTTAATGGCAGTCGGATGATCGGACTTGCATCGATCATATCAATGCTTGTTCTAAAGACGAATCTGTACGACCATTTGAATGATCGGACTGACATGGGTCGTATAACGTAATTCTTAAGACTATAAGATGGCGATTTCTTCCCCTTCAAAAAAAAAAAAATTCTAAAAATCTAGATCCGTTTTTTCAAGATGGATCTAGATTTCTGGAATGTAGTGGCAGAGAAAACGATAAGTTTTTTTGCCATCCAAAACAATCCCAAAAATCTAGATCTAGATTTTTATCCCCCGCCGAAGGCGGAGGGATATAGGTTTCTCCATGTCCGTCCGACTGTCCTTCCATCCGTCCGTCATTCAAGTTTCATCAGACTGGCTTCAGTAGTGCATGAGTTATTGCCCTTGACTTGTTTTAAAATCAGTACAATGAGTCATAACTAAGTAACCACTGGACGGAATTTCATGAAACTTAAATATATATTACTATAACCCGCTGATGCGTGTCAAGTTTCATTAGACTGGCTTCAGTAATGCATGAGTTAATGCCCTTTGATTGTTATAAAATCAATCAAATGAGCCATAACTAAGTAACCACTGGACGGAATTTCATGAAACTTAAACTAAATATATATCATTATAACTCGCTGATGCTTGTCACGTTTCATCAGACTAGCTTCAGGAGTCCATGGGTTATTGCCCTTGAATTGACTTATAATTATTACAATGAGCCATATCTAAGTTACCAATTACCGAAATTTCATGAAACTTAAACTTATTATGTATCACCATAAGGCGGTTTTGCACATAAAGTTTCATCAGAATGGCATCAGAAATGCATGAGTTATTGCCCTTGAATCAATTTGAAATTCACAAATTTAGCCATAACTAAGTAATCAATGAATAGAATTTTATGAAACTTTTACTAAATATGTATCACCGTAACACATTGGTGCATCTTATGGTTTGTCCAATTTGCTTCAGTTAGCAATGAGTAATTGCTCTTGATTTGGTTTAAAATCAACATATTGAGTCATAACTAAGTACATGTAACCAATGACTGGAATTTCATGAAACTTAAAATATTTATGTATTGTCTTGACATAGCAGTGCACATTAAGTTCGATCATAATCGCATCAGTAGTGCATGATTTACTGACATTGAATTGATTTAAAATACTGAACAAAATTTCTTGAACTGAATTAAAAATGTATAATCATAGTGCAGTGATGCTTAGGCAAGTATTTAAGAACAGCTTCAGCTGATGCCTCACTTATGCCAGAGTAATGGTCCACTCAGCCCAGTGAACAAAATTATATAAATACACCATAATAATAAACAAATCAGGGCCACTTCGACAGGGGATATAAATTCACAGAATTTGCTTGTTGGAATTGTTTTGGAAGAGAAAAACCTATCTAGATTTTTTTAATTGTTTTGGAAGGAAAAAAAACCTATCTAACAGCCGGATTACACTCAATTGATTTACATATTTGAGCCGCGACACGATAAAACCAACAAAGTGGTTGTGCGCCCAGCGCAGACTCAGATCAGCCTGGGCATCCGCCCAGTCTGATCAGAGTCTTCGCTGTCCGCATGGAGGTAGTTTAGACCCTTACCTACTCTTTAAGCGCTTAGCGAAGAGCCTGATCAAACTGGGCGGATGCCCAGGCTGATCTGAGTCTGTGTTGGGTGCTCAACCACTTTGTTGGTTTTCTCGTGTCGCGGCTCATTTTGTGTTCTTTTGGAGAGAGAGAAGACCCCGTCTTATAGCCAGATACGATACATTATTGTTCTTAAAACGTACTGGAATGACCGGTATCCGGTCTGGTTAGGACTGAAATATTTACATTCGAATGTGATTGGTGTCGAACTTGAGAAATAACTGAAACTTGCACTCTAACAAACGAACACAGTAATTATAAATTAATTTGAACCCAGTGAACACGCGACGCTGGTAAAACGTCTAACCAACTTGTCCAAGTGTCATAGTCGCTGTCTCAATCTTGTGTTAACAATAGGCTGGGATTAACTGTATGGGTATGCCTCTATGTTTTCCGCGATTTTGGCGCAGTTGCGAATGCAAAAGAGTGCTTATGCTTTACCCCCGGTGTCGTAGTCCGCGTATGCATTGGCGTCCTTGTCGGCGCCCGTAATCAGGTTTACCAATTTTAACAATTGCGTTTAACTCGAATCTCAAAACTATAGCAGCTACAGTCATCATACTTGGTACATATATACATCCATATGGCGACAGCAGCTGCATTACACAATTATATGTCCTTGACCTACATGCTACGGTTGACTGACTTTGGTGTTTAGCATTTTGTTTGACTTTTGATGATACCTTTGAGACAATGGTGCTGATATGTGGTCAGATAGCATATCCTTATTATAAGTGCAGCAGCTGCAAACATCCATGGAGATTCCTGTGCCCCTGACCTTTATTCATGGTTCGGTGATTTTGCTGTATATTTCCAGCACTGTTTAATGGATTTACACTATACCTGGTATAGTGGATGAGTCTGACACTGCGGATGACCTCATACTACTTATTGGACACCTACATTCCATGATTCTATGCTTTTGACATATCTTGAGAACTATTTAGTAGATATCCATCATACCAAGTATTAGACCATAGATAATGTTTCAGTCTGACACTGCAAAATGACCTCATAGCCCTTTAAGCGCCAAAAGGCAGACGACAAAATTTACGTCTGCAGATTTTCAATTTTCCTACATCAAAGAAGCTTATTATGAGCTGCCTCATCAGGTTCTGCACTGTTTGCAAATTCTACTATTTTTGTCTCTGGCGCTTTAAGTATTAATATTTGCAAGACACTATGACCTATACATTATGGCTTAGTGGTTTTGCCCTGTATCTAACAGAACATCATACTTGGCATAGCGAGTTAGTCAAACACTGTGAATGACCTCATAGTATTAATAGGTCAATCTGACCTACATTTCATGGTATAGTCATTTTGCTTTATATTTTGAGCACTTTATAGTAGATATTCTTTATACCTGAGATAATGGTTAAGTCTGACACCCCAGATGACCTCATATGTTTGTAGATCTTTGTAACCCTCGTGAAAGTCAGGCACCTATTAGGCGCGCCTCGTTGTCTTCTGACAACTCTTGTTATTAAAGGAAACAGCTTTCGTGAGTTCCTGTTTGCACCCCCTAGAGAACGTGGTCCTACCAAAATGGGATCTACTATTAAAGAAACGAATTTACTGCTAGAGAGTGGGTTTAATCACTCCTGGTAAACTATGTATATATACAAAGGCTGTTACGAAACGAAAAACGAGCTGTTACGATACGAAAAATAGTCATAGTTACCAAACGACCTGATGACCAGGTCGTTTGATATCTATGACTTTTTCGTTTCGTAACAGCTATTTTTCGTTTACTAACATCCTTGAAAACATAGTTTACCAGGTGTGTTTAATAACACCTATGCCTAGAGAAGCAATTTCTTTCTTACAGTATTGGTCCCCTTTGAGAAGGCAGGCAAATAGATAAATAAATAAATAAATAGATAAATAAATAGATAAATAAATAAATAAATGTCAGAGTAGCTTCTCCGGGAAGTGTACAATTATCTAAACGTCACGTGCTCACTGGGAAAACCAATAATTGTATAATAATGAATTAATTGTATAATAATTGTATAATAATCGTATATTGTCATAATTATTATCATATAACAGACTCAATAGGGCTCATTGCAAAATTGGTTGTTTTGAGTGTCAAGGCCCTTTGATACAGTACATTGTATTTCAGTCTATATCGAGTCTCTCCCAGACTGAGCCGGGGGGAAAGAAGAGAAATTTAGACTAGATGAGCGTGTAAAAATCCAAACAAATCCTACCCCACCCCCAAACTTCAAGCACAGCAGGCATTATTCTGTCCTCCTCCAATATCAGCACTTTCGCGCTTCCCTAGTATTGCTTCTCCTCCGGATTGGGAACTTCGTTGTTAAAGTCTCCATAAGCTTATCAGCGGTAAAAATGCCTAAACTCAAATCATTGTAAAAAGATGTTCAACTTTCACGTTCGATAATAAAATGTGGGTTGGTGTGCATATATTGGAGTCAAATAATTGGCAAAAAGTACAGAAAACAAGTTTTTGAAATTGACAACTCGCTACACATAATACAATTTCCTGTTCTGGTTTCCCGTCTAGCAATGCTATATAAACATAGGCGGGATGGTGATTGGGACTCCACACCTATACATTGTATTTTTACCATTTTATGAAATCGACAGTGGGTCATTTTCGTTGCCAACTATTAAAAATGACCCAAATAAATTTTCAAACCCTTTTTATGTGAAACTCAAGGACGTTTTATTTTTCAAAGCTGGCTAATCACGATAATTTATAATCACAAAACTAAAGTGAGAAGCTTGCAGCGATCCCTCATGATAAAATTTTTCATGCTGATAGAGCAAAGGGGCCTTTAAGTATGCGATCATTTGTATATATCTTTATTTACCTTTTCAAGACTATAGTCCTGTTTTGAAAGACATGCAGACAGTGCAGACACAGTTCAGACGCCACAGAACGCGGCGTCTAAACTGGGTCTGCACTGTTTGCCTACAAGAATTTCCAAGCAAAATACAACAAAAAGGAAAGCATCCACCAGACACCCCCATAACTAGAAATGGACTCATCAGTCTCATCCTAAAAGTGTTAAAACATGGTTTGGTCCTCTATGTTAATAGAGAGGTAACCCCAGACTAGTTAAAAGACAAAACCCCCTTCATCAGGTCAGCGTTGATTCAATGATAAATCAACTTAGCTCTTGTACACCTGCTGGGCTGTTTGTGTCCGTGCAAAGCTGCACCATTTAGCATACGAAATTTTGAAGAATTTCTCAGTTTGAAATGTGCATTTAAGAGGATTTTATATCTGCTGGACATCGTAACTACGTAGTATACATTGATGTATGATGTTCCAGTTAGATTGGGAAAGGCTCAGTCCTTTTCGTCTCTGCGTTTTTCACTTATAAGATACATCGCATATCTCAAAGCAACACTACAAGTCTCTCTCTCTCTCTCTCATTCTTTGGAAGATGGCTCGATATAGGCTCACATACTGTCTCAAAGTGCCGAGAAACCCAAAACAACCAACAAACTAATCAAGCCATGCCATCATTATCCCTCATGTGATTTTTTATCCTGAACTCTACAAAAAGTTTACATAATGATAGTTTTGACCTCAATGCGAAGACCAGTGAATGAATGTTTTCAGTATACCACATAACCATTGAAACACTGTTATTCTCCATTTCAGTACTGCTATCTTGGTGATTGTATAGAAGAAGAAGTATTATGCCCAAATTCGCGAACAACCGCTCCTCCATTACCAACCACACCCCCTCCCCCACCTCCAACCACGCCTCCTGCTCAACCATCAACAACACCTCCTCTTCCACCAACCACACCCCCTCCCCCACCACCAACCACGCCTCCTCCACCACCTCCAACCACGCCCCCTGCTCAGCCATCAACAACACCTCCTCCGCCACCCATCACGCCCCCTCCTCCGTCCCCGGCCACGTCAACGCCACCAACCCCGTCCACACCATCTCCTCCACCGCCTCTCACCTTTCCTCCGTGCATTTGTATTAACATTGTTTCCGCATATTTGAGACAGGTCTGCTGTCGGTATGCAAGCTGCTGCTAGATTATTTGTCAATCTGAGGAAAGTACAGCAGAGACACAAGGTTGCATCAACATTAAATCAACGTTGATTCAACGTCGTTTCGTTGAATCAACGTTAATTCAGTGTCGCTTCAACGTTTTTCGTCAAGTGGATATCTGCCTCTAGTCTCATGAAGGGCTGTTCTTCAAGTTATAAAAGTGTACACCTCCGTGCATTTCAGCATTATTACAAAGGGCAACAACTGTTGTAACTTCCTGTTTGATACCCTGGATGACGAAGACCTTCCAAAATGGGACATAGAGGATCTTACATGAGTGCTCATGTATTATTGAATTTATTAAACGAGTTGGGGAAAAAGATAAGATGCGAGGCTTTGCCGAGCATCTGATCGGTTTTCCCCAACGAGTTTAATAAATTCAATAATACAAGAGCACGAATGCAAGATTCTATTTATCATATGACACTAAATCGCATTTTATTAGCAAAATTTGCACTAAAACGTCACAATTTCGCCATTAGAAAACGCGACGTTTTATGGACGTCAACGCATAACGTTACGACGTAATTTGCATATTTAATCCACTAGTGGATTATCGTTTTTAATGCACGGGATTATTACACTCTCAGATGCGACGTCATATGATAAATCCTCGTAAAGGTAAAAATTTGCTCTCCAGGGACAAATTTTTACCTTTGAGAGGAGACCCTGAATGAGAAGGGAGGTAAAAAGAAAATGGCAGAGTAGTTTCCCTTTAAAGCGTATCCAGTCACTTCAATGAAATAATTTGTCCCTCGAAGAGAGCAATTCTTTGATTCAAGAGTAAACTCCGATCTTCTTTTTTAAATTTGACCGGGTGGATCCTTAACTCGGACATGCCCAATGTGCATTCAGTTTTGAAATCTGTATTCAGGCTTTTCCACCAATAAGTTTGGTCAGGCCCATCCTGGTCCACTTAGTGGTTCTTCGGATTGCACATGGGCCCCTATAGTTTCCCGGTGATTTTATGTGTTTTTCTGTGATATCTCACTGATGAGTTACAGAAAGCCTTCACGTGGACCCAGCACCTTCTTGGGAGCTACATTAGAAAGGAGTGAATGACTGGTTCAACAGTTCAAGGCGCCAGTGGGTTAAGCTG